>CM064869.1:71734331-72934331 GCA_032719365.1 Prinsepia uniflora
TGAACAAAAGTTGTAGACCGAGTAATTGTGCGAATTTTCCCAAGTGTTGGGGTGTAGGCCGAGTAAGACCTAACCCTGACTCGTGTGTTTGAGTCTAAATGTTGGTGTAAGCCGAGTAAGGCTATACACCGACTCAAATATTTGAGTCAAAATACCAAGTGTTGGGGTGTAGGCCGAGTAAGACCGAACCCCGACTCGTGTGTTTGAGTCTACGTGTTGGTGTAAGCCGAGTAAGGCTATACACCAACTCGGATGTTTGAGTCAAAATACCAAGTTTTGGGGTGTAGGCCGAGTAAGACTGAACCCCGACTCGTGTGTTTGAGTCTAAATGTTGGTGTAAGCAGAGTAAGGCTATACACCGACTCGAATGTTTGAGTCAAAATACCAAGTGTTGGGGTGTAGGGCGAGTAAGACCGAACCCCGACTCGTGTGTTTGAGTCTAAGTGTTGGTGTAAGCCGAGTAAGGCTATACACCGACTCGAATGTTTGAGTCAAAATACCAAGTGTTGGGGTGTAGGCCGAGTAAGACCGAACCCCGACTCGTGTGTTTGCATCTAAGTGTTGGTGTAAGCCGAGTAGGCTATACACCGACTCGGGTGTTTGAGTCAAAATACCAAGTGTTGGGGTGTAGGGCGAGTAAGACCGAACCCCGACTCGTGTGTTTGAGTCTAAGTGTTGGTGTAATCCGAGTAAGGCTATACACCGACTCGAATGTTTGAGTCAAAATACCAGTGTTGGGGTGTAGGGCGAGTAAGACCGAACCCCGACTCGTATGTTTGAGTCAAGATGTTAAGGTTACAAAAGAAGCTAGATAAATGGAAGATTTTATAAATAACGGGCGCAATAATCGGCAAAGTACAGTAATAAGATGAAGGAACAAATACAAAGTCTTAAATGAAGTATTTCTTCAAGTGGTCGGCATGCCATGGGTGGCCCAGTTTTCGCCCGTTTGAGTCTTCCAATTCGTAAGTTCCGGGTCGGAAAACTCTTGTGACCCGATAAGGACCTTCCCAATTTGGGCCGAGGGTTCCAGCCGAGCTGTCCTTGGTGGCGAGGCTGACCTTCCGGAGGACCCAATCCCCGTCTTGAAAACCCCGGTGTTTGACTCTGGCATTATGGTAATTGCAAAGCCGCTGTTTGCAGGCAATGTTTCGGAGGTTAGCCTGCTCCCTGTGCTCCTCGATGAGGTCTAGACTGAGTGTAAGCTGATGGTTGTTTTGTTCGGGTTCGTAGGTCGACACTCGGTAAGAAGCTTCGTTCAGTTCAGCAGGGATGACGGCTTCTGTTCCGAAGGTCAGTGAGAAGGGGGTTTCATTTGTCGATGTACGGTATGAAGTCCGATATGACCAGAGTGCGTTGGGGAGGATTTCAGACCACCTGCCCTTGGCCCCATCCAGCTGCGTTTTCAGCGTGTGCTTGATGATTTTGTTGATGGCCTCCACCTGTCCATTGGACTGAGGGTGAGCTGGCGAGGCGAAGCAGAGACGGATGTTGTGTCTGTCACAAAAGGCACGGAAGCGTGCGTTGTCGAATTGCTTCCCGTTATCCGTGGCAATGGTGTGGGGGAGACTGAAACGGCAGATGATGTTCTGGAAGACGAACGTTTCAATCTGGGCTGTGGTGATGGAAGCCAAGGCTTTTGCCTCTACCCACTAGGTGAAGTAGTCCACTGCTACGACTGCATATTCTGTCTTACCTTTCCCCGCTGGCATTTTCCCGATCAAGTCAAGTCCCCACTGTGAGAAGGGACAGGGGCTGATCATGGGTGTGAGGTTCTCTGGAGGAAAGCGAAGGAGAGGGGCGAACCGTTGACACTTGTCGCATCGTTTGGTCAGCTCTGCCGCATCTCCGTGCATAGTAAGCCAGTAGAAACCTTGTCGGAAAGCTTTATGGGCTAGTGACCGTGGTCCAGAGTGATTTCCGCAAATGCCACCATGTATATCTTCCAGAATGGCCCGGCCTGCCTCTGGGATGAGACACTTCAAGAGAGGTAGAGTAAAACCCCGCTTGTAGATTTGGCCGTTGAGGAGTGTATACCTGGCTGCCTGTCTCCGGACCTTTTTGGCCTCGATCTTATTAGAAGGGAGAGTTCCATTCGTGAGGAATCTGAGCAGCGGGGTCATCCACGTGCCGTTAGTGTTGATTGTGCAAACTGTCGGGCCCTGTGTGCTGGGTTGATCAAGAATTTTGATCAGGACATTGCGACTCTGTTTTTCGTCGAGGGAGGATGCAAGCCGGGCTAGAGCATCCGCATGGCTATTTTTGGAGCTTGGAATCCGAGTGATAGCATAATTGTGGAAACCGCTGGGAAGAGACTTTTCCAATGCTCTGTACGCTGCCATGGAAGAGTCTTTGGCCTCGTACTCGTTGGTGATCTGGTTGATGATAAGCTGCGAATCGCTGAAGATTTGGATCTGTTTTGCCTCCATGGTCTTGGAGAGGCAGAGTCCCGCGAGAAGGGCCTCATATTCTGCGGCATTGTTAGAGGCCTTGAACTGGAAACGAAGGGCGTATTCCATTCGAATTTTGTCTGGTCTGGTGAGGACAAGTCCGGCGCCGGATCCAGTGTGGGAGGCCGATCCGTCGACATAGAGGAGCCACGTCGGATGAGCAGGGTCAAACTGGGGACTTTCCTCATCCAAGATATGTGTTATGGATGGGGGAGCAGATGGTGCGACCTCATGTACGGCCACCGCTGGGACGTAGGAAAATTCAGAAATGAAGTCCGCTACGGCTTGTCCCTTCTCGGCGGTGCAGGGAGTGAAGGTCATGTCGAACTCGCTGAGTTCCATTGCCCACTTGAGTAAGCGGCCTGAGGTTTTGGGCTTCTGAAGTACTTTCTGGAGTGGTCTGTCGGTCATCACAGTTACGGAATGAGCTTGGAAGTATGGCCTGAGCTTTCTAAAAGACATAATGAGGGTGAATGCGAGCTTCTCTAGGTCAGAGTATCTCGTCTCGGCGTCCTGTAGAGCCTTGCTGACATAATACACCGGGTACTCAGCACCATCCTTGCGTTTGACTAGCACCGAACTGACGGCAGAGGCGGAGACAGATAGGTACATGTAAAGGGTTTCCCCGGTGTCTGGTCTCGCCAACAACGGCGCCCTGCCCATGTAATCCTTGAGCTTCGTGAAAGCCTTAGTGCACTCCTTCGTCCAGGTGATGTGTTTGGACTTGCCCTTCAAGGCTTTGAAAAAAGGCACACATTTGTCGGTGGCTTTGGAGATGAAGCGTGTTAGGGCTGCGACCCGGCCAGTTAGGCTTTGCACCTCCTTCTGGGTTCGCGGAGGCTCCATATCGATTAGGGCCTTGATTTTTTTCCGGATTGGCCTCAATACCTCTCTGACTAATCATGAAGCCCAGGAATTTCCCAGATCCGACTCTGAAGACGCATTTTGCCGGGTTCATCCGATATTGTTTTAGGACGTCGAACATCCGCGACAGATTGGGGATATGCAAGTCAGCTGATTTACTCTTAACGAGCATGTCATCAACGTAAACCTCCATTGTTTACTCAATCTGGTCGGCAAACATGAAGTTCACCAGGCGCTGGTAAGTGGCTCCGGCGTTCTTGAGTCCGAAAGGCATGACATTGTAGAAGTATAAACCCTGATCCATCCTGAAGGTTATGTGGATCTGATCTGCCGGATGCATAAAGATTTGGTTGTAGCCCGAGTACGCATCCATAAAACTCAGGAGCTCATGTCCTGCCGTGGCGTCGACCAGTTGGTCTATCTTTGACAAAGGAAAACTGTCTTTGGGGCAAGCCTTGTTCAGGTCAGTAATGTAACAACCCGTCCCGAGAACTGGGATTAATAGACTAATTAAGGTGTGATTAGTGAGGTTAAGCGGTGGTTATAAGGTCTTTGGCGTAGAATGACGACTTTGCCCCTGGTTTGGGCAAAACAGTTGACTTTTAGTTCGGGTGGTCAATTGGGTATTGGCCAGTGACCAGGACGTAGTTGAGGACGTCACGAATCCGTAGACATGAGGTACGTTCGATTCCGACATCCGAGGAGGAAGTTGTGATGTTCGGAAGGTTGAGGGTATAACCGTAATTTGGGTAAAGTAGGGGGAATAGTTGACTTTTTGAATAATCGAGTTTTGGTAGGTTGACCTAGGATGGTTACGTAGCTTTCGACGTCCTGAGTTCGATGACAGGCGGCACGTATTCATCGGACTTACGAGGTGAGAGTTACGGGTCTAGGAAGTTTTCGTAAAACCGTAAAACTGTGTAAAACAGGGGGTATTTTGGTCTTTTTGGTTTCTGGGGATTTGTGCAGAGAGAAAGGAGATGGACGGCTGGGGTTTAACCAAGTGGGATAAGGATTGATTGGATGGTGACACTTGGCAGGGGGCTAGAGGATTCTGGGAGAATCCTATGTGGTCTCAACCCAAATAATTGGGGTGCACTCGTGCAACCCGTGCAGTTCTTCGATACACAGAGAAACAGAGTGAGCCTGTGAGGAGAAATTGAGGAGTGATTGTGGCTGGTGAGGAATTCTGGTGAGTGAGGGAGGAACAAGAGACGGAAGGGAGGCCAACGAGCACCATGGTAGGCGGCGGTGCGCACGGCGGCGCTGCAATCGAAGGGTAAGCTTCCTTGCTCTGTTTTCCCGTGAAATTTCGTTTGGAAAGTCGTGAGGGTTGGTTGAGAGTCGAGAGGTTAGAAGGTCAGGGTGATGTTCAGGTGGGTCCTAGGTGTCGACTAGGATGGTCGCCGTGACGGGGCCGTACACGGCGGGGCTCAGGCAAAGATGAGCACTTTGGTGCTCTGTTTGGCCGTGAAATTCAAACGGTGAGTCGACGAGTTTGGGGGTGAGTCGAGGGTAACGGAGATTGGTTCTAGGTTCAGTAAAGCCTTAGGGATCGTCTGGTGTCGCCACCGTGACGGGAGGTGACCGGAACAGGTGAATCGTGAAACAGAGAGAAAAGGGCCGTCTGGTTTGAGCTTCAGTCGTGAAGCTGGGAGTCGAATCGAACCAGGAGAGTGTGGGGAATGGATTCGTGGTGTCTGGACGAAGTTGCAGGAGAAGAGAGGGAGTGAATTGGTGGCCGGACGGTGGAGAATGCTTCTCGTCGGTCCAAGCCACGGCGGCCGGTTCAGCACAGTCATCTCGAGGTAGGGGATGTACTGTAGCTGGCGCGTGAGGGCCACGCGCAGCCACTTTGGGCGGCGCGTGGGGGCGCGTGCGGCGGCGATGGGGAAAACGATCAACATGGATTTTGGTCTAGAAGTTATGGTGAGTTCAATGGAGTTGGTTTCGGGTCAATCGGAAGTCGTATGAGTTTGGTTCCGCGAGGGTGAATGTTTAGGGTCCCGGGTTTTCGGTTTTCGATTCGGGGGATTTTGAGGGAGTTTAGGTGATTGTTTGTAGACGTATTAGTGACGTATTTTGACGGTGGTTGACAGGATCGGGATTTCCCGAGGAAGCCGAGGAACGGGCAGGACGTTCGGGACGCGAGTAGGGCTCAGTACAGTGAGTGGACCCTTTCTCTAAACTCGAGCATGCATAACTGTTTTTCTATAATTGTTTTATGGTTTTAATCATGATTCTATGTTTATCAAATATGTTGTGTTGGTTTTGCATTGTTGCACGTTTTTCGAGGAAAAACGGTAATTGGCACGTTTTACGAGAAATGTTGATTTCTGAGAATAATACCATGGTTTTGAGATTTCAAATGATAAATGGTTTTCAATGATTGTAAAGGGATTTTGGAACATGATTTCGATGATCAAGGTTTTCAGTTTTAGAATAGGATTTCGGAAAGCGGAATTTGGTTCTAGAGTTGAAACGTGGATTCCGGATTTGGGTTCGGAATGACGGTTCTGGATGCCGGAAGGGTATCGGACCAGTGATTTTGGATTCGGGTTTGGATGTAGATTGGTAAAAGGTTTTCAAATGGTTTTGGGATTGGATTTGCTGGATCTGGATATTGGGTTTAAAGACCCGGATATATGTGATTGGGGACCGGCCGGATTGGGTTTAAAGACCCGGATTGAGTTTAAAGACTCGGGAGTTTAAAGACTCGGATATATTGATTTCCCCCGTAGGCCTTGAGTTTAAAGAATCGGATATGATTAAGGCCTGGATTGAGTTTAAAGACTCGGGAGTTTAAAGACTCGGATAGGTCCAGCAGGTTTGATCGGGAAAATGATGATGTGATGTTATGATTTCTGATATGGTTTTATGGTTCACATGCTGTGGTTTTTCTAACTGTTTTATAGTGTTTCTGTTTCTTATGATGCGGTTTATGGTAAATTGATTTATAACTGTGTTCGTAATTATTGGTTATGCATGTGGTTTTCAAAACGGAGGGTTAAACTCGGTTTTCGTGTAAAATGGTTTTGAACTCTTGTACTGTTTGGTCCACTCACACCTTCTGTTTTAAATTGCCCTCCAGGTTGTGGAGCGAGCGCTGGGTCTTGACGTCGAGGCAGTGTCTGAGGCATAGAAGTGATGTGAGGGATCCCAGAATAGATTAAAGGCTTCCGTGTGCGTGTACTTTTTATCGGTTTCTAGTTTTTTTGTATTTTTGTACTAGGCTCTGGAAACGATAACTTCGGGATATTTTGTTTAATTACTCCTGCGTCTGATGGTGTTTGAGTGAGTTTTACTTGAGTATTTGTGTCGGGGAGTCAGACGGGAGCGGGATTTACCTCGGATTTCGGGGTGGAACCGGGGTGGGTCCTGACAAGTAAAATCAATGCACATTCGCCACGCCCTAGAGGGTTTCTTGACGAGTACCACGTTAGCTACCTAGGCGGCGTAGACGGCCTTTCGGACAAAGTGAATGGTGCTGAGCTTGATGATTTCTGCCTTCATAGCCTCGGTCCTCTCCGCGTCGTAGAGGCGACGTTTCTGTTCGATAGGCTTGTAGGCGGGATCGATGCTGAGTCGGTGACAGATAACGTTGGTGGAGATGTCGGGCATGTCAGCATAGGACCAGGCGAAGAACTCAAAGTTGTCTCTTAAGAAATGAATTAGCTGTGAGCGCAGGTCAGGCGAAAGAGTTGTCCCAATCTTTACCTTTCGGTCCGCAAAGTTTTGGAAGAGTACTATCTCTTCGACATCCTCGATAGGCTGCGGGTGTGGTGTTGTTGAATGGTCCCGAGGATCTTCAATCGACCCATCCTGTATTCTCTGCGCGTCCTGAGGGCTGACTGGGTCAGCCTCGAACGCGGACTCTGTTACTGCCATGGTTTCCTTTTGTGGCTGGATCGGGGTAATAGAGTTTCACGCTCTTGCAGCCATTTGGTCCCCTCTGACTTGGCCAATCCCCATAGGAGTTAGGAATTTTACTAGAAGTAGGTGGGTGGAGACGACCGCCTTCATCTGGTTAAGTATTCCCCTTCCGAGAATGTCGTTGTAAGCCGCGGGGCAGTCCACTACCAAGAAGGGTGCTAGCACGGTTGCCCTCCGGGGATGTGTTCCGAGGGAGAGAGAGAGGGTGACTGTGCCGTGCGGGACGATGGAGTCCGCAGTGAAACTGTAGAGAGGTGTAGGGGAGCGGTTCAGACTCGCTTCTGGGATGCCCAATTGTCTGAAAGCTTGCATAAAGAGGACGTTGACCGAGCTTCTAGTGTCTACCATTACCCACTATACGTCGAAGTTGGATATTTCAGCCATAACGACAATGGGGTATTCGTGAGGATAGACGATCCCGCGCTCTTCCTCCTCGGAAAACTTGATGGGTTCCCAACCGAGTCGGTTTATTTTCTTGGCTCTTCCTTCTTCGATACTGAAGATCTGTTGTTTCTGTTTGGTGGCCCGTAGAAAGTTCTTCTTTGCCCGGTTGGAAGTGAGCGGGCAAGAAATTGATGGTCCTCCGGAGATCGTGTTGATCTGTGGGTTGCGAGGTGGTGGTGGTGCGTGTTGGAGAAATTGGTTGATCTTCCTATCTAGGGCTAGAGCCTTCACCAGATCCCGGAATGTGACACATTGGTCAATGCTATGGCCGTTGTATTTGTGGTATTGGCAATAAATTCCTGTGACTTTGCCAAGCTTGCCCTTTACCGGCGCCCAAGTGGACTTCGGGATGATATGCTCCACGTTCAAGAGAACGTTCTCGTAGGGGGTGTTGAGGATGGTATAGGTCTTGTACTTGGAGTGAGGGACCGTTTTTCCCCGTTGTTTGACCGCTCCCCCTGCTGTCTTTCCTAGTGATTCGGGTTTTTACCCTTCTTCCCAGGGCTGTACAGATTGTTGATGTGGGGGTAATCTTTCCGTTTTCCCCCATAGCTCTGTTGCCCCTGCTTCTGTGGGCGCTGCGCTGAACCCTGCTGTTCCGGGATGCTCTGTGTGTATGTTTTCACCGAGTCGGCCCGGGGAGGTTGATACGCATTAGCAGCGTTCGACTTTTGGCTCAGCGTTTCAGCTTTGGCATGGACCGCCGCCTGTTTCATAATTTCATTATAATTTGTCCAGCCTTGGGTGTGAGCTGCGTACCTGAAGGGGGAGTCTTGGAGGCCACCCTTGAAGGCCGTGAAGGCTGCTCGGTCATCCGCCTCTACGCACCGGGAGTATTCGTGACTGAATCTTGTTGCGTACCGCTGCATTGGTTCATGTTCGCCCTGTTTGAGCTGGAAGAGATCTTCGGCCGAAGATAGGCGATCAGTCTGTATCATGAACTGGTTAATGAAGGTGGAGGTGAGCTGCTCAAAAGAGTCGATGGACCCAGACTTCAGCTTGTAAAACCAATTGATCGTCGCCTCAAACAGTGTGGAATTGAAAATGAGGCATTGTTCCTCATCCACGAGGTTTTTGAGAGCAATGGCCGAGTAAAAGTTGTTCAGGTGATTCCATGGGTCGTCATTCCCAGTGTAAAGGGGGATTTTTAGGGGCTTTATCTCGTGATTGACCATGAACTGGTTGATTCGTTCTATAAAGGGGCCCGGGCTGGTTTTTGACCAGGCTGGTCTTGTTGTCCGGGCCGTCCCGGCTTCGAGTGTCCGGACTAGGTCCATTAGGTGTTGGACGAGCGAATCGGTTCTGGATTGCTGTTTTTCCCCTCGGTCCATCTGCTCTGCCCGCCGATTGTCTCTCGGTGCATGGTCGTGCCCGATCAGGCATGACCGGTCGACATCCCCCCCACTTGGTGGGCGCTGATAGCTATTTGTCTGGTGGTCGACTGGGCTTGACCGATCGGTGTCTCTCAGGTCGGGTGGATTCTGGGGGCTGGTTCCCTTGTGACCGACCGGCCTTGACCGCTCGGCGTCCCTCCGGCGGGGAGGTTCTTGGGATTTGCCGTTCTATCGGTCACCCTACCCTGACCGCTCGGTGCTCCTCCGGCGGGTTGGTTCAGGTGGACGGTGAGCAAGACCGCTCGGTGTCATCGCGGGAGGTCCTTGATGTTTGCCTCTCTCAGTGTGATCGATCAGCCTTGTCGCCAGGCTGCCGAGCTGATTTGGCCGTACTCTCGGTCTCCTGGGATGAGTCGGTGACGGGGATTGGATAGCTTGTCGAGGAAGTTCCGCGACTGTTGCCTGGGCGGGACCACCGAGCGGTGTAGTTTCCTCGGTGGTCGTGCCTTATTTTTTCTGTCGGCCGAGGGTTAGGTCGGTGCGACTGGTGGTCGTTGACCGACTGGTTCCGTGCTGCCCCCTCGCTGAGGGCGTCCCTTGCGTCTTGGTATATCCTGGTGTCGCCGAGCTGGTTGGCGGGGATGATCAACATCCGCGTGTGTTTCTTGCTTGGCTCGGCGTCCACCGGACGCATGTTGGGCGGCTCGGCGACCATGTGCTCCTTCTCTTTCCCCGTAGCTCGGCAATTTCTTTTGGCGCGCTCGGCGCACTCGGCAATGACCCGGTCGGCCTCATCCTTACCGAGGCGAGTTCGGTGAGAAGCGAGTTCCGCCTGTACAACCCGCAGCTGTTCTGCAACCTCGGTGTATCGATCGTCGAGCATCTGACATCTCGACTCAGCCTAGGTACCTTTAGTTTTGACCTCGGCCATGTCGCTCTAGAGTCTCTCGATTATTTGTAAAAAGTTAAGAGAGGGGTCTCTCATTGCTCTGGGGCCTTGCTCGGGTGTGATCTCACCGAGATCGTGCTCACCCTACATGTTCAGTGTCGACGAGTTTTCTCTCGGTTCAATGGGTGGATGAGTCGTAACTCGGTCTGGTTGAGCGTGGGCAACCTTAGTTAGATTCCCACAAACGGCGTCAAACTGTTGAAGCGTTAAATGTTCCAACTGTCGATTACTCGTTGCCCAATCACCAAATGATGCGTGTCCCTCCTGTGACCTGTCAACTCAAGCGGATCGCGGAATTTCCGTTAGTACGGGCACCGGTGTGGTGCCGGCCTAAGGCTCTCCGACAATCAAATCAGTTACGTTGTTCGTAAGAGGAAATAGTAAATGGTAAGTGACACGACCCATCCCAATCCCCCCGGGATTACCATGGAATGTGTCATGCTCCCGTCTGATAAGAGGTGCCAGACAAGGGATAACCTGTTGCCACTGCCCAACCGGGCTTCCAGAGTGCGTAAGGATCGATGGAGAGGTGTGCGATGCTCAAGTCTCTACTGCAGTCGCATCCGGAATCAACCTGAAGGGCATTAAAAACAAAAGCTGTGAGTGGACGAAAATAAACAAGTCTGTTTAAAACATTTATAAGACATTTATGCCCCTCAATAAAATCATATGCATGCACCATCATTTAAAATCATATATCATATAATATGAACCATAAACATAATTTTAGCCACTGCACCATACACTCCAATCCGACATCCCTGATGTCTGACGTCCCTGACGTCTAATAAGGTCACAATCACAAGGCTACGCGTGCCACTCGGGTCTCAATTTCCGAGTTCAATCCCCGAACCCCGTTCGGGTACAGCATCCCCGATGCTTAGCGTCATAGACGTTGGACGTTCTAGACGTCCGTGACTTCTTTGGGGTACCTCATCCGGAGGAGACAGTATCATATGGAAGGATCTATACAGTGCAGTACCAAATACATTTTATTGATATCCACATGCAAAGCATATATATATATATATATACATAGATAAAATCCAAACCAATAGCATATATATATACATAGATAAAATCCAAACCAATCTTTAAGTTTCATTAGACGGGTCTCAAGCCCAAATACCGTGAAACGTGCCATAACCATAATTTCCATATCATCAAACCGTTATTTGTTTTTAGCATGTGAATATATATAAAATGTAAACCAGAAAACATTTATGCAATTCCATTTTAGGGTCCCCGACCCGCAATCACATGTAGAAATCAACTGGGCCCCTAACCCGATTTCATAAGTTAACTGGGCCCCTGGCCCGATTCACAAGTTAACTGGGACCCTGGCCCGATTTTACTTTATCAAGTTCGTAACCGTTTCATGAAATCATATCCAACCACATTTATGGAAATCGGTGCAAATCCAGAAAACCTCGGTTTACGAGCAAATACGTAAATCACCTCGAAATGCGTGAAATCATTTAAATTCACCGATATCCAAAGTAAATCATTTAATCATAATTATAACAATCATGAAACAGTTATGCATGCATCGAATTTATAAAACCAATGTCCACTCACAGACCGTTTAACCGAGTGCCTCGATACGCGTGCCATAGGCCTTCCCGGGCCACACCACTATCACCGGGACTCCCAATCCTGTCCAAATCACATTAGAGGATCACTAACCTCATCATTAACATCCTATTCAAGTCCCGAATTTTTAAGTATTTTAAAACTGGATTTAAAACCTTCGGACATCTCGAACAATATCGAAACGGGATCCGATTGACATGAAACCAACGCTAACATGTTCGTTACATTGTATAGGACAAAAGTCATGTTGACCTCACCTTGAGATTCGTGTCCACGCGCCGCCGTGAGTGGCTGCGCGTGAAAGCCACGCGCCTGCTACAGTGACTGCTACAGTCACCATCTTCACACGTATGACTGGTAAACGGGTCTGATTACCCGCGACCTGACCCGGCCAGAAACCAGTCAATTCAAGCTCGATTCCTTCCGTTCTTTATCCTAAAACAATCATTAATTATCCAATTAGAGTTCTAGGTCCTTAATTAACTCTGAGCAACCTTAAATCAAGCTATTGACCCGTGATCACCCAAACGGGTCGATCACCCAAACTCAGTCATTTCCCAACCATTATCAAATTAACTTCACAGGAAGTGTACAAGGGCCCAAACGAACCCAAAAGCACAACCAATTGAACAAGAGCTCACCTGGAAGTCGTCGTCCACAGCACTGCGTTTTCCCTGAAAACAGTGGCCACCGTCCCAGCTCAGCCGTGGATGGTTCCCTTCGAAAATGATACGGCTGAGCTCCAGACACTCCCAGAAAGCTAAACTCGTCCTTGGTTTGGTCCAACAAGGCTCAGAAATTAAATTCAGAATTTTCCCTCCAAGAACCCGAAAATGGTTTCTCACGGGTTCCTCTCCAATTCGACAGCCACACAAGCTAAGAATGATCCTCACAACTCACTCACAATGTCTTTAATCCAATTCAGTCGTTAAAAGTGCCTCAAAGCACCACGCAGGTCCACTGTGTAAAGCTCCTGCACAGACCCGAAACCATTATTAAATGGTGCCCATGATCTTCCAATCAGTTGCCAACTCAATCCCATGTGCAACCGCACTTCAAAGCTGCCCAAAATCAGTCCCTTAATGTTAAACAATCCGTGGGATCGATCGCACAAACATCCCATTTTCACGGCTGTTGATCAACAGTGCACAGTGAAATTACAATTCTGCCCCTGTGCAGAAAATTACCAAAATGCCCCTCACGCATCCAGACCCGTAACTCGGTCATTCGGACCCCGATTGATGCGTACCGCCTGTCTACGGACTCAGGGCATCGAGACCTTACTAACGGTCCTTGGCCCCTGACCATCGGTGACACGACCCATCCCAATCCCCCCGGGATTACCATGGAATGTGTCATGCTCCCGTCTGACAAGAGGTGTCAGACAAGGGATAACCGATTGCCATTGCCCAAACGGGCTTCCAGAGTGCGTAAGGATCGATGGAGGAGGTGTGCGATGCTCAAGTCTCTGCTGCAGTCGTATCCGGAATCAACCTGAAGGGCATTAAAAACAAAAGCTGTGAGTGGACGAAAATAAACAAGTCTGATAAAAACATTTATAAGACATTTATGCCCCTCAGTAAAATCATATGCATGCACCAAAAACCAATAATCCCATATTTATTTAGAAATAACCATTAGGGCCTTAGCCCAGAAACCAAAGCATAGTTTCAAATTCCAAAAGTCAATCTAAGAGTTATTTCATCAATCCAGTAATATTCATTTATTATTTTTCCATCTCCGGCATCCCCGATGCCTAGCGTCCTAGACGCTTGACATTCCAGACGTCATATCTCACGGTATTAAGCAACGCGTGCTGCCCGGGGTCTCACCGGGTCCATATATCTGACATCCCCGATGTCTGACGTCCATGACGTCTAGCAATCCTGCTCCTGGATCACTATACGGTCCGGTAGCTCCGTACAATGAGCCCTCGCAGGCAATGCACCGTGACTTCTCCAGTGTCCCCGACACTTGGAGGAGACCAGGATATATATATCCTCATATCGAGATGGTTTTATGGAACACATTTTATTATTCATTTCCAAAATATCACAAGGGCCCTGCCCCGAGTTTCCATAAAACCGTCATTTGTCCAAGTAGTTGATTCAAATGCGAAATAGTTTATTCAATTCCATTTTAGGGTCCCCGACCCGAAATCACATATATAAGTCAACTGGGCCCCTGGCCCGATTTCATAAGTCAACTGGGCCCCTGGCCCGATTCATAAGTTAACTGGGCCCCTGACCCGATTTCATAATTCAATTGGGCCCCTGGCCCGATTAACAAGTTAACTGGGCCCCTGGCCCGATTCAACAAATTAACTGGGCCCCTGGCCCGTTTTTACTTTATCAAATCCGTAACCGTTTCATGAAATCATATCCATCCATATTTATGGAAATCAGTGCAAATCCAGAAAACCTCGATTCACGTGCAAACACGTAAATCGCCTCGAAATGCGTGAAAACATATAAATTCACTGATATCCAAAATAAATCATATAATCACAATTATAACAATCATGAAACAGTTATGCATGCATCGAATTTATAAAACCAATGTCCACTCACAGACCGTTTAACCGAGCGCCTCGATACGCGTGCCATAGGCCTTCCTGGGCCACACCACTAACACCGGGACTCCCAATCCTGTCCAAATCACATTAGAGGGTCACTAACCTCCACATTAACATCCTATTCAAGTCCCGTAATTTTCCCGAATTTTTAAGTATTTTTAAACTGGGTTTAAAACCTTCGGACATCCCGAACAATATCGAAACGGGATCCGATCGACACGAAACCAATCCTAAAATGTTCGTTACATTGCATAGAACAAAAGTCATGTTGACCTCACCTCGAGATTCGTGCCCACGCGCCGTCACGCGCCGCCGTGAGTGGCTGCGCGTGAAAGCCACGTGCCTGCTACAGTGACTGCTACAGTGTTCCTTCTTCACCCGTTTGTCTGGTAAACGGGTTGAAAAGCCCGCGATAGGATCCGGTTCAATCACACCCAATTCGACATCAATTCAATCCGTTCTTGATCCTATAACAATCATTAACAAATGAATTTCAGTTCTGTGACATCGATCAACATCAACCATTCCTATAATCCAATTCAGCCGTTAAAGGCATCCAAAAGTGTCCAAAATCCACTGTGTAATGTTCCCCTGCACTGACCCGAAAACAATAGAAAACCCAGTGCCCATGTCGTGCAATCGATGCCAACTCAACCCCATGTGCAATTCCACCTCAAACTGGCCCAATTAAGTCAATTAATTGATAAACAAATCGTGAGATCGATCGCACAAAGTATCCCACCTCACGGCCAGTTCAATGAAACAGTACCCCGTGTGAAATTACAATTCTGCCCTTGTGCAGAAAATTACCAAAATGCCCATCACGCATCCTGACCCGTAACTCGGTCATACGGACTCCGATTGATGCGTGCCGCCTATCTACGAACTCAGGGCATCGAGACCTTCCTAACGGTCCTCGGTCCTCGGCCATCGGACCCCCCGATCAAAAAGTCAACATTTCCCCCTATAGCGTCCAAATTACGAAAATGCCCTTGTACATCCGTACATCATAACTTTCACCACGAACGTCGGAATCGAACGTGCCACCTGTCTATGAACTCGTGACGTCCCAAACTACGTCACGGTCATTGGTCAAAGTCCATTTGACCATCCGAAATAAAAGTCAACGTTTTGCCCACGCCCAGGGGCAAAACGGTCATTTTGCACAATTCGTCCGAAATCGTCCAACTAATCCCAGATTAGTAAATCACAATTAAATATTATTAAATCCCGATATTCGGGACGGGTCGTTACAATCGGACCTCCCGATCGAAAAGTCAACATTTCCCCTAATTTCGTCCAAATTACGAAAATGCCCATGAACTTCCGTACATCATAACTTTCACCACGAACATCGGAATCGAACGTGCCACATGTCTATGAACTCGTGACGTCCCGAACTACATCACGGTCATCGGTCAAAGTCCATTTGACCATCCGAAATAAAAGTCAACGTTTTGCCCACGCCTAGGGGCAAAACGGTTATTTTGCACAATTCGTCCGAAATCACCTAACTAATCCCAGATTAGTAAATTATAATTAAATATTATTAAATCCCGATATTCGGGACGGGTCGTTACAGTAAGTTTGGTAGAGTAATTGTGAATAGTAAATATTAGTTACCTTTATTGGGAAATGTGTACCCCCTTATGTATGGGTAGGTGGGATGTTCAATTCCTAAAGTTCCGATGTGGGACAAATGGTTCTCGATTTACGTGCTGACACGTGTTACGTAAATCGAGGGTAGATAGACCTCCACGTGGCATCCCGCATTGGGCCCAGGGTTAGAGCTTGTGTGAGTTCAGCGGTTTTGGGCCTTGAACGGAGTCTGGGCTTTAAGTATACAGTCACGTAGGTCTAGTCAGATATGATGTCAACAGTATTAATATTTTTATTTTATTTGAGATATATAATTTAAAAAATGACATGCCGATGTACGTAACTTGCCTATAAAAAAATGGAATTATGAATGAGTGCTCCAATAATAACTTTGAATTGATTAACACACATGAGATTTATTGCATGTTAAAAAATTATTAAATTTACTGCGGGTCAATTTTGAAATGTCTTAAGATAAAGGAAGAAGATCTTGGAGGGATTCTTCCTAAATGGCTCCCAAATCATTGCTAATTAATTAATAATTAAATATTTACTACTCCTAAAAGAAAACAGAACGTAATAAACATACAATAATTGTGTAAATACGATCATTTTTAACTACTTCCGTCAGCTCAACGGCTTCGGACACGTCCACGACTTGCACGGCCCATTCCCGACCGTACGATGAAGATCCAAAAGAAACGAAATCCAGTACGCAATGAGTACAAATGTGCAACGTGCGAATGGTCAAAAAAGGTCACAGAGTCCCAGATGAACAGTTGGTCCCAAATTTTAAAAAGATCTGGTGATAACGAACATTACTGGAATAGAATTTAAGCCTTACACTTCGGGAACGCGCGGATTCACCACGTCACGCGCCTCCTCTACCAAAGCGGCGACTAGGGACCAATGGCGAAGGAGAAAAGGGCGACACGTATTGATATTTAAGACGGTTGGTCTTTTACGAGCGTAATTCGTTGAAAAAGATTCACACTTTTTCAATTTTCTAAATTGGGTCTCACTTTCTCCGGTTGAAATGAATTAAATGATTGCATCCAGCTGAGACTCCTATAAATAGAGAGGACCAGGAGACGCAAGGGCTACGCTGGCTGTGACTTACATTTGGGAGGAAGAGGAGGCGGAGGAGGCAGAGCAGAGCACCGTCTGGCTACTGTCGGCTCTAGAACATAATCGAGAGTTGAGTATGGAGGCTAATAGGGAAGTCCGTTCTGATTCTAAACAGATTGTTGATGAAGAAACTACCGAAATCCCAGAAACCGCCCATCAGATTAGCACAGGTTTTCATTTCTTTCCTTCGTTGTATAATTATTTGTATCCATGTCATTTTCTTTGCTGCCTTGTCATCTATATTATTATTATTATTATTATTATTATTTTTGCATATTTTATTGTTATGTTTTGAAAATTCAATCATGAAATTTTTCCCAAAATGATTGCTGTTTTGAGCATTTCCAGAACCCCGGAACGCATTTGAATGAAAAAGTTGTTGCATGCAATCTTTTGTTTTTTGTTTTTTTTTCCTTGATTGTGGTTATCTATAAGCTTTCCAAATTTCTTTTCAATTGGCTTCTGATTGCACTTCATGATATTGAAGTTTTAAAATTGCGGTAGTTTATGTAGAATTCTCATTGGTTCCAAATAGCTTAGTGATAGTCATAACTGTAATATTTGTGTTCAAGTTGGTCTGGTTTTGAGAGGCTCATATTTTCTTATTGTTTCTTGTAGATTCATGGTTTCAGGTGGGGTTTGTCCTCACTACCGGTATCAACAGTGCTTATGTGCTAGGATACTCTGGAAATGTCATGATTCCTCTAGGTTGGGTAGGCGGAGTAATCGGTTTAATTCTAGCCACTGCAATATCTCTTTATGCAAATGCTCTTATTGCTAAGCTCCATGAATATGGAGGGGTGAGGCACATCAGATACAGAGATCTTGCCGGATTTATATATGGTAAGAGCAGTAAAGTATAACGAAAGAGAGGTATTGGTTGAGTTCATTTCTTGAATTTACCCTTTTGATTGCATACTTGATTGCAGGCAAGAAAGCTTATTCACTTACATGGGGATTGCAATATGTCAATCTTTTCATGATTAACACCGGATATATCATTTTGGCTGGTCAGGCCCTCAAGGTGAGAACAGACAACTGAGGAAATGGGCCAACATTTAACTGTCACAGTAATTTCTTATTTTCCTATAAGTGTATTTGTAACCGTTACATTTTCCATGCAGGCTGCATATGTTCTGTTCCGGGATGACCATACTTTTAAACTCCCACATTTTATTGCCATTTCCGGGGTTGCGTGCGCAGTCTTTGCTATAGGAATACCACACTTGTCAGCTCTCAGAGTTTGGCTGGGGTTTTCAACTGTCTTCAGCTTGATGTATATTATCATAGGTTTCGTCTTGTCACTGAAAGATGGTAAAGATCATATTTCTCAACCGAGTGTTTGATTTGTCCTACTTTGTTCTTAATTCGGAAAATTCCCATGCAATTTAGCAAGTTCAAGTTAAGATTCTAGTGTTGGGTTTGCATTAACAAGAGCTCTGCTGTTATAGGACTTCAAGCACCACCCAGGAGTTACGACATCCCAGGGACATCAACAAGCAGAATATTTACTACAATCGGCGCGGCTGCTAGCCTTGTTTTTGCATTCAACACAGGAATGCTACCGGAGATACAGGTACCTGGTGTTTAAATTTTGAACTTTTCTGTTCATGTCCCCCACTGTCTATGAAAATTCGAATGAAAAAACATCCTAGAACTTGTACCCTAGGAAGAATTTTCATTATTAACTCAGACTCCGATAATCTATCTATCTAGCTTATGAACATTGCCTTGATGCGGCTTGAACTTGATTGAATTCACTTTCTTTTGGATGTGATTATGTGACAGGCTACGGTGAGGAAACCAGTGGTTGAAAACATGATGAAAGCTCTATACTTTCAGTTCTCAGCTGGAGTTTTGCCACTATATGCCGTTTGCTTTGTAGGGTATTGGGCATATGGAACTGGCACGTCATCTTATTTGCTCAACAACGTCAACGGACCGATTTGGGTGAAGGCAATGGCCAACATTGCTGCCTTCCTGCAAACAGTCATCGCTTTACATGTATGACTTCTGCAAATCTCATATCATTTTCTTACTGCTGCACTAACTGTGTCTAAACGTTAACTTCTGCTGCTGATTGTAGATATTCGCAAGTCCAATGTATGAATATCTGGACACAAAGTTTGGCATTAAGGGAAGTCCACTGAAAATTCAGAACTTGACATTCAGAATTACAGTGAGAGGCGGATACCTAGCCATTAACACGCTGGTTGCGGCGCTTTTGCCTTTCCTCGGAGATTTCATGAGCCTCACAGGAGCCATCAGCACCTTCCCTCTCACATTTATTCTTGCAAACCACATGTATCTGGTGGCAAAGAAGGACAAGCTGAGTTCATCACAAAAGCTGTGGCATTGGCTAAATGTTTGTTTCTTTGCCCTTTTGGCTTTTGCAGCTTTGGTTTCATCCCTGAGGCTCATAGCAGTAGATTCCAAAACTTACCACGTATTTGCTGATTTATGATCATTTTTTCTTAATTTCATCCCCAAGTGTATTTAATTCACTTTTGGCATTTAGTTATCAAACTGTTGTAATATTTGTTTGCTCAAAGTGTCAATTATCATCACACACACCCTTTTGTTTTCCTTTTTTTTCCCTTAAAAATATGTGAACCGGGCCTGTTCACGAGATTATATTGGTAGAATTGATAGTAGTTTGGCAAAGAGACACTAAACAGAGATCTAAGTGACCTTAAAATGCACAATTGATTTGTCTGCAAACGATTGCTATCTAAATTCAGATGTTTTTAGAACAATGAGGCTCAAGAGCTATTTCAAAAGTACAATAATCAAACAATATCAATGAACCTAATGCTTCAGCGGTCAGCCTTCAAGAAAATAAGAGATCCATTTGGCAGATTCCCAATATCAGTTTGATGATTCTTCAGAACCTGGAACAAGTCAGAAACAAAAACATACGGGCTAATTATGACCTTAGCAGTTTTTAACCAGCACAAAAACGGATAAGACAGTTCAGTAAAAGAAAGCTCTGAGAGATAACATGCATTTATCTGCTAGATAAATCTTGAACATGAAATCTCTGTCTTTCAACAATATTCATCTGCTAGATAAATGTAAATATAAATCCTAACCGAACAAGCTGTTACTTTGTAGGAGTAATTGATTCGATGGGAGTATACATTTTTAATTAACCAAATATTCTCTTGCTATATTGCATTTATGATTGTAGAGTGCAGACACATTATGGCATGTTCATATGCTGTCAAAACGCTATTGAATCATCAACTGCATACAACTACTACATCAAACCAGGGGATATTGGCCGAGGGATGGCTAAGAAAGTCAAACGTAAACATCACCAGGGTAGTAAGAAAACCTCAGTAATATCTCAAGAGTATGTTTCAACAATATTATAGAAAACAGAAAATGGAAGTTCTGAGTTTGGACCTTTGTAATAATTGTAAAATATTTATCAAACAAACCCAAACAAAGGAAATTGTAAAATATTTATCAAACAAACCCAAACAAAGGAAAAATAATTCTTATCTGTTAGAAATAGAAATCTATATCTTACCTCATTGGTATCATCCAGATATCAATTTTAGAACGATGCATATGGTATTAAGTAGTACAAGAGGAACTCTCAAGTACTGTGTTGCGTAAATGAGACCTATAATCTGTCCCTTGACTGATTTTGTCCTGCCCACTGAGAATTCTGCGAGGCTCCATCCCCTAGGCGCAAGGAAGCGGTCCTCGTTTAATATTGCTAGAGCATTTGCAAGAAGCAGAAAGCCTTCAAGTAGCGTCCCCAAACCCATTTACCTGAAAATGCAGAATTTATTTCATATAAGCTACGAATGACTTTGAGTTTTAGGCATTTAATCTACCCATTCCTCATCCCCTCTTCAATCTAATACGTAAATGGGAAAAGAGCTATTCAACAACTCTTTCCGTGTATGAGCTCAAAAGATAAGACAGAAGAAAATGAAAGAGTAAACGCTTCTTTGAAGATCATTTCACATGTATAATGAAGTTTCAATAGTCTACAAGGCATGCAATCTTAATTGCAATTGTGGTTAACGGGACATAGGCAGCTTCAGCATAGAGGAGCATGAGGTACTCAGGGATGATTGGTTTAACTGCACCACCCACGCCATTAGTTGTCCAAATCCTACACAGCTCGCTAATTGCTATGGAAGAGCCTACTTCTATCCGTAGATAAAATTTCTACATATCTTACAAATCCAAAGCAGATCTAGACTTGTTGAGTGATTTTTAAGCTCCCTAAACTTGACGTGTGCAATATATAAAATTCTTGTGATGGATTGAACCTCAAGGCCTAAAATGGAATCATCATGAATCAACACTGACCTCTTCTTTATTTGAGGAAGATGTTATGATTATTGACATATAAGGGCTGAATCGCCCATAATTAACTAAATCCTAGTTCAATGAGCTATATAATTGATATTTTCATGAGACGAAAGCTATTTAAGTTCCCATGCCCCCACAAAACAACACAATCTCACCAAAATTCTAACATTTGTAGAAAAAAATGAGAACATTGAAGCATTCTACCACAGCAAGCACAATAAAGACATTTCTACTAAACTTCCTCATGGTTAAACATCCAAAAGTTACCGCAGTTGGAATTTTCAAAAATGGGATCCAAAACCTAGAAATCTAGGAAATCGAATCAACTCATATAGCGCGGTAAACCACAAAATACGGGTAATGTATACGCCAATAGATGAAAATTAAGGAAACCCATGGCCGATTGAACATATGAAAGCATAAATATAACCCAGGAAGCTTCAATGGAACAAGTAGTTCCAAGAATCACTCAATTATGGCACAAAGAACAGAGAAATTAAACTTACAAATTATAAACGTTGCGGGAAATCGATAAAACCCAAGTGCCATTTTAAAAATTAAGGAAGAAATTAAAAACCCTAGTCACTAACCTGATGACAGCACCTGATCTCAGAGAAATAGACTTGGGAGGTCGAAAAGCAAAGAGAGACGCTTCGAAGAACGAAGAGACCAGGAAACAAGTAGAACGTGCCCTTCTTTTTCTCTGTTGTGTGTTTTTTTGTTTAGCCTTTTTCAAATCGCTCATTGGTTCAATATTGGGCTGAATCATGGCTTTGGTGGTCCTTATAGTAATTTTCGTAAGGTAAAATAGCATCGCATATAATAATACCGTCTCATCTCACCATTTTAATTTATTGAATTAATTTTATAAATATATCATATTAGAAATTAATAATTAAAAATTATTCAATAACTCATATATATTAAATAAAAAATTATTTTTATAGGAATTAAAATTTTCATGGCGAACTGTCCATTTATTTAATATATAAGAATGATTAAACGATTTTCAATTTTATTAATTTTTTTATAAAAATTATTTGAATATAATAATTTAGCGAATAAAATATTATGATTATAATATATGTAAAAAAAATCGATAAATCGAAATATTAGTACGAGAATATACTACCGGTGTAAGATGCAAGTGGAATATAAGTGCTATTTTTTCATATATATTATTATATTTTCTCTAATGAAAAAAAAAAAACTTTTTACTTTTTTTTTCTCACTGAGAAGATAGAATAAGTCAGTTATTAATTAAATTTAACATAAATATATTATCATCGTCGTCATCAATAAGAATTAAGTCGAAGACATTGAACTCTTAACTAACATATCCACTTGTATCTAATTCAAATGATAATTATCCCAGTTTTTTGTTAATATTTTTTAAGTGTAAATCACAAGCAACGCATTGTATGATGACATAATCGGCATAATAAGCAAACCCAAGTGGTGATTTAATGAGTAAAATAATAATACTACAAAATTACAATATTACAACGAAAACATACTCGTTCTCGGCTGTATTCTAAGATTAGAATGATATGAAGGAGAACTCATCTGATGTGCTCCTGTACACTTTGAAATACATATGTACATGTCAGATCAGCTAAAGAATGGTCATTATTTACAGCTGAAGCAACTCTCAAAGCCCCAAGCCTTTTAACATTCTTCTCCTATTTGAGTTACTTCGGGTCGCTAATGTTGAGTTTGAATCATTGGATTTTTCACAAATACAACCTGGAAAAGGATTTGCATAAAAATTCTCTTCAAGTTTGGGCAAATTTCTGGAAACTCTTGGATAGGGTCCTCCAGTCGCATGCTCATGAAACTTCCTAACCCCGGACTCGAATTTCTTCCAAGAAATCACTCCCTTGTCCAACTTGTCAATCAATCTCACAACCGTCTGTCTGCAACCCACAAATTTTTTTAAACATTAGACTGTGCTCAAGTAAAATTGGTAATTATTCAGTAAATTTTGAGATCATTACACATATATATGAATATGATCGACATACCTATTAGGGCTGATTGTTTTTCGATACCCTTCGAATCTTCGATGACCTTTGACAGCTTTGGCCATGTTTCCATCATAAGAGTAAATGAACACATCACTCTCCACAGCTAAAATATAATCCAAGGCAGCAAGCTGATTGAGCCTATCTTTGTAGGGTTGCAACTCTTCTTCAGTTGCTAAATTTGAGTGAAAATAAATATTGGGATACTTGGAGCGCAAGGTTGTTAACCCATCTCCCCCATAAATCTCCCCAGCCACAATGTAAATTTTTGTATCAGAAGGAAACCCAATTGCCTCAAGAAACAAAGCAACCTCTCTTGGCGTCATGGGGCACTGCCCTAGCAACCGCTGCTCCGTGCCGTTGATCCGTTTATGCTTCCAATGTGGCGTCTGAACCCTAATTTCTTCCAGCTCTCTGTCTTCGGCTTGGGTCAGATTGTGACTGCAACCCGTGAAAGAAAGCATGTCCTTTTCGTATCTGCATTTTTCAAAGTTTTTGTCACTACTCATTTCTCATTAGAACTAATATTACAACAATCATTGTTTTCTACGGGTGACTTATTCCTTCTAATATCGATATTCTCTCAACAGTTGAAATCAGATTCACCTTAAATGGAGAGCAACGTATCTGCTACCATTATCTTTCAATCTGTCAACCAAATTCATCCCAAGCTGTTCGATTTCCAACGTGAATCGCAGTGCCTTGAAGAAAGCTCGGCAGCGTAGCCTCTGGATTGAGCTAGCCACATTGTTGGCAAGTCGAGAATCTGTGTGAGTAAATTTGAGCACCTTATGTTTCTGCAACAATGTGACCATCTGTTGCCGATAGTAACTGGGCTGGTCACTAATTGTTACATTGTTAGATTTATATATGATTAGAGTTCACTTCCACGAATATAATTAGAATAAATTATTTATATATAATTCATCAAATTTAATATAGGTTATAAAATCTAAAAATAGACATTTTTCTTTGCAATGAAGATAATCTATTTTTACATTCGATAACATATTAAATTTGATAAATTATTAAATCCAATTCAATATCAATGGCCAAGAAAAATAAATATTTTGACCATACCTTTGACCAAGAAACTGGCGCCTTGACCGGGGGCTTCACCTCAGAAAACTCTGGCGGTACTGTTTCTACGATCATGATATCGTCTCTTAAAACGTCCATGAAATGCTTCCAGTTGAATATGTCCTTAAAATCACTGAACAAACAAGATAGAATCAATTTCGAAACTTACTACATGCAGTAATATTATATTTTAACCAACCAAACAATGAGTTATAATCCGAACCTCGGGTCAGTCCAAAAGGATCTGTGATCTAAAGAAGGCAGAACAAGGGTTGCATTCATAAGTTTTGCTGCTGCAACCATGTCACTTATCTGTAAATTCAATTTGATTACAAAAAGATTAACGCCTGGCTCGAAAAATTTAGGAAAATTGAAGAACACAGAGGCTGAGTTAGATTAGTTTAGTTGCATACCCCAAGCTTCATCTGGTTCAATCCGCCGTTGGGACGAATTAGGAGATAGCCATTTGTGGCAGTTCCATTCACTGCAAAACTTTCAAGTTTAGAAACGATTTATGGAGAGCTCATTACAGAAGCTAATTAATCTCTTAATTTAATTTGGGTGAATTAAATTTGGGACGTACGGAATTCCTTCTTGGTTCGACTTATGCATTGGTAGTAATTAGAACTCTCTGGTGGCCTCCAAATATCACGAATCTGACTAGCAGAAACCAAATAAAAAATGGGATCATAATCTCAGGTTAATTAGTTAATTACTAAAACAAAATTAGAAAATTAACTGTAGCAAGACTACCTAGTTTGAGTCATAATTTGCAAGTAGCATACTTCAAATTTTCAGTCCTTTTTTTTTTGTTGTATGCTATTAGCTTGAGGCAAATGAGTGAATGCTTAGTGTATGACCAGGAAAGTATATGAAAGAGTACGTTAATATAAAAAGTACGAACTTCTTGTTCATATTATATATGATCGAAATTATTATTGTCGACTCTAAAATATATATCGAGAATTCGAGATTATAAAGAAAAGACCAAGTGACGTCGCACGCATTAGTGGGTCTCAATATTAAACAATATCTGTCACCAAGTGGGCCACCCTATCCCACCACGTCCGTGTCACCAATCTCATATTTAAAAGTTGAAGAAGCCTTGCCCACTTCTCCTACAAATGAAGGGCATCTTCTCTCCACAGTCCACACCATAAAAATAACATACCTTGGCTTTACATAAGTGGACCGATGCCCTCCTCAAAGAGTGTCGAGGCAAAGATGTTATCTTAGTTGGCATATTTGTGCATCTACTCAACAAAACTTGTAGCACAGAGATTTGGATTCGAGATTTCGAGTTTAGGCTCAATAGGTGCAAAGTCCCCAATTGGATGTGGTAAATAATTATTAACATTGGTGACTGAAAAAAACAAAAACCTTAAAAATTACCATCTTTAATGTATGAGATAATTAGGAACAAAAAGTCTCAAGGCGCAAAGACCCTGTGAACTTCTAGAGAGAGAGCGAAAGCTCTTCCTTCGCACTAGATTTTTCACGCTCCTCTCTGCCGGTTTGAGAGTCGGTGGCATGTTAATCTAGCGTTTATCGCTGTTTCCTAGGCTCTTGTGGCTTTGCTTAAGTCCATTCCTTCCCTCACTAAATTTCGTCCATCACCTCATCTCCAACCAAACCTCCTCCATCGATCTACACATATTATCTCTCCTAAATCCCACGCCCTTGGATCTATTCCTTCTTTGATATTTCTCTTGGCCTATTCCTTCTTCCGTATTTCTCCGGCTATTTCGACGGACTATCCAAATATGTGCTTTCAGTTTGGGCGTTTTGGATATGTAGTTTATCCTTCAATCATGACCTATTTGACTGCTTGAGTATGAGGATCTTTGATGGCTTTTCATCTTCAAACCATTCTCGATAGAACACTCTCCTTGATTTCGGCGTCTGGTTCGTGCATTTTGTAGTGGTTTTAAGTTGGATTTGTTGTTTTTTTAGCTAAGCCCTATTATAATGAATATCATTTTCTTGGGGAAAAAAGAAGCATGAGATTGGAATCATTTGATTGGATAAAGAACAACAATCTGACCTGGGACTTCTTTGCAAATGAGTCACATCAACTCTGTAACCTTCACTGACTACGTTATGTTGCAACTTTGCTGTCCCTTGGAGCAATGCAGGTCGAATGAATCCGATTTTCTCCATCATCCGGAGCTCTGGAAACGTGTTGAGCAAGGCAAACTTGGATAGCATTGACAGAAAAGCCAACACCATCAAAGCCATGAAAGCCCATCTGCAGCAGCACCCTCTTGAAAATTCAGACAGCTTATGAACTCGACGGCGGAAGAAGACCGCGTTAGGGATGACGCCATCAGACTTTTGATCCTCTGTTGCTTCAAACACACGTCTCCTGGACTTGCATGATGAGTTATGATGATGATCGGAAGTACAGGCTGACATCAGGGGAGAGATCGAGGCAGAGGAAGAATAAGTTATTATTCCTATGAGAAAAGGATATTAATTAAAGTTTGGAGATGAGATTAATGGAGGTTTAGTGGGGGGAGGTAATGGCGGAATTGCTTTGGTATGTTTGTGTTAATGTGGCTTTTGAAATATGAGTGGGAGCGGCTTATACGGCGGAGGAGGCTCTGTGTGCGTGAGTTGTTGCCTATATATAATTCGTGTTTGTAACTTGATGTGATTTTTGGGTTTATTGTGGGAAAATATATATATGTATATAATTAAATTCTCTTAAATATAGGGGAAAGTTTATGTATTTCTTCCTTTACAATTGTACAGAGGACTACCGATTAAATTATATGTAATACAATAATGAGCTATTCTAGGTAAGTCACAAATCTAGGGCACCATAAATCAAACCCATACAATTACTCTACCCCTCAAGTTGGGGTATAGATGTCTCTAAGACTTTGTAGAATATTTTACTGGAAAAATCCTTAGACAATTCATATGCGAGCTGGTCTTCGGACTTGACTAACGGAAATTGAATTATCATAGTCTCAAGTTTCTCTTTAATGATATGCCGATCCACCTCAACATGTTTTGTGCAATCATATTCAACTGGATTATGAGCAATGCCTATGGCTGCCTTATTGTCACAAAATTATCATCGCAGGATCAGGAGGAAATCCAATCTCGATGAGTAGCTGCTTTAACCAAAGAAGCTCACATAACCCCTTGACCATTCCTCTAAACTCAGCCTCTGCACTGGATAATGTCACTACCTTCTGCTTCTTATTACTCCTCCAAGTAACTGTGTTACCGCCCACAAAGTGAAATAACCTGATAGTAACACTTCTTGCCCAATGATCTTCATGTCAGCATATGTATACTCACTGATGTCTTGATGGTTAAAATCCTTGAGAACATAAACCCCTTTCTAGGAGCAGACTTCAAGTAGCGAAGTACTCGAACTACTGCATTCATATGATCTCTACTTGGGAAATGCATCAATTGATTTACTATGCTTATAACACAAGCAATATCTGACCGTACCTGTATATTGTGGAACCATAAATTACCGGAAAATTATGCAGTTGCCACGTAGCTCATGACGCTTATAATGCCGATATTACCCCTGGTAAATACGATGACTACATCACACGGTCTCCGCATTAATTCAATATATTTACCAGCTAAATATATTAATTAATCAGATCAATGCCGATAATAAATAACGTACCAGCGAATTATTTATTCATTAATAAATAAGTGATTACACTCGATACAATCACTTATTTAACACTTTCTCTTTTAACCAACAGACGCTCCGATGACCCTCAAGACTTCACTATAAATACAGGACATCATTCACCTCTAAAAGTAATTAAAAACTGATACCGAAACGCTACCGATTTATTTCTCTCGATTAAACTGACTTAGGCATCGAAGTATTTTTTGTTGAACCACCTCCCCCCCCCCCCCCCCCCCCCCCCCCCCCCCCCCCTCGCCTCTCCCCAGGGCTTCAACTTTAACCCCGTTTGTTTCTTGTTATTGTGAGTAGAGATCAAAAAGGAATTCTACAAGTCCGGACGATTTTCTGTATCAACATATATGATAGATAAATCAATTTCCCAAGTAGCCTTTGGTATCTCTATTCATAAGTGGTTACTTGGGTCGAGTACTCTCCCAACTTATGATTCTCCACAATAAGACATGTGGCTTACAATCTGACATTCCGTTCAAAATGGCGCTAGACACTCGCAGGGCAGCAAACAGGGGTCTAACGCTTAGGCGACTAGGGGGGCACCTTGAAGTTGATTATATTATATTTATAGTAAGAAGTATCGTTAAAACTTTTGTCAGGGGAAAACTCATTGGGACAAAATCTCTAACAAAGGAAAAAGAGTACCTTATGTCCAAAACATTACATTAATATTTTTTTTTTAAAAACAAATCTAATACTTTTTTTTTGTGAAACCAATAAGCAATTTGCAACTCTATACAAACTTCCATATTCAATACAAGAATGTAATTAAAGATTGTTAAACTAAGAACTTTCGTAGCAGTGATCTTATCAGTTTATGTGAGTTCCTTAAAATTCTCTTGACATGCGAAAAAGATGTAATTAAAGATTCAATGACACAAAAAAAAAAAAAACTAAATGTACAATTTCTAATTTCTAACAAAGAGGAAAAACTGACCTGCCATTTGTAATGTTAGATTCGTGGCTTAGACCCATAACATTAGTCTTTTAATTATATGAAGGGGTATTCCCGTTGTAAAAAACTACAACATCCATAAAGGAAAGTTGCCAAATGGAAGTGTTCAATCAGAAAAACTGAAATAGAAATTTTATTAAATTAAATTACCTCTTTTTGAAGTTTGTAACTTATGAATATCTCGGGTATGGCTTTCAGAAGGGGAGGTGAAAAGGCCTGGATGTCTTCGACTGGAAAAACCAATTTTTTAGAACTTGAGATTAGGGTTTGAGAGTTTGAATGAGATTGCAAAAAATTAAAAATTTAGAACAATTGAAAATTTGAAATTGAATGAGATTGCTATTTAATCTTGGAACATTGAATTAGAACATTGAAACACTGCACCTTCTTTTTGGAACTTTGAAGGAGACTCTCCTTCCGTTTCCCGCTCACTCGTATTCACCATCTAAATTATCATTCATCTTCCTATTTTTTTTAAACATAAAAAAAAAACTTAATTTTGGGCCCTCTAACATCTTTGGACCCGAGGCCTATGCCCCTCCCGCCCTCCCTATCGGGTGGCCCTGAATATCACCTTCACAATTCATCAGGTTGGGTTGAAAAAAATCAATCTCCTTACACACCCTATCATCTAAGACTCTAAGGCCTCGTTTGGTATGTCGTACTGTACTGACTATTTCAATCGGATAGACTAATCTGTCCACCGGATAGACTGATTATTTAGTCGGGCGTTTGGTACTTTTCCGGATTAGAATGCCGACTATATTATACTGACCGGATTATATTATAATAATTGACGAAATACTTATATCTTAAATATTAATTATGTATGTCATTATTTTTATTATTATTTATTTTAATAATTATTATTATTACTATTTATTACATTTTTATTAATTAATTATTTTTAATTTTATCATTATTATTTATTAAAATATCATTAATTATTAATTATTAATTTATTATTATTAGTATTTATTACTTTATTACTTTTTATTATTAATATTTACTAAATTAATATTTTATTTTTATTATATTACTATTTATTATTATTATTATTATTATTATTATTATTATTATATTTTACAAGATTACTAGTTATCCGACTATTTAATACGGACAATTTCGAGCGTATTATTTTAGCGTGTCTGAACCGTATAAAAATATTCAACCGTATTAACTTATACGGTGACTAATTAATACCACTGGTACCAAATACAGGTTTCGGATTATTTAACCTATACGGAGCGTAATACGGCGAAACAAACAGACCCTACGCTTCTTGTTTTTTGGGTAGCTATTTGCAATACAATTTTATTGTAGACCGTCCACAAAATCTTTTTACTCACATGTTATTTTTTATTTTGTTGTAATAGACCACACAATTTATTAATAATTATGAACAACTCAATAAATTTAGTATAAATATGTTTACATAGGAAATAGTAACGAGGGTACCACTTTTGGGGCTTTGTTACGTTGACAAGTTATACTGTTATACGCCTAAGCTCATGCAATGCAACAATAGAAAAGGCTTTGAGATTTGGGTTAGGCTGGTATCAAAATCATTAGCTGGGCCTCTCAAATTGGGCCTTTTCTGTAACTTATAGTACACTAGGCCCATCTACAAGCTGAATTCCTTTTACATAAATACCGTGATCTTCTCCGAATCCCCACTAGGGTTTTAGTGCTTCTTCTTCGCAGGTGTCTGTGGTTGCTAGCAGCTGTAGAGACAGGCATAAACCCCCCACCGCAGAAATGGTAAAGGAACGTCAAGGAGAGCGAGTTAGGTAACTCATCCATTTTCTTCCCCCACAAGAAATCCTAATTTTGATAATGTTAATCCGATTCTGTATCAGATTTATGACCGTTTCTCTCTTTAATCTCTTTTATCAGACTCTACGTCAGGGGCACTGTCACCGGATTCAAGAGGTAACTTTATAAAGCTTTTTTAGCTGATTATTTTTCTGCTGATAAAACCATAAAATTGAAAAAAATTGTTTTTTTTTTCTTCAATGTGAGCCAAATTGGGACGAGGGTTTTCTTAGTTGACTGGTTGTTTTGGTTAGGTCCAAGTCGAACCAGTACCCCAGCACCTCGTTGATTCAGATTGAGGGAGTGAACACCAAGGAGGAGGTGGCTTGGTATGCCGGGAAGCGCATGGCTTATATCTACAAGGCCAAGGTGAAGACGAATGGGAGTCACTACCGCTGCATTTGGGGCAAGGTTTGCAGGCCTCATGGCAACAGTGGGCTCGTTCGTGCTAAGTTCACCTCCAATTTGCCCCCCAAAGCCATGGTATTGTGTTAGACTAACTACATTGTGTTATATTGCTAATGGTTTTCTGTTTGAATCGGGTTCTGATTTAGTTTGTTTTGTGTTGCTTTGCAGGGTGCTCGAGTGAGAGTATTCATGTATCCCAGCAATATATAAGGTACTTTTTTACTAGCTTTATCCTTTGTTTATAATATTATATTTGTATTGCTGATTTAGTATTGTAGTCTTTGTTGTGGATTAGCATCCTATAATGTGGATATATATGGGACTACAGCATTTGTTTTTGTCCTTAGTTGCATTTTTGTGAGAGTTTGTTTCAATCATGGTGGAACTTGCCAAGTTGTTTTGTGTATATGCATGGAACTATATGTGTTTTCGTCCATTATAGATGCTGAAATCATTTGTGGTTTTGTGAGAGGCTGTAATGATATTGTGGAGCTTGCCAATTTCTGTTGTGTCTTCTCTTTTGGTTACTTTCTCAACTCTCTTTTTGAGAATATGATACTATTTATTGGAAACTACTTTATGTTTTCGGTGTACTTCTCAATTGTGCTCAGTTGTTCATTGTGTCTCCATGGCATAGAATTTCTTGTCAAGCTTATTTGGAATGCTAACAATTTTTTTGTCGCATTGAAAGTTTTCACCTTAATCCACTCTGTATGTAGGTATTAAGTTCTTGAGCTATTGCTGTCTAACTTGTCTAGTGTGCATATGTTTGTACTTCTGTTTTTGTCTTGGTGCATTTCAAAGTTCACTTCGATTAGGTTTATTTGGTCTAGCCTTAATTCATCACACATTCATTTTCAGATGACAATGTGTGCGGTTGTTTACTATGGTATGGTTCTACGAGATTAATGCATGTTATTCATTCCTTGGTTCTTATTGGGATGCTTCTTTTGGTTCTATTGAGCTTCTGTCTTTGTGGGTTCTAATCATATGCTCATGGCTCTTTCTTGCAGTTGCTACCCAGGACCTTGAGAGATAGAAAATGGTTGCATGAAGGTTTCCCTAGATTTACATTTTTATGGGCCATGTTAGATGTAATGTTTGTTTGAAGCGGTGTCAATTTTGTTTGTTTGGATGGTAGAGCATGGATTTACTACTCACTAATTCAAGGCGTATTATCTGACCACTTCAACTTTGTGAATTGTGAGCATCTAGTTGATATTTTTCAATTTGAGGTTCATTTTTTTAATATTTGAAATGATAAATTAATTTCCCCAAAAAGGGCAACAGATGAAACTGAGTCCTTGGGTGCCGACTTGTTATGCGCAATTATAAGTAAGTGATTGATTGTGACTTAATCTTCCAATGTGGGCAGTGAGCTCCCGAAAGTGGTTATTACCCCCTCTAAAAAGCTGGTGTTTTACATGACCATTTCTATGAATAGCTGTCTATTCTGTGCCTGTTGTAGATTTGTAGATCATGCCCTTCTCTGTGTTCAGATTGTGAAAATGATTTTGCGTGTTTTGAGTAGCGGCCTCTTGTTTGCTCTTAGATGCCGGCTTTTGTTTCACTCAGATTGCCTCACTTGTCACTATCGTGTGTTCCCTGGAAGGATATTAAATACCTTTACAATGCCATTGATTATAATTGAAGTTAATTGATTGTGCTTATGTTTCTTGAGTTTGATTATGTAAAGCTAGTTGCAAACAACCTTGTGGAGTAAAACACAACGGCGCCTATTCTTTTGGCTTTGTAACACAGAATAAAACGACAAGGAAAGAATCAAAAGCCACGGACTGGGGAGTTAATTTGTTATAATTTAGATCGTTTTGCCTTGCCACGAGAAACAATTGTAAGATTTAAGCTTCCCACTTGCACTTTTTTAGCCCATGAAGTATGGTTTAACGTGCTCCTTCTCAATTGTAAGATTTGCTTCCTTCTTTGATCTTTTTTTTTTTTTTTTCAGTCAACGGTTTAAATTTAATATCTGTCAGTCTACGCTTATCAGGAACAAATTCCCCTTAATTTTGTCTAGTGCCCCTTAATCTTTTTTGTTCTTTTTTCACACGCTTGTCAATTAGTTTGGATCAACCGGTCTTGCCTAAGTCGAAGTTTGTTATGCTCTCACTTTGTAAATAAGCATAGGTATTAGTTGATAACGAAGTTTTGACTAGAAACGTAATCCTGCCATAATTTAGGGTAAGGTGGCTCTAATTTCATGCCATACTTTCATGTCTAATGTGACTACCCTCGTCTAATTTGAATGTTAATTAGTCTTTTTTTAATATTCTTAATTGTTGTTTTTCTGATATTAAAACAGAAATATCAAATGTACTTCTCTTTTTCCCTTGAATGAAAATGAAATATTTGAAGAAAATTAGAATATTTAAATATTCATCATGCGATGGTAGAGATGGAAATGGAACCGAAATAGGTTGGTTCTTTCATTCTCGGTGGAGGAATTCTATAGAGTTGAAAAGGTGAAAGGGCACAATGATGAACCTTCAAATTTATTAAATAAGGATATATAAACTATCAGTGATATTTTATTATACTTGGATTGCATTCGATTTCTAAACCAGTGTTATTTTATTATATTTTATTTATCAGTGATATTTTATTATCCATGATATATATATATATATATATATATATATATATTGTTGTGAAGAAAATTCGGTAGATAAGAATGCAGAGAGAATATGGAGAGGCAGGGAGATGAAAATAGTACGTCTGATTATTATAAGATCATTAGGGTTTACAAAGATAATTATCCCTTATATAGAGAGGGTAATTAATGAATATAAAAGGACAAAACTACCCCTAGTACCTATTACATAAATAGACATAACTATTTAACTATTTACAACACTCCCCCTTGGATATTTCATGTAATGGTACTGCTTGACTACGCACCTATATGTTGCCTCGTTAAAACCTTGCCAGGTAACAAAAACCCTATAGGACAAAAATAACCCCGGTCGAAGGAAAAAGAGTGCAACATGCATATAGGTGATCACATTGGAATCTTCTGAGGTAGCTGATATCGTCTCTTCTGGAATACGGGTAGATAATCCGCCGTTGAGATAAAATGCATTAGTGTTGCTCCACCAAAACCTTACCCGGTAAACTCAGTGGGAAAAACCCGTGGTTGAAGGGAAAAATGTGCAAATGTATATGAGTCAAATAATAGCATCTTCAGGATGCATTGTTAGCGGGGTGATCATACCAAAATGTGCCTCATTAAAACCTAGCTAGGTAACAAAACCCAATGGGACAAAATAACCCTGGTCGTAGGACAAAAGAGTACACGATGATCATGTGAATATACTTCGGGATACTCAGTATGCTTCAGGATACTTGATATACTTCAGGATACTCCCCCGGATATTGACTCCCCCTGAAAATTGCAGATTAGGTAGATCAGCCAGTCTACATAAACCAATACCTCGCACATGCTGCTGGAATGTGGCCTTTGGTAATGACTTGGTGAACAAGTCTGCATGATTATCTTGAGATCGTATTGGCTTGATCTCAATCTTCCGATGTTCTTGCTGTTGTTGGTTAAAGAAGAACTTCGGTGCAATATGCTTGGTGTTGTCTCCCTTAATAAAACCGGTCTTCATCTGCTCTATGTAGGCAGCATTATCTTCGTTGACAACTGTCGGTTCATTATGGGTGGAATTCAGTCCACATGTACTTCGAATATGCCCAGTAATAGCTCTTAGCCATATGCATTCACGAACTGATTCGTGCAAAGCTAAAATCTCGGCATGATTCGAAGACGTAGCAATAAGGGTCTGTTTTGTAGACCTCCAAGATATTGCTGTGTTCCCAATGGTAAAGACATAACCGGATTGGGAACGTGCCTTGTGTGGGTCTGATAGGTAACCTGCATCAGCATACCCAACGAGGCGTGCATCATTTCGAGGTCCAAGGGGGGTTTGATTCATTCCTCGATGCATAGGGATAGAATAAGCCCATATCCGTTGTATCTCTAAGGTATCTAAAGATGTCTTTTATGCCATTCCAGTGGCGAAGTGTTGGCGCAGAGCTAAATCTAGCTAGCAAGTTCACATCGAATGAAATGTCTGGTCTAGTGCATTGAGCCAAGTACAACAGTGCGCCTATCGCACTTAGATATGGCACTTCTGGTGTCAATATCTCTTCGTTGTCATCTGTTGGACGAAACGGGTCCTTTTTAGGATCTAGACTTTGGACGATCATGGACGTGCTTGAAGGTTTTGCTTTATCCTCATTAAAGCGCCTCCACATCTTCTGGATGTAATTCGATTGATGGACCAAAATTCCATCTGCACGGTGCTCGATCTCCAGGCCGAGACAGAAGTGTGTTCTCTCAAGATCCTTCATTTCAAATTCTTACTTCAGGTGCTTAGCGGTTTCTTGGATCTCTTCAGGAGTACCAATCAGATTCATGTCATCGACATAAACTGCCATTATAGCGAACCTGGAACTTGTTTTCTTAATAAACACGCATGGGCATAATTCATTATTCACATATCCCAATCTGATCAAATATTCACTTAGACGGTTATACCACATTCGTCCGGATTGTTTCAATCCGTAAAGTGAACGCCTCAAATGAATGGAGAGCGTGTTCCGTGGTCTGGAACTATTCTAATCAGATAGCCTAAGTTCTTCAGGAGCTTTCATATATATCTCTGTATCTAGATCCCCATAGAGATAAGCTGTGACCACATCCAAAAGCTGCATACTCAGTTTTTCGGAAACTACCAAACTGATAAGGTAGCGGAACGTTATAATGTCCATTACGGGAGAGTACGTCTCCTCGTAATTAATCCCAGGGCGTTGCGAAAGTCCTTGCGCCACTAAACGAGCTTTGTATCTCACAATCTCGTTTTTCTCATTACGCTTCCTTACAAATACCCATTTAAAACCTACAGGTTTGACATGGGGAGGTGTTGGAGCTACAGGTCCAAACACCTTTCTTTTTGTCAAGGAATCAAGTTCGACTTGGATTGCTTCTTTCCATTTTAGCCAGTCTTCTCTACGTTGGCATTCATCAACAGAGCGAGGTTCAATATCATCACTAGTTATTATTTCAGTAGCTACTGCGAATACAAATATATCATCGATGATAATATCATTCTGATTCCATATCTCATCTAAGCATGCATAGTTTACCGAGATCTCTCTATTATCGGGAATGGGTTCAGACGTTGAGGCGTCCCCTAACGTCGTCTCTTCTAAGACAGACCCATAATCCGGAATTATCTCATGAGATGGATCAGATGATATAGTGACAGGACCCATCCCAATCCCCCCGGGATTACCGTGGAATGTGCCCTACTCCCGTCCAACAAGAGGTGTCACACAAGGGATAACCAAAAGTCACTACCCAAACGGGATTTCCAGAGTGCGCAAGGATCGATGGAGGAGGCGTGCGATGTCCCAGTCTCTACTGCAGTCGCATCCGTAATCAACCTGAAGGGCACCAAAACCAATAAAAGCTGTGAGTGGACGAAAATCATTAAGTTCATTAAACACATTTCATTAAGACATTTATGCCCTTTAGTAAAACGTATGCTTGCATCGAAAACCAGTAACCAAAACAGTTGTTCCACCAAGCCATTAGGGCCTTAACCCAAAATCCGTAACTCAAAACCAAGTGTGGGAACTCAGCCCAAAACTATGGAATACCACATCCAGACATACAAAACCATGTGGGCCACCGCCCAAATCCATAAAAATAATTCCAACCGAAAAACCATTTATAGATCCATTAGTTTATATTTACCACATTACCATCTCCGGCATCCCAGATGCCTAGTGTCCCAGACGCTTGACGTCCCAGACGTCATATCTCACGGTATACTAAGCAACGCGTGCTGCCCGGGGTCTTTCCGGGTCAATATCTCTGACATCCCAGATGTCTAATCATAGCAATCCTGCTCCTAAGTCACTATACGGTCTGGTAGCTCCGTACAATGACTCCTAGCAGGCAATGCACCTTGACTTCCCCAGTGTCCCAGACACCTGGAGGAGACCATCACATATCCTCGTATCAAGATTGTATATGGAAAACAGTTTTATCAAATCATTTCACAACATATCAATGGGCCCTGCCCAAAATCTCCATAAAATATCACAATTCCATTTAGGGTCCCCGACCCGAAATCACATTTATAAAACATAGGGTCCTGGACCCCGAAATCACATTTATTAAATATAGGGTCCCAGACCCGAAATCACATTTATAACCCAATTGGGCCTCATGCCCGATTTTGTGAACCACTGGGCCCACGGCTCGAATTAAAAAATGAACTGGGCCCCTGGCTCGATAGTATAACTCAAATGGGTCTCAGCCCGATTCCGTAAACTGGGCCTCTAGCCCGATTTCATAAAGCAACTGGGCCCCCAGCCCGATTACGTAACTCAAATGGACTCCCAAGTCCGAGGTTTCCAAAATAATTGGGTCTCATGCCCGAGTTCATCTTTCCAATTTGAAAAACATTTCATCACATTATTCATGAAACCACAAGCACGTAAAACCATAATAAAAGCGTTAGCCTCGATATACGTACAATACGGAAAATATCTCGAAATACGTGCAACATACCCAAAATCAATAATCACAATCACCATCATAGACATCATGTGTATAAAACATATAAAACCATTAAGCATGCATAGAATTTATAAAACCAAAGTCCACTCACAGACCGTTCAACGATACGCCTCGATAAGCGTGCCATAGGCCTTCCCGGGCCACACCACTATCACCGGGACTCCCAATCCTGTCCAAATCACATTAGAGGGTCACTAACCTCTTCATTAACCTCCTAATAAAGTCCCGTAATTTTCCCAAATTTTTAACTATTTTTAAACTCGATTAAAAACCTTCGGATGTCCCGAACAATATTGAGACGGTGTCCGATCGACACGAAACCAATCCCAAAATGTTCGTTACATTAAATAGGACAGAAGTCATGCTGACATCACCTCAAGATTCGTGCCCACGCGCCGTCACGCGCCGCCGTGAGTGGCTGCGCGTGAAGCCCACGTGCCTGCTACAGTGTCATCGTCCCAACCCGTTTATCTGGTAAACGGATCCTGCAACCCACGTGACGACCCGGTTCATTTCCTATCAATTCAACCTTAAATCATTCAATTGATCATTCAACCAGCTTCGTTTTAAGTTCAATTAAAGGTCTGTACACTTAATTTTACCAAAACTCACCTTAATCCAATGATTCAACGATGAACATCGAAGAACACCCGTCACTGTTCCTTCTTCGAAATTCGTCAATCCCCTCTGATTTCTTTCAATTGATTCACCCAGAAGCATCAATGGACCATGAGAAACTGTTTCCCCAACTCAATTTCCTCGTTTAATCACTCCACGATCACAACTCAACTTCGAATATTTCTCACTATTACCAGGTCTGTTCAGAGCCAATTGGTTGCCAATTTCCTTCGTTCTTTCGATGGTTCTGATCGTGGCACTCCTAGAAAGCTCGAATTGAGCTCAATTGAGATCCTCAGAGCCCAAGGCTTGAATTTCGAATTTCCCTCCCAAAACTCAAATTTCGATTTTTGATTTCAGTTTCCTTCTCTCTGTCTCTCGTGATTCTCTCAGCTAAAATCAGTCCTTAAACCTCTCAATTTCACACTCTCAAGCTCAGTTGTGGAGGGGAGCTCAATTCTCTCATCACTCAGTTCATGCTTGTTCACGGTAGGAAGAAAATATGAAGAAGATGAAGGAAATGATGGAAGACAAGATGATTAGAGATGATGATGATGTTTTCCCCAAAACATGGATCAGATTTTAGGGACCCTAAATCAAGGGAAGGGTGACACTTGTCACTCATCCAGGTGTTCATAGTCAACGGTCACTATTCAATAATAAAATAATATTTTAATCGAAACCTCGGTTCGTTCGGTTAATCGAGTTCGTTCCCGTGACCACAACTTCGTCGTCGAATCTCCGATTTCGGCATGCCGCCTGTCATTGGATTCGTATCGACTCGCTCTACGTGACAGTCCTTGGCCCTCGTCCATTGGACCTCCTGGGTCAAAAGTCAACATTTGGCCTATTTTCCGCCAAATTACCAAAATGCCCCTCGACTTCCGAACATCATAACTTCTTCCTCGAATGTCGGAACCGAACGTGCCACCTGCCTATGAACTCGTGACGTCCTGGACTACGTCATGGACATCGGTCAAAGTCCGTTTGACAACCCGATCAAAAAGTCAACATTTTACCCACGACTAGGGGCAAAACTGTCATTTTGCACATTTTGTCCGATTTTACCCAACTAATCACCGATCAACCCCACTAATCATGATTAGTCACTAATCTAATACCAAAATTCGGGACGGGTCGTTACATATAGTGATATCCAAGGGATTCAATTGTGCCAAATTTGTCCTCTTCAGGGGATGAGAATCCTTCGAACCTATTGGTCTACCTCGCTTCTGGGCAGGGACATATGATTGGTTAGCCGCCATGGTCGTACTTTGTCCATCTGGGACGACCCGTCCATATGGGACGACGCCTCCTACGGGGACGTCTATCCTTGCAGGCACGTTTGCAACAGGTATATGTGATCTCGTCACTTTAGCTAGATCAGAGAAAACATCTGGCATATTATTAGCTACACTCTGTAGATTTAGAATTCTCCGCACTTCATTCTCACTTTGTGCGGTTCGGGGATCAAGATGAGACATATGGAGACATTCCACATCAATTCACGTCGTTCTTCAGGAACGTTGACGTTCTTATCTCCCCCTAACGATGGGAAGACTGTCTCATCGAAGTGACAATCCGCAAAACGAGCGGTAATGAGATCGCCTGTCAAGGGCTCTAAATAAAAAATAATGGAGGGGGATTCATAGCCGACATAGATGCCCCTCCGGCGTTGAGGTTGACAGGACCCATCCCAATCCCCCCGGGATTAGTGCTGGATGACTCTGCTCCCGTCTGACACGAAGTGTCAGACAAGGGATATTTCCGACCCTTGCCCTCCCGGGCTATCAGAGTACTCCAGGATCTGGAGGAGGCATGTGATATCTCGGTCTCTGCTACAGTCCACATCGTATCCAACCTGAAGGGTATTAAAAACAGAAAGACTGTGAGTGGACAAAAATAAAGAATTTATAAAAACATTTCAACAAAGACCTTTATACCCTCCACTAAAAAGCATGCATGCATAGTAAAACCATTTACAGAAAACCATAACATAGTAAACATATGTGGGATCTCAGCCCAAAACCATTTATCATCATAAAACATAATTTCCCAAACCAATTTAAATCATGTTTATCCCTTATATTCATATCCAGAACCTGTCACGGTAAAATAAAGCTACACGTGTGCTAACCGGGGTCTCAAACCCAAGTCTCTCCAGGGTCCACCCGGGTCAATGTCCGTAGATCAATGACCCTCCCTGGAGGTAACGAACCATGCCCATTCTGAGAGTAAGGAACCCAACTGGGGGGCGACTCCACTCAGTCAGTGCTTCGTGACTACTCCGGGGTCGACCCAGGCCAACGACCCTCCCCGAAGGAGACAATCATATATAAAGGATGGAGTATGAAAAACCTTTTGAAATCATTCTTGAAACCTTTCAAGGATTCATGCCCGGCCCCCATAAGCCGTCATGAACCATAAAATCCTTTCATGGGTTCATGCCGGTTCCCATAAACCGTCATGACCCGTAAATCCATTTCAAGGGTTCATGTCGGTTCTCATAAACCGTCATGAACCGTAAAAACCATTTGTAATACATAACTGGGCCTTAGGCCCGAATCCACATAGAAACTGGACCTCAAGTCCGAATCGTAAACCAACTGGGCCTCCAGTCCGATTCCGTAAATCAAATGGACCTCAAGTCCGAGAATTACCTTTTCAAATCCAAAACCACAAGAATGGAAAATCAGTGTAAAATCAGAAAACCTCGATTTACGTGCAAGCACGTAAATCACCTCGAAATACGTGAAACCATATAATTTACAAATATCCAGATCAAACTCATCAAATCACATTCATTATCCTTTTGGAAATCCAAAACCATTTCATTCATACCAATAAAGACGTACGGACCTGTATAGGCACCGTATAGGGCCGAAACCTCGAGATACGTGCCTATACTTAACCACACATCCAAATGCACTCATGGCATCACAAACAAGTATTTAAAACATATAATAACATTTATGCATGCACCAATTTAGAAAACAAGGTCCACTCACAGACCGTCCGAGCTGCCGCCTCGATTTGCGTGCCATAGGCTCTCCCGAGCCGATCACTGTCACCGGGACTCCCAAACCTGTCCAAATTTTAATAGAAGGTTAATAACTACTTAATTAACCTCCCATCAAAGCCCCGTAATTTTCTCGAACTTTCAACTATTTTTAAACCGACCCTAAACCTTCCGATGCCCCGAAAAATATCGAGACGGTGTCCGATTGACACGAAACCAGTCCCAAAATGTTCGTTACATCGAATAGAAGATTTCCTGTGTTGAACACTTTCCCAAATTATGGCCCACGCGTCCTCACGAGCCCCTAGAAGTCGAAAATACTGTTCGTCGTCATCAACTACAGAACTGAACCAGTTTACTGTAGCAAAACACTGTTCATCTCGGGTTTTTCTTCCGTTTCTGGACTGATTCGGGGTCCGTTTGCTCCCATTTTAATTCCTAAATTCCTATTTCTTCATTTCCTATCTAACCCAATCCCTAAAACTAAGAAAAACCACCTGAAACCCCTTGGTTCGAAAATGGACCTCACGGTCCTGTTTTTCCAAAACACTTCCCAGCCCTCCTCCGCCGTGAACCACCCCCCAGACCGTCTTAAAACCTCCCTAGCAACTCCCTCATCATCTCCCAATCACCCACAATGAACCATAGCAACAAAAAATGGAAATTGGGTTGAAAATGGCTTACCATGAACCTCACGGGTTCCTTGGCCCCGCCGTCCATGGCTGCGCCGTCCTAGGCCGGCCACCACATCCTCCCGTCCTCCCTCACTCTCTGGTCCTCCCAGCTGATCACGGGGTGAAGGTAGGATGGGTTTGGGTTGCGCAAAGATGGAGAGAAAAGGGTGAGATCGGGTGGGTTTGGGTGTGTGTGTTTGAAATGGGAAAAGGGAAATGGCTTGCACGGTGCATGAAGGAATATGGTGTCCATTTCCATTGGGCATCAAGACAAATATCTGGGCCCACTAGAGTCCAAAAGTGAACCCGTTTCGTAATTCGTGCAATAGTACTTCGAAACTTCCTTGAACCGTAGCTTCGCCGTCGAACGTCCGAATTCGACGTGCCGCCTGTCTACGGATTCGTATCGTCATTATCTACGTAATAGTCCTAGGCCCTCGGCCATCGGACATCCCGGTCAAAAAGTCAACATTTGACCATTTTAACTAAAATTACCAAAATGCCCCTAAAATTCCGAACGTCATAACTTCCTCTTCGAACGTCGGAATTGAACGTGCCACATGTCTATGAACTCGTGACGTCACGAACTACATCACGGTCATCGGTCAAAGTCCATTTGACCACCCGATTGAAAAGTCAACGTTTTGCCATGCCTAGGGGCAAAACGGTCATTTCGCATCGTTCGTCCGATTTCGCTCTACTAATCACGGATTAGCCTCACTAATTGTGATTAGTCACTAATCTAATCATGGAATTTGAGACGGGTCGTTACAGTGGTCCCATTTTTGTACGTTGTGGCGGCGCAATTGGCACGTAAACGGCGCACCCAAACACGCGTAAGTGCGAAACATCAGGTCCGTACCCAGTTACCAGCTGTAACGCGGAATAGGGTTGGGTGGCAGTGGGCCTCAACCGGACCAACATAGCTGCATAAAAAATTGCATAGCCCAACGCAGAAATTGGGAGCTTGGTGCGCATAACCAAAGTCTGTGCAATCATTTGTAATTGTTTAATGAATGCCTCTGCAAGACCATTCTGGGTGTGAACATGTGCAAATAGATGTTCAATATCAATCCCAAGGGATATGCAATAATCATCGAAATATTTCGATGTAAACTCACCGACATTATCAAGTTTGATGAACTTTATGGGATAATCCGAATAGTGGGCCCTTAATTTAATGATTTGGGCAAGGAGTTTAGCAAATGCAGCATTGTGTGTGGACAATAGGGTCACATGTGACCACCTAGTCGATGCATCAACCAAAACCATGAAATATTTAAATGGTTCACATGGTGGTTGGATGGGTCCACAAATATCCCCTTGTATTCTGTACAAGAAAGGGACAGAGTCTTTATCGATCTTTACATATGATGGTCTAGTGTTCAATTTTCCCATTGAGCAATCTTGGCATAGTGTGTCACTAAACACAAGATCCTTATTTGTAAGGGGATGCTCGTGTGAAGTATTGAGGATACGGCGCATCATACCTTGACCGGGGTGTCCCAATCGGTCATGTCACAATAAGTAGTTGTTGGGGTTAGGTAGCTTCCGGCTAGCTATGTGATTTGCCTCAATGGTTCTAATAGTGGTCATGTAGAGTCCACTCCTGAGGCATTTCAATTTCTCCAATGTACGTTTCCGGCCATACAAGTTGGATGTTATGCAAAGATATTCCACATTCTTTTCTTTTGTGGTTTCAACATGGTAATTATTAGCTCGAATATCCTTAAAACTCAATAAAGTTCTGCTGGAACATGGGGAGTATAAGGCTTCATCAATGGTAAATACGGTACCATTGGACAACATAAATTGGGCTCTTCCGGAGTCTTCAATCAAGTTTGATTTGCCGAAAATAGTTATGACAAGGGTGTGGTTAGGTATTAAGTTTGTGAAAAATATCCTATCACGGAGGATAGTGTGCGTAGGAGCACTGTCGGCTAGACAACAAACTTCACCATTTGACATGCCTAAATCAATATAACTAAAGTAATCAACAATCACATTTATTTAAAAAAATGAATAAATAGATTGAATAATATTCAAGCAAATAACAAAATTAGTCCAAAATAAATATGAAGCACCAAACAATATCTATAAATAGCAATGGAAGAAAAAAAACAATATGCATAAAAAACGACACAAATGTCGATCATATCCATGTTTATGTAAATAACTCAATCCTCATCATGTCCAACTGCAGTCTGGAAATCAGCAATGGCAAGGGTGGTATCAGCGGGGACTGGTCCTGCAGCAAAATTAGCCTCTCGAGTATCACGTCTAGTATGGTACTGGGCAATAATTTGAGCTGATGCACGACAAGTGCGGGACCAGTGATCACGGCCTCCACATTTATAGCCTAGGTCCGGTGGGTTTTGATTTTGTTGGCGACGGGTCGGACCAGGGTTTCTCTCATTTTGAGCACACGAACCAGGAGGAGCGTGATATCCACCAAGTGGACCTAGCCCACGGTTACCACGGCCACGTGGGGCATGGTAATCTTAGGCTCGGTCATGGGGGTGTCCACCTCGTGGGACTATACCTCGATTACCACGATCACGTGTGGCATGGTAACCACGGACCCGGTCATAGGGGTGTGCACCATGTGTTGGACGGTTACGTCCTCCACCTCTACCACGACCCCTGTTTCTCTATTCATGGTTGGCATCGCGAGGTGCAACAGCGTTTGCTTCAGGCAAAGGTGCTGCACTAGTACCCACAGGTCGGGATTGATCATTCTTCATTAATAAAATATTGTTCTTTTCAGCGAGCAACAAAGTAGTGATCAACTCCGCGAACCTGTTAAACTTCTGCTCTCGGTATTGTTGTTGCAGGACAATACACGAGGCCGGAAATGTGGAGAAAGTCTTCTCAAGTAGGTCGGTTTCAGTGAGTTCCTCCCCACAATACTTGAGAAGGGACCGGATATGGCATATCTCATAATTATATTCGTTTACGAATTTAAAATCCTAAAAACGAATATTATGTCAGTCATATCTTACTTCAGGCAAGAATATGTCCTTCTGGTGATCGAAACGACCAGCCAGTGAAAACCATAAAGCTCTTGGGTCCTCTTGACCCAGGTATTCACGCTGCAGTGCGCGATCCATATGCCTCCGAATGAGGATCATAGCATCCGCCTTCTGATGCTCAGAAGCCACATTGTCTTCCTGGATGGTTGATCGGATTCTCTTGGCAGTGAGATGAAGCTTCACATCTTCTGTCCACTGGTAGTAGTTTCTTTCAAAAACTTATAGTGCGTCAAAATCCAGTTTGTTGAGATGTACCATGCTCTACAAAGATTAATAAATAGGATTAGTGCTTTTGGAAAAATGCATCCATAAACAACTAATGAGAACTTCAGGTTCTATAAATGGTATGATAATTCAGGATATCAATGAAGGAAACTTCAGGTTCCTTTTATTTACATGTAGTCTATGACATTGGTAAATAACGTATAAAGAATGAAACAAACAAACAAACATAAAAGTAAACAAGATACAATATGCATATATAGTATAAAATAAATGCTATTGTGGTCCTTGATTTAGGGGTATTGTAATGCTTCAGGCATGCATGAGTGTAAGTTTTAGGCCCGAGGAATGCAAAGAAAGATTCTATTTTTTTTTCTATTTTTTTTTTGTTTTGGTCGGAGCCGAGCCGATGAACCGCCTAAGCCGAGTCGGTGAGCCGTCGAGCCAAGCCACCAGTCAAGGCCAAGCCGAGCTGCCGGGGGGCCAAGCCGAGCCGCCTGGACTGGCTAAGCCAAGCCGCGCAACGGTGTAACGACCCGTCCAGAAATCTGGGATTAGATTAGTGACTAATCACGATTAGTGAGGTTAATCGGTGATTAGTTGGGTGAAATCGGATGAACGATGCAAAATGACTGTTTTGCCCCTAGAATGGGTAAAACGTTGACTTTCATTCTGGCAATCAAATGGACTTTGATCGATGACCGTGACGTAGTTCGTGACGTCACGAGTTCATACACAGGTGGCACGTTCAATTCCGACATTCGAGGAAAAAGTTATGACATTCGGAAGTTTAAGGGCAATTTGGTAATTTTAGTTAAAAGGGGCAAATGTTGACTTTTGGACTGGGAGGTACGATGGCCGAGGGCCGAGGACCGTTACGTAGATTGGGACGATACAAATCCGTAGATAGGCGGCACGTCGAATTCGGACGTTCGACGGTGAAGTTACGGTTCAAGGAAGCTTTGGGGTACTATTGCACGAATTACGAGACAAGTGACTTTTGGATTCTAGTGGACCCCATATATTTAGTTCCTGCCCAATGGATGAGTGACAAGTGTCACCCATCCACTGGCCATTCCTTTCCTTCATGCATACCCCATTCCTTCATCGATCATCCATGTTGTTCATATCCAAACCAAAAACCCGATCTCACCTCTCTTGAACCAATCCAAACCCATAACCCATATGATCATGCCTGAGGACCTAGAGAGACAGAGGATGACTGAGGACTGAGGAGGCTGCTGGAAGCCTGAACCACCGTCCACGGCGGCGTGGAGGAGGAAGAAACCCGATAGGTATCGGTTTTGCCTCATCTTCCATTTTCTTTTGGTTTAATCATTAGGGATGGTTTTAATCGATTTTAATGAGTTTAATGAGTTAGTAGGAAGGTAATATCATGACTTGATAATGGTTTGAGGCTGGGGAAGCCTGAGGGATAAACTGGATTTTTGAACCGTGAGGGGGATTATCGGGTTCAATGGTTTTTATAGGTTTTTTATGTTCTAATTCATATATTTAGATCCATATGGATGTAAGGAAGATTGTAGGATTGTTTAGGGGTTGAATCGGACCAAAATAGTGTAAGACCCGTGTCCTAGATGGAACAGTGAACAATCCCACATTCCTGCGAGGGGGAATGGTCTGGGAGAGGATGGTGGTGTGCCTTAAAGGTGTAGGCACACACCTATCTAGCACTAGGCCTTTTGGGAGCTCAAGTGGCTTTGGGGGGGATTGGAACCCCAAAGTTAAGCGAGTTGAGGCTGGTGCAATTCCATGATGGGTGACCCCTTGGGAAGTTGAACCATGAGCTCTCGAAAACAAAACCGTGAGTGCGAGGCCCAAAGCGGACAATATGGTGCTAGATGAGTCAGGTCCTAACCGAGGAGGGTCGGATTCTGACAATTTGGTATCAGAGTCAGACCACGACCGGGAAGTGTGCCAGCGAGGACGCTGGGCCTTAAAGGGGTGGATTGTAAGACTCGTGTCCTAGAGGGAACGGTGAACAATCCCACGCAAACCGAGGGCTTCAATGAGAGGTTAATAAGGTAGTTAGTAACCCTCTAGATTGATTTGCACAGGTTTGGGACTCCCGGTGATTAAGATTTGCCCGATGACGCTTACAACACGCAAACCGAGGCGGCAGCATAGGACGGTCTGTGAGTGAGCCTTGATTTCTAAACTGTGATGCATGCATAAATATTTTATATGGATTATGAATGTGATTCTATTATGTTGAATTGGATGGTTGTGAATTATATGATTTCACGCATTTCGAGGCGATTTACGTGTTTGCACGTAAATCTAGGTTTTCAGATTTTATACTGATTTTTCGTACTTATGATTTTGGATATGATTTCATGAAATGGTTTTGGATTTGAAAAGGTAAACTCGGGTTCGAAACCCATTTGATCTACGAACTCTCGGACTTGTGGTCCTTTTGATTTAACAAGGCATCGGGCTGGAGGCCCAGTTGGTTTACGATTCAGACCAGAGGTCCAATTTGTATGTGGATTCGAGCCTAGGGCCCAGTTATGTGTTACTATGGTGATTTCGGGTCAGGGACCCACAAATTTTTTTTTATGGTTCATGATGGTTTATGGGAACCGACATGAACCCTTGAAATGGATTTATGGTTCATGACGGTTTATGGGAACCGGCATGAACCCTTGAAATGGATTTTATGGTTCATGACGGCTTATGGGTGCAGAGCATGAATCCTTGAAAGGTTAAAAGAATGATTTCAAAAGGTTTTTCGTATGCCATCCTTTATATATGATTGTCTCCTCCGGGGAGGGTCGTTGGCCTGGGTGGACCCCGGAGTAGTCACGGAGCACTGACTGAGTGGAGTCGCCCCCCTGTTGGGTTCCTTACTCTCAGGAAGGGCATGATTCGTAACCTCCAGGGAGGGTCATTGTTCTACGAACATTGACCTAGGTGGACCCTGGAGAGACTTGGGTTTGAGACCCCGATTCGCACGCGCATAGCTCTATATTACCGTGACAGGTTTGGTGATATGAAATATAATGAATAAACATGATTTCAATTGGTTTGGGAAATTGTGTTTTATGATGATAAATAAATTTGGGCTGAGATCCCACATATGTTTACTATGTTATGGTTTTCTGTAAATGGTTTGGGCAGGAGCCCGTATGATTATGATTATTTAAACATATGTGATTGGATAAATGGTTTTACTATGCATGCATGCTTTTTAGTGAAGGGTATAAAGGTCTTCATAAAATGTATTTACGAAACTTATTACTTTTTGTCCACTCACAGTCTTTCTGTTTTCAATATCATTCAGGTTAGATACGATGCGGACTGTAGTAGAGACCCAGATATCACATACCTCCTCCGGATCCTAGCGTACTCTGAGAGCCCGAGAGGGCAAAGGTTGGAAATTTCCCTTGTCTGACACTTCGTGTCAGACAGGGTCAGAGGCGTTCCTCGTTAATCCCGGGGGGATTGAGGACGGGTCCTGACAGGTGGTATCATAGCATAGGATTTCTTATCAGAGCAAGGTTTGCTCATGTTACTCTGAATTCCAGAGCGTATTTTGTGCGATACTTCGTACGCAGGTCGGGGATGTGATGTCTCAATGAGCTACAGTTCGTTATCAACTTGATAGTTGGGATGCCGGTACGATAGTTAGTAGGATTGAATCACAAATCATTTTGGTTCGGCATTTGATGATGGGGTTGTCATAGTCCTGTCGTGGTTGGTAGTGTGGGACTCTATAAAAGGATGAACGTAATGGTACTTTTAAGTTTTGGATCATGAGACGGTTAGTAGGGATCATTTCTCACGATATTGTATGATCAGTTTGACGACAAGTTTGGTGTTGTGACCATCAGCTGGTAGGATATTGTTGAGTTCGATGGATTTACTGCTGGGAGCAGTCGGGTTCGTGGAACTCTGGTTGGATTGACATCCTTACGATGTCGGCACCGCGTGGTCAGTCAACTCGTGGATTATACTGCTTTCCGCAGTTGGGTTCAAGTAGACCCTAGAGTGTGATTGTGGAACCCTACCTTAGGGTGTATGGTTCGAAAATGTGAGTTGGCGAGTGGTTTGACTTTGACGACTTTTCGGAGATGAGACCGTTGATTGGTCATGACATGTTCAGTCATGTTTCGGTCTAGTCATGTCAGCTTTAGTGATGGGACTGCACTCTACAGTCAGGGTTGTACTTATCGGTTAGACCTAGTTGGTCGCCATACTACCATAGTTGTGATGGGTTGTTGGTGCAGCTAAGGTCATGGGCGACCTGGTAGACGACATTGGTTTATTCGAGTTATGACTGATTAGAGTTTGGTTGGACATGTTACCAGGGTTGGTACTTGTCGATGGAATCCCTTAGTTGGGGATACAAAGTAATTAGTACAGGCAGTTAATTTCGTTGAATGCAGAGTCTGGGTATCGAGATGCCTGGTAGTTAGGTCTGCATGAGTCTGTGGCAGGCACGACTACCGAGAGTGGTTGTAGTTATGGTTGTTGGGAGTCGGGGACGTTCGGGGAACGTTTCCTTTCCTCATATGAGATGTTAGGGTGACTGTACTTAGAGTTGTTGGGTACGAGGGAGACAGAGTTTCTTCCATTTGAGTAGAGGCACGGGATCGTCGCTCGGTATGAGCAAAGATCTAAGGTTGTCTGATTCGCACACTCTGTGCTGATGCTGATAGGTGATGTTGGTGATTGTGACAGTGGTGGTACTAGTACTGGTGATAGTGATGATATTGGTGCTGGTACTGGTGCTGGTGATTGTGATGACGGTGAGTCCCGAGTCGGGATGTGACTTCGTCGCGATGGGCATATGTTCGGTATCTGTGGTTTGGGAGTGGATCACAGATAGTGATGGACTGGATTAGATCCAGTAGTAGTTAAGACGTGAGAATCGATCTGTCGTGAGGTTTAGCGACCAGTTGTTGTATGTTGGCCAGAGTTGGTCAAATATGGTGGTATGCAGAGATTTTTCTGAGGAGTCTGTTGTGACTTTTCAGTCGAGCGGTACCTCAGATTATGATGAATTGATATCCTTTTGGATGTACATATACGGTCGAAATCGGATAGGTGAGTTAGACTGATCTCGAACACGTGGATGGTGACCGAATGAGTTGAGGACTTGAGAGTCCCTTTCGGATTAGTTATGGTTGACTGCGGTTGATCATACCTCCTGAGCTTCGGGTAGGCTTATTTGTGGAGGAATTTGATTGTAAGAAATAGAATGGGCCATTATAGTAGTTACCGACAGTTGTCGTTTGTCGGAAAGGTCGGACAAAAAGAACTTCTAGCTTAAGAATAGAAATAGTTAAGCATGGTTCCGACATGGGTGGAACTTCAAAATCGAGTGAGTTTATGATTGAGGTGACGAGAGTAGTGCAGGTTTTTCGCATTGTTAATGGGTGTTTTGAAGTCATTAGGGTGACTTCTCAGGTTCTGCCAAGGCAGATGATGTTGGATGATGTCAAATGAGTCATATGATGCAGAGGATGGTAGATGATGGTTGTGTCACCAGTACATTGGCCGTGTATTGGTTGGTGGACCCGGGATTTATTTTGGGTCATCAGGAGGAGTTGAGTATATCGAAGTTAAAAGACTGAGATTTCTCATTTTCTGCTTGGTGGTAGACGATGTTGGATTACGTGGTGTGGTGAGTACAAAGAGTTTGTTTGCATTCACGAAGGATGGATTTTGTTGTCGTTATCTTGGATCATCCTTGGTTTTTTTTTTTCACGGTGGAATGACAAGGATCGATACGAGGTGGTTGGAGAGAACCCACAGTCTCGGCGTGTCTCGTCGTTGACTAATCTGTTAGATGTGGGAATTGGTTGACGAACGATGTGTCTTGGCTTTTTGGCTATGTAGATGATGGGACTGAACTTCCTTTCGAGGTAAATCCCGTATGATATATTACTCGGGCGAGTAAATGTCCGACGAGGTCGGATTTGGTCAGCCTAGATGCGTGGATGTTGGGATTGGCTTCCCTATGAAGTCAATCAAATGTAATGTGGTAATCGTTTGAACAGGTATCCGATAGGTTCAGATATAGTGCGTCTCGGTAGACGTGAATGAGATTTCGGGTTTTGGAATCGAATTTCAGGATGACGATTCAGGATTCGGTTTTGGAACTTGAAAGTGGATTTCTGGATTTGGGTTCGGAATGGTTATTTCAAATGCTAGCTTACGGAATAATGATTTCGGATTCGAATTTGGAAATGGATGTTAAGTGGGAGTTGTAATTTGTCTGATACTGGATTGGACAGATGGACTCCAAAATTGAAACGTGATTGGCTACGACTTAGGTTGTTGTTGTAGTCTGGTTGGTAATGGATGTATGTACCTTATACGTTGTTCGAGGTATAATACCAGGCCGACTTGTGATGCCTGGTGACGGTATATAGGTTATACCAGAGGTACGTTGGTGAGCATGTTGGTAGTCGGCTTAGTCCCGATACCATTGGATTAGTCGAGAATGTGGACTGAACATTGGATATTGTGCATTGGGTCATGGTATTTCTGACGGGTCCAGTTATACACAGGTCGAGTGAGATGTTGGTAAGTGTTTACTGAGGTTGAGTAAATTGGTGGTCGGTGTAACCACAAGTGAGTATCGTGTCAGTTTTCGACTGACAATTGTCAAGTGGTGACAGTTTGTCGGATGTTTCATTGTGGATCAGTTAGTGAGTTCTGGTGATTCCCAATAAGAGCAGACGTCAGGATAGATTGGTGATTGAGAAAGGAACCGTCAAGCTACTTGTGTTAGCGAAATAGTAGATTTGACAAGTGGTGTCAATTCGGAATGTATGACTACTGTTATTCGACGTGGTCGAGTGTAGTCGATGCGACGTGAGTATTAGTGGTACGTCTGGGTGCAGACAAGTTTTGTTCTGGTTAGTTGGTGTACGAGTGTACACTTGTCGTGAGATCGAATTATTTCCACAAGGTGGATGTGGAATCAGAATAGTTGAAGTTTCGAGAACAGAAATAATGAAGGAGGGAAGAACGGTTGGAATTAGGTCGGTTGGAATTTCGAGGGCGAAATTAATTAAGGAGGGAAGGTTGTAACGACCCGTCCCGAAATTCGTGATTAGATTAGTGACTAATCACGATTAGTGTGGTTAATCGGTGATTAGTTGGGTGAAATCGGATAAACTATGCAAAATGACCGTTTTGCCCTTAGAATGGATAAAACTTTGACTTTTCATTCTGGCGGTCAAATGGACTTTGACCGATGAATTCCTTGTGATGCCTTTCGGCTTGACGAATGCTCCAGCAGCATTCATGGATCTGATGAATAGGGTCTTCCGATCTTATTTGGATAAGTTTGTGATCGTGTTCATTGATGACATCCTTGTGTACTCGAGGAGTGCTCAAGCTCATGAGGAACACTTACGTTCGGTGTTAGGAAAGCTGAGGCAGAACCAGTTATACGCCAAGCTGAGTAAGTGTCAGTTTTGGCTAACCAGTATTGGTTTTCTGGGACATGTAGTGTCAGCAGACGGGATTAGTGTGGATCCCCAGAAGACCGAAGCGGTGACAAATTGGGCTAGACCGACAACCGTGACAGAGGTACAGAGTTTCGTTGGTTTGGCAAGATACTACCGGAGATTTGTTGAGGGCTTCTCTAGTATTGCTGCACCGTTGACTCGTTTAACCAGGAAGGGAGTAAAGTTTGTTTGGGATGAACGGTGTGAGCAGAGTTATCAGGAATTAAAACGTCGGTTAACTACCGCACCTGTTCTTGCTTTGCCGGATAACAATGGAGAGTTCGAAGTCTACAGTGACGCATCGTTGCAAGGTTTGGGTTGCGTGCTGATGCAGAATGGCAGAGTTATCGCTTATGCATCGAGACAACTAAAGACACATGAGCTGAACTACCCTACGCATGATCTGGAGTTGGCGGCGGTGGTTCACGCTTTAAAGATCTGGCGACATTATCTGTACGGGGTGACTTGCAGGATCTTCACCGATCATCAGAGTTTAAAGCATTTGTTCACTCAGAAGGAGTTGAACGTAAGGTAGCGACGGTGGTTGGAACTGATCAATGATTACGATTGTATGATTGAATATCATCCAGGGAAGGCGAACGTTGTGGCAGACGCACTCAGCAGGAAGTCAGCAGGATCGATTGCACACCTGAGGCTGGTGTACCTTCCTTTGCTTGTGGAACTCCGAATAGCTGGAGTTATGCTGGGGATGGATGAGCAGGGAGCTTTGTTGGCCAGTTTTCATGTACGACCTGTGCTAGTCGATTGGATTATCGAGGCACAATTGGAGGATCCGACACTTTGTATCTACAGGATCGAGGTCGAAGCGGACGAGAGGCAGGACTTTACAATCCGACCAGATGGAGCTCTGGTGAAACTAGGCCGTTTGTGTGTTCCTGCAGTGGCAGAGTTACAGGCAGAAATTCTCGAGGAAGCCCACAGTTCGGCGTATGCCATGCATCCGGGAGGTACAAAGATGTACCGTACCCTCCGGGACCACTATTGGTGGGCAGGAATGAACAAGGATATTGCAGTGTTTGTGAGCAGATGTTTGACCTGTCAGCGGGTCAAGGCTGAGCGGCAGAGACCGTATGGAGCTATGCAACCGCTTCCGATTCCCGAGTGGAAGTGGGATCACATTACCATGGATTTTGTCTTCAAATTGCCTAGAACTCAGAGAGGATTCGATGGAGTTTGGGTGATTGTCGACCGATTGACCAAGTCAGCTCATTTCTTACCAGTACAGGAGACATTTAAGCCAAACCGACTGGCTCAGCTGTTTGTGAAGGAGATCATTCGACTTCATGGTACGCCGGAGTCGATAGTGTCTGATCGAGATCCGCGTTTCACATCTAGGTTCTGGCGAAGTTTGCAGAACGCCTTGGGTACAAACTTACATTTCAGTACAGCGTTCCACCCACAGACCGATGGGCAGTCAGAGAGGACTATCCAGACACTGGAGGACATGATGAGGTCTTGTGTACTGCAGTTTCAGGATTCGTGGGATACTCATTTGCCTTTGATGGAATTCGCATACAACAACAGTTATCAGGCAAGTATCGGGATGGCACCCTACGAGGCACTGTATGGCCGACAGTGCAGGACACCTATCTGTTGGATGGAGGTAGGAGAGCGAGCAGCTTTAGGACCGGATTTGATGGACATGACCCAGGAAACAGTTCGAATCATCAAGGAAAGATTGAAGGCGGCACAAGATCGCCAAAAGAGCTATGCGGATCGACGAATTCGAGACTTGGAATTCGAGGTTGGAGATTTTGTGTTCCTTAAGTTATCTCCATGGAAAGGAATTATCCGTTTTGGCCGACGCGGGAAGTTGAGTCCACGTTATTTTGGGCCGTTCGAGATCATTGAGAGGATTGGACTAGTGGCATACCGGTTGGCATTACCTCCAGAACTTGCCAGAGTGCACGATGTTTTCCATGTGTCCATGTTACGGAAATACCTACGGGACGATTCACATGCCTTGCCGGAACAACCAGTAGAACTGATGACTGATCTGAGCTTTGAGGAGAAACCAATGCAGATTCTGGATCAGAAGAACAAGGTTCTGAGAAATAAGACGATTCGGTTGGTGAAAGTGCTATGGAGGAACCATGACGTCGAGGAGGCGACGTGGGAACCCGAAGACTTGATGAGGGAGCAGTACCCGTTTTTATTCGAGTAAATTTCGAGGACGAAATTTTTGTAAGGTGGGTAGATTGTAACGACCCGAACTTTCGTAATTCTTATTTTATTGTAAAATGACTGTTTTGCCCCTGAGGGGGGAAAAAGTTGACTTTTACCTCGGGAAGTATTTAGGACTTTGACACGTGACCGTGACGTAGTTTAGGACGTCACGAGTTCATAGGCAGGTGTCACGTTCGATTCCGACGTTCGGGGAAGAAATTGTGACGTTCGGAAGTCGAGGGGTATTTTGGTAATTTGGCCATTTGGGGGCCAAATGTTGACTTTTGACCCGGGAAGTCCAACGGACGAGGGCCAATGACCGTTACGTAGGTCTCGTCGATACGAATCCGTAGACAGGCGGCACGCCGAATTCGGACTTACGACGAAAAAGTTATGGTCAAGAACGTAACCGAACTAACCGAGACTCGGAACTTAAAATAATAATAAAATATTAGAATCTGATTCACTTTAACCCAATCAATCTGGACCCTTGATGAGTGACACATGTCACTCATCTACCTCATCCACATCATCCCCAACAATCTGGATCTATGTCTGCCTTTAGACTAATTAATTAATTTAATTTCCTTAAATCCTCACCCTTCACTCTTAACTCAGATTGAATCTCAGCCCTTCATTCCATTTTCTCCTTCTGTTCTTAAACCATCAGAGAAACACATTTTCATTTTCATTCCTCCCTAAACCGTGCACCCTCTCATCCTTCGAACAAACACCTCACAGCCTCTCAGCCTCAACTCACGAACCAGGCAGCACCAGGCAACCACCAGCAACCTCCAGACGGCCATCCCCACCACCACGGCCACCCTGCACGGCCGGAAAACCCACAAACCCGAGAGGAACCCGTGCAGCCCAAAACTAACCAAACCGTCCAAACCATGACTTCTGGGCTCGAACCAACCTAGGGCTAGGACCGTTGTGACCTCTGGACGGCTTAAGACTGGACTGGGCAACCCACGGCGGCGGTAAGCCTGCAAACCCGAGAAGACCGATTTTCCTTCCCTGTCTCGAACCGTCCGTTTTTAACGTTAAACTTGTTTGGTTGTTTTTGAGACATAACCTAGGGGACTAGACGAGCATTTTGGACTAGAGTTTGTGGCTGGATGCTTGACGGCTCGTCGGAGAAGACGAACCAGAACCGGCAGCCAGTTCCCCGTCGTTTTTCAGGTGGTTTCTCGAACTTAAAATCTAGTTTTATTTGCACAGAACCATTGTTGAGGTAGAGACGAGTCCATAGGAACAAATCCCACCTGAAATGGTGGTCGGAATCACGATCTGTGATCGGGTCGAACCGTGGGTCTGCGGTGACCCTGTTCTCAGACCCGGTACTGTAGCTGATGACGTCATCATGCTGACGTCAGCAGTGACGTCATCATGCTGACGTCAGCAGTGACGTCATGATGACGTCATTATGTCAGAATATTGTCAGACCAGGGACCAATGGGCTGTTGACACGTGTCCTTTGACACTGTCAGTGATGACGTCATGCTGACGTCAGCAGTGACGTCATGCTGACGTCAGCATCACTGTAGCACTGTTGACCAGAGGGTTGACCGGCGCGTGGGGGGTGCGTGTGAACAGTATTTTGTGTGGGACTAGTGCTATTTTCAAGGTTTCGACGATACGGATCCAATGGCGGTGGTTTCGTGTCGATCGGAGATCGTTAAGTTGGTCAAATTAGGGTTTGACGCCTTGGGAAGCGTGTTCGGACGGCTTTCCCGGGCCGGTTTCAGTCTAGGGTTTCTTAGTTGTTTAGTGGGGACTTAAAGTGACCTTTACGTATGTTTTGGGCATGACAGGAATTGTACTTTAACCTTTGGACGGGGCTTTATGCTCGGGATTGCAGCGGGATTGTACTGTGAGTGGGCCTTTGATTTCACTAAACTTCGGCATGCATAACTGTTTTACTTTCTACTATATCTATATGTGATTCAAGTAAAAGTATCTGTTTATCTTGTGTATGATTTATGGCACGTATTACGATGTTTGGGCATGAGACCCGTCTGGTTGTTTATGAATGGTTTGGAGTCATATATATATATAATGGATCTCGATATTATCTGTGGTACTGCACTGTATAGATCTACCCTAGGATTCTATCTCCTCCGGATGTAGGTACAGGAGTGGTCACGGCGCATTGCCTGTGAGGAGTCATTCTACGGAGGGACCGGACCGTAGAGTGACTCAGGAGCAGGATTGCTACTATTGGACGTCTGGGACGTCAGGCATCTAGAATGCCATGCTCGGACTAGGTTCGGGATTTGGACTCGGGATTGAGACCCCGGGTGGCACGCGTAGCCTTGAGACTGTGACCTTATCGGGCGTTTGGGACGTCAGGCATCTGGGATGTCAGGGTTGGGATGTATAGTGCAGTGACTAAGATTATATTATGTTGATATTATTCTGCTTATGACTATATGGTTTTGTGGTTTATGATGCTATGCATGTCTTTTCGGAAAACGGAGGGGAAAAGCTATATGTTTTCGAAATGGTAAACTACTTTGTAAACCTTGAGTTTCGGCCCACTCACCTTTGTTGTTTTACTACCCCTCCAGGTAGTGCTATCGAGGAGGAGGATCCCGAGGAGGAGGAGGAGGATCCCGAGGAGGAAGAGGCATAGGTTTACGTTGCGTACCTGAACCCTACTGCTGGGTAGGTTGGCACGTAGTGTGTCTAGAGTCGTGCTCAATAAACTGTATTCGGGAACTATCCCTTGTCTGACACTATTTGTATTCGAGTATTTGTGTGGCGTGCTATGTATGACTTAACTTTGGTTTTTCTTTATGCATTTCATCTTCAATAAGGGTATTTTTGGTATTTTAATGTCGGGTGTCAGACTGGAGCAGGGCACGTCCCGGGTGGTCCCAGGGGGATCGGGGCGGGTCCTGTCAGTGGACCTTGATTTCTAAACTATGATGCATGCATAAAAGTTTTATATGGATTATGAATGTGATTCTATGATGTTGAATTGGATGGTTGTGAATTATATGATTTCATACATTTCGAGGCGATTTACGTGCTTGCACGTAAATCGAGGTTTTCCAGTTTTATACTGATTTTCCGTACTTATGGTTTTGGATATGATTTCATGAAATGGTTATGGATTTGAAAAGGTAAACTCGGGTTCGAAACCCATTTGATCTACGAACTCTCGGACTTGTGGTCCTTTTGATTTAACAAGGCATCGGGCCGGAGGCCCAGTTGGTTTACGATTCGGACCGGAGGTCCGATTTGTATGTGGATTCGGGCCTAGGTCCCAGTTATGTGTTACTATGGTGATTTCGGGTCAGGGACCCACAAATGGTTTTTATGGTTCATGACAGTATATGGGAACCGGCATGAACCCTTGAAATGGATTTATGGTTCATGACGGTTTATGGGAACCGGCATGAACCCTTGAAATGGATTTTATGGTTCATGACTGTAACGACCCGGATGTTCAGAAAAAGGGAAATTTGGAAAATTTGATGAAAAAGACGATTTTGCCCCTAGGTAATGGGCGAAGGGTTGACTTTTGGCCGAACGATCAAACGGACTTTGACCAATGACCGTGACGTAGTTCGGGACTTCACGAGTTAATAAACAGGTGGCACACCCGATTCCGACATCCGAGGAGGAAGTTATGACGTTTAGAAATTCAAGGGCATTTTCGTAATTTGGACAAAAAAGGGGAAAATGTTGACTTTTTGACCGGGAGGTCCGATGGCCGAGGGCCGAGGACAGCTAGGTAGGCCTCGATGCCCTGAGTCCCTAGATGGGCGGCACGCGTCAATCGGAGTTCAGATGACCAAGTTACGGGTCTAGATGCGTGAGGGGCATTTTGGTAATTTGTCAAGTGAGGGAAAAATGGTAATTTTTACTGTGAATTTGATTTAGCCGTGAGTGGGATTTTGTTGAACAGAGTGTGAATTGTTTAACTGTCTTTGATCAGTGTGTTGAGTTGGAATTTGAAGCCACGGGTGAGTTGTTTAGTGCCTTGAGTGGAGCAGTGCACGGTATGCAATGGTGAGTTTGGGGAGCAGGAGCTGCTGGTGCTTCTGAAAATGGGAAGAAAACAGAGGCTGCTTCCCACGCTAGATCGACTTGCCAAGACCAATTTGGGAGGGAATGAGTGCTGAAGCGGAATGAAGTGAGGGAACAGAGACAGGGGGAGAGCACGAGTCTGGTTCAGTGTGTGAGTGTGGGCGAATTGGGACTTGAAACTGGGCAGTGGTCTTGAAATGGAAAACAGAGGACAGACCACCAAGTTGAGCGTGATTGACCTCCCAAACAATCTGTTGAGAGTATAGAACCTTTCAGAAAGGGAGAAGGGAAGATGGAGAGACTAAATTAGAAAGGAAAAGCGAGGGGCTGAGTGAATTCACACATAGAAACCTGAAACTTGTTTTTGATAAATTTAAATTCGAAAATTCGGTTTTAGGCCAGCCCAAGCCAAATTAAGGTTCGAATAAGCTTTCTGGAACTTTAATTAGTCGGTCCAAATCAAGTATTGCAAGCTTCGAAGCTCTTGGAGCCATGGACGGACGTCGTGGGTGGCCGGAAAATCGAGCATTGTGTTCGTACAATTGGAGGTAAGTGTTTGTGAAATTGAATCCTAAATCATCCTTACCATGAGGCTACGACGCTATACTACCAATTAATTGAAGAATTACTTGGTTATTCGATGAACTCAAACGAGGAACTCGTTTTTGAAACTTGGTTTAAGTCGAGATGGTTTGGAGTAATGACGACTGCAATGGTTGTTACAGATCCCTAATTCAACTTGTTGTGAAGCTAGTGGATTGTTCAATTGTTCAAAATGGTGTCGAATTGATGGAACACTAGCCAGGTCACTTCGCGGGTCACCGGACCCGTTTTACAGACGTTCGGGTAAGGAAGAAGCACTGTGCAGGGTACTGTAGCAGCGAGTGGCTCCCAAGCGCAGCCGCTTGCGACGGCGCGTGAGGGCGCGTGGACCCGAATTTCGAGGTAAGTTCAACACGGCTTTTGTCCTATACATTGCAACGAACATTTTAGTGTTGGTTTTGAATTAATCGGACACCGTTTCGATGTTGTTTCGAGGGTCCGAAGGTTTATGCTACGTTGTTAATTAACGTTTAATTCCCGGAAAATTATGGGAAATTAGTATGTTGTTATTTGAGTCCCTAGTGACACTAAAGTATGTTTTCAGACAAGATTTGAGATTTCGGGAAATTGTCGGAAATTACGGAAACGCGTGTAGCGCGAAACCGAGCATTATGGACGGTGTGTGAGTGCACTTTGCTTTCAAATTTAATGCATGCATAAATATTTCTATGATTTCTATGATTATGAATATGACTTGTGATAATTTCGATTTCCGTATTTATACGTATTTTTGATATGCATACGAAATTGCACGTATTTCGAGACTATGATTTCTCTTATGCTTTGAAGATGGGTTAATGAATGATTTTATATGAATTGTGCGTATAATGTTTTAATGATGTTTCGATTATGATTGTGAGTATGATTTACGGTTTTGACACGTATTTCGAGAATGACACGGATTTACACGTTTTACGAGATTTTGAGTATGTTGTGGTTTGACCGTGATTTTGGTGATTTGATTATGGTTTTGATGTTTTAACCTTGGGATTTGGAATATGATGTGATTTCAAGGATTTAAAATGGATTTTGAAAAAGGCGATTTCGGGCTTGTTGCCCAAGGCATAAAAGTAAATTGAGGAACGAGATTTCGGTTTTCGGAAACTTGGAAGTGAATTTCCTGGTTTGGGTTCGGGATGATGTTTCCGGATGCCGGCTTACGGAATCATTATTGCGAATTCGAATTCGGGAATGGATAATGGTTTGATAAACTGATTTGATACGATTATACATGTCCCGTTTTTAATGATGATTTGATTATGTTTTGTGAGGTAAGATTTTGGGGATTGGAATGTGGAAATTCGGACATGAGTCCTGTTATGGAAAAATGTGATTTCGGATTGATTTTGGAAATTGGTTGTAAGGACCCGTCCCCAAAGTCGGGATTAGGGAAGTGATTTGTGACGGATTAGTTGAGTTAATCGATGATTAGTTGGGCGCAAAATGACCATTTTGCCCCTAGTTTGGGTAAAATGTTGACTTTTAGTTCGGGCGGTCAATTGGGCATTGACCGATGACTATGACGTAATTCGGGACGTCACAAGTCCGTAGACAGGTGGCACGCCCGATTCCGACATCTGAGGAGGAAGTTATAATGTTCAGAAGGTTGAGGGCATTTTTGTAATTTGGTTAAAAGAAGGGGAAAAGTTGACTTTTCACACGGCAGAGTTTTTACGCGTAGACCGAGGACCGTTAGGTAGAGCTCGTCGTCATGAGTTCAACGACAGGCGGCATGCTTTCATCGGACATTGGACGAGCGAGATACGGGTCTAGAACAATGAAGGGCAAAATGGTAATTTTGACTTACAAGGGCATTTTGGTCTTTTGGTGCATTGGGATTTGTGCAAGAGATGAGGACAAGTGTACATCAATTGTTGGATATTTTGAGATGGGCCACGGGATTGTGGACACGTGTGGTGTGTGTAGTGGGTTCTAGGTTGTTACACGGTTCAAATTATTTGGGCTGTGTGTGTATGTGGCCGTGCAATCGAAGAAAACAGAGGGTGAGACGGTGAGGAGAATTCGATCGAATTGCCGAGACTGAGTGAGTGTGTAAGTGTTGTGAGGTTCTGTGGTGTTCAAAGGAGATTGTGTGATCGTGTTTGTGAGGAGTTGGACGTGACTGTGTGTGTTAGGAAGGAGGAGGAACTAGAGGACACAGAGTCGAGGACCACTGTCAGGACCCACCCCGGTTCCACCCCGAAAACCGAGGTAAATCCTGCTCCCGTCTGACAACCCAGAAAGAAAAACCGAAAATACCCTTTATTGAAAACCACAAATACACTATCAGACGCAGGAAAAATTTAATACAACACAGAGTCAAAACTATACAGAGCATAGTACTAAACAAAGGAACACAAAACCGATACACAGAGTACACGCACAACGGGAAAATGTAAACCACTCCGGGGTCACTCTCGAATAATCTATGCCTCCGACGCTGCCTCAACGTCTAACCCCCACGCTAGCTCCACGACCTGGAGGGCAATTAAAACCAGAAAGTGTGAGTCGACCATAAAGAATAAAAGTTTCGAAAACAATTTTATAACAAAACCGTGTTTGGCCCTCCGTTTTGAAAACATGCATGCACAACCCATTTAGTTAAATACAGCTATAAACCACATAGTAATCATCATAAAAACATTTATAATTAACAACATAGGCATCATGAAAACAGTACGATAAAACATAAATCCAAGTCATCATTATCCGATCAAACCTGCTGGACCTATCAGAGTCTTTAAACTCCCGAGTCTTTAAACTCAATCCAGGCCTCAATAATCCGAGTCTTTAAACTCCGAGTCTTTAAACTCAACAGGCCTACGGGGGAAATATCAGTATATTAAACTCCCGAGTCTTTAAACTTAATCCGGGTCTTTAAACCCAATTCGGACCCGTCCCCCGTCAATCACAATATCCGGGTCTTTAAACCCAATAATCAGATCCAGCAAATCCAATCCAAAACCGTTTGAAAACCATTTTTAAATCCATATCCAAACCCGAATCCGAAATCAGTGGTCTGAAGCCCTTCCGGCATTCGAGTTTGGGACGACGAATTAGAGGCAGTATTGTCGTGTTTTGAGTAAGGGATTTAGTTGCTTATGGTAGGACGAAGATAGGGGAGTTGAAAGGAAGGAAAACGGTTGCAGGAAGGCGGAGAACTGGTCACGCCGGTTCAGACCGGTCTGACCATCGAGGAAGAAGATGAACAGTGTTCCTGTGCAGGCCCGTGAGGCCCACGCGCAGCCACTTTGGGCGGCGCGTGGGGCATTTTCCGGGGAAGTGTCCAACTAGGTTTTTGGTTTAATCGTTGTAACGAACCTTTTGGGACAATTTTCGGGACAATCGGACGACGACTCGGGTTAATTCTATGAGATCGAAGGTTTAGGGTGCCGAGTACTTACGTTTAACGTTGGGGGAATTTTGGGGAAAATTAGGAGGAACTTAGTGGACGTGTCAATGACCTATTTTGGTGAATTGTGACAGGATCGGGAATCCCCGAGGAGGTCGAGGAACGTACGGGCCGTACGGGACGCGAGTGACGTGTCCGGTAACTATGAGTGGACTTCTTCCTTATAACTGAGCATGCATAACTGCTTTTAATTACTTGATTTATAGTTTTATATGTGATTTCATGATTAATTGAATATGCTATAACTTTTTTATATAATTGCATGTTTTTCGAGGAAATTATGTATTTGGCACGTTTTATGAGAAAGGCTTGATTTCTGCTTATGATGCCATGATTTCGGGATTTCAATCTATAAATGGTTTTTAATGAGTATAAATGGATTTTGTAGACATGATTTGATGATCAAGGGTTTTCAGCTTTAGAATCGGATTTCGGAAAGCGGATTTGGTTTTAAAGTTGAAAAGTGGATTTCCGGATTTGGGTTTGGAATGACGGTTCTGAATGCCGGAAGGGCTTCGGACCAGTGATTTCGAATTCGGATTTAAATGTGGATTTAGAAATGGTTTTCAAACGGTTTTGGATTGGATTTTATGGATCTGATTATTGGGTTTAAAGACCCAGATTGAGTTTAAAGACTCGGATATATTGATATTTTCCCCGTAGGCCTGTTGAGTTTAAAGACTCGGGAGTTTAAAAACTCGGATTATATTGAGGCCTGGATTGAGTTTAAAGACTCGGATAGATCCAGCAGGTTTGATCGAATGATGACTATGATATTTATGTTTTAATACAACTGTTTTCATGATGGTTACTATGTGATTTATAAATGTGTTCAGATCTTGGGTTATGCATGCATGTTTTCAAAACGGAGGGCCAAAACCCTGGTTTGATGAAATTGTTTTTGAAACTTTTATTCTTTTGGTCCACTCACACTTTTCTGGTTTTTAATTGCCCTCCAGGTCGTGGAGCTAGCGCGGGGGTTGACGTTGAGGTAGTGTCGGAGGCATAGCGTACTCTATAGTTTTCCCGGAGTGTTTTCAGCTTTTCCTTTGTGCATGTAGTACTGTTTATTTGGTTTTGTTCTATGCTCTGTATGACTGTAACTTTATTGGATATTATCCCTTCTCTGGCAATGTAATTTGGAGTTTTTGAGGTTCTTTTAGGTCTTTGTGTTGGATTGCCAGACGGGAGCAGGGTTCGCCTCGGTTATCGGGGTGATAATCGGGGTGGGTCCTGTCATTGGATCACGATGGATCCTGGATTGTTGTGATTTACAAATGTTTTAGGTTTAAAGACCCGGTGCTATTGCTGGATCATGTTTTGAGTTTAAAGACTAGGTTAATTGATGACGAAGGAGGGCCCTTGATGAGTTTAAAGACTCGGTGACTGTTTTGAGTTTATAGACTCGGTACGATACCCCCGAGGCCTATTGATTATGTCCTGAGTTTAAAGACTCGTTGAAATCCCGGGAAGGCCTGTTTATGCGCATGGTTTTGAGTTTAAAGACTCGGACGCACTTGATATCCAGCAAACTGATTGACTTGTGATTTATTGTTGATTTCTGATGTTCAGATGTGTTGGGCAGTGGCCCGGTTTATGTGGTTGGATGGATTTTGGATTATATTGTGTACTTAGCTTTGATTCATGATTTTGGGCTGAGGCCCTGTGTTTGTGATTGCGGGCTAAGACCCCAAGGTTAAGAAAAGGAAAAGGATTTTGATTTTTCGTACACGGTTTTCTTATGATGAAAATGTAACGGATTGCAAAAAAAATTTCGAATGCATGCATTGGTTTTACGTGGAGGGTAGAAATGTATTTCTGTAACTGTTTTATAACTGATTTATTTTTGTCCACTCACACCTTTTGTGTTTTTATTGAGCCTCCAGGTCGTGGCGCGTTGATCGAGGCTAATCGAGAGGCGGAGGCATGAGTGAGTACGTGTGTGGCTATCCCTGGTTTGGCAAGTACTGAGGGTTATTTAGGAAATTTCAGTCGACTTGCCAGACGGGAGCAGGACCGGGCACGGTTATCAATGTCCCTTCGGGGGCTGTCCTGTCAATGACGGCTTATGGGGGTCGGGCATGAATCCTTGAAAGGTTAAAAGAATGATTTCAAAAGGTTTTTCGTATGCCATCCTTTATATATGATTATCTCCCCGGGGAGGGTCGTTGGCCTGGGTGGACCCTGGAGTAGTCACGGAGCACTGACTGAGTGGAGTCGCTGACAGGACCCATCCCAATCCCCCTGGGATTAACGCGTGATGACCCTGCTCCCGTCTGACACAAAGTGTCAGATAAGGGATATTTCCGACCTTTGCCCTCCCGGGCAATCAGAGTACATGACAGGACCCATCCCAATCCCCCCCGGGATTAGTACGGGATAACCCTGCTCCCGTCTGACACGAAGTGTCAGACAAGGGATATTTCCGACCTTTGCCCTCCCGGGCTATCAGAGTACGCCAGGATCCGGAGGAGGCATGTGATATCTCGGTCTCTGCTACAGTCCACATCCGATGTCAACCTGAAGGGCAGTCAAAACATTAAAAATTGTGAGTGGACAAAACAAAAGTTTATAAAAACATTTCATAAGACATTTGTACCCTCCACTAAAAAGCATGCATGCATTCGAAAACCATTTATCCAAAAACAAACCATATGTGGGACTAAGCCCAAAGCAGATATAAACCAAGGTCGAAAGGACCACAATGAAAACGACCATACGGGCCACTGCCCAAATCCATAAGGGACTCGGCCCCAAACCATAAAAAAACCAAGTATACGAGCCACTGCTCAAATCCTGTGCACACCTGTGCACACCACATATCATATATCATATATCATATATATACATATAAGTCACACAACCAATCCTGTCACGGTATCCAAAGCTACGCGCGTGCTACCCGAGTCTCAATCCGAGTCTTCTCAAAGTCAAGGTCAATGTCCGCAGACCACTGATCCTACTCGAGGTAATAGTAACCATAGCCTTCCTGAGAGTAAGGAACCCAACTGGGGGGTGACTCCACTCAGTCGGTGCTCCGTGACTACTCCGGGGTCCACCCAGGCCAACGACCCTCCCCGGAGGAGATAGTGGAACATGTAAAGGAAGGTAGATGAACATATATATACATAACATAACCGAGGTAACATGCCGGTTCCCATAAACCGTCAAGAACTAGAATGACCTGACAAAGGTTCATGCCGGTTCCCATAAACTGTCATGAACCACAATGACCTTTCCAGAGTTCATGCTGGTTCCCGTAAACCGTCATGAACTTGGAAATCCATCTAAGGTCCCTGACCCGAAATCATCAGTGTAAAACAACTGGATCTCGTGCCCGAACATATGACTCAACTGGGCACCGTGCCCGATATCTATGGGTCAGTCACGACTCCGATCATAGTGATGCGTGCAACCATCCATCCAGGACCGCCCTCAATCCTGGTATGTCGCCGTGAACGTATCAACCGACGCGACCACCACAAGATCATGGTGCACTCATCACCGATCAATATCCTGAACCGTCAGCACTCCGAAGTCGAGCCTCCCCAGGCTGCTCGACCACGAATCGTGCATCGTGACCTCTCCGGAAGGAATACCTCCCAATCCGGAGGCGAGCGTCGTATCGTCGATCGCCGTGCACATAGCACCCGTCGCGACCACGATTTAGACCCGAAGGTCGTAAATAGCGTCATATGCCCGAGACAAAACCAAATGGGTCTCATACCCGAGTTTATCCTTTTAGAAATCCAAAACCTTTTCATTAAAACCAATAAAGAAATACAGACCCGTATAAGCACCGTATAAGGCTGAAACCTCGAAATACGTACTTATACGTAACCACATACAAATGCACCTATGGCATCATCAAATAAATAATAAAACATATAATAAACATTTATGCATGCACCAATTTAGAAAACAAGGTCCACTCACAGACCGTCCGAGCTGCCGCCTCGATTTGCGTGCCATACGGCTCCCCGAGCTGATCACCATTACCGGGGCTCCCAAACCTGTCCAAATTTTAATATAAGGTTAATAACTACTTAATTAACCTCCCATCAAAGCCCCGTAATTTTCCCGAACTTTTAACTATTTTTAAGCCGACCCTAAACCTTCCGACACCCCGAAAACTATCGAAACAATGTCAGATTGACGCGAGACCAGTCCCAAAATCTTCGTTACATCGAATAGAAGATTTCCTATGTTGGACACTTTCCCAAATTACTGTTCACGCGCCCTCACGCGCCCCAAGAAGGTCAAAAACACTGTTCATCGGCACCAACCTCCAGCAGACCGGTTTTACTGTTCATGGCCGGTTCACCTGGTTTGGCCGGTCCAACTGGACCGGCGTGACCGGTTCACAGCCCTAGACACCCCATTTTTCATCCTAGTTCTTCCTTTTTGGTTCCTTTCATCCTATTTTGATGTTTTCTATCCATTTCAATCCTTAAACGCAACCGAAAACGTCTAAATCCTATGGTTCGATTTTGAACCAAACGGTTCAAGTTTTCCAAAACTCTCCCATAGCTGCCCAGCCATCCCAAGCTTCCTTAAACCTTCCTAACATGTCCCTAGCAACCTAATGGACTCATTAAAACCATTAAAAACCAACCATAACATCAAAAATGGAAAAATGGATCAAAATGGACTTACCGTGAACCTCACGGGTTCTTCCTCCCCTCGCCGCCGTGGACGGCGGTTCTGGCCACCCAGCAACCTCCTAAGGCTCCCTGGTCCTCTGCCTGGTCATGGGCTGAAGGTAGGATGGGTTTGGGTTGCACAAAGATGGAGAGAAAATGGTGAGATCGGGTGGGTTTGGGTGTGTGTGTTTGAAATGGGAAAAAGGAAATGGCTTGCACGGTGCATGAAGGAATATGGTGTCCATTGGATGGGTGACCCTTGTCACTCATCCATAGGGCAGGGATTAAATATCTGGGCCCCCACTAAATCCAAAAGTTAACTCGTTTCATAATTCGTGCAATAGTGCACTTGAACTTCCGTGAACCGTAACTTCACCGTCGAACGTCCAAATTCGATGTGCCGCCTGTCTATGGATTCGTATCGTCCTTATCTACGTAACGGTCTTTGGCCCTTGGCCATCGGACCTCTTGGTCAAAAAGTCAACATTTGACTCCATTTAACCAAAATTACCAAAATGCCCCTAAACTTCCGAACGTCATAACTTCCTCCTCAAACGTTAGAATTGAACGTGCCACCTGTCTATGAACTCGTGACGTCACGAAATACGTCACGGTCATCGGTCAAAGTCCATTTGACAGCCCGAACTAAAAGTCCACGTTTTGCCACGCCGAAGGGCAAAACGGTCATTTTGCGTCGTTCGTCCGATTTCGCCTAACTAATCATTGATTAGCCTCACTAATCGTGATTAGTAACTAATCTAATCTAGGAATTTGGGACGGGTCGTTACAGTACACCAGGATCCGGATGAGGTATGTGATATCTCGGTCTCTGCTACAGTCCACATCCGATGTCAACCTGAAGCGCAGTCAAAACATTAAAAGCTGTGAGTGGACAAAACCAAAGTTTATAAAAACATTTCATATGAAGACATTTGTACCATTCACTAAAAAGCATGCATGCATTCGAAAACCATTTAACCAAATGGAACCATCTGTGGGAACTAAGGCCAAAACCATAATCAAATCAAATACACGAGCCACTGCTCAACCCTGTGCACATCTGTGCACACCACATACCAAAGAATCATAAAGATTCAACCATACGGGCCACTGCCCAAAACCATACGAGACTCAGCCCAAAACCATCATGAAACCAACCATACGGGCCACTGCCCAAAATATGTGTAACCACACATCACATCCATATATCATATCGTATATCATATATACATATAAGTCACACAACCAATCTTGTCACGGTATCCAAAGCTACGCGCGTGCTACCCGGGTCTCAATCCGAGTCTTCTCAAAGTCAAGGTCAATGTCCGCAGACCACTGATCCTACTCGAGGTAATAGTAACTATAGCCTTCCTGAGAGTAAGGAACCCAACTGGGGGGTGACTCTACTCAGTCGGTGCTCCATGACTACTCCGGGGTCCACCCAGGCCAACGACCCTCCCCGGAGGAGATAATAGAAGTAAAGGAAGGTATATGAACATATATATACATAGCACAAATATCCATGCCCGGTTCCCCTGAACCGTCAGGATCCATAATATCCATTCCATTCATATATGTATATATATATATATATATAACATCCTCCATACCCGGTTCCCATAAACCGTCATGTACCACAATCACATAACCACGGTTCATGCCGGTTCCCATAAACCGTCATAAACCGGGACATCCATTTAAGGTTCCCTGACCTGAAATCAAAACCATAAAGTAACTTGGGTCTCGTGCCCGAACATAGGACATCAGCTGGGCACCATGCCCGATATCTGAGGTCATATGCCCGAGACAAAACCAAATGGGTCTCATACCCGAGTTTATCCTTTTAGAAATCCAAAACCTTTTCATTAAAACCAATAAAGAAATACCGACCCGTATAGGCACCGTATAGGGCCGAAACCTCGAAATACGTGCCTATACGTAACCACATACAAATGAACCCATTGCATCATCAAACATGTAATAAAACATATAATAAACATTTATGCATGCACTAATTTAGAAAACCAAGGTCCACTCACAGATCGTCCGAGCTGCCGTCTCGATTTGCGTGCCATAGGCTCTCCCAAACCGATCACTATCACCGGGACTCCCAAACCTGTACAAATTGTAACATAAGGTTACTAACTACTTAATTAACCTCCCACCAAAGCCCCGTAATTTTCCCGAACTTTTAACTATTTTTAAACCAATCATAAACCTTTCGATGCCCCGAAACATATCGAGACGGTGTCCGATTGACATGAGACTAGTCCCAAAATGTTCGTTACATCGAATATAAGGTTTTGTATGTTGAACACTTTCCCAAATTACTATTCACGTGCCCTCACGTGCCCCAAGAAGGCTCAGAACACTATTTATCATCTTCTACACACAGCCGACAGGTCCGCCCGGTTCACCTGGTTTGGCCGGTCCAACTGGACCAGCGTGACCGGTTCTGTGCTCTAGACTCCCCATTTTTCATCCTAATTCTTCCTTTTTGATTCCTTTCTTCATAATTTGATGTTTTCTATCCATTCCAATCCTTAAACACAGCCGAAAACGTCTAAATCCCTTCGTTTGATTTTGAACCAAACGGTTCAAGTTTCCCAAAACCTCCCCTGGTGTCCTACAACCTCTAACCATCCTCAAAATCATTCTAACACCTTCCTACTAACCCATTTAATTCATTAGAAACATCCAAAACAAACCATAATACATAAATCGAAAATTATGGACCAATGGGCCTAACCGTGAAATCCTCTCGGGTTTCTCCTCCTCTCGCCGCCGTGGATGGTGGTTCTGGCCGCCCAGCAACCTCCTCACCATCCTCACTTCACTTTGTCCTCAGTCATGGTCGAATGGGAAGGGTTGGATTGGTTTAAGGGGGTGGGGTGAGATCGGGTAATGGGTTTGTGTGTTTGAATGAAGAAAATGAAATGCACGGTGAAAGGAGATGCATGAATACAATTTGGGTGGCCTGTGGATGGGTGACACTTGTCACTCATCCATTGGGCCTCCATTAAATATCTGGGCCCCACTAAAGTCCAAAAATTAAGTTATTTCGTAATTCGTGCAATAGTGCGCCGAAACTTCCGTGAACCGTAACTTCGTCGTCGAACGTCCGAATTCGACGTGCCGTCTATCTATGGATTCGTATCGTCACGATCTACATAATAGTTCTCGGCCCTTGGCCATCGGACATCCCATGTCAAAGGTCAACTATTTGCTCATTTTAACCAAAATTACCAAAATGCCCCTAAACTTCCGAACGTCATAACTTCCTCCTCGAACGTCGGAATTGAACGTACCACCCGTCTATGAACTCGTGACGTCACCAAATACGTCACGGTCATTGGTCAAAGTCCATTTGACCGCTCGAACGAAAAGTCAACGTTTTGCCCACGCCTAGGGGCAAAACGGTCATTTCGCATCGTTCGTCCGATTTCGCCTAACTAATCACCGATTAACCTCACTAATCGTGATTAGTCACTAATATAATCTTGGAATTTGGGACGGGTCCTTACAGTCCCCCCCCCCCCCCCCCCCCCCGGTTGGGTTCCTTACTCTCAGGAAGGGCATGGTTCATAACCTCCAGGGAGGGTCATTGATCTACAGACATTGACCTGGGTGGACCCTGGAGAGACTTGGGTTTGAGACCCCGGTTAGCACGCGCGTAGCTCGATATTACCGTGACAGGTTTGGTGATATGAAATATAATGGATAAACATGATTTCAATTGGTTTGGGAAATTGTGTTTTATGATGATAAATGGATTTGGGCTGAGATCCCGCATATATTTACTATGTTATGGTTTTCTGTAAATGGTTTGGACAGGAGCCCGTATGATTATGATTGTTTAAACATATGTGATTGGATAAATTATTTTACTATGCATGCATGCTTTTTAGTGAAAGGTATAAAGGTCTTCATAAAATGTATTTACGAAACTTATTACTTTTTGTCCACTCACAGTCTTTCTGTTTTCAATACCCTTCAGGTTGGATACGATGCGACTGTAGCAGAGATCGAGGTATCACATACCTCCTCCGGATCCTGGCGTACTCTGATAGCCCGAGAGGGCAAATGTTGGAAATTTCCCTTGTCTGACACTTCGTGTCAGACGGGATCAGGGGCGTTCCTCGTTAATCCCGTGGGGATTGAGGTCGGGCCCTGACAAATGGCGCTGGGCCTGCGCCTGCACTAAGAGTGAGCTGGGCTGGTCCTGGGGCCTTCTGGGCCGTGGGTTGGACTAGGTTGCAGGCCCTTCTGGGCTCAGTCAGCTATGTTTTTTTTTTCACATGTCTGCTTGGCCATTCTTTTCGGACCTTCTGGGCCTCCACTCCCCATTGGTTTTTTTTCGGGCCTGCTGGGCCAGGCGGAAAATTTTTTCCGGGCCTATTTGTCCTTGGCCTTCAGGGCCTCAGATCAGTGCACTTTTTCTCTTCTTTTTTTTTTCTTCTTTCGGGCCTAAGGGAAAATGGCCTTATGGTTGCTGATGTGGCCTTCTGGGCTCTACAGTTATTTTTTTTTTCAGGCTGTTATTTTGAATTGATGGTTGGTGCCATCAATTTTTGCTGAAAGTTAGGCCGTGATTGCAGCCGCAATCCACTTCAATTCAACATTCCCAGACGTGCATCAATCCAATTGCCCCCTTTTTATGTTATGTTGATTTCCTTATTTATTTTATTCATTTTTTTTTTCTTCAGACCCTTGGCCTTCAAAGTTATCATCCAAAATATCAAATGATATACACATCAATTCAACCACAAATATCATTCAAATCGTGAAGCAGTATATATAATATATAGATATTGATAATTATCAATTTTCAATTAATTATCAATAATTAATATCAAATATTAGATTTTATAAAATTTTAACAAACATCAAACATTAAACCAATAACAAAGATCAACAATCATCGTCATGCCATTTATATATCATATGAAGTAAAACTTACGGGAGCCTCAAAACTCATGGGTGTTCATATTCCAATCAAAACAACTCAATTTTCAATGATTATCAAAACAATCAATTAATCGATCCAACAATTATAACTATTTATACAAACAATTAATCAAAAAAAGTAAATCCATAATTCGATTTCAAATAATCCTAGAATTCATATTTTTAGGGTTCATCAATAATTAATGAAACTAAAAATAAAGTAAATTTGGGATTTGAAAAACCTACTTGGTTGAATCTATCTTTCTCTTCCTCGATTCTGAGACGATCGTGCTGATAACGTGTTGTGAAGAAAATTCGGTAGATGAGAATGCAGAGAGAATATGGAGAGGCATGAAGATGAAAATAGTACGTCTGATTATTATGAGATCATTAGGGTTTACAAAGATAATTATCCCTTATATAGGGATGGATAATTAATGAATATAAAAGGACAAAACTACCCATAGTACCTATTACATAAATAGACATAACCATTTAACTATTTACAACATATATATATTATAATCCTTAACATCGTTATATAATAAAAAATAAATTTTTGAATAAAATAATATTTAACATGCATAATTTGTTTTAACTTAATTACATATCGAGATTTCTAATGTTTTTTAAAATGAAAAAATGTATATCATTAAATCCTGATGCTAATACATTGAATTATGAAGCTTAGAGGTGGTGCGAAACTCAGATGGTCATGTCTTGGCAGGTTTTTTGGGACCGGGGTCCCTAGGTAGTTCTGTTGTGTCCACTGAAATTGAGGTCAACCATCGTGGGTTGTTTCAAATTCAGTGGCGGAGGATCCGAGATGTGTTTGTGGAGACTGACTGTTTTGAGGCTATTAGCACTATTAGAGTGGCATACTATCTGTGGACACCCATTGACTTGGCGGCTAGAGAGGTTGCGGATTTATTGGAGACCCTTAGGATTCGCTCTGATTGATTAGTTGCATGCGATACCCCGAGCACCGAATTCGGTCATTTATGGTTTAGCTCGGGAAGGCAAGAAAACTCAGGAGAGAACGAGTTGGGGACCTATGTTCCCAACGTGGTTGACACCTCTGCTTGAGAGGGATAGGGAAGATTAATTTTTCATTTGTATTTCTATGTTTTGAGGGTACTCTTTTCCTCATTGGATTTCTTTCAGATTAGCTGAGTTTTATGATGTGTTCTTTCATAGGGCCTCGAACGCTATATGTGGTACACCCAAAGCGTGTAATATCTCCCCATTATATTAATAAAATTATCCTTTTGATAAAAAAAAAGGTTGAGCATCAACATCAGAAAAAAAAATCGTAAATTTATTAATTTAAAATTTTAAAGGAATGAGGTTAGAAGGATATCTCCAAGCTTGGAAGCACCTACATGGCTACATATGCACCGTCCAGCACAGCAGATATGAATGGATATGATCTTCCAAAAGCGGTGGAAATCCACTTCATCTTATATACTCTGCTTGTCCTTGCATGACCCCGTTTATTCAGCATTTTCACATGCCATCAATTCTGGCAATTAATCTAATCTTCCTAGGCGGCGTCTTGACCCTTGGATTTGTCCTCTCTACTGCCTAACCTCTTCTCACCCTTTTTTCTTGAGTTTGTGAAATTGGCTCAGAAGTCAGCTAATTAAGCTTCCACCATCCAATGCGCCAATGCGCCAATGCTTACATATACAGCCACTAATCCTTTTCCTTAATCTGACTACTTTTCTACGGATATCCAATAAATATAAGCAATAATAAAAATTGATAACTATTATCGTCTAATAAAATAAAATTTGTACAATTATGTCATTCACAATCGAAATTTGAATGCAACTAGTGACACCATTCATTATTCCTTGAATTGTCAACTCTCTAGTATTCCATCGGCCATAGAACCTCCAATAAATATGGACTTCCTATTTGTGATGTTGAGATCTACCATAAAAGAAAAAAGTATTTTGCCAAATTTCCTATTTAAGTTTGTTACTATTTTCGATATTTCTTTTAAATTTTTGTCTTTGCCAATTTTCTTAAATATCAATTATAAATAGATAAGTTGTACGTGTGATCATATTTCACTTAATTCTTTTAATAAAAAATTTATGATAAATAGTGAATAAATATGACTGAAAACAAAAAATGAATCAAAATAAAGTTCAATGATGAACTGATACTAGAATAAAATTGTTTTAAGATATTTTATGGCTGTTGTGTCGAGACAGTTTGCAGCTTGAAAACACACCATTGACACTGACAAAATCTTTATCGTTCTAAAACTAAGCACCACTTGGCAAGCCTTTGGAAACTCTCATCGCAAAACCAGACAAATTACGAAAGTTGGACCAGTTGCTACAACTCTACAAGGAAGTGTCCTATTGGACACTACAGAATATTCTCTTCTCTCCAAACCAATTGTAAAACACAACCAGAATATACTCCATGCTTTGGTGGTCAAAACCCCACCAACGCCACCTCAGCACCAGAGCTCAAACGCCAACTGCTCACCCTCAGCACAACCTCCACTGCATTTTGCAGCAGGCACACCTAGCCATCCATGGAATTTTCACTTTCCCTTTCTCAAATCAACAGAATTAAATACCCATTTTAGATTTTCACCTGTTTTTTTTATTATCTGTTTCTGTTCAGATTTTCAGACCAAACCACTCAGGGGGGGAAAAAAAACTCAGAGGTTGCTTCCTTTTCCTCCTCCTTATGGCACAGTTTGCACTGGCTGCTTCAGCTCCTCTTGTGCCCTTCAATTGTATGCCTTCTATCTCTTAATCCCACAAAATTTAAGTTTAAAATTCTTAGGTTTTTCAAATCAATTCTGCCCAATTTGGTTGCTGATTATAGTATATAAATAGTTTTGAGTCAAAAAACTGAAAACCCAGAACCCAGAATCCTCAAAAAACTTGCAAAATGTTGCTTAATTTGATGATCAAAGTGAACTCAAATGGTAGTTTTTGGGTTAATCTGATTTATGATCAGATTCCAAACAAACGGGCACAAATTCTGCAGCATTGGCAATTGGGGAAGTCTTTTGTTGATGTTGACCTTTATGGGGATTTTCAGGTGGTGCAACGCAATTGCGTAATACGCCAGTGCTTCTGTGTTCTGCAAGAAGTGCTTGTTTTTTACCATCATTGAAAAGGTTGAAAGGAAAAAAAATTGGAGAATTTGAGTTTTTGGTAAGTGCAGCAGCAGCAGCTGGTCATGAAGGCTTTGAAGAGGTAGCTAAAGGTGAACAACCATTGCCGCTATTGGTCTCGTCTTTTACATGGCCAGATAAAAAGGTTCCCACTCTCTCTCAATTTTGCGCTTATTGAACTCTTATAAATCACGTAACTTACTAACTCTCCGTCTAATGATATTCAAAATATCGAATAATATACATCGCATTTTTAAGTCAAATCATGTAGCAAAAGAGTCGACTTATTGCATTCGTTAATGTATGTTCCTAAGTAACATAGCACCGGGCACAAAAAAAAAAGTAACATAGCACCGGGCACACAATATAATTTGAACATATAATTCACAAGTAATTACATATTTACATAGCTACGAGGTTTACTCATTGCACTAAATTATATCTTTAACATAGATTAAGTTCGTTTATATAAGTGGATTTTACGTGGATTCAACTTTTGGGAGAGATGTGATAAATAAAATATTCGATAGATATAGTAATTTCTTAATTTTCATTGCAACTTAATTGTTCTCCATGGGCCAAAAAACACTTTTGGTCCCTGTAGTTTACTCAGTTTCCCACTTTAGTCTTTATAAGTTCAATATAATCGATTTTAACCTTATAATTTTATATTTACAGTAATTTAAGGATATATCCAAATTTGCATCCAATTATTTAACTGAATAAGAGCATGCTCCTCACATAAAGCTAGGGGTATTTTTGTCATATATGTTATAGTTATATATGAATTAGTTTTAATGAAATTTGTATTAATTTTACAAATAATACGCTACCATATACAATGTAAAGTAATTATAAAATGGTTTTCAATTATCAAATAGCGTAAAAATTAAAGAATAAAGATATATAATTGTATTGTAGCACAAAATAAATATATATGGTTGTAATATGACGAAAGTATCATTTCTTAAGTGGAATATAATAATATTCCGTTAAATAATTGGATAAAAATTTGAATATATTCTTAAATTGTTATAAAGATGAAACTATCTTATTAAAATTAAATAAATTGAAAATACAGGGATTAGAATGAAAAATTAAGTAAATTATAGGGGGCAAAAGGGACTTTTGAACTTACCCACGCTTTTCATCCCATTTCATTTTTATCTTTCATGGGTCTATATCAGAATTATTGGGTCCAAAAATACAAAAATTGAACAAACAAAAGGTGGGAAATAAAGAAAGAAAGAAAAAAAGAATATCTAGGCTATCAATATCATATTTATTGAAGAGGACGAATGTCACCATCAAAGGAAATGGAAAGAATTGATTCAAGTGGTAAATATAACCATCAGTTACTTGTAACCAAAATTATGTAAACACAATCTGGTAAATTTTGGTTACAAAAGAATAACATTTATTAGTCGTTGCACGAAGCGTGATCCATGATCCAATTTTGTAGTGCATGAAATATTCCGTTCACTTGCTGGCCAGATTCGCATGAAAATCTTATTATATATATTAATATTTAAATAGGCATTTGGACCGGGCCATTTTAAATATGGCGGCCTAATCCCTTTTAATTTTCTTAACAACCGCGTCCATGACACGTCAGATGTCGACGAGTCCCATACACGTTTTTGCCTTCTTACCAAAGAAAAAAAAAAGGGAATAGTTATAGTCGAAATATTGCGCTAATCCTCGACCTCTTATATTATAGTGTATATAATATGTATTTACTTTTATTTATTATATCCTATAATAACACACAGAAAAAAAATTAAGTGACATATTTTCTGGAAATTCCTCAAAATTTCTCCAAATTGTTCTAACTATGCATTTCCACTAAACTCTTATTAGCTGCAAACTAATATTAGAAATAAATAAAAAATGAAATGTAGAATTTGGGATTTATTTTATTCGCATCATTGAAGAGTGGTCCGCCAGCACTGATTTTTTTAAAATTTTCAAATAAAGAGTACACCTGACGTTCAAAGAGTTTTCTTTGAAAACAAATAAATTGAGGGTGGAATTTCAATTTTGTAAATCATTAACTCGTTTGAATTAATGGAGCAGATTTGGTAAGCAATTGGGGCATTGTATTCTTGTTTTCATTTACTAGAAAGTTATCATTTGAATTAAATCCATACAAATTTATGTTCCAAGAAGATTGGGTCCATCCAAGAAGGTTCACTGGCGATGGCCATGATGTGGCGCCTCTTCGTGCTGGGGTCTCCAGGAGTTCGACTAGGACATGAAGACCAACCTTGTCGTTGAAGGAGGATACGAGCCGGGCTAGAGCGTCAGCGTGGCTATTCTCTAAGTGCGGGATTTGGGTTATCTCGTGGGCCTGGAAGTTGCGCAAGAGTGTCCGTGCCTCGGCTAAGTAACACGTCATAGAGGTGTCTTTGGCGTCGTAGAAGTTGTTCACTTAACGGACAATGAGCTGGGAGTCACTAAAAATTCGTAGTTGTCGTGCCTCAAGGTCCTTCGCGAGGCGAAGGCCAGCAAGGAGTGCCTCATACTCTGCCTCGTTGTTGGAGGCTTTGAAGCCGAAACGGATGACGTATTCAAGCTTGGCCTGGTTAGGTGTGCTGAGCACGAGCCCCGCACCAGAGCCGTTATGGCATGCGGATCCGTCCACGTAGAGCGTCCAAATGGGTTTGGATTTGTCTAAGGGAGATGAAGTGTTGTCTGCCTGGATAGGTGTGGATGTTTGCATAGCGCTATGCGTTTGATCGTCTGGCATGTACTGGGTAGTGTGGTAGGTGAATTCTGAGAGAAAGCCAGCGACGACCTAACCCTTCTCGGCAAAGCGTGAGGCAAATAAGATGTCAAACTCGCTGAGCTCGATTGCCCACTTGATCAGTCTTCTGGAGGTGTCTGGCTTTTAGAGGAGCTGCATGAGGGGTTTGTTGGTGAGGACCTATATGGGATAGGTTTGGAAGTATGGTCGAAGCCGCCTGGCTGTGATGACCAAAGCGATGGCTAGCTTTTCTAGGGCACAGTACCTGGTCTCCGCATCCTGAAATGCTTTGCTCACGTAAAAGAGTTGGAATTCTGCGCCCTCATTGGTTTTGATGAGGATGGAATTAACCGTGGAGGTAGAGATTGGGGGGTAGACAGTGAGCTGTTCTCCAGTGTCTGGGCGAGCGAGCAAGGGTGCTTTGCTCATGTATTTTTCAGTTCATTGAATGCGGCATTACAGTCAGCATTCCAGTTGATATTTTTGTTGTTTATTTTTAATGCCTTGAATGGGAGGTACTTGTTTGTCACCCTGGAGATGAAACTAGTGAGAGCAGCTAGGCTACTGTTCCAATTAGGGTTTAAACCTCCTTGAGTGTTTGCGGTTCCTGCATGTTGAGGAGTGCCTTGATCTTTTCGAGGTACGCCTTGATCCCGCGTTGGCTGATCATGTAGCCGAGAAATTTTCTAGATCACAAGCTGAAAACGCATTTGGCAAGATTGAGCCGCATTTGGTACCTCTTGAGCACTTGGAACATTTTTTTGAGGTTGGTGACGTGATCATTGGCGGTTTTGCTCTTGACCAACATGTCATCCATAAAACCTCCATGATCTTCCCGATTTGATCGGCGAACATAAAGTTCACTAGGCACTGGTAGGTTGCTCCGACATTTTTCAGTCCAAAAGTCATGTCGTTGTAGCAGTAGACACTCAAGTTGGTGAGGAAACTAGTATGGATTTGATCGTCGGATGCATATTGATTGGATTATATCCTGAATAGGTGTTCATAAATTTGAGGAGTTCATGGTCGGCGGTGGCGTTCACCAGAAGGTCGATTTTCGGCAGCGGGGAGTTGTTTTTGGGGCATGCCTTGCTGAGGTCGATGAAGTCGATGCACATCCTCCAAGATCCTAAGCGTTTCCTCACCAAGACAACGTTGGCAACCCAAACGATGTAGACAACCTTGCACACAAAGTGTATTGTGATGACCTTGGTAATCTCTTCTTGCATTGCAAGTTGACACTCGGCATCGTAAGTCCTTTGTTTTTATGTAACCGGGATGGAGGATCTGTCGATTATGAGCTGGTGGTAGATTACATCGGTGGGCATGTCCTCGTACAACCATGCAAAGACCTCATTGTTGTCTTTGAGGAATTGGATGAGCTCCTCTCTATCTCCTGAGCGATGGTGGTGCCAATCTTGACGTGTCTTTCAGGATGTTCGGTGTTAAGCGTGATGAGCTCGGTCTCTTCCACAGGTTGAGGTTGTGAGGTTACTGAGAGATCTCTTGGGTCATCGGGGGGACTGGACCGGATTTGTTGAGCAAGCTCTGGGTCGACGGGGTCAACCTCGTAGGCTGATTTGGTGACAGCCATGGTTTCTTTTGTTATTGCATGGATTGACCTTTCTTAGGGTGGATTGGTAGCATGTGCATGCTAACTACTGGTTACCCCTAACTTGGCTGGTGCCTATAACGGTTGGAAATTTGACCAGCAACGAGTGAGTGGAAGTTACCGCATTTATCTGGTTCAAGAGCCCCCTACCTAGTATGACGTTGTAAGCGGTAGGACGGTCGACCACTAGGAAGGTAATGAGCGCCGTTACGACCCGCAGTGTGCTGCCTAGGGAGATTGGTATGGAGACAGTGTTGAGGGGCATGACCGAGTCTCCTTAGAAGTTGAGTAACGGGGAGGCGGTATGGGTAAGATCTTTGGAATCAATTCCTAGTTGATTGAAAGCCTCTATGAATAAGACGTTGACGAAGCTACCTGTGTCCATAAGTATTCGTCCTAAATCAAAATTGGCAATTTGTGCTCAGATGATCAATGGATCATCGTGAGGGAAGATGACCCCTCGTTCTTCCTCATCCGAGAAGGTGATAGGTGTCCAGCCTTCTCGTGCGACCTTCGTGGCCCTTCCATCCTCGATGTTGGAGATCTGATTGTTGGATTGAGTAGCTCGGAGAAAGTTCTTTTTCTCCCGTTGGAGGTGCATGTGGAAGAGATGGTTGGGCCTCCATTGATTGTGTTAATCTGCGCCTCTGCAAGAATTTGTTGATCTTCCCATCCCTGACAAGGATTTCCATGATCTCATGGAAGGGAACACACGCATCGATGGTGTGACCCTTGAACTTGTGGTATTGATAGTAGTGGTTGGATTGGACTCCAAGGTGGGGGCCTTGAGCTCGGACCCAAGGTTTGACAATCATCCCTTTAATATTCATGAGAATGTTCTTGAGTGACGTATTGAGGATTAAGTAAGTTTCGAACTGACTCGTTGGCCCCATGTAGGGCTTGTCCTGATGGTGATGATTGTTCGGCCTATGCCCCTTGTTGTTGTACTTTTCCTTCTTCCCCTTGTAGTCGTTGTTGTAGGAGCCCTTTCTCTTTCCGGAGTAAGAGTCTGTCCTGTGTTTCGTATGGTAGCCGCTGGGCTCATGGTGTTGTTTAGCTTGCTCGGTGTCCTGAGGCTGTGGATAGGCAGGGGTGGCTGGCGGTCGTGGTGTTACTTATGGGGCGTTGAAATGCTCCGCCTTGGTGTGGATCACCGATTTCAGCATGAGTTCGTTGTAATCATCCCACCCCTGCGTGAAGGCATGGTACTTGAAGGTGGATTACTTCAAATCGTTTTGAAATGCCCGGTAGGCCGCCTTGTCATCCGCCTCGTGGCACTTTGAGTATTCAAGGCTAAATCTCACCGCATATTGGCGCAAAGGCTCACTCACCCCCTAGCATAAGGTGCTTAGATCTTTGGTGGTTAGTATCCGGTTCGTCTGGATCATGAATTAACTAATGAAGACCGCATGCAATCAGTCGAAGGAATCGATTGACTGTGGTTCTAACTAGTAGAACCAATTGAGTGTGGCTTCCATAAGAGTGGAGCTGAAGGTCAAGCATTGGGCCTCGTCAGAGAGACTTCTGAAGGCCACAATAGAGTTGTAATTGTTGATGTGAGTGTGGGGGTCACCCTTTCCAATGTATAGAGCGATCTTTAGGGGTTTGACCTCCGTCTCGTGCTTGTATAGCAGGATGCGATCCGTGAAGGGGCTAATGTTGGCCCTGATCTTCGTGGGGATTTTAGTCCTGACTTTGTCATTTTCCAGCTCACGGACACGCTGAAGAAGCTCATGGACTACGCTATTTGACTAAGGGGCTTGGACGATGGTTCGATTAGGTTAGTGACGGGTCAGCGACTCGCATTATTGATGCTCTTTTTAGGTTGTTCGGGTTCTTTTGACCTTCTGTCAGACATAGCAGTTGTTGAATCAATATCATCCTGCAGGTGGTGTGGATTGACTGGTGGAGCTTGATCTCCCAGCTACTGGACTAGTGCCTTCTGACGCTGGGCCTGTTGTAGGGCTAATTCGGATTGGGAGTGGGCACCCTATGACAAGAGGGGCAGGGGTGGCTGCTCCTGGATTCTGAGGTCATTCGCGAGGTAGGTCAGCCGAGCGCCTTGGGTCTGAGTCGGCCTTGACAGGACCCACCCCGATTACCACCTTGATAACCGGGACGAACCCTGCTCCCGTCTGACAATCACACTCAAAAGGCCAAAATAACCTCAAAACCACAAAGCATACATTGTCAGACTAGGGAGAAGTTATAATACAACCAGTCAACAGTAGTACAGAGCATAGTAACAATACAGAATAAGAACAAACGTCCTACTGTGAGCTGACTAAACACGCAACGGAAAACTCTATGCCTCTGCCTCTACGTTAGCCCCGACGCTTGCACCACTACCTGGAGGGTAATTAAAACCATAAAAGTGTGAGTGGACTAAAAATAAATAAGTGTATCAAAAATAGTTTTTAAAAACAAATCAGGATTTTACCCTCTGTTTTAAAAACATGCATGCATAACTAAATATCTGAAAACAACTACATAAACCATATAATAATCGTTATGGAAACATCATCATAAAAACCTGAAATACAAAATATAATCATCCAATCGAACCTACTGGATTTATCCGAGTCTTTAAACTCTCGAGTCTTTAAACTCAATCCAGGCCTCAATATAATCCAGGTCTTTAAACTCAATAGGCCTACGGGGGAAAATCATAATATCCGAGTCTTTAAACTCCCGAGTCTTTAAACTCAATCCGGGTCTTTAAACCCAATCCGGGCCCGCCCCCGTCATAATCATATCCAGGTCTTTAAATCCAATAACCAGATCCAGTAAATCCAATCCAAACCGTTTTTTAATCATTTCTAAATTCACGTCCAAACCCGAATTCGAAATCACTATTACGAAGCCATGCTGGCGTTCAGAACCATCATTCTGAATCCAAATCCGGAAATCCCTTTTTCAAACGTTAAAACCAAATCCCGATTTTCGAAATCCGATTCTAAAACCGAAAACCTTGATTATCAAAACCATTGTTTCAAAACTCATTTGTAATCATTGAAAATAAGTCATGTATTTAAATTCCAAAATCATAGTATCGGAATCATAATCAAATCGTATCTCGTAAAATGTGCCAAAATACGTATAAATCTAAGAGACATATCGAAAATCGTGCAATTATGTAAAACAGATATAGAATAATTAATAACATAAAATCATATTTAAAAACATTGAACAAGTAGATAAAAGTAGTTATGCATGCTCGGTTAGAAAAGAAAAGTCCACTCACTAGGTCCGAACGCGTCAATCGCGCACTGTACGCTCCTCGACTACCTCAGGAATATCCCGACCTGTCAAATACCACAATTTCGGGTCACAAACACTTCATTTAAGCTCTCACTAATTTCCCCAATTTTTCGAGATTTTTAAACGTAATTAAATTAACCCCTAAACCTTCGGACACGCAAAACTAACCTGAGACGGTGTCCGATTGACTCAAAACTTGTCCCAAAATGTTCGTTACATCGATTAGAGTGAAAACCATGTTGGACACTTCCCCAAAACATGCCCCACGTGCCCTCACGCGCCATCCAAAGGGGCTGCTCGTGGGAGCCACGCGCCTACTACAGTGTCATCGTCAACCTCCAGCCAACCCGGTTCAGACCGATCTAGACCGGTCTGGTCCAACCGAGCCAGCGAGGCTGGTTTTCACCCATTTTCAATCCATTTTCAGTCCTTTGTTCACCATTAATTTCGTCCTTGAATTTGTGATTGATTCACTTAATAAAAACACGAATTGAAGCCCTACACCTTACCTCCCAAACTTCGAACCAAAACTCATAACTCCCTGCCTCTGTTTCCAACCACCTCGCTGCTCTCCGATCACGGTTTCGAGTCCTGGGGCACCTGGGTAATCTCCTAAGATGATAAACAACCACACAGTGGTTTAATAACACGCCAAAATCGTCGATTTTAATCCAGACCGTCTCAGGGAAAACAGAGGACTTAAACGACTTACTCGTTCTCTGCTCACCGCCGTGAGCTCCACGGTGGTTCTTTGAGTCCAATAAGTAATCCTCAGCCTTCTAAACAGTCCCCCAGACCAAGTTAGATCAATTTGATCGATTGAGGTTGCACCACGACCCACGACTCCCTCTCTGTTTTCACTGATTTTCTCACCTCTCACACTCACAACCACACTTAAGTTTCCCTCAACACGATCACACAACCTCTGACACTCACTCAAGCACAAGGAAATCACATGACTCTCACACACTTACTGGAAAGGGATCGATTGTTCTCTGTCTCTATGTTTTCTCATTTGAACGATTAACAACCAATTTAAAATTTGGTTTAAACCGTGAGAGTAGGCTGGAAGCCTTTAGGAAATGGCCAGGTGTCTCTCACCCTGTGGACTCAGCCCAAAAATATCCAATCCAATCTTCCCAGATGTCCTTATCCGGTTGGACACATTTTCCCAGGTGTTAAAAGACCAAACTGCCCCTGAAAGTCCAAATTACCATTTTACCCCTCACATATCTAGACCCATAACTTAACCGTCCGACGTCCGATGACGGCGTGCCGCCTGTCGTTGTACTCAGGACATCGAGACCTATCTAATGGTCTTTCTGTGCTTGAAAAATACTTGTCGTGAAAAAATTCAACAAAATCCCCCTTTTAAACCAATTTACAAAACTGCCCTCGACGTTCCGAACATCATAACTTCGTCCTCGGTCGTCTGAATCGGACGTGCCACCTGTCTACGGACTCGTGACGTCCTGAACTACGTCACGGTCATCGGCCAACGTCTGTTTGACTTGTCAATCAAAAAGTCAACATTTGACCACACTATTCACAAGGGTAAAATCGTCATTTTTATACAAATCTTTTCCAAATTTACATTTTTTGCCCTTTTTGAAGGTCCGGGTTGTTATAGGCCTCATGTCGAGCAGTTAACGGGCGTCGCGGAAGTTCTGCGTCCCTAAAGGCCCGAGTAAGTTTGTTTGGTGGAAAAGCATACATTCGGAGGCTTTTGATCAGCAGGTCCTGGTGGCTTCTAGTCGGTAGGGTTCGGTCACCTGCTGATCGGCAGTGGCAGCCAAGGCTCGTTGAGTCGCCCCTCATTGCTCCTTCAGTTCTTCCCGCCTGGATTGGAGGATAGCGATGGTGCTTCTGTGTTAATCTCCCCCCACGTAGTTCCTGCTTTCGATAACGGCATTACTTTTCCTGAGTTCTGCTACCTCCGATTGGTGGGTCCTTATCATCTCGAGCCTGTCCTCGGAAGGTACGTCGGTTCTCATTTGGTTGCGGTCTCCCTGAGGAGTGTTGTTGAGCACACCATTATCCCGCTCGGTAGACATTTCAATCGGTAGGAGGATGAAGTGGAGGTTGTGAGCTGGTGGGATGAACTTAGTTAAAGTAGACGACGTCAAATGTTTGATCTTTAAATAGACCAGACGAAAAGATCTTCTAGGGGATCTAGGACCCGCTGAGGGTGCTGGTTGGGAGCACCAGGTGGAAACCAACTTTCTGGTGTCAGGGGGTTGGTGTGTCAGGCAGTTGGTACTAACAGTTGGATTGGTCAGATCGAGGGGTGCCGATCAACCCTGTTGAATGACTTAATGGACTGTGCTTTCCAAGTGGATGTATTGTGGGCCCTGCTGATTGGGGTTTGGCACTGCTTGTCAACTGACATTGGCATGCCGATTGGCCGCAGCCTGCCAATCAGAAATTTTGTTGCTTGTACAAAGTCTAATTGGTCGATATGGTATCAACAATTTTTCTTTTCATAAAAAAAAAAGTTTTACTTTCCTTATTGTTGACACAACAAATTGAAAAATTACTCAAAAATAAAATTGAAATTACAAAAATACAAAAGGGAAAATGAAAACAAAAATAATAATTAAACTACTAAATAAAAAAGGAAAAAAAAACAAATGAAGTGAATTATGCCGTACGCGTTTACCTCTCTCTCTCTGCTTTAAAACTCTCTGTTTCTCTCTCTCTCTCTCTCTCGTCCCCTAATTGCAGAAGAGGCACATTCCTCGTCGGTCGTCCTCAAAACTCTGACCCAACGACGCTGCGTCTCTTCATTCTAACACACACCCAATTCCATTTCTATTCGTCTGTTTCTCACCAAAAAAAATCTTAATAGTTTGCGTTTTTTTTTTTCAATTTAATTTCATAAAATTCCGGGTCTTTTTCAATGAACCTCAATTCTCAGATCCATGGGAGGCCAACCCATGTTTCTATATAAGCCAATTTGTCATTCTCTACCTGGGTTTCACCAATGCCCCAACCCTAGCAGATCCAGGCCCGTCTTCTAGTGCACCCCACCTCGCCTGAACCTAACGCCCTTCTTGGTTTTGTATCCAAATTTTCAGCCGTCCGATCGAGACCCGCCTCGTAAAATGAAGGGCAAGAGCCGTTTCTTCACGATCGGGCTCGTCACCGCCTGGTACTCATCCAACATTGGGGTTCTGCTGCTGAACAAGTACTTACTGAGCAACTATGGCTTCAAGTACCCGATCTTCCTCACCATGTGCCATATGACGGCTTGTTCTCTGCTCAGCTACATAGCAATTGCTTGGATGAAGATGGTGCCGATGCAAACAATTCGATCCCGGGTCCAATTCTTGAAGATCACGGCGCTGAGCCTGGTGTTTTGTGTTTCGGTCGTGTTTGGGAACATTTCGCTTAGGTACTTGCCGGTCTCGTTTAACCAGGCTATTGGAGCCACCACGCCTTTCTTCACTGCGGTATTTGCCTACTTTATGACTCTCAAGAGGGAGGCGTGGCTCACGTATCTTACCCTCGTTCCTGTTGTTACAGGGGTCGTCATTGCAAGTGGGGTATGAGCTTTTCCTTTTTAATTTTTGCTCAATTTGATGCATGTTGAACTATTTTATTTTTATTAACAATTGCTATGAATTCTGTAACATGGTTGCTTTGGTATGAGCTGCTTTGGATGATAATTGGACCATTTATATTGAGATAAGTCTGAATTGGTGGGATATGTTATGGGATGGGTTGGTGGCAGCTTTTGAAATCGGGTTATTTCCAATTGGTTTCAACTGTCATAGAGTTGGATGGGAACTAAAATCTGATAGTTGAGAGAAAAACAACTGTGAGAAGATCTATCAAAACAAAAAGGAACATATATTTTGAACCCGAGAATTTGGCCCTCTAGGACCTGAGATCTGTTGAACTCAGCTGAGCTTAGTACAAGAATTTATCTGAACTGGGTTGACCTCCTGTCCTGGAGCCTGGAATATAAATAAATTTGTTTTAAAGCTTTTGAGTGCATGAAAGTGGGTGGCTTTTTTTGGTTTTACTTAGGTTGTATAAGCCAATTGAGTTTAAGATTATATGAAATTGTGATCCTTCAATTTGATTTGAGCAAAGTGCAATGCATCTCACAGTTTTTTCTTTTTACATGACCATAGGGTGAACCAAGCTTCCATCTATTTGGTTTCTTAATTTGTGTGGCAGCAACTGCTGCCAGGGCACTTAAATCAGTCCTACAAGGGATTTTGCTTTCTTCTGAAGGGTAGGAGTTTCTTTTTCATTTTATCTACAGTTCTATCCGGTTAAATCTGATGGCCTAATTTATGTCATCTGCAATTGAAAATTGTTTTCTTTCTGGAAATGTATGGTGAATGAATGGCTTGCATTTTTATTCCAGGGAGAAGTTGAATTCCATGAACCTCCTTCTATATATGGCTCCAATAGCCGTTGTTTTCCTACTTCCTGCAACACTTATCATGGAAGAAAATGTTGTTGGTATAACACTAGCTCTTGCGAGAGAGGATGTCAAGATCATATGGTATCTACTATTCAATTCAGCACTGGCATATTTTGTAAACCTGACCAACTTCTTGGTCACAAAACACACCAGTGCTCTGACACTTCAGGTATGTCTATATTTATATTTTTTGTTCTGATCACATTCAATGCTATTAAAAACTTGTTATGCTATAATATTTAGACAATTTTGAGAATAATGATTATGGTTTCCTGGTATTTCTATCTTTAGGGTGTAAGTAATAATGATTGGATTTTATAACGACATGATATGAGTCATCCTAATCTTGTAATAGCTATGTTCAGAGGGCTGAGAGATTAACTGATTTATTATGGAGCCTGTTGAAGGTTAACTGGTTGGAAAATGGATAGTTATGCATACATGGGGTTGTTAGCATTATGTTAAGCCGATTTTTTATTCTAGGATCGATTTGATTTAGGTTGAAGGCACTTTTAGGACAAGTGGATAGTCTTAGTAAGTTGGTTTAATCTTTAAGAAACTGGTTCATGTCGCCCACCCTAGGTTACGTGGCTATGTTGAGTAATAAAATGGGCACATTCTGAATTTTTCTACATTATTCCATGTTTACTCTACTCTATCCGAATGTGACCTTGTGCAGTATGTTGTTTGTCTGAACTGAAGAATGATGCATTAATCCCCTTTTTGAATTTTCATGTTTTTTTGTATTGCCAATTTTAAGCTCAACGCTTTTCATCCTAGTCTTATTGCAAGTAACAAACGGACTTTTTGGTTATCCAGGTACTAGGAAATGCTAAAGGAGCTGTAGCTGTGGTGGTCTCAATATTAATTTTCAGAAACCCTGTTTCCGTGACTGGAATGATGGGTTATTCTCTCACGGTTTTCGGAGTAATCCTTTACAGCGAGGCCAAGAAACGAAGTAAATCATAATTCCAGGAATGCATCAAGTTAAATTTCGAATCTTTTGGTTTTGCATACTGCGAGGACAGCGGTGGCAATCCTGGAGGCAGCAGAGTCGGAGCTACATGCTAGCAATTTGTGCTGGGATTTTGCCTCCAAAAATTCTATTTTTTTCCCCTGGAAGCCTAAGTGCGAGAGGCTTCCATTTGTATCAGCAACAACGCAGGATAAGTGAGAAGTAGGAAGAAACTTAATAAGTGACTAGTACTATGGTCTATTTTATTCCCAGCTTTTGGGGTTACGGAGGAAATATATTTTTATCTTTTTATTCTTTTTGCAGAGGGTTGTAGAATTGGCCTCCATGCGATGAATCAGTTTGTTACTTCTTATATTGATTAATTAATGAAAAAACATGCGCCCATAATTTCAAAGTTTTGTACTTGTATCGCAGACTCTCGTGTCAAAGTGCTTTTAGAATTTTTATTAATGCTTTTGTTAGCATTTACAGGTAAAGTTGAAAATTGAAAGTGCTTCTGAGACTGGTCAATGTCATACTGCATCACCTTCATTTCCCTGTGGTGGTAACTTGGGGGGCAAGTAGACGAGTATGCGATGGGGCCTAACTCTACTCAATCACTACCGGCAGATGATCCTCCGGCGACATGTTGATTCTCACTAGGATTCCTGGCCGGATCTCCTCGGGGAATTGGCTCAAATGGCTGAGGGTAAAGGCTCTATAATCGCAGCATGTTCTTGTTGGATCATTCAACATGGAAATCAAAAACCCGGTTCACTGGAATATTTGATTTCATTTGGAAACAGTTTCTAGTTATAATAATTTCTTCTGTTTTTAGATGAAAATATCTCAGTTCATCCTTGATGCCATTAGTCATGGCTCCCTCAGTGACAATTCGAGTAAATATAAAACTCTTTATTTTTTCGGATCAATGAAGTGGGAAAATTTGAACTTAAGACATTTCCAAATTGAAAGAAGAGGTCCAAAGATGTAGATATAGCAGGAAAACGACACAAAGATGTAAACTCCTCATATATTTTGTAAAAAGCCGAGCAAAATGGCGACACCATGAACTTACTGCAAATAAAGTCCTGAAGAAGGTCAGTTTACAGCTACCGGACTCGCATCACATACATCAAGCAAACACATGAATGTGGCCAACATTGATGACCCAAAGACAATAGACAAGGAGAACCAAGTTTCCTCACTCCACGATGGAAAGCGAAATGGTTGAGGGGGAGGGAGAGATACAACACTCTTAAAGAAAACAAAGTCATGTAATCCAACCATTCAATTATGGCATTTATGCTTCTGGAATGGAAGCTACTGCTGCTGCTGCTGCTGTTGCTGTTGCTGTTGCCGCACGCTTGATCGAGGCAGACTTAATAAGATGGTTGTAGCTTCCTTTCTCCTTGAAAAGCTGGGAAAAATGGTGCTTGCAGTATAAAATACCCTCCAGGGCTGCATAATTCGATGGAGTAATAGGACAGCCGCCATGAGAACACTTGAAACACGACTTGTGATAGGCCTGGCTCTCCACCGTCACCTGAAGTAACATTGGCGAAGCAATCCACATTAGTTCACATGATATTTCATGTTTGTGTTTCAAAAATGTGTAAGGTGCGCAAGTATTGTGGGACGATCAAAATAATTGCCCATAGCCACAGGGGGAATCTTTAACAAAACCGGCTAGGTTATAGGTCTTGGCTGAGCTCTGATAACCAGCAAAGTTTAAATTTCTTAGTTCCTAGTAAAGCTAAAGTGAATAATGTTTGGCTCTAAATTGATATCTTTCAATGCTCTACAAATAACTTTGATATGTCCCACTGTCCAAATTTTCCCATTGGGAATTGACTTCAAACATGAAATTCTACTCCAAGAATACATGGAAAATCATACAAAGAAACATGCATGGTAGACGAGTTATTCATATCTATGAACATTTTGCCCGAAAGATGTCCCTTTTGTTCAAATAGCTAATGCAGAAGAGCTCATCCCTTACCACTGAGGTAGTATGAAATGATGTATAACAAACATGCGTCCAACTGATCTATAAAGTAAAAGGCATTGCTAAACTAATTGCCTTTGATGTGAGACACGAAAGGGGATAAATCGGAATAGTATAAAGCATAATCATGACGAAAAGATTATCTTGGGACAGTACCTTCTCCAGTGGATAAGCAGTTTTACCACAAGTAGCACATTTTTCTTGTGTTCCAGAAAACATTCCAGCAGCTTTGCTAGGTGACCTAGTCTGAGAAAACGCAAGATTTTGACAATCAGTCTTAACACTGAACAGCAACCAATAAAGAGCATAAGAAAAATAATTCACTGTAATCTAATTAACACAATGCAGTATTGTAGGGAGAATTTACCATCTCTGGAGTTAATTTCTCAGCCGACTTTGCAGCTGTAGCAAATTAAGTTCATAGGAAATTAAAATGGTAATAAACCAAAGAGAAATATCAAAGGACTTCATCAGGAAAAAGTGGAAGACGTACGTGACTGGAAGTTCTTGTTGAAATTGCCGGTCTCCTTGAAGAGTTGTTCAAAGTGAGGCTTACAGTACAGAATACCTTCCATTGAGGAGTAATTGCTCAGCTGTAAACACAAAAATTACAGAACATCAACAACAAGAGTGAACGTCCATCAAGATCTCCATAAGTTGAGTTCCATAGTTTAGTAGAACTGAATGTGGATTAATGCCACAAACAAATCTGACTATTTGAGTTCTCTTTGTATCATCTAGATTCACGCACACTGACATTTAACTGCATGTTTATGTGCAATGATTTGGTATAAAATCATTTGTACTGCTATTAACACACCTTGTATGTATTACAATTAAAAAAAAAATACTCTATTTTTGAACTAACAATAAAGCAATAATGTATAGCAAAAATGTAGCACAAACATATGATTAAACACGGCCAACTTGCTTTCAATTTGATGAAAATGACGCATATATACATTCATAGGGTTGCAATCGTTCTGAAAATCAAGCGTTAAGCAGAAAATGAGTCAATTGATGGTTAAGTACCTTCAACGTCCCTTTGCAGTGGGTGCATTTGAAGCAAGACTTGTGGTAGGACACGCCATCGGCGGATAGCTCCTCCACTGGATACACTGTCTTTTCACAAGCCTTGCACTTCTGCTGAGTGCCAATGAAAGACATTTCTTTATGGTTTTAGATCTGATTCTTCTCGGTCACCCAAGATCACCCGCAAACTCCAGAGTTTTTATCCACAGCCAACTGCAATAAACAATCAAACAGAATAAAATGGCAGCGTGACTAAGTGAAATTCATAATCAAACAAGCACTGTTTGGTTCCTGAGAAACTAGAAGAAAATAAAAGCTCGCATGGTCTGGCGGAAGCCACATAATTTGACCGAGATAAGGTAAAACCACATAGCTACGAATTCGACCACATTAAAAAAAAACCTACAGAAAACCCAAATTTATCAGCTTTCAACTAAACCGATCTAAAAGTTGGAAAACACAACCAGCTGATTCCAAAACTTGCTTTAATTTTTTGTTTTAAATTTATCTGATCCAACCATCAACACACCAAATTGCAAGAACAAATGAATAACGATCTGGATGCAGGAAAAGTTAAATGAAGTCAAACAGAAATGTTGAGAACCAGAAAAGTTTACCCTTTGAAGCTTTGATAAAGTGAGAAATGGTGGATCTTCAAAGGCTGACTCACTGAGCTTCAAAAAAATATCAATTTCAAAAAATGGGACAAACGAAAAGATTTTGAAAAATGAAAAATAAGGAAGAAGTAAAAGGAGGGTCAATGGGTAGTGCCGTGCTGGAGAAACACGATGGCGGATGGCGAGCACCCTTTTTTTTTTTTTTTTGCAGCGAGTGGATGAAGAGTTTTTTTTTTTTTTCCTGAAGTGGATGAAGAGTTGAAGACAATGAAAATATAGAGAGACCCCCCAAATCCAATGAGAGAGATTTTTTAGGCGTTATAAATAAATTGAAAACAAATATAAATATCCGCGCTGGAGGCACTTTGTCCTTGTCCAACGACTCAATTGCGCGGCCTTCTTGCCATTTATTTCTGGCAAATTTACACGTTTACCTTCTCTTTTCCTTTTTCTCTCACTTTCACTCTATTCTAATATGGCTTTATTTTTTGGAAAGAGGAAAAATTATTGAAAATGTTCTTAAGGGTGACGTTTAGTTTTAAGTAATAAATATGTTATTTGGTGTGGGAGCAGCATTTAGTGAGTGTAAAATTAGTTTTCTTTTGTTTTGAAAAACTAAATCAGAATTTGGTAAATTTCCAAATGAAAATCTGGAGGAAATTGAGTATCTCAAATGATGAGTTGAAATATTTGAAATTATAATTTCTATGATTTTTAAAACTGATATCTAAATACTAGAATTTACAAATCAAAAAATTGTAAATATGGAATTGCAAATTATGAAATTTGTAAATTCTTATTAAATTAGAAATCTCTCGTCCAAACACACAGTAAATATTGCACTAATTTTAATTATCATTCTTAAACTTTGTTATTAGTAATAGACATCCTTAAATTATGCTTAAACGTGTAAGGATAGTCATTTTATTAAATTCTCAAGGTTTTTTTTATTAAAAATAAGGGTAAAGTTATCATATCATGTGTGTTTTTTAATAGAAATCTTTGAGAAATTTAATTGAAAAAATCGTCCTTGCATGTTTAAACATAATTTCAGTGCGTCTACTACTAATAGTAAAGTTTATGAATAATAACTAAAATTACTCTAAAATTTAGAACCCTTAGAATTCGCATGTCTCTCATCCTCTTTTCAAGTCCCACTATTTTCCCGATTAACAACGACGGATCCGTCTAGTTATGGTAAATAGAATTCCATCTAAGGGAGTAGAAACTCTTTAGTATCAAAAAGTCACATGACAACCTATGCCCGAATTACGTTCTTTTTTATTTTAGTTATCTTCTTTTATAGCCTTTTCTTTATTGGCTTCATCTCGTCCGTCCCATTAGATAACTATTTTCCCTCTAAAATATTTATGGGCACATTGGAAAAAAAATTAATAGGAAAATGAAATGTTCCTACGGTAAGGAAAAAGTTAGTAAACAGAAAAACAAAACAAAAAGTTTCATTCCATGGAAAATCAAGGGAATCGTTCATTGCGTTTGTTAGGACCAATTTATACCTATTACTTTCTTCTTCTTTTTTGTCAAAAAGTACCTATTATTTTTTCAAAATGATAATGTTTGCCAGAAAATTTTATATATTAAAAAAAAATCATGAATTCCATGTTCTTAAATCTTAAGCTATAATTGGAAAACATAAACAAATTTTGCTTTTCCAATCATAACAAAAAGAAAAGATCAGATAAAAAAAAATCATAAGCAAAAAAAGCACGAGAAATAAATGTAATGATTAATATGCCAAATTTTTATCACGTAATATGGCTATATTTAATTTGTTCACTTTAAGTCGATATTTACTCACAGCGAATAAAAATAATCACATTGTAAAAATTTGATACGCTATTAAAAAAGCTTGTTGCACCTTTTGTTGTCATTTTAATTAACAAGCATGATTAAAAAAAAATTATTTTTTACTGCATGAGAAAAAAACATTGTAATTATTTCCACTGAATTTCTTTGGACGTAATATTATCTAGTTTTCTCAATATTATTCTACAATTTAAGGCTTCTCTATTAAAGAAAACTACGTAAAAATGGTTTTTAATTAGTTCAACAAAGAATCGAGGTTTTCCTTGTATAATTTTCTTAGGGCTCCGATTGCACCACATACGTAGCTAATGCACCGCATAGGCTAGTTTTTAAGTTTAAATAATTTCGTTTTAAAATATCATAATTAAGATTGACCATATTTGGCTCAAAATTACTAATTTGGCCCCAAGAATGACTTAACTATTGTTGGTAAAGGGGCAAAATGGTTACCAAGAAATTAAAAAAATATAAAGTAAACGAAGCATTCGATGCTCCACTTACACAACTTATTGGGTGGGCTGTGGGCAACATAACCAATTCTCTATATCCAACTACGTGCACTCAACTTAGCATCTCATTCCTTATTTGTCTTTGTTTTTTTCATGCAAACATAAGCCATTGATCAACTCAAAATCAAATGCAAAGCAGCATGGATAATATCTCTTCCTTTAAAAATATTTTAAAACAAAAAAATCATTAGAAGTGAAGCGCATATATAATTAATCAGTTGGATAATTCAACACTATAATAACCATCGTTATTTACTTCAGATGAACTTTATGTTTCTCATTACAAGATAAAGAAAGTACTACCATCCTACTACACCGTCGTGTCAATCGATATTATTTAATTGTGACAAAGCTATTTACATGTACAAGTATTTTTAATTTTTAATTTTTACATAATATGGGGTGTTCTTATAAATATTAGTATGAGAATAATGTTAGTCCTTTTTGAAATCTTAATATTCAAATAAGGTTGATATCAAGAATACTCTTTACGTATTCCGATTATCACAAGAAATATTACAAATAATTAAGTAAGTATTCATTTCATGTACTTTCCTTTATATATTTATTCAACATCTTTTTTGTTATATTTCCTCTGCTTCTCTCCCTCTTTTATTTCTTCTTTCATGTCAAAGCATAAAATACACAAAATTAAGAAGGAAATGATTATAGCAGACCTATAGTTATTGAAAAAATTTCTTGGTTTGAGAATCAGCTCGACTTTTTGTCTACACTTAACTTAGTCAATACGACCTAATTTTATTTATTTATTTGTATACACAATATTTGACAGAGAAATAATATATGTTGCATATCATTCTTACTCTAGAAATAATAACTCAAATCATAAAAAATGATAAATAAGCAAGAAAACAAAAGAGCAATGACTAGAGAATATCAGATATAATGTAGTTCAACAAGGTGCCTGCGTCCACGTGACAACAACAACAATAACTTCCATTAATGAAATTAAGGGTACAAAGAGATGCACAACTTCAAGAATACCCCTTGAAGGAAACCTTCTCTCACACACACTTATTTTGCTACTTACACTATAGCACTCAAAACTCTCAACTTGGAATGAACATTCTCCACTCTCTACTTGGAGGAAAATGTTTCTACTAGATCAGATTGACAAAATGAGCAAACAACCTCTCGTTATATAGGCCAATAAGGAACCATCTAGATGTCTTCATTAATACTCCATCCACCTACCTACTTCATTTACGAATCTTTCACCTACTTCCTTCGTGAACCTTATACATATATTTTGAGTTCATGCACTTTAAAATTAATCTAGAACTACACGTATGTTCTAGATAAGCCAAATTATGGAAGCCCAAAATACTTTTTGTGAATATAATTTAGGACAAATTACATAAAAGTACACAAATTATAGGGTCGATTTCAAAAGGTACATAAACTAAAAAAAAGTTTCAATTGCGTACCCAACTTATCTGTCGATTTCAAATGAGTACTTCTGACAGGACCCATCCCAATCCCCCCGGGATTAGTGCGGGATGACCCTGCTCCCGTCTGACACGAAGTGTCAGACAAAGGATATTTCCGACCTTTGCCCTCCCGGGCTATCAGAGTACGCCAGGATCCGGAGGAGGTATGTGATATCTCGATCTCTGCTACAGTCCACATCCGATGTCAACCTGAAGGGCAGTCAAAACATTAAAAGCTGTGAGTGGACAAAACAAAAGTTTATAAAAACATTTCATAAGACATTTGTACCCTCCACTAAAAAGCATGCATGCATTCGAAAACCATTTATCCAAAACAAACCATATGTGGGACTAAGCCCAAAGCAGATGTAAACCAAGGTCGAAGGGACCACAATGAAAACGACCATACGGGCCACTGCCCAAATCCATAAGGGACTCGGCCCCAAACCATAAAGAAACCAAGTACACGAGCCACTGCTCAAATCCTGTGCACACCTGTGCACACCACATATCATATATCATATATACATATAAGTCACACAACCAATCCTGTCACGGTATCCAAAGCTATGAGCGTGCTACCCGGGTCTCAATCCGAGTCTTCTCAAAGTCAAGGTCAATGTCCGCAAACCACTGACCCTACCCGAGGTAATAGTAACCATAGCCTTCCTGAGAGTAAGGAACCCAACTGGGGGTGACTCCACTCAGTCGGTGCTCCGTGACTACTCCGGGGTCCACCCAGGCCAACGACCCTCCCCGGAGGAGATAATAGAAGTAAAGGAAGGTAGATGAACATATATATACATAACATAAACATTCATGACCGGTTCCCCTGAACCGTCATGATCCATAATATCCATAATCAGGTAACATGCCGGTTCCCATAAACCGTCATGTACCGTAATAACATAACCGAGGTAACATGCCGGTTCCCATAAACCGTCATGTACCGTAATAACCAACAAGGGTTCATGCCGGTTCCCATAAACCGTCATGAACCACGATACCATAACAAGGGTTCATGCCGGTTCCCATAAACCGTCATGAACCTGGGAATCCATTTAAGGTTCCCTGACCTGAAATCAAAACCGTAAAGTGACTGGGTCTCGTACCCGAACATAGGACATCAGTTGGGCACCGTGCCCGATATCTGAGGTCATATGCCCGAGAAAAAACCAAATGGGTCTCATACCCGAGTTTATCATTTTGAAATCCAAATCCAGTTCATTTAAATCAATACAGAAATACAGACCCATACAAGCACCGTATAAGGCCGAAACTTTGAAATACGTGCTTATACGTAACCACATACAAATGCACCCATGGAATTACAAACAAGCATTTAAAACATATAATAAACATTTATGCATGCACCAATTTAGAAAACAAGGTCCACTCACAGACCGTCCGAGCTGCCGCCTCGATTTGCGTGCCATACGGCTCCCCGAGCCATCACCGTCACCGGGACTCCCAAACCTGTCCAAATCGTAATAGAAGGTTACTAACTACTTAATTAACCTCCTACCAAAGCCCCGTAATTTTCCCGTATTTTTAACTATTTTTAATCCCGAACCTAAACCTTCCGATGCCCTGAAACATATCGAGACGGTGTCCGATCGACACGAAACCAGTCCCAAAATGTTCGTTACATCGAATAGAAGATTTCGTATGTTGGAACCTTCCCTAGATTCCCTGCCACGCGCCCTCACGCGCCGCCTGAAGTGGCTGCGCGTGGGTTTCACGCGCCTGCTACAGTACCTGCTGACGTCAGCATGACGTCATCTGACAGCTGTCAGGTCTGACATGTCAGACTCTGACAGGTGCCACGTGTCATGCTCTCATTGGTCCACATCACTGTGCTGTCAGTGCCACGTGGCAGTCTGACATGTGCCACGTGTCATCACGGCACTGGTCCACGTCTGTGCCACGTGTCAGCCCCTGATTGGGCCACGTCACTGACATGTCAGTGCTGACTGTGCACTGACATGTGACACATGTCGGCTGATGAGTGGTCCACGTCACCTGACAATCTGACAGGTGCCACGTCATCATGCCACGTCACCACCGTCAACCTCGCACAGCCGGTCCGGGCCGGCCGGTCCGGTTTTTCCTGCAACTTGGACCGGCGTAACCGGTCCAGGTCTCCTTCTCCCTCATTTTCGGTCCGTTTGCTTCCATTCCAACTCCTAAATTCCTATTTCTTCATTTCCTATCAATCCTAATTAACTAAACAACCTAAAACCTACGAAATCCGACCGGTCCAATTTGAACCTCACGGTTCGATTTTTCTCGATCAGCCTACACGGCTGCTCAGCCGTCAACCACCACCAAAACCCCCTTAAAACCTTCCTAGCATCCTAATAATCATTCCCTAATCATTTAAAACCAACCATAATGCTCACATCGAAAAATAAGGAAAAATGGGCTTACTGGGTACCCGATCGGGTTTTGGGTTCCAGCCACCGTTCACGGCGGCCCTGGCCATCCAAGCCGGCCACCTCAACTTCCTCAGCCTCCTGGTCCTCTGTCCTGGTCTTGGGTGCAATTTGGATGGGTTTGGGTTGCACGGGAATGAGAGAAAATGGTGAGATCGGGTGGGTTGTGTTTGAAATGGAGAAAATGAAAATGCACGGTGAAGTGCATGTATGTAATGTGTTGTCCAGTGGATGAGTGACACTTGTCACTCATCCATTGGTTGCTAAAAAGCAACTGGGCCCACTAAAGACAAACTGCACTTTTTGTCTCGTAAAACGTGCCATCGTGAATAGTAACTGGGAACTTCCGTGAACCGTAAACCCTAAACCGTAACTTCGCCGTCGAACGTCCGAATTCGACGTGCCGCCTGTCTACGGATTCGTATCGTCCTTATCTACGTAACGGTCTTTTGCCCTCGGCCATCGGACCTTTTGGTCAAAAAGTCAACATTTGACCCCATTTAACCAAAATTACCAAAATGCCCCTAAACTTCCGAACGTCATAACTTCCTCCCCGAACGTCGGAATTGAACGTGCCACCTGTCTATGAACTCGTGACGTCACGAACTACGTCACGGTCATCGGTCAAAGTCCATTTGACCGCCCGATTGAAAAGTCAACGTTTTGCCACTACTAGGGGCAAAACGGTCATTTCGCATCGTTCGTCCGATTTCGCTCTACTAATCACGGATTAGTCTCACTAATCGTGATTAGTCACTAATCTAATCATGGAATTTGGGACGGGTCGTTACAATCTTCCCTCCTTAATTAATTTCGTCCTCGAAATTCCAACCGACCTAATTCTACCGTTCTTCCCTCCTTAATTAGTTTCGTTCTCGAAACTCCAACTATCTTGATTCCACATCCACCTCGTGGAAATAATTCGATCTCCTGACACGTGTACACTAGTACACCCACTAACCAGAATAATACTTACTCGTCTGCCGCCAGACGTACCACTAACACCCACGTCGTATCGACTACATTCGACCACGTCGAAGAACAGTAGTCATACGCTCCGAACTGACACCACTTGTCAGATCTACCATTTCGTTGACATAACAACTCTACGGTTCCTTCCTCAATCCCCAACCTATCCTGACGTCTGCTCCCACTGGGAGTCACCAACCCGCACTCAACGATCTACGTTGACACCTCCGACAAACTGTCACCACTTGACAGTCGTCAGTCAAGACTAACACGATACACTTGTGGTTACACTAACCACCAACTTACTCAACCATGAGTGAACACTAACCAACCATGCACTCGACCTGTGTGTAACTAGATCCATTGAAATACCATGACCCACTGCACAGTATCCAATGTCCAGTCCACGACCTCAACTAATCCGATGGTATCAGAACCAATCCGACTACCAATACGCTCACCAACATACTACGGGTATAACCTATATACCGTCACCAGGCACGACAAGTACACCCAGTATCGTACCTTGAACAACGTACAAAGTACGTACATCTACCCATCGACATACCACAACAATAACCAGACCACCTAGGTCGTAGTCAAACACGTTTCAATTATGGAGTTCATTCGTCCAATCCAGCATTAGACAAATCGAAACTCCGACCCATTATCAATTTCCAAATCCGAATCCGAATCCGCAATTTCGTAAGAAATCCCGAATCCAAACTCAGATATCATATCCCTAAGCATTTCCCAAATTTGAATCCAAAATCATCATTCCGTAAACTAGTATTAGGAATGACCATTCCGAACCCAAATCCATAAAAGAAAATCCATAGTCAAGCTCTAGAATCAAATCCTGAATCGTCACCCAGAATCCGATTCCAAAACCCAAATACAGAAATCCTCTTTCAAGTTCCAAAATCAAATCCTGAATCGTCATCCAGAAATCTGATTCCAAAACTCGAAATATCGTTCACGTCTACCGAGACGTATCAAAATCGAACCTATCGGTTACCTGATCAACCGATTACACAACATACATTAGATTGACTTCATAGAGAAATCAATCCCAACATCCACACAGCTCTAAGGCTGACCATATCCGACCACGTCGGAAAACTACTCATCGGACAACTACTCAGGTGAGTAATAAGTCATATGGGATTTTCCTCGAAAAGAAGTTCAGTCCCATCATGCTCCACTCAACATCCAAGTAAGAGTAATAAACTCTCCACCTATCTGGATATCCAAATCACGATCCAGATTCAACACTACGTCAACCGACCATAGACGTCACGATCCCCGATCGTCACGACGTCCAAAGTCCTCAACCCTTTCCCACATCTAAATAGATTAGTCAACGACGAGACACGCCGAGACTGTGGGTTCTCACTGATTACCTCGTATCGATCCTTGTCATTCCACCGAGGAAAAATCAAGAATGATCGAATAATCCATCCTACGTGAATGCAACCAAAACCCTGTTGCACTCACCACGCCACGTAATCCAACATCGTCTGCCACCAAGCAGAAAATGAGAAATCTGAGTCACCTAATACACGATCAGTGTACTAGTGACAACCAACAACATCTACATCATCAACATCATCTACCACCATCAATTATGGTAGAACCTGAGAAGTCACCCAAAATGACTTCGACATACCCAATACCAATGCGGAAAACCCGCATTCCTCTTGTCACCTCAGTCGCAACCTCTCGCGATTCTGAAATTCCAACAAGATTGGAAACAACATACCCGGACATCAACCACGTGTCCCCTAACCAGTTTAACTCTATCTGAGATCCACTCCTGAACCACAGATACCGAACATATGCCCATCACGACGGATGTCACATCCCGACTCGTGACTTACCGTCATCACAATCACTGGCACCAGCACCAGCACCAGTACCTGCACCAACGCATTATCACCTGCAATAGTATCAACACACAGGCATCCACACTAGTAACAGCACACTAACACCAGTATCAGTATTAGCACACCGTGTGCAAACTGACAACCTTGGATCTCCGCTCATACCAAGCGACGATCGCGTACCTCTGCTCGTATAGGAGAAACTCTGCCTCCCTCGTACCCGACAACTCTGGGTACAGTCAACCTGACAGCTCATGCGAGAAAAGGAAACGTCCCCCGAACGTCCCCGATTCCCAATAATCGTAACTACAACCACACTAGGTAATAGCGCCTGCCACACACTCGTGCAGACCTAACTACCAGGCACCTCTATCGAGACCCCGCATCCAACAGAATCAACCGTTCGTCCCAACCATTTCGTCTCCCACTCAGGGATTCCATCGACAAGTACCAACCTTGATACCTTGTCCCACCAATCACTAACCAGTCGTACTCCGACTAACCCAAATGTCGTCTACCAGGTCGCCCACGACCTTAGTTGCACCAACCCACAACTGAAGTAGCACGACAACCAACTCGGTCTAACCGATACATACAACCCTGACTGCGAAGTGCAGTCCCAACACAAGCGGACATGACTAGACCGACTAACGAATCCAAATCCGAATAGTCGTCCAAGTCAAACCACTCGTCAACTCACATTTCTGAACCATACACATACGGTAGGGTTCCACGATCACCCCTAGAGTTCCGCAGAACCCAACTGCATAAGGCAGTAAAATCCACGATCTGGCCGACTCCGCGGTCTTGACATCGTAATGACGTCAATCCAATCCTACCGTAAGTCCAATCAGGATCCTCGAATCCGGCTGCTAACTGCCGACTGCAGTAAATCCATTTAACTCAACATAATCTGACCATCTAATGGTCACAACATCGAATCAGTCGTCGGAACCGATCCTACGACATCGTGAAAGACGATCCCAACTAACCGTCTCACGATCAAAATCTATAAGAATACGTTTACCCCTTTGTAGGGTCCCACACTGTCATCCACGACAGAACTATGGCAACCCCGGCATCTAGTGCCGAACCAAGACCTATCATGATTCCATCCTACTAACTATCGTACTGGCACCCTAACTATCAGGTCGATAACGAACTGTAGCCCCTTGAGATATCACATCCTCGACCAGCGTACATACTCCAAGAGCTCCGCGGTTGCTCGAATAGAGACAACCCCGCTCTGATACCACGTTGACAGGACCCATCCCAATCCCCCCGGGATTAGTGCGGGATGACCCTGCTCCCGTCTGAAACGAAGTGTCAGACAAGGGATATTTCCGACCTTTGCCCTCCCGGGCTATCAGAGTACGCCAGGATCCGGAGGAGGTATGTGATATCTCGATCTCTGCTACAGTCCACATCCGATGTCAACCTGAAGGGCAGTCAAAACATTAAAAGCTGTGAGTGGACAAAAAAAAGTTTATAAAAACATTTCATAAGACATTTGTACCCTCCACTAAAAAGCATGCATGCATTCGAAAACCATTTATCCAAAACAAACCATATGTGGGACTAAGCCCAAAGCAGATGTAAACCAAGGTCGAAGGGACCACAATGAAAACGACCATACGGGCCACTGCCCAAATCCATAAAGGACTCGGCCCCAAACCATAAAGAAACCAAGTACACGAGCCACTGCTCAAATCTTGTGCACACCTGTGCACACCACATATCATATATCATATATACATATAAGTCACACAACCAATCCTGTCACGGTATCCAAAGCTACGAGCGTGCTACCCGGGTCTCAATCCGAGTCTTCTCAAAGTCAAGGTCAATGTCCGCAGACCACTGACCCTACCCGAGGTAATAGTAACCATAGCCTTCCTGAGAGTAAGGAACCCAACTGGGGGTGACTCCACTCAGTCGGTGCTCTGTGACTACTCCGGGGTCCACCCAGGCCAACGACCCTCCCTGGAGGAGATAATAGCAGTAAAGGAAGGTAGATGAACATATATATACATAACATAAACATTCATGACCGGTTCCCCTAAACCGTCATGATCCATAATATCCATAATCAGGTAACATGCCGGTTCCCATAAACCGTCATGTACCGTAATAACATAACCGAGGTAACATGCCAGTTCCCATAAACCGTCATGTACCGTAATAACCAACAAGGGTTCATGCCAGTTCCCATAAACCGTCATGAACCACGATACCATAACAAGGGTTCATGCCGGTTCCCATAAACCGTCATGAACCTGGGAATCCATTTAAGGTTACCTGACCTGAAATCAAAACCGTAAAGTGACTAGGTCTCGTACCCGAACATAGGACATCAGTTGGGCACCGTGCCCGATATCTGAGGTCATATGCCCGAGACAAAACCAAATGGGTCTCATACCCGAGTTTATTATTTTGAAATCCAAATCCAGTTCATTTAAATCAATACAGAAATACAGACCCGTACAAGCACCGTATAAGGCCGAAACCTTGAAATACGTGCTTATACATAACCACATACAAATGCACCCATGGCATTACAAACAAGCATTTAAAACATATAATAAACATTTATGCATGCACCAATTTAGAAAACAAGGTCCACTCACAGACCGTCCGAGCTACCGCCTCGATTTGCGTGCCATACGGCTCCCCGAGTCGATCACCATCACTGGGACTCCCAAACCTGTCCAAATAGTAATAGAAGGTTACTAACTACTTAATTAACCTCCTACCAAAGCCTCGTAATTTTCCCGTATTTTTAACTATTTTTAATCCCGAACCTAAACCTTCCGATGCCCCGAAACATATCGAGACGGTGTCCGATCGACTCGAAACCAGTCCCAAAATGTTCGTTACATCGAATAGAAGATTTCGTATGTTGGAACCTTCCCTAGATTCCCTGCCACGCGCCCTCACGCGCCGCCTGAAGTGGCTGCGCGTGGGCTTCACGCGCCTGCTACAGTACCTGCTGACGTCATCGCTGACGTCAGCATGACGTCAGACTCTGACAGGTGCCACGTGTCATGCTCCCATTGGTCCACGTCACTGTGCTGTCAGTGCCACGTGGCAGTCTGACATGTGCCACGTGTCATCACGGCACTGGTCCACGTCTGTGCCACGTGTCAGCCCCTGATTGGGCCACGTCACTGACATGTCAGTGCTGACTGTGCACTGACATGTGACAGGTGTCGGCTGATGAGTGGTCCACGTCACCTGACAATCTGACAGGTGCCACGTCATCATGCCACGTCACCACCGTCAACCTCGCACAGCCGGTCCGGGCCGGCTGGTCCGGTTTTTCCTGCAACTTGGACCGGCATAACTGGTCCAGGTCTCCTTCTCCCTCATTTTCTGTCCGTTTGCTTCCATTCCAACTCCTAAATTCCTATTTCTTCATTTCCTATCAATCCTAATTAACTAAACAACCTAAAACCTACGAAATCCGACCGGTCCAATTTGAACCTCACGGTTCGATTTTTCCCGATCAGCCTACACGGCTGCTCAGCCGTCAACCACCACCAAAACCCCCTTAAAACCTTCCTAGCATCCTAATAATCATTCCCTAATCATTTAAAACCAACCATAATGCTCAGATCGAAAAATAAGGAAAAATGGGCTTACCAGGTACCCGATCGGGTTTTGGGTTCCAGTCACCGTTCACGGCGGCCCTGGCCATCCAAGCCGGCCACCTCAACTCCCTCAGCCTCCTGGTCCTTTTTCCTGGTCTTGGGTGCAATTTGGATGGGTTTGGGTTGCACGGGAATGAGAGAAAATGGTGAGATCGGGTGGGTTGTGTTTGAAATGGAGAAAATGAAAATGCACGGTGAAGTGCATGTATGTAATGTGTTGTCCAGTGGATGAGTGACACTTGTCACTCATCCATTGGTTGCTAAAAAGCAACTGGGCCCACTAAAGACAAACTGCACTTTGTCTCGTAAAACGTGCCATTGTGAATAGTAATCGGGAACTTCCGTGAACCGTAACTTCGCCGTCGAACGTCCGAATTCGACGTGCCGCCTGTCTACGGATTCGTATCATCCTTATCTATGTAACGGTCTTTGGCCCTCGGCCATCGGACCTTTTGGTCAAAAAGTCAACATTTGACCCCATTTAACCAAAATTACCAAAATGCCCCTAAACTTCCGAACGTCATAACTTCCTCCCCGAACGTCGGAATTGAACGTGCCACCTGTCTATGAACTCGTGACGTCACGAACTACGTCACGGTCATCGGTCAAAGTCCATTTGACCACCCGATTGAAAAGTTAACGTTTTGCCACCACTAGGGGCAAAACGGTCATTTCGCATTGTTCGTCCGATTTCGCTCTACTAATCACGGATTAGTCTCACTAATCGTGATTAGTCACTAATCTAATCATGGAATTTGGGACGGGTCGTTACAACTTCCGTTACATTTTTTATCCATTAAGCCTTTAAAATACATGTGGTAATTTTTTAATCCAGCTAGCTTTTGATGTGGCAAAAATTATAAGGGCATTTAAGTCATTTCACTATTTTATCATCATCCTCTCTATTTCCTTTTCTTCTTCTTCTTTTTCTCTTTTTCCTTTTCTCCAGATCTCCATCTCTAAATTCAGCCAGCTCTCTCCCTCTTTTCAGAAACTCTCAACCCAGCAAGCTCAAAACACAAACAACAACCAGCTCAAATTCCCTCACTTTCTCCTTTTCTGTCCTCGCTGTCCTCGAAGACCGTTGCTAGATTCTCCACGGTACTCGCTCCCCCAATTTCTGGATCCCAAGAATCAACACAACCTCTAATTCGAGTCTGACTACGGCTCTAACGTCATCGTTAGAGTATACGACATTTTATTCTAATTCATATTTTTCATTTTAACAGAACTCGTTGATTGGTTTGGATCCTCTAGACGCTGAGCTTCTCCATCGCCTTGGAGAACGCCTGGAAGAAGGCGTTCTAGTACTTAGCGTACAACTCCACGAAAGGCCGAGTTCTCGGGTCTTTGAACAACCCGTGGTCCGATTTCAAAACACCCAAAATGTTCGGCAAGTTCTAGAAGTAGACATTTTTCGAATTTGTTTGGCGTCTTGACATCATTAAAGATGGATAGCGTCAGGTTCTTTTTGAAGTTCGCATACGCGCTTTGTAACCCGGTGGCGAATCTCGGGTTGTATTTCGGGTCGTACTGCTATGTCTTGTTGTACTTGTAGATTTCAGTTGTGATTTCATTGTAGTGGGTGAATCCAATGACGTGAGCCCTACTTAGAGCTACCATTTATTGGATGGAGAAGCCCTTGGAACGAAGACGTTGATGAGCTGAGAGACGGGCATGGTGGGTCTAGGAAAGGTGCCTTCCACGACGGAGGCTTTGGAGACGCGGTTGTTACGGTGACCAAGTGGTACGTTGTATAAGGACCCACCCATAATTGTGACGAGATCGCGGGTGGCGACGGCAAGGATCTCGGTGTAGGAGACATTGATGGGGCATGTAACGACCCGTCCCAAATTCCATGATTAGATTGGTGACTAATCACGATTAGTGAGGCTAATCCGTGATTAGTAGAGCGAAATCGGACGAACGATGCGAAATGACCGTTTTGCCCTTAGGCGTGGGCAAAACGTTGACTTTTTTATCGGGCGGTCAAATGGGCTTTGACCGATGACCATGACGTAGTTCGTGACGTCACGAGTTCATAGACAGGTGGCACGTTCAATTCCGACGTTCGTAGAAGAAGTTATGGCGTTCGGAAGTTTAGGGGCATTTTGGTAATTTTGGTTAAAAGGGACAAATAGTTGAATTTTTGACCGAGAGGTCCGATGGCCGAGGGCCGAAGACCATTACGTAGATAATGACGATACGAATCCGTAGACAGGTGGCACGTCGAATTCGGACGTTCGACGGCGAAGTTACGGTTCAAGGAAGTTTCGAAGTACTATTGCACGAATTACGAAACGGGTTCACTTTTGCACTCTAGTGGACCCAGATATTTTTCTTGATGCCCAATGGATGAGTGACAAGTGTTACCCATCCAATGGACACCATATTCCTTCATGCACCGTGCAAGCCATTTCCTTTTTCCCATTTCAAACACACACACCCAAACCCACCCGATCTCACCATTTTCTCTCCATCTTTGTGCAACCCAAACCCATCCTACCTTCAGCCCATGATCAGCTGGGAAGACCAGAGAGTGAGGGAGGACGGGAGGATGTGGTGGCCGGCCCAGGACGGCGCAGCCATGGACGGCGGGGCCAAGGAACCCGTGAGGTTCACGGTAAGCCATTTTCAACCCAATTTCCATTTTTTGTTGCTATGGTTCATTGTGGGTGATTGGGAGATGATGAGGGAGTTTCTAGGGAGGTTTTAAGACGGTCTGGGGGGTGGTTCATGGCGGAGGACGGCTGGGAAGTGTTTTGGAAAAACAGGACCGTGAGGTCCATTTTCGAACCAAGGGGTTATGGGTGGTTTTTCTTAGTTTTAGGGATTGGGTTAGATAGGAAATGAAGAAATAGGAATTTAGGAATTAAAATGGGAGCAAACGGACCCCGAATCAGTCCAGAAACGGAAGAAAAACCTGAGATGAACAGTATTTTGCTACAGTAACTGGTTCAGTTCTGTAGTTGATGACGATGAACAGTATTTTCGACTTTCTAGGGGCTCGTGAGGATGCGTGGGCCATAATTTGGGAAAGTGTTCGACACGGGAAATCTTCTATTCGATGTAACGAACATTTTGGGACTGGTTTCGTGTCAATCGGACACCGTCTCGATATGTTTCGGGGCATCAGAAGGTTTAGGGTGGGTTTAAAAATAGTTAAAAGTTCGGAAAAATTACGGGGCTTTGGTAGGAGGTTAATTAAGTAGTTAGTAACCTTATATTAAAATTTGGATAGGTTTGGGAGTCCCGGTGACGGTGATCGGCTCGGGGAGCCGTATGGCACGCAAATCGAGGCGGCAGCTCGGACGGTCTGTGAGTGGACCTTGTTTTTCTAAATTGGTGCATGCATAAATGTTTATTATATGTTTTCAATACTTGTTTGTGATGTCATGAGTGCATTTGGATGTGTGGCTACGTATAGGCACGTATTTCGAGGTTTCGGCCCTATACGGTGCCTATACGGGTCCGTACGTCTTTATTGGTCTAACTGAAATGGTTTTGGATTTCCAAATGGATTATGAATATGATTTGATAATGTTGATTTGGATATTTGTGATTTATATGGTTTCACGTATTTCGAGGCGATTTACGTGCTTGCACGTAAATCGAGGTTTTTTCGGTTTTACACTGATTTTCCATTCTTGTGGTTTTGGATATGATTTCATGAAATGATTTTGGATTTGAAAAGGTAATTCCCGGACTTGAGGTCCATTTGATTTACGGAATCGGGCCGGAGGCCCAATTGGTTTACGATTCGGACCGGGGGTTCAGTTTCTATGTGGATTCGGGCCTAGGGCCCAGTTATGTGTTACAAATGGTTTTTATGGTTCATGACGGTTTATGGGAGCCGACATGAACCCTTGAAATGGTTTTTATGGTTCATGACGGTTTATGGGAACCGGCATGAACCTTTGAAATGGATTTACGGGTCATGACGGTTTATGGGAACCGGCATGAACCCATGAAAGGATTTTATGATTCATGACGGCTTATGTGGGCCGGACATGAATCCTTGAAAGGTTTCAAGAATGATTTCAAAAGGTTTTTCATATTCCATCCTTTATATATGATTGTCTCCTCCGGGGAGGGTCGTTGGTCTGGGTGGACCCCGAAGTAGTCATGGAGCACTAACTGAGTGGAGTCGCCCCCCAGTTGGGTTCCTTACTCCCAGGATGGGCATGGTTCGTTACCTCCAGGGAGGGTCATTGATCTACGGACATTGACCTGGGTGGACCCTGGAGAGACTTGGGTTTGAGACCCCGGTTAGCACACGTGTAGCTCTATTTTACCGTGACAGGTTCTGGATATGAATATAAGGGATAAACATGATTTAAATTGGTTTGGGAAATTATGTTTTATGATGATAAATGGTTTTGGGCTGAGATCCCACATATGTTTACTATGTTATGGTTTTCTGTAAATGGTTTTGGGCAGGAGCCCGTAGAACTTGTATTTATAGAAATTGAGGCTGAGACCCTAATTATGGTTGTTTAAACTTATGTGTTTGGATAAATGGTTTTACTATGCATGCATGCATGCTTTTTAGTGGAGGGTATAAAGGTCTTTTGATGAAATATTTTTATAAACTCCTTATTTTTGTCCACTCACAGTCTTTATGTTTTTTATACCCTTCAGGTTGGATACGATGTGGACTGTAGCAGAGACCGAGATATCACATGCCTCCTCCGGATCCTGGCATACTCTGATAGCCCGGGAGGGCAAAGGTTGGAAATATCCCTTGTCTGACACTTCGTGTCAGACGGGAGCAGGGTCATCCCACTTTAATTCCGGGGGGATTGGGATGGGTCCTGTCAGGGCAGGCGAGTTCGTGGGCTGTTTTGGTGCTGACGACGACGTCACACGGGAGGGAGAGGTTGCTTTGGTTCACGGTGTCCATAAATTGGGGGAGCGAGTGCCGTGGAGAATCTGGTAATAGTCTTCAAGGACAACGATGACAGAAGAGGAGAAAGTTGAGGGAATTTGAGCTGGTTGTTGCATGTGTTTTGAGCTTGCTAGGTTGAGACTTTCTGGAGAGAGGGAGAGTGCTTGCTGAATTTAAAGATGTAGATCTAGAAAAAAAAAAGAAAAAGGGAAGAAGAAGACCAAAAAAAAAGGAAATAGGGAAGAGAATGATAAAATAATGAAATGACTTAAATGCCTTTCTATTTTTTGTCACATCAAAGGTTGATTGGATTAAAAAAAATTCACATGTATTTTTAAAGGTTTAATGGATGAAAAATGTAACGGAAGTACTCATTTGAAATCGACAAATAGGTTGGGTACACAATTGAAACTTTTTTTTAGTTCCAGTACTTTTTGAAATCAACCCTATAGTTTGGGTACTTTTTTGTAGTTTGTCTTATAATTTAATGTTAGGTCTGAATATTTTACAAATTGAACATGAGATCTTCAATTCAGAGTATATATGAATATGAAGATGAATATGATGGAGTATTGGACCATAATATATGATACATAATAAGTAAATTACACTAATTAAAGAAGATGTGTTACTATTTTTATTGCCATTGTTCGATCTTAAAATTAATTAAAAGTAAAATATTATTAATTTAAAAGCTGAATGGTTTATATTGTTCAGAGTAGCTTTCACCATTTGGCCCAAAAGCCCATGGGCTTATGGGGGCCCGATAAGCCCAATGGACAAAAGCCCGGCCCGACCCGTTATGGGCCGTGGGCCAGCCCGACCCGAGAGTTAGCGGGCTGGGCTTGGGCTTATGGTGTTCAAACCCGATAGGCCCGAGCCCGATAAAGACCGATAAGCTCAGCCTGACCCGTCTGTAATAAACCCGGCCCATAAGCCCGAAAATATAAAATATTTATTATTTCAAAATTAATACTCAACCCATTCTTAATACTAATATTTCAACCCAAACCCAAATCTCAGCCTCAAGTCCACCTAATTTATTTTAAAAATCCCAATACCCAATACTCAATACCCAATACCCAATACAAACCCTAACCACTCCTCCACCTACTTAATAAGCCCAACGTTTTTGGACCCTTGAGTAATTTATTTTAACGAGGCCACATTTTTGCACCCTTGTGTATTTTTTTTTCATTATTAATATTTTTTTGTAATTTTAAAATTTGAGACATAATTTATTGCAAAAGCCCACGTAAGCCCGATCCAAGTGGGCTTAATAGGCCCGACCCAAAAAGCCCGATATAAACCCGGCCCGATAAAAGCCTGTGGGCTCTTTTTTATGTCATTAACCCGACCCGGGTCGGTCTGCAAATTTAAAAATTATTTAATAAGCTCGGCCCAAGTCCAAAAAATTTGGGCCGGGCTTGCCCGGCCCAACCCAATGCCGAAGCCTAGTTCAAAGCACATCAAATGGCACTAAACTGGCTTGAGCAAGGTAGAAACCAACCCTAAGCTCGTGGACCTAAACTTCTATCCCATTTAAATTTGGACTAGGTAAGGCTTGCCTTGAAGCAATGTTGGCCTACTCGACAACCCGGGCTAGGCTAGTAGGCCACCAAACAAAACCCTGCCGCCCACTTTGCATCTCCATGTGCTCCAATAGTTATTTTGTTGTAGCCAATCAAATGGTACCACATGACGACATGACAATTAATAAAAAGAATTCAAATTACTAATAGTTTGAATTTAGATTTTCATTTTGAAAATCTAATAAATTCAAATCAGATGATTAATTTTTTTTATGCTTAAACAGTTTCAAATTGTTTGGATCAAAATCAAACCGCCAATAACTTGAATTAAAACGATTTTATTTTTAATTCTAAAAAATCTTAAACATATCAAATAGTTAATAGCTAATTCTGGATTACGGTCGTCGACCAAATTTTTTTTTATGACAGTTGAGGCTTGAGAGCTTCGACGGCGACGAACCGAGTCGGAAATGTTGGAATCGTCTTCAACATTCTATGAGATTCTTCTCCAGTAAGTTCCGAGCTTTCTCCTTCTCAAAAACTTATTAATTAATTTTCTCTAAATTTTTGTCTGTTAATTTTTCAGGTCATCGGAGTCAATCTCCGAATCTCTCAGCAAAGTTCAATACACTCCACCGGAAGGTACCAACGTCTCCTTGAAATCCCTACTGGGGCCTCTCCTCCCTCGCAGACAACTACCGCCAAACCCTAACATCAACGACGCTCAGCTCCACACCTCAATCAGGGACTTCACTCTCGGCTGTGCCGTACTCTCCTCCTCCCAATCCTCCACGCACGACCTCTTCTCATGGATTCCCAAACACCTCTCAGAAGAGGCGGACTCGGCCTTTCACAAGCTTTCCAAAGTATATTCCATGACTTTCAGTGAAAGGAACGAGAAGAAGATAGCTGATTTGGGCTTAAACTACGGTTTGGTTCCAGAGGAGAAGAGGTTACTGATAGAACTTTTTCCTGAGGTTCTGCCATTGTTGAAGAACGGGATTAAGGAGAGCTCCATCGACAAATCGGCGGATGGCGATGAGCTGGCGGCAGCGTCTGCCAGAGTGCCGGTTGGCTTTGCTATCGTGGCTGCCTATCAGTTTAGGTGGTTTGTTACACAGGTGAGACTTGATTCGTTGAAATGTTGATTTGATATAGGTGCCTTGATATTTGATGAAGATATTTGATGAAAATTGAAATTTGGCGGTTCTCATTTATTGATTCTCACTCACTAATTACAAATATACAATTAGTTTAGAAACAAACAAACAATCTCACTTTCTGACTAAATGTTGACATTGTTTACGATATAGATTGATTATCCTCATTTGGGGAAGTTGTCTGCTTTGGTTATTCCTTGTGCGCTTACGGCTCTTGATCACTGGTCTGCTGAGATCAAAGTATGTCTTTGATGTACATCATTTTTTTTTTCGGCTTTCTTCTTTTCTTGTGCATAAACTGCCATGAATCATTTGCTGATAATACCTCTTATTTGTGCCTTTTTTTCAGGGCCAAGGCATGACTAGCTTCATACATATCGCGAAAAATGTGCATGCTGCTGAGCTTGGCTGGTATCAGGATGTGATTCTTGATGCATGTTGCCAGAATGTTGCTTCTAGTGATGAGATATGGCATTTAGTGGTGGAGATGTCGGTACTTGTTGTGACTGGTACACAGCAAAGTAATCCTCGTAGCGCATGGTATGCTTTTGTGCCTCGTAATTGTTAATGTTTCTAAGTTTTGTGGATGTGTTTAAAACCAAAGGAACATGTATGAGGTTTATAGTTATAGTTTATGATGATGGACTACAACAAAAGAGAGTGAAAGAATGAAGGAAATATTTGTACGAAACATTTCTTTATATCACGGCACACGAACAATAGACTGGTTTAAGTTTTGCTGTTGAGGTTCCACGTGGTTGTGATACACAATAGACAGGAGTCCAAATTCTACATCTAGGTCAGTCTAATGTGTGCCCTTATAGTTTATATTGAATTGAGTTAATACTGTGAAGTGTGCCTAGAATAGTTTAAATGCCTGTGTTTGTTTCCGGTTAATTGTCCAGTTATTGCATTTACGAGGCTAATTAATAGTCTTCCCAATACATCCTAAGGTTTGATAGAATGCTAAGTGAGATGTTAAGTCACTTGGAGCGGCAACCTAAGAACAAGGAGCGGCGTGTTGCATGGCTTCGTCATATAGAGCCGCTTTTCAATGGAATTGGTCTGGTGTTACTAGCTCATTTCAGGCGCATTTTCCCTCTTTTCTTTAAGTGGATGCATGCTGATGATGACGAGACTGTTTTACTGGTGAGAACATCTCTCTACTCAAGAATGATATTGTTTACTGTACGTGTGTGTGTGTGTGTCTTGATTGGTGGTTTGATATTCAGTATCATGTGCTCGAACACCTAGGCTAGTTATCATGTTCGATCTTTGTTCTGCACTTGCACAAGTAATAACCTTGAAAGCTTTCCTTTTTTCTTGTTTTGTGCAGGTTCTCAAACAGATTGAAACAGTCATAAAGTTAACCTGGATTAGGAACACACAATATGTGGGAAGGTAAACAACACCAATTATGGAGGCTCTTACCATCATTAATGATAGTTTCTCTTTCCTTCAAACCTTGGCTCATATGAGGGAAGAGTGAAGTCTGTTTACTTCTTTCTAGAACTTTATTGTTGCAGCCATGGACAAAGTGGATTGAATATTATAAATCTTGACCTACTCCACTTCCAATATTTGAAGCCATTTCTACTTCAAGTTATTAAGTCACCGTTTCCCTCCATGCTGCCTACTTTTGACTCTATGCATTTCATCTATTACATCGAACATGGAATCCTTATTTTTGAATTATTTAATTCATTGCTGGGTTTCAGGTTGGTGGATGAACTTGTTGCTTTGTACAAGGAAGCAGCTTTGAAAAGGTCTCGTGAAGAAATCAGACATCTTGTTATTAGGGTACTGGTCCTGCTCCACCAGTAAGGACTATGCCTTTTCTCCCATATTCGTAAATCAATTATATGAGCCTCCCCCTTCATTATCATTGATTTATTTCAAACCCTTCCCATTCTTCCCAGATGCAAAGGTTTGCAGTTTGAAGCAGCCTGGGGCAAGCACAGAGACGATCCAAACTTAGAAACCATCTTTCCCTCTATAGGTGAAAGAAAAACAACACTGGTGAGGGTGAGCTACTGTTCATGCAGTACATATGTTATAATTTCTCCGCACTTGTCTATAATATTATGTGAAACGCATCAATCTTAATTTCTTTTAATGATGAAACAATTTCAACGCCTATAATCCATTGGTGTTATGACGCAGGTTGTCCAATGATCTCGCTTGGGAGGAAGGTTTAGTCTCGTGTACAGGAGATGACGTGCAGAATGTGCAAATGTAAATGCGGCTCTTGGTATATGACATTTCTTCTGAGTATATCGACTAGTTATGATTAGGGTATGTTGCGCGTCACTTTGGTTTAGGGTTTATGCTCTTTTATGTCCTTTTGCTGGTGGCTAATTTATATATGCTACACATGTAATCCCATAAACTTTGCAATTTGTTATTTAATTGTTACACCGGTTGTAGGAACAATTGGTGTGATCAAGATTTGTTTTCTGGTCTCTTTGGTGAAAATTCGGGGTTGTTCAAGGATTCGGCGAAGCTTGAGATAAATATCTAATAATTGATTCTGATGAAATTAAGGTTCAAATTGATTCAGCTAAAAATTTCTCTAAACAAAATAAGGGAAATGCAACCAATTTTGGACTTGGGCCGAATGTTTGAAGGAGTCCAAGGTCCAACCAAGCCCAGCCCAGCATTCACCACCTCGCATAGCACGTGGGCGTAGTAACAGTAACAAACAGCCTCCTCTCAAGTCTCAACTACACAATCACCACTGTGCGCAATACGCGCCCCTACTGCGCGCCAAAAGGCTCATCTTACAACAGCTTAACCAACTAATAACAAATCTCCAAGGACTCAAGAGTCGAGACTCTCTCCTAGTCTCCTCATTTTCAAACCCCAACAAAACTCCCTCCAAAAGCTCCAAGATCGCCATAACCATGCCGTCCTACTTCTTGCTCTCCCTCGCCGGTCTCCTCTTCGCCCTCTCCCTCCTCCCAGGAAGCCCCTCGCTTCGGATCGCCTCCACCACCACCACCATTGGTGCCACCTATACCAACAGCACCGCCGCCACGTATGCAAACCCGCCCACTCCTGAGAACATCGCCCACGCGGTCTCCGCCCTCGGCCTCCCCTCTCTCCGACTTGACGTCTCCGACCCGACTATGGTCCGAGCCTTCCTCTACTCCAACACCACCCTTCTTCTCACCATCCCCAACTCCCTGGTCCCAGATTTCGCCGCCAACCGCTCTGCGGCCCTCCGCTGGCTCTACGTCCACGTCGTCCCCTTCTATCCCCGCACCAAAATCTCCACCATTTCAGTCGGGAACGACGTTCTAGAATCTTCCTCGGATATGTCCACCTTTCTCCTTCCCGCCATCCGCAACCTCCACCTCTCGCTCCGCGACCTCGGCATCCACAAGATCACTGTTTCCACTACTTTCTCTTTCATCAACGTCGTTACGACGCCTTTTCCTCCCTCCTCTGCCCAATTCCAAGAACCAAGCTTGGAAACCGTCATCAGGCCCTTGCTCCAGTTCCTCCGCGACTCCAATTCGTCGTTCTTGATCAATCTCTACCCCTATAAGCTCTACAAGCTCCGGAGCGAGATTCCAATCGGGTTTCCCCTGTTTCAAGAACAGCCTTTCGGGTTCCGTGATGACCTTCCCACCGGCGTCCGGTACCGGAATCTCTTCGACATGATGGTCGACGCTGTCATCAGCTCCATGGCCGTCGCTGGTTACGAGAACATCCCGTTGATTGTCACCGAGACTGGGTGGCCCAGTTTCAGTACCGACCCGGCGGAAATTGACGCCAACCCGGTTTACGCTGAGATGTACATCAAGGGGCTGTTGAGTCACTTGCGGTCCGGGTTTGGTACGCCATTGAGGAAAGAAGGGGTTTCTGAGATATACATATATGAGCTGCTTGATAAGCAAGTGAGGCAGGGCCGCAATTGGGGGATTCTCTACCCCAATATGACCAGCAAGTATAAAGATGTTCAGTTCTCTGGGTCCGATTGCAGTGGAGGTGGCTTCTCGGAGATGCTGATCATGACGGTTGGGCAATTCTTGGTCTTTGCGTACTTGCTTGGTAACTGGTAATGCTGCATTTTCTTTGCTATAGGCTAGTGTGGACTGTGATTTTCAGTTCTCTGGGTCCGAATGCGGTGGAGTTAGCTTCTCGAAGATGCTGATCATCGCGGTTGGGCAATTCTTGGTCTTTTCTTACTTGCATGGTAACTGGTAATGCTGCCTTTTCTCTGCTATAGGTTAGTGTGGACTGTGATTTGTTGATTCTTGGAGATTCTGATCACGGAAGTTTGGAAATTCAATTCTTGGCCTTTTACTGGTCTTGTGTTACTTACATGGCTAAAAAGTACCTAATTTTTTTGATTTCGTGGAGATGGTAACCTGCATTTTGGCATTTTGAGGCCCCAAATTGTCAATTGGGTTTATGGAGAAACTGTTTTCGGAGATGGTTTTTGGGCATCAAATTGTTCAATGTGGGTTGCTGTTTTCCTAAGGGAATTGGTTTTTAGTACGCCGTTCTTATGGGTATTTTGTATGGGTAATAGTCCTTCTAAAGGTATTTTGTAATATTGTCAACTGAACCCGTAGTAATTCTCCTTGAGTTGCTTCAAGTGCTTTGATAAACAGATTTCAGTGATGCATATATGTTGATTTCATTTAGTGCCTATCTGGATTTCTTGTGTGTGTTGAGTTAATTTGCTGCCCGAAATCGTTGGTCTTTGTTTATGTTGCAAATATTGTGTTGGTTTTAGTTCAGCACATAATGCATCTTAGTTTAGGATTTATCTGCTATTTTAATTTGCAAATTCGGGTGCCGTACATTCTGTATCTGGATTGCCCTTTTACAAAAACCAAAACTGAAGATTGAAGTGATGCATCTTGCGTGTGAATGCCCATTTTGGGTAGTAGAAATAAAGATCGCCGTTGCATCTAGTAGGGTTTTATTCCTTTTCTCTTGTCTTTATCAGTGGCTAAATGTAGCTCACAAGTGAACCCTGCAAGTGCAAATCTTCACCCGGAATCGCCTTAAACACCAATGGCAGGGGAGTTCTTGTCTGGTGAGTACATCTGCTACTCAGCCAATTCGGGTGCCTTAAATTCTGTACATTGAAGTACATAACCTACCTTTCTCTAGCAGCCCACCGTACTTTGAAGTACATAACCTAACTTTCTCTAGCAGCTGGGCCTGTAGAAATAAAGTCTTACAAGTTTTGGTAAAGATTGTAGGGAATTGACAGGCCTTAATTATAAGTTTTGGTGTCTTCTGCATTGGCAAATGTAGTTCCCAACTAAACCTGGAAACCGCCATAAACATCATTGATGAGGGTAGCATGGTTTTCACAAGTGCTTATGATAAGACCATGCGTCAAGTCAAGTGCTAGATTTTTCTTTCCAAACACTGATATAAAAAGTATATTATGTTTATAAGATTTTGGGTTTTGAAGGCCAGGAGAGGTTTGGTGGTTCCAGTCTTGGACTCTTGGGAAACACGTGGAGGAAAAGCTAGTGGGCTAGGCGCTAATACTTCTTTAACTTTCCCCAGAACGCCCCAGAAAATGATCGAAAATATAAGGTTATGGTTCAGTATCCGACAAGTTTTTATTGTTCTAGCGGTAACCCTCTTCCAATCTTTCCACTGTTAGAGATGGTTTGAAGTTTGAGTTCCCCTTCTCAAAGAAAAAAACTCGGTTAAAAACAGCGTCGATCACATTATTTGGCAAAACTGCGACAATTAGAATGATTTGAGTTGCAATTTGTAAAACCCGTGTGGATTCTATTTTTCAATGACTTTGAATATCGAGATATGTAATGAATGGCAAGCAAGAGATGTCTACATGACTTCTTAGTCTTTTTTTGAGATGATTGATCTACTACCTTAGCCTCACAGTCACTCATGAGTCATGGCGATTCGATCGGTGAAGAGAATTCGCTAACGGCGTGATTAATGTGCCTTCACGCTCCAAAATATCTTCTTTATATCTAATGTTCGAAAGCTATCCCCACTCCACAAACTAGTGCAAGCTAGCAATTTCGAATCTAAAGTTTTCTTCTGTCAAGGCCGACTTTGACGAGTCTTCAAACCAACTTGATTAATTCTTGGGCAGTCTCCAACGGCAGTAATTTCACCAGTCATTTTACTATGTAACTAGTAAATAACCCCGAGCTTGGGTAAAGAGAATTGTTATAAAAATATTGTAAAACTATAAATTCTGATAATATACATATAATATTGTAAAACTATAAAATCTGGTAATTTAACCTTGGTACTTGCTGATGAGGTTGTTTAAAAAAAAAAATTAAACATAGAAGAATTTCATTGATAAGCAAACATTACAAAGCAATGAAACCCTACAAACAAAAATACTTAGATGAGACATAAGCATACACACAAAAATACCAAATCCATGTGTAGAAAAGTTCAATAACATGAAAATAAACATAGCCCGAACGGAACCATAGATCTAAAAAATGAAAAGTCTTCATCATCCCCGCCATCAACCATCGTCGGTGTCGCCACGAACTAGCAAACACAGTACCACTAGAAACTTGAAAGGTGAAAGTGAAATCGAGGAAATCTGCGGAAAATGAAGGCGAGCAAGTCACCCGCGCCAATGAGCACTCCCATAATTCATTCGACGAGTGCAAAAAGTACTTTAAAAACACCACGAAGCCAAGATAGCCATTGAGATGAGAGATGGACTTCGGTGGAAAAATATTCAAGATCTAGTAGTGTCAAGAACATCATATGAGGGAAGAGTAATGATTTGGGGCATGGTGGAAGAAAACTGAAATGAAGATAGATCTAAGAGAACTCCGGAATTCTCTAAGAAAAGAGAAAGAAAAGCCTCAAGAAAGGGAGGGGCCGGAAGAGCACCACAAATGGCAGTAGATGACATAGCAAAAATAAATAAATAAATAAAGAAATAAAGAAGGGGAAGAGAAAAAGAGGGAAACAGACAGAGGAGGAAGGAGAGAGGTAGGGTAGGATGGAGATGGAGGGACTTCTGCAGAAAAACAGAGAAAAAATAAAATAAGGAAGGGGGAGAGAAAATGAGGGAAACGGGAAGAGAAGGAAGGTGAGAGGAGGGGAAGGAAGAGGTTGGAGGGAAAAGAGGGGGAGGGGCTCCCACCGTCCCCCAAAGTGAGCGGCGGCTCGGTTTAGAAACAAGATCTAGGTTTCTTTTCTAGAGAGAGGGCAATGGGAAATAAGTTATAGAGAGATTTGCTTGCTGATGTGGTTGTTATGTCTTCAATTATAAACATATTGTCAGAATGTCCTTCATGAATAAAACATGTCACATCTGTGTTAGAAAATTTGTAAATAGACTAATGAACGCACACATACGCACACATAAATACAACTCAACATATCCAAAATCTGAGCCAGATGGAAGTAGAAATTGTTTTACACAACACTTGTGAGAGACCTTAACTCAAGCTCACTTTGTTGAAATACCACACAAAAAAACATATCCATAAACAATTAGGTAAATGAAAACACTCCCAAGTACATTTAAGATAAACAGTTAATCAAGTCCACTCACAAAGGAACTTTGTGAACCTGGCTCTTAATAGCTCCTTCCACTGCATGTGATGACAACAACATCGAAACCACATGAAAACCACAAACCTCGAAACCTTTCTTTTCCAAATGAACATGTTCAGAGGACCAATACCAATCACAATCTCCAACTCATCCCATCTTTCTTTATTTTAAATCTCAACAAACATGTTTACTGGAAAAGTCCTTAGTCTGGCAAGTATGTCCAATTTACTTAGGGTAGACATGTACTATAACTATCTCAGAAATGAGGATGGTGACTTGGATTTTCTCTCCTCTTGTTAATTGCCCCAATTTAGAGAGTTTGTATGTTGGCAGAAATGTTTTTCAAGGACTTCTACCCGAGTCTATCAGCAATTTCTCGACTAAACTCATTGTAATGAGCTTGTGAGGGAATCAGATACAGGGGAACATTCTTGCTCCAAGTGGGTTTGCATGCTGTGATGGGCTTGACAGTGGATTGGACCTAGTCCTAGTGATCTTCCGAGTGTGATTCTGGTTGGTCGATATGGTATCAACAATTGACTATGTTGCTCCAAGTAAATCCTTCTAATACTTTTTTAAATTTCTCAAATTTTTTAAGTTTTATTTACATACTATAAAAACATTGAATGTTCTATGAGTTGCAGAGTATGCAGTTGGTGTAGAGCCATCGCAACAAGGGATATATTATATATACACTTATGGGACGCTAGTGTTGGAAATGTTCACAGGAAGAAGACCTACCGAAGAAATATTTGAAGACGCTTTCAATCTCCATAACTTTGTGAAGATTGCAATCCCATAAAGAATTATGCAGATTGTGGACCCTGCTTTCCTCGTCGGGGTAGAAAAAGAAGTACCTGCAGCAACAGAAGGTAAAGATGACACTGAGAAGCTAAGATGAAGCCATATGTGAGTAAGTGCATACTTCCAGTCCTTCATATTGGACTTGCATGCTCAGAAGAATCACCAAAACACAGAATGAATATGCAAGATGTCACTAGGGAATTGCATCATATACAAAATGATTTTACCGGGCTTCAGATTCATCGAGAGAGACCAAGAGCAAGCTAAATAGTAAATATATTGTCTCAAGTTTTCTGAACTTTGTTTGAACTTTGAAACTGTATGTTGAGAAATGGAATTTTCCATGATTTCAAGAAATAATACCAACAGAAAGCACAAGCAGCACTCATTTTGCATGCCACTAGTAGTAATAGGTTAGAAAACTGCAACCAAGCATTATCCCACATTTGGCGGGTCGTATTATATTAAATTTGATAACTTATCAAACTCGATGCATTTTAATAGAATTTAAACATGAAAAACTTTTACTTCTTCCTAAAATTCCAACGGCATTCTTCAGATTCTGCTTCTGCGTATCAGGAAAAAAGTTTTAAGTTATATTCAACATTCACCAGTAACAACAACTAGTGATAATACATATGGGCAGAAGACGTACCAAAGAGGAAGTCATGTTGTATTATTTTTCTTTTTCTTTTCTTAATTGCTGAGGAAAATAAAGTCACGATGTATATGGGATAGATAATGCCCTTAGCTGTCATATCATATGCATGGATGGGGCAACATAAGATGATTTCAAATTGTATCAAATTTACAATCTTAGGCATGTAATATATTATAATTATCATAAAAATATGATTTTTTTTTTACTAGATATGCCCTTAGAGATTAAGTTAAGTCTCAAAATATTCCATAAATACTATTTTAATCTAAGACAGCCCTGAACACGATTTTCGTCTCAAAGTGGGACAAGGTTTCGGTGGTAGGGGAGTATTGAATGGTATGAGTATCCATCAGTTATGAAGGGGTGTGGTGGGCTCCAAAAGAGGGTGAATGGTTTAGATGTTCATACTATTCAATGTTACAGAGTATTAAAATTGTCGAGCACGAAGACATAAGAACGGAAAAAAAAACTCAGTTGAAGCTGCATGCTTCTGTTGGGGAAAGTACAGGATAGGCGGCATCTTTTTCTAAATTTAATAGTCAGCTCTTAAATCTTAATTGATTTGTGTTTGATGTGGTTCATTTGGGGTTGCGTGTCTAGAGAAAAGTACAGGATTGATGGCCAGCTCTCGATCACTTCTTTTTTTGTGGAAAAGTTTAGCAGATCAAATAATCACTTGGCTTTAATGAGTTCAAATATCAATCTAGCTAGTTTTGTGATGCTTTTAATGAGTTCAAATATTGGCTTCAAAGTTTAAATCATGGTGTTTAATTTTGTTTTAATAATTATTATTTTCCAATAGAAATTAATAAAGATTAAAATGGTCAAACAAACAACACAAAAACTAATTAAGCATCAATATATGAAGCATGATGAAACTCATAAACATACTCAGAAAGCAACGAAGAAAAAATATCCAGTTTCTAATATGATTTTTGTTTTGCTTCTGAGACCATCAAAAATTCAAATTTAACTTAATAGTTCAAGGGAGATGCATTTTAGTTACAGAACCACTTTCCCTTTGGTTTTTTCCTCGAATAGACTTAACGAAAAATTAAAGGAAAGTAAGAAAAAATCTTAAAAATCTTTCATTTAAATATTCCTCGACCTTGACGGTTCAGCAAGCGACTCAATTCAGCGCTCTGAAAGAAAAAAGCACAACCCGAACTCTGATGGCGAGCCTATGGCGAGCCGCGACGGGCCAGACGGAGAAGCCCAACGACTATGACGGAGTAGAGTTCTGGTCAAACCCCGAACGCACCGGTTGGTTGTCAAAACAAGGCGAGTACATAAAGACGTGGCGTCGCCGGTGGTTCGTGCTCAAGCAAGGCAAGCTCTTCTGGTTCAAGGACTCCACCGTCACCCGAAGCTCCTGGCCACGCGGCGTGATCCCCGTGGCCTCCTGCCTCACTGTTAAGGGAGCGGAGGACGTCCTCAACAAGCAGTACGCGTTTGAGCTCTCCACGCGCTCTGAAACCATGTACTTCATCGCCGACTCGGAGAAGGAGAAGGAAGACTGGATCAACTCGATTGGACGATCCATAGTCCAGCACTCGAGGTCCGTCACCGACTCCGAGGTCGTCGATTACGATAGCAAGAAGTGAAAGGGTGGGGCAATTTGGTCAGATTACTGCTATAGGTGAGGAGAGCTCCTCTCATATCCAAACTCCTTGTATTTTTGCACGTGCATAAAAAACAGTGGACTCCATGTTTGTGTTTTCTTCCTCTGTAAATGAATTCATATGGTATTGTGTTTCGCCTTCTGCAGCAATTAAACCCTCTTTGTTGGGTAGAGATCAGATCTCAATTTAACTACCTTCCATTCCTGGCTTTGTTTTATTTTTTAATTGTTAAATTGAGCAGCTTTATTGTTTGGGTTTATTACCAATTCATAATTCAGCTCAAGTGAGGGTTTCAAGTTGTTAAATTGGGATGAATTCTGATCTGATTTTGTTTGATTAGTTTCGTCCAATTGCTTTGCTTTAATTTAAACAGATATTACAAGTCAATTCTATCCTTGGATTCAGCTCTGTGGCGCTTTGATTCATAATCTTCTCAGGTTTGTTTGAAAAACTCGATGATAATTAGAATGACTACTGAACAAGATTAGGTTTGTAGAGATAATGAACTTTCTGCAAGTTCTGCAGAGAAGAAGCCAATTGCCCCAAAGTTTAGAAGTTGAATCCTTAAGAATGGTTTGTTTATCACTGTTATATTTGTGCAGTTTAATACGAATCAAAAACATCTTAGTTTGAGGACTGGTATAGCTTCATCTTGTTCATTAGTACCCGAAATCGTGGTTAGTACTCAGTCTGGTTAAGAATTATCCTTCTTGGTTTCTGATTTGATGTGCAAATTATAAAGGTGGCCTAATCAAATGCAGAGTTCTCCAATTGAATACCCTTTTATTAGATTGAAAGGTTTATATTATACAATAGTTTCCATGGGCGGAGGGCTTTTGCATATTTAAGACTCTTAAGGAACAAACTGTGAAGATGATGATGCTTTCGTTTGACACTCACAGTGTAGATGATGCTTTCTCTTGACATTCACTGTGTGGATGATGCTTTCTTTTGACACTTACTGTGTAGATGATGCTTTCGTTTGACACTTTGGGACTTGAGAACTTACTTTCATAGACTAACTTGAAGGCGAACTTGGGTTTCAAGGTCGTTGGTTCATCGACTTTGGCCTGTGAAGCGTTCCTCATTGATTAACGAATGCAGCCTCTGCCAGGTCGATGGCACGAGCAAGACCAGCAGCTTTGTTCTGGCACTCTTGGTGTTCATCATCTGGGTCACTATCAGCCACTATGCCCGCACCGGCTTGAAGATGAGCAACCCATTCCCGGCGCCGGTTGGCATCTTTGTAAGAGTACATTGTGTCGAAACGGGATCCTGTTGTAAACACCATGGTCCTGAGAGCTAACGCAATGTCCATATCGCCGGAAAACGAAGCCCCTCCGAATCCACCGCTGTACGGGCCACGCCTTGTTACCTCTAACTCGTCAATTAACTCCATGGCCTTCACCTGAATTAGATTGCAAATGACGGTAAGTTTGATAAGAGATGAACAACAAAGTGTAATAAAGTGGAAGACTGGCTAATCAACAACCTTTGGTGCGCCACTAACAGTTCCAACAGGCAATGCAGCTCGCAGGGCATCCCAGCAAGTGAGATCATCTTGCAGCTCTCCAGTAACCTGCATGACAGAATTGTTATGCCTCATGTCACTCAAGATTGCTCGTTTCTTCATCTATGGAAACATTAGAATTCCTTAATTGACACGAACCTCAATCAAATCGAAAAAAGAGGAAGTAGAATTCTCACCGTGGAGCTTATGTGCATTACATGGGAATATCGTTCAACATTCATCAATGTATCCACCTTCACGGATCCGTACTTGGAGACCTATATCAAACCACGACCGATACAAACATATGAGTTTAGTTCTCCGATCTCCATAGTTAACCTCGTGAAAAACTATGACATTAGGCATCGGTTGACAATGAGCCCACAATTGAGTGTTACACAGGGATATCGAACTATTAGATAATTAATTAAGACGAACCTTTCCAACATCATTCCGACCCAGATCAACCAGCATAATGTGTTCTGCACATTGCTTTCCATCATCGAGTAGCTGCACTTCTAACATCTGATCTTCTTCGGTTGTCTTCCCCCTTCGAACTGTTCCAGCTAATGGCCGATTCACAATCTTTTTCTGTTTATAATATTGTGACAACATTCTCATTTCACACCCGAAAAACTCAAAATTAGTTGAAGAACAAAGTAATTAACCAACCTTTTTTAGACTCATTAGAATTTCTGGACTTGAAGCAACCAGGATGCACCCTCTAGCCTAGATGTGAGTGCAGATAAAAGTCAGAAATTGCAATATTGGCCAAACCAAAAAAAAGGAAAAGAACAACAAAGAAAAGCCCGCAAACCTGCAAGTAAGTTAAATAAGGGCTCGGATTTACAGTCCTCAAGGCTCTATAAACTTCAAATGGGTCAGCAAATGTTCGGCGTTCAAATCGTTGACTTAATACAATCTGGAAAATATCCCCTGCAAGTATATGCTCTTTTGCATGCTTGACTCCATTCTTGTAAGCCTCACTTGACATATTTGAGATCTTTAGAGAGGGACCAAATTGGTGAGTATGGAGATTCATGGAACCTGGAGATAGCCTCGGGCTAACATTTGACAACCAAATCAATATGGTTTACATGAAATTATAAAATAGAATTTTAACTACCAAGTACAACAGTTACTCGCATGTCCATGTAGATATGGTCTCAATGAAACTACAGAACGAACAATGGAAAAATCAATGTAACTAGAGGTAAGCAGTCACTTACAGGTCAATGTCATGCACTCTGGCCACTAATTCATCCAAACGTTTTACTCCATCTGTATACGCTTTCTCGACTGAGGAGTAACTGTCTAATCTCACCCAATGAATCACATACGCTCTCTGAGATGAAGAGGGTGACAAAAGCTCATAAAAACCTCATGTCTACATCACACAATTGTATTTGCAGAGAATGCATACATTCCAAAAAGATAAGAAAACTGCAAAACAAAGAGTAGGTATATACGCAGGGTGTATGCATATTAAAGAAGATTCACAGTTTCACACAGAAACATCAAACTCTGATTGTTTCATGTGTACAAAGATTGAAAAAAAGAGTACCTTCATTACGTGATCAAACACTATTACGTCATCATAGAGCCCTAAATGCATGTCTGGAAGATTCCTGTCATCATTGGGGGCCTTTGAGAATGGCAGTCTTCTTTTCTCCACATACCGAACCGTATCATAAGAAAAATAACCTACCCAGCCGCCTGTTCATGAACAGTTTATCAAAGTGGTTTTATGAAGCATAACTAGTATGCATAGTTGAAATTTGAAGGATAAAACAGTAAAGGCATATATGAGAAAACATGAAAAACTGATTCGTAGAAAATCTTGTTAATGTAAGAGACGAACCAAAGTAGAAGTGTATCAATCCAAAATGTAATCAAGGTCCAGCAATTACTAAGGTTCTTTCATAACGCAAGAAACAATCGGCTGCAAACTTATGAATTGCTCAGAAATCGAGCGCAATTACTAAGGTTTTTCTCCAATGAAATCTAATGTCAATTTTTTTTCCCCGTGGAATGCCAACTTTATTAGATCAAAACCAAATGGAAATACCAACGTCTTTAGCAACAACCAATCTGGCTCCAACCCTTGCCAAACATGGTACCCTCTCTTACATTTCACATGGTTAGCTATAGCATGTGCTAGTGTGCTACCATGTTATATGCCCTAAGGGCAAACATAAATTGAATCGACACAGACAACTCACAAATCACATGAATATCATGAAGGATATCGGTTATCGTACCATCATTACCCCTCTGACATAACAATTGAATCAACAGTAGTGAGCCCGTATCAATTGAATCCAATGTCAATTTAATGCAACATGTTTTCCATATACAACGACTCGGAGGAATATAAATAAATAATAAATAAAATAAAAAAAGCAACATAAAGAACCATGATAAATTAGAAAACAAGGCAACTTTTATTTGTGCACTTTCCATGTTAGCTTGAGCATAGCATATCTAGTAGAAAATCTTAGTCACGACAAGGATATGTAATTACAAGGTATTATCCTAAAATGATATCATATTAACTCTAATCTCTTACCACAAAATGCATCTGGAAGATCATCAATAAGTTGGGGACTCCAACCATCTGAAATTCGTCTTGGAATAACCATCGGATCCTCGACAAACTCCTCGGTCAAACGCCCTTCTTCATGATCCATTATCGACACCTTATTTTCTTTTGCCACAATTTCCATTGTTGGTTGAGCTCCAACAACACTGAACCGCCCCTAATATGTGGAATGCAACACTTTGTCATGATGAACAGTTAAAGAAGCCTATTTATTCAAAAGCAGTAAGTATCAAATCATATCTAGCAGTGACGAAACCTGGGTGTTCTGCTCCACTGACTCAAATAGAAAGCTTGGAGCCTCTCTGTCATCTTCCTTGACCAAGCACCGGTAGGCAAGCACCGGTGTAAGCTGGTCAGAGAAAATGCATTTGTAAAGGGGAACCAAATTTCCGTTCTTTGAAGCTTCCACAAATTTTTTTGAATCAGTCACTGGCAATATAAAAAAAAATTAATAAAAAAGTTAATAAATAGAACAAAACAAACATATATTCCATCAGGGGATAGGCCAAAAGCTCGAAGCCTCCAATAAATCTTGAAATTGCAATAATTAAACTAAAAGTAAACATAAAAGAGAGGCCTAAAAAGAAAAGATTTGAAAATGACAGTATTAAAGCTAAAATCAGCCAATTTGCTTAAACTGGTAACAATAAAACAGAACAAAAAATAAATAAATTCAACTTCTAGATGTTTCTTTTCTTTTCCCGTCATTTTCTCAGCAACCAAACAGCGGAAATAAAGACGAGAAAAGAGTAAATAACCTGTGGACAGATTCGAGAGAGCACAGCATTTCGTTTTAGGGACACGCGCAAGTGAAGTCGAGCTTCTGGCCGAAATGCCGCTGACCGGAACCGGAGACAGCCGGTGACTCGGCGGTACAAGGAGCTGAGAGAAGCACAGGGCAGACATTACATAAAGGGAAACCGGTAACGCCTCTCTCCTCTCTGTTTGTGGCGGTGGCGGTGCCGGTGTGTGCTCTCCGTGAAAAGGGAAGTTTGGAACTATTGAAGATGTACAAGTCCCAATACAATTGTGTGTGCATGTAGCAAATCTCTCACTTTATATACTCTACACCTTTGATCAAAAAATATATATATATATACTCTACACCTTTTTATTAATATTTTTTCTGTAACGTTCTAATTTGAAAAAATAGTTTTATTAGTAAATAAATATAATCTCACTAATTTTTAGAGTCCAAAATTGCTAATTTTTTTTTTTATGGTGACGTTTATTAAATTTTTTATAAATCGCTATACTTAACTTATATGATACATTGCGAATTCTCTGAGGTTGGTGGTAAGCGTCACCAATTATAATTGGCGGTGAATAAATATTTTGAAATTCTTTTGTCCTAATATTCATAAGCATTTTTGGTACAAAATTTGGGAGGAATGTTTTTATTGTCACTCACAAAATTGTTAACAACAACCCGTAAATTTCAATCATTAAATTTACTTAAAACACCCACCAACTTACCCAAAATAACCTCACTGATTTCATCATATACCCACATAAATCCAAATTTGTTTTTAATGGTACAATAAGCCCAAATTTCGTTAGGAAAAAACAGATTTTTTTATTAATAAAAAAAAACCCAGATTTCATCATTCTTTTAAACCCGGATTTCTATTATTACAAATTAACTATCCTCACTGACTTGTTGAGGATGGGGCGTATTAGTAATTTAAAATATTACAAATTTCATTATTTTTTTTCATGCAAGTGCTTGTGAGTTTTAGGGGGTGCATTAATCAATTAAGTTTTTATTTAAAATATTTTTAGCGTTGTTAGTAATTTTATATATGGTCAAATTAATCTTTTAATAATTGCTTTTTATGGTAGGTGGTTTCAGCAATATGGGGGGTGACAATTTAACCACACATTTGGAAATGGTAAAAATTTTAATTTGTTAGTTCAATTACTTTTCGAGTTCGCCGAGTTTGCCTGTTCAACTCATACAAATTTGAAAGTAGGTGAGATTAAAGGTTACGATCGTATTGATTATGTGAGTTTTTTTTTAATATGGGAAGAGAATTATATTATACATATTGAAAATTTGAAAGTAAGTATTGGTTTCAATCTATGTTGGAATATAAGTTGACATTATCAATTGGAAAAACTTTACGTCTAGTTTAATTATAAGTATCTAATTTTTCATTATACGTATCTAATTTTCCAATCAATTATACCGAAAATATAATGGTAGGTATCCTAATTTTTCCACTCAATCTCATTCTTGAAGCTAACTAAGAAAATTTAGAGGGTATATTGAATTCAGATTTATACAGATAATTACAGAGTTTTTTGAAATAATCGAATTTTATAAATCTATTGATATTTTTTAACTTTTATAAAGTTAATAAACAAAAATTATATAGAGTTACATGACAGAATTATGCAAAATCACTCAATTGTCAACCAAATCAACAAGTTATATACTGAGTTTTATTTATTGTAATTGAGTTTTGTAAAAAATGATATTGAATTATATAATTGATATTATAATATATATATATATATATATATGAAGAATTTTATAATCAACTCATTATTATTTTTTTACCAAAAATTATCTAACTCAAATAAAAAGATTCATATTTCTAATATAACAAAAGTAATATCAATAAGGTTGAGAGAATAGGGCTAGGCATCATGGATGCTTCTGAATTTTTTATTCATTTTATTACTCTTTTATTTTTTTCTTCAAACAATAAAAAAATTCATAATTAAATTTAATTAATATATTATAATAGATACCGATAAACCATATTTGATTGAGTCTGTTGAAAAATATAAAAATCACAAATTGTATATTATGCCTTGTCTATAGAAATTCGAGGGGGCATTCTAAACAAATCCTAAACTTTACTAAAACATAATTTACACTAAAATGTTTGTCAAACTCTTTAAAAATCTTTCATATACAGTGTGTTTGGATGAAAGATTTCTAATTTAATGAGAATTTACAAACTTTCATAATTTGCAATTCCATATTTACAATTTCCATGATTTTCAAATTCTAACGTTTTGATATCAATGTTAAAAATAATGGAAATTAAAATTTCACTTATTTCAATTCATCATTTGGAAAATTCTGTCACTTGAGACATCATTTCAACTCAACTCATCATTTGGGACATCCAAATTCCTTATTTCTATTTTTTTGGAATTTTTAAATTCCAATTTTTATTATCCAAACAATGGAATTGTTGCGTAGAAATTATAAAGTTATAACTTTTTATTAAATCTCTTGTTATTTTTCTTTATCCAAACACACTCTTAATCAAGTTTACAATATTTAAATTTTTATAGAGTTATAAAATGTCATAATGGGATATTCTCAAACTCTTGCTAATTCTGTAAAAGTCTTAATTGAATATATCTAAATTTTTAAAGACATTTATACTTTATGAAAGTCTCAGTTGAATACACCTCTTTAAAATTAGTATGAAATTCAAATAATAAATTCAGGTTGAATGAAATTGTTGAAATTTTAAGTCTAATAATCCTTGTTAAAATTTTAAATTACCTTGTAAAACTACTTCAAAGTTCGGGCATTATAATAACTTGGTAAAAATCTTGCTGATGATAAATAAATAAATAAACTTGTGCAATGACTTTGTTATCTACCGTTTAACTCAATAGTTTTGTTTAGACTTATTACTCAAAATTCCTCCTGAATTGGCCATCTTGTTTCAATTTGCTCTCACAACGCTAAGTCGTTTCAATGTACAGTCAAAACGCTTCTTTTGTTATCTCGGTTGCTCCAATCGTTAGGCTTGGTTAGTAATAACGTCAACTGTACTCAATGTTCAAAACAGCGTTAGGCGCTTCCAGGGCGGCCGATAGAGGCCTAGCGCCTAGGCGGTTTTTTTTTTAAGGGAAAAATTTAATAAATGAATGAACATATATATAAAGACTTATATACTTCATAAAGAACATATACATACATAAAGAGTATACACTTCATAAGAAGCATATACTTCATCAAGAGCATATACATGTTCAAAATGAAAGTTTCAAAAGGAGTATATACTTCTTAAAGTATATACATTACATACTTATATTACTTGAATAACCTTTAAGGCTCTAACTCTTCTTCCCCATATTACTCCAATACTCTTTCCGTATCGGACTCAAACTCATATACATCTTCATTTTCCTTGTCCTGAATGTCCTCATCGGATTCCAAAATTTCTTCGTTAAGCTCTCTTATTTCATCATCGGGGGCGGGGTCAACTTCATCAATATCACCACCATGAACAATCCATTCTTGAGCATTACTAGCTTCACTAGTAATTAGTACATTTATGCCTTTCTCTCCCCCTTGTTTTTTCTTATTGATGATCTTGGCATTGAATTGGACATAAACTTGATTGTTCAACCTTATTGCCTCTAGTCTATTCCTTTTATTTGTATGGTTCTACATTGAATAAAAGTTTGAAAACTATTAGAAAACATTGAATTAAGTATGAACAAACTCATAAGTCATAAGTGACTAAGTGTGACAGGACCCATCCCAATCCCCCCCGGGATTAGTGCGGAATGACCCTGCTCCCGTCTGATACGGAGTGTCAAACAAGGGATATTTCCGACCTTTGCCCTCCCGGGCTGTCAGAGTACGCCAGGATCCGGAGGAGGCATGTGATATCTCAGTCTCTGCTACAGTCCACATCCGATGTCAACCTGAAGGGCAGTCAAAACATTAAAAACTGTGAGTGGACAAAACAAAAGTTTATAAAAACATTTTAACGAGAAGACCTTTGTACCCTCCACTAAAAAGCATGCATGCATTCGAAAACCCTTTATCCAAAACAAACCATATGTGGGACTAAGCCCAAAGCAGATATAAACCAAGGTCGAAAAGACCACAATGAAAACGACCATACGGGCCACTGCCCAAATCCATAAGGGACTCGGCCCCAAACCATAAAGAACCAAGTAAACGAGCCACTGCTCAAATCCTGTGCACACCTATGCATACCACATATCACAATCCATATATCATATCTATATCATATACACATATAATTCACACAACCAATCCTGTCACGGTTTCCAAAGCTACACGCGTGCTACCCAGGTCTCAATCCGAGTCTTCTCAAAGTCAAGATCAATGTCCGTAGACCACTGACCCTACCCGAGGTAATAGTAATCATAGCCTTCCTGAGAGTAAGGAACCCAACTGGGGGGTGACTCCACTCAGTCGGTGCTCCGTGACTACTCCGGGGTCCACCCAGGCCAACGACCCTCCCCGGAGGAGATAGTAGAACATGTAAAGGAAGGTAGATGAACATATATATACATAACATAAACATTCATGACCGGTTCCCCTGAACCGTCATGATCCATAATATCCATAATCAGGTAACATGCCGGTTCCCATAAACCGTCATGTACCGTAATAACATAACCAGGGTTCATGCCGGTCCCCATAAACCGTCAAGAACCAGAATGACCTGACAAAAGTTCATGCCGGTTCCCACAAACCGTCATGAACTTGGAAATCCATCTAGGGTCCCTGACCCAAAATCATCAGTGTAAACCAACTGGGTCTCGTGCCCGAACATATGACTCAACTGGGCACCGTGCCCGATATCCAAGGGTCAGTCACGACTCCGATCATAGTGATGCGTGCAACCATCCATCCAGGACCGCCCTCAATCCTGGTATGTCGCCGTGAACGAATCAACCGACGCGACCATCGCAAGATCATGGTGCACTCATCACCGATCGCTATTCTGAACCGTCAGCACTCCGAAGTCGAGCCTCCCCAGGCTGCCCTACAACGAACCGTGCATCGTGACCTCTCCGGAAGGAACACATCCCAATCCGGAGGCGGGCGTGTAACGACCCGAACCAAAATAATAATATTTTAATGTAAAAAGACTGTTTTACCCTTGGGGGGAAACTTTGACTTTTTCTCGGGAAATAATTTGGACTTTGACCCATGACTATGACGTAGATCGGGACGTCACGAATCCGTAGACAGGCGGCACGCCGAAATCGGAGTTCGTATGAAGAAGTTATGGTCAAGGAAGCGTTTTAGCGGAATTTACGAACCGAGAACAACGGAATAAAATATTAATTTATTACGGGAATCCGTGCCAACCTAATATTTAAATCAAACCGATGGATTGGTGACAAGTGTCACCCATCCAAGCCTACACTATTCCCATAAAGCAATTAACACTATTTAATCTATTTTTATATTAATTCTTTTCCCTCCAATTGTTCCTAGCCCTTGGATCTGCTGCTCAAGTGAATCTTGGCCCTTCATTTCTTCTGATCTTCCTTGTTCATGCACGATCTGTTTCTGCTTTGCTTACAAACACACACAAACACACATCCATTCCCCCTTCACCCGTGCATTCTCTTCCCATTTTCTCTCCATCCAAACACACAAACCCACGCCTCTCACACCACCACCCGATCACCAGCTGCATCACCAACATCCACTAACCATCACCGAGCATCACCGGCAGCCACCACCCCACTTCCCAGCCCCGAAACCACCGTGCAAACTCAGACCCGAAAACCTCAAGGAAACGGGTCCAAGAAGCAAACCTCGATAACCACCTCACCTCGACGCGGGAGGAGCTCCAGTCTGCACCGTGGGGATCCTAGGAGCTTAACTGGACGACGGCGAGGGCTACGGCGGCGTGACGGCGGCGGTAAGACCCAAAACCCGACAAGCCCGTTTTCATTCCCTGTTCGACCCGACCGTTTTTAATGATTAGAAATTGATTGTTAGGTGATAGACATGTCCTAGGGTGAGAGACGAGTCGTTTGGGACCGGGTTGGACGACGGAGACGCCGTGGATCACCGGGGACGACGACCGGACCGTGACCGGGAGTTTCAGAGACATTCTGGTGAGTTTTCTTCCACTTTCTTTCCATTTTAAGGTTGTAGAACCATAGGACAGACCTAGACGAACCCCTAGGGATCAACCCCGTCGAAAATGGTGGCCGGAATCGTGCGGTGGAATCGGGTCAAACCGTGGGTCGACGGTGACCCGGTTCCAATCAAACGGGTCGACCCGGTACTGTAGCACTGATGACGTCATCATGCTGACGTCACTTCTGACGTCATGATGACGTCATCCTGTCAGATGTTGTCAGACCAGGGACCAATCAGAATGTGCCACGTGTCACCTGACAAGTGTTAGTGATGACGTCATGCTGACGTCAGCGGTACTGTAGCAGCGTTGACCCACGCGTTGACCAGGCGCGTGGGGGCGCGTGTGAACAGTAATTTTGGTGGGGCCGGTACCATTTTCAAGGTTTCGACGATACGGATCCAATGGCGGTGGTTTCGTGTCGATCAGAGATCGTTATGTTAGCCAAAATGGGGTTTGAAGCACCGGGAATAGTGCCCGGGATGCGTTTTTGAGGCGGATCTGTTCTAGGGTCTTGGTATTGATATTATAGGGTCCTTAAGTAACCCTCAGGAATAATAATACAGGTTTATAGAGATCGTTGAGCAGCAAGGACCGAGTGTGAGTGGGCTGTTTGATTTATAAAAGGCTTGCATGCATAAACTGTTTTACTATTTCCACTGATGAGTCTTATAAACTGCTTATATATGTTATTACAATGTTTTGGGCATGAGACCCGTCTGGTTTATATGTGGATTTTGTTTGGGATGTCCGGGGGACATAGGGTAAACTATACTGTTATTGTACTGTACTTTCCTACCTGTGTATATTGTCTCCTCCAGGGAGGGTCGTTGGCCTGGGTGGACCCTGGAGTAGTCACGGGGCTCTGACTGAGTGGAGTTGACCCCCGTTGGGCTGCTTACTCTCAGGAAGGCATGTTCATATACCTCGGGCAGTGACCGGGATACCGGGAGCTGATGTACCTAGAGAGTCTCGGGTGTGAGACCCTGAGTGGCAACGCGTAGCCTTAGAACCGTGACATCATTTGGGTTGGGTTTTACAGTGCACTGATATGTTAGTTTCACCTTACGATTATTATTGTGGTTCATTTGTTATGATTTCATTGTAATATTATGTTTTCACTGCATGCAAGATTTGGAAAACGGAGGGGTAAAACCTTATGATTATTTTATTATTAAATTGATTTCTAAACTGTTATTTTTGGCCCACTCACCCTTGTTTTACTGACCCCTCCAGACCCTGACACGACAATAGAGGAGGAGGATCCGGAGGAGGAGGCAGAGGTTTAGTTTGCCTAGCTGTGCACCTGTACACCCACTTGTGGGTAGGTTGAGCACCGAATAAATGTACTCTGACTAGTGTGCTCACATGTTGTATTTTACTTTCCCTTGTCTGACAGTATCACTTTAAACACTGTGTTTGTACGTTATCTATCTATGTGAGTCTTCGGTTTTTATTTAAGGGTACTTTTGGTATGTTTAGAGTCATTGTCAGACGGGAGCGGGTCACGTCCCCGGGTGGTCCCAGTGGGATTGGGACGGGTCCTGTCAGGCGTCGTATCGTTGATCGCCGTGCACATAGCACCCGCCGCGACCACAATTAAGACCCGAAGGTCGTAAATAGCGTCATATGCCCGAGACAAAACCAAATGGGTCTCATACCCGAGTTTATTCATTTAGAAATCCAAAATCAAATCATTTAAATCAATAAAGAAATATAGACCCGTATAAGCACCGTATAAGGCAGAAACCTCGAAATACGTGCTTATACGTAACCACATACAAATGCACCCATGGCATCATCAAACAAGTAATAAAACATATAATAAACATTTATGCATGCACCAATTTAGAAAACAAGGTCCACTCACAGACCGTCCGAGCTGCCGCCTCGATTTGCGTGCCATACGGCTCCCCGAGCCGATCACCGTCACCGGGACTCCCAAACCTATCCAAATCGTAATAGAAGGTTACTAACTACTTAATTAACCTCCCACTAAAGCCCCGTAATTTTCCCGTATTTTTAACTATTTTTAAAACCGAACCTAAACCTTCCGATGCCCCGAAATATATCGAGACGATGTCCGATCGACACGAAACCAGTCCCAAAATGTTCGTTACATCGAATAGATGATTTCGTATGTTGGAACCTTCCTCAAATTCTCCTCCACGCGCCCGCACGCCCCGCCTGAAGCGGCTGCGCGTGGGCCTCACGCGCCGCTACAGTGTCACCTTCTTCAGCGATCGAACCGGTCTGGGCCGGCCGGTCCGGTCCAACCTCTGCAACTGGACCGGCGTATCCGGTCCAGGCTTCCTTCTCCCTCATTTTCGGTCCGATTTCCTCCGTTCCAATTCCTAAATTCCTATTTTCTCATTTCCAATCTATCCCAATCCTTACAACCTAAGAAAACTACCCGAAACCCCTTGGTTCGAAATGGACCTCACGGTCCCATTTTTCCGATCGGTCCCCCACGGCTTCTCAGCCGTTAACCCTCACCAAAACCGTCCTAAAACCTTCCTAGCATCCTAATAATCATTCCCTAATCATTTAAAACCAACCATAATGCTCACATCGAAAAATGAGGAAAAACGGGCTTACCGGGTACCCGATCGGGTTTTGGGCTCCCGCCACCGCCCACGGCGGTTCCAGCCACCAGCTGCCATCCTAGTCCTCCTCTCTCACTCTCCTGGTTCCTCAGATCATAAGGGATGAAGGTTTTGGGATTTTGGGTGAAATGGGATCGGGTGAAAATGGTTTGAAATGGAGAGGAATGATCGATGAAGAGGCAGGTGAGATGCATGAAGGAAAAATGATGTCCATTGGATGGGTGACACTTGTCACTCATCCATTGGGCCTCCAGCAAATATCTGGGCCCACTAGAGACAAATGGTCCTCGTAAAACGTGTCGTCGGGAATAGTATCCTGAAACTTTCGTGAACCGTAACTTCGTCGTCGAACGTCCGAATTCGACGTGCCGCCTGTCTACGGATTCGTATCGTCCTTATCTACGTAACGGTCTTTGGCCCTCGGCTATCGGACCTCCCGATCAAAAAGTCAACTTTTGACCTCCTATTCACCCAATTTACTAAAATGCCCCTAAACTTCCGAACGTCATAACTTCTTCCTCGAACGTCGGAATTGAACGTGCCACCTGTCTATGAACTCGTGACATCACGAACTACGTCACGGTCATCGGTCAAAGTCCATTTGACCGCCCGATTAAAAAGTTAACGTTTTGCCACCATTAGGGGCAAAATGGTCATTTTGCATCGTTCGTCCGATTTAGCCTAACTAATCACCGATTAACCTCACTAATCGTGATTAGTCACTAATCTAATCATGGAATTTGAGACGGGTCGTTACAAAGTGAGCTTGAGCATATTAAATACAAGCTCTTATATCATAGTCCTTAACTACTTACTTACCCCTTTAAAAGTGCTCCAATTTCTCTCACATCCGGATGAACTTGTAGTCAAAGAGAAAATCCTTTGAGCCATTTTTTTCAATGTAGGTACACCACCTCCATATAAGGACCACCATTGAACTACAAAGGCATAATCTTCTTAATTAATGAAAAACTATGTAAGAATGAGAACTAAAAAATAAATTATGAATTGTGAATGTTCTTACCTGGATCGAAATCATTCCTAGTTGTTGCAACATAGGCAAAATGTTTTCCAAACCCACCTTCTTTTTCTTGTACTTCACAAATTCTTCATTCATCACAATATCTTACTTGTTAATGTCATTGAGAAAAAACTTCTCAACACAATCAAACATCCCTTCCAAGACAATTGGATCCTCAACTATGCTATCATTTTTGAAGAAGTAATAAGGATTCAAAAGGTAGGCTGCCTTATGTAATGGACCATCAAGCCTATAACAACCTTTTGCATCAACAATATCAAGGATTGAAGTATAGTGCACCTCTTGATGTTTGAAAGCCTTTTTAATCTCATTCTTTGCAAAAATCTCATTGATGGCCTTTTATCCCCGTCAACAAGTCGAAACACTTTAAATAAAGGATAAAAAACTTTCAAATAAAGGGTTGCACCATTGCAAAAATTCATACTCAAAATTGTGTTATATGAAGTTTTCCCTTTTTCACTTTTGGAAAGCTTGATTTGCCCCCATGCATCACTTGTAAACATTTCCTTCAACTCTTGCTTCTTCTCTACCAAGCTTTGTAAAGTTAGGAAAAAAGTTGCAAATCTAGTTACTCTCGGCATTACAATGTCTCTTTTCTTTGTGAACTTCCTCATTAAGTCTAACATTTTATGATGGGCATAAATAAAGATGGTGATGGCTTTTGCCTTCTCAATGACTCCTTTAAACTTAGGGAGGTTACCAATTCCTTGGAGTATAAGATTCAAAGTATGAGTGGCACATGAAGTCCAAAAGATGTTTGGCCTCTTCAACTTCAACAACTCCGTCGCCGCCATATTGTTAGATGCATTGTCCGTCACCACTTGAGTTACGTTTTGTGGCCCAATATCATCAATGCACTTGTCTACATATTCAAATATATATAGGCCCGTGTGCAATTCCCCCGAAACTTCTTTAGAAGAAAGAAAAGTTGTGTCTTCCTTGCAATTTACACACAAATTCATTATACTTCTTCTTTTTCGGTCGCTCCAAGCATAGGTCATGACTGAACAACCATGCTTAGCCCACTCTTTTTATTGCATGGTAAGTGACTTTCTAGTTCTCTCAACTTCTTCCTTCAATAATGGCTCCCTCAATTGGTATTGGCTTGGAGGTTGGTAACCCGGACCAAATTGACCCGCCTCTTCCACAAATCTTTTAAAGCTATCATTCTCAATGGCATGGAAAGAATTACCGGATTCATACACCTATCGAGCCAAATATTGATGCACATAATGTGTTCTTTCCTTCAAAAGTGCATCATTGATATTTTGTTGCCGAAGTTTCTTGTTTCCACCCGTTGAAGATTTAGAATTGATAGTGTTTGCAAACTTATCCATAGTGATAGGACCCATCCCAATCCCCTCGGGATTAACGCGGGATGACCCTGCTCCCGTCTGACACGAAGTGTCAGACAAGGGATATTTTCGACCTTGGCCCTCCCGGGCTATCAGAGTACGCCGGGATCCGAAGGAGGCATGTGATATCCCGGTCTTTACTACAGTCCACATCCGCTGTCAACCTGAAGGGCAGTCAAAACATTAAAAGCTGTGAGTGGACAAAACAAAAGTTTATAAAAACATTTCCATAAAGACATTTGTACCCTTCACTAAAAAGCATGCATGCATTCGAAAACCATTTAACCAAATGGAACCATCTGTGGGAACTAAGCCCAAAACCATAATCAAATCAAATATACTGGCCACTGCCCAAATCCATAAGAAACCAATAAGGGACTCAGCCCAAAACCATCATGAAACCAAGTACACGAGCCACCCCTCAAATCCTGTGTAACCACACATCACATATCATAATCCATATATATACATATAATTCACACAACCAATCCTGTCACGGTTTCCAAAGCTACGTGCGTGCTACCCGGGTCTCAATCTGAGTCTTCTCAAGGTCAAGGTCAATGTCCGCAGACCACTGATCCTACCCGAGGTTATAGTAACCATAGCCTTCCTGAGAGTAAGGAATCCAACTGGGGGGTGACTCTACTCAGTCGGTGCTCCGTGACTACTCCAGGGTCCACCCAGGCCAACGGCCTTCCCCGAAGGAGATAGAATAAGTAAAGGAAGGTATATGAATATATATATATATATATATACATAACACAAATATCCATGCCCGGTTCCCCTAAACCGTCATGATCCATAATATCCATTCCATTTATGTATATATATATAAAGCATCCTCCATGCTCTGTTCCCATAAACCGTCATGTACCATAATAACATAACCAGGGTTCATGTCAGTTCCCATAAACCGTCATATACCATAATAACATAACCAGGGTTCATACCGGTTCCCATAAACCGTCATGAACCTGGAAATTCATTCAAGGTTCCCTGACCTGAAATCAAAACCGTAAAGTAACCTGGGTCTCGTGCCCGAACATATGACATCAGCTGGGCACCGTGCCAGATATCTGAGGTCATATGCCCGAGACAAAACCAAATGGGTCTCATACCCGAGTTTATCCTTTTGAAATCCAAATCCAATTCATTAAAACCAATAAGGAAATACAGACCCGTATAAGCACCGTATAAGGTAAAAACCTCGAAATACGTGCTTATACGTAACCACATACAAATGCACCCATGGCATCATCAAACATGTAATAAAACATATAATAAACATTTATGCATGCACCAATTTAGAAAACCAAGGTCCACTCACAGACCGTCCGAGCTGCCGCCTCGATTTGCGTGTCATACGGCTCTCCCGAGCCAATCACCATCACCGGGACTCCCAAACCTGTCCAAATTCATTTAGAGGGTTACTAATAGCCTTATTAACCTCTCATTGAAGTCCCATAATTTTCCTGATTTTCTAACTATTTTTAAAGTCGATCCTAAACCTTCGGACACCCCGAAACCTATCGAAACGATATCCGATCGACACGAAACCAGTCCCAAAATGTTCGTTACATCGAATAGATGATTTATTATGTTGAACACTTCCTTAAAGGAGGGGCCACGTGCCCGCACGTGCCCCAAGAGTGGCCTATGAGTGGACCTCACGCGCCAGCTACAGTTTTCTCCTTCCTCAGGTGAACCGGCCAGTCCACCTAGTCTGAGCCGAACCGGATCGGCGTGACCTATTCGACGGTTTTCTACCTTTTTTTTGGTCCGATTCCAACCCTAATTCATCCTATAATTTTTCTAACATCCATATGAATCTAAATATATTAATTAGAACATCCAAAAACCTATAAAACCATTGAACCGATTATCCTCTTTTTCGGTCCAAAATTCCATTTTCGTTCCCAGGCTTCACAGCCATCAAACCATCCTCAAAATTATCTTATTAGGTTCCTAATAACCCCCTAAGCTCATTATAATCACCTAGAACCAACCTTAACGTGCAAAATCAAAATAAAAAGGAAAATGGTGAAACCGAGTATTTCTCGGGTTTCTCCTCCTCTCGCCGCCGTGGACGGTGGTTCAGGCCATCCTTCAACCTCCTCAGTCCTCTCATCACTCCCTGGCCTCTCTGTCATGATCATAGGGTAAGGGTTGGATTGGTTTTGGGTTGCACGGGGATGGAGAATGGTGTGTGAGATCGGGTTGTTTTGAAATGGGGAAGGAAATGGTCGATGCATGTATGTTAAGGGGTGGCCTGTGGATGGGTGACACTTGTCACTCATCCATAGGGCAGGAACTAAATATCTGGGCCCACTAGAGTCCAAAAGTTAACTCGTTTCGTAATTCGTGCAATAGTCCCTTAAACTTCCGTGAACCGTAACTTCGCCGTCGAACGTCCGAATTCGACGTGCCGCCTGTCTATGGATTTGTATCGTCCCGATCTACGTAACGGTCCTCTGCCCTCGGCCATCGGACCTCCCGGTCAAAAAGTCAACATTTGCCTCCTTTTAACCATAATTACCAAATTGCCCCTTATCTTCCGAACGTCATAACTTCTTCCTCGAATGTCGGAATTGAACGTGCCACCTGTCTATGAACTTGTGACGTCACGAACTACGTCACGGTTATCGGTAAAAGTCCATTTGACCGCCCGAACCGTCAACGTTTTGCCCAAGCCTAGGGGCAAAATGGTCATTTTGCATCGTTCGTCCTATTTTGCCTAACTAATCACGGATTAACCTCACTAATCGTGATTAGTCACTAATCTAATCCTGGAATTCGGGATGGGTCGTTACACATAGGCCCAAGAAAGTGTTTCATTTTTGTTGGACCACCAATTTCAACTTCCTCTTCTTCTTGAATTATAACTTCTTGTCTCACTTCCACTTCAAGTCTATTCTTTTGTCTTTTCTTTACCTTTGCTTCTTCTAAAGCTGCTTTATACCTTAATTTATCATCATTCGAAGACTTTGAACACGAAGCTACATTTCCCTTGATGTGGGCTATGTGTTGTTTTATCCTATTGATTCCACCACTCATACACTTACCACACAACTTACACTTGACCTTATCAAAGTTTGTAGGATTTTCCAAAAGTGCAAACTCCCATCCAATATTACCACTACCCTGCTTCAATGATCTTTCCATTTCTGACGTTGCATTTTCTTCGGAAGGTGTAGTCATTTATGTAAAACCTACAATTTAAAATTTCAAACATATAACATACTTCATAGTCCATACAAAAAATGAAAAGTACTAATTCAATTTCAATAACAATTAACATTCCATGATATCATGATCACATTACATTAGCAATGGTGCACTTAAGTTCTTTACTAGTTTATTTACTTATTTAGTGGCAAATGACTCTTTAATAGGTTTTACAGTAGGATTTTACTAGTTTCTTTACTTATTTAGTGGCCAATGTCTCATTTGAGTAATTTCCTATACTCATTTTACAATGAAGCCATTGGATCACTTATTTAATGGCCAATGTCTCATTTCCTATACTCATTTTCCAATGAAGCCATTGGATAGAGCCATAGTGGATACATAGATGCTACTTATTTAGTGGCCAATGTCTTATTTAGGTGCTATCAACTATTGTTTAATTCACTCTTTATTTAAGTAACTATGTCATTTTTCCATTGTCAAGTAGATCATTTTTTTAAGTTTCATATTTACTAATCTAATCAATACACTTTACTTTACAATTTTGCATATTGCACCATGTGGTGCGATTTAGGCCAAAATTAAAAGTATTGAATACAAACTCAGAGAAACCCTCCATTCCAGTGAAGAACTGAAGATTGGTTAGCACCAATTAGCAATGGACAATGAGCACCAGTTAGCACCAATTAGCAATGGCCAATGAGCACCAGCCACGAGTGCACCACTCAATATCTCTCTTTAATAGTTTAATTCATTATTATCTCTTTAATTCTCTCTACCAAGTACCAATACAAATTAATGAGACAAAGAAAATATATATTTAACTTTCAGTCCATAATCCATATCTACCAATCAGATTTTTACTTTTTTTTCATTCATTATCTATTCAAACACAGATAATCCTTATCTATTTATCTAATGCATCAGTGTCATCCAATACCCAAATCATTTATTCGATATTCTCTTATCCCTCGTCGAGTCTGCCCCTCAGTCTCAAACTTTCATTCAATATTCTCCCAATCTGCCTTTCTCCTTCGTCGAGTTTTCTATTCATTGATTTGTCACTCGTTGAGCAACAAAGAAGATAGAACAGAGAAATGTGAGCGAGAGAGAGACTGGAGAGAGAGAGTGAGAATCGGAGTTTGACTTCGAGTTTCAGTTCGAGTTCAATACCTGAGAGGCTGAGAGAGTGGGACTTCGACTTCGGCTTCGAGTTTCAGTTCGAGTTCGAGTGGGAGTGCGAGAATCGGAGATGTCGACTTCGAATCTGTTTGAAGGCCACACCGTGGCGGACTCGTGGAGCAGATTTCGAGTTCGCGAGGTAGGTAGGTGATGGGTATTGCCGTATTGGGTATTGTTTGATCCTGAAATGACCAACTCGATGAGACCTGCTGGGGGATCTAGGACCAGCCGTATGGTGTCTTGGGCTCGCTGGTGGCGTTGCTACTCGGCAAGGATCCTGCAAAGTCTTGACACCGGTGTGGTGTCGGTCGAAGAGGCTCTGATGCCAAAGTTAGTATCCGAGTGCCGAAAGGCAAGTAAATACAGTGTTCTGGATCGGGTCTCAGATCTTACCTTTGTGAAGGGTTTCGAGGTATTTATAGTAGCCATAACTGCAGTAGGTGGGCTACTGTTGCTTGAGCAGGTTGTGCTTTGTGGCTGAGAGTTGCCTGACAAGCCCTGGACATTCGGAGGAGACGCCAGCTAGAGTCCCAACCTGTCTCCGTCAGGGAGTGGGTATGGAAAAGTTGGTTAGGTGACTGTCGCAGCTAGCTGGCGTCTGTGCCCTGTCAGGTGCCGAATGACAGCTCTGTAGGCACGTGTCGGTCGGCGGGCCAAGGTTGTGGGGGTGCCGATCAATGAATCGTTCGGCGCCCGTCCTGTCCTGAAGCAAGGGAAGGCCATGTGCTTAGGTGGTCGGTCGATATGGTATCAACAGGTATGGGTAGTCTGAGACTTTGAGTTTGATTTGGTTTGGTTTAGGTATTAGGGGTTATAAATTTATAAATTATCAAGATTGGCTGATTGGATATTTGGTTTAATTCTTTTGATATGAAATTTGATTTCTTTTGATATTTGGTTTAATTCTTTTGATTTTGAATTTGTAAGTATGATTAAGAATCATTTAGTTTGAGTTTGATTTGTTTGTTTAATATTTTAATTCTTTGATTTTGAATTTATAAACCCACTCATCTCTCAGAATATGTACAACTTTCACACTCTGTTTCTCTCACGTCTTCACTCTCCTGTGGGAGCTGGTAGATTAAGATTTCGACAGTACCTCACCGAACCAATGGTGGTCATCATCTTCCTTCGTTGGACTTCTCAGAAGTCCTCACTGCGCCCAATAACTACAAACATGGGCCAGGCGACGACTACTGCTTAGACTTTTGATTTCGAGTTGGTTGGAGATGTTTGGGAGCCATGAGGACTGTCATGTCGTCGTTGGTACTGTATGATTATGAATGAATGAATGATACATTGACATTTCGGATTTGGTAATTTTGAATTATGAATGAATGAATGATTATAAGTATAATTTGAATTCATATGCTCTGGAATGTCGGATTTGGTAATTTTGAATTGATTTTTGAATAATTTGTTGGATTTTTTTTTCTTTTCTCCAAACCGCGGACACCTATTCCTTGCTGCCGCACAGGCCGCCCCGGCGCCGCCTAATTGGTGGCCCATCTACAGCTGCCGCACAGGGGTATATGATGTTTAATTATTTTGTAAAAAAATATTTAAATTAAATATTTAAAAATTAAAAATTGAAGTAAGAAGAAGATGATAAACGATGAATCCAATCTGGATGTTTCTTCAAACCATTCCCAACCCTCCAATCCAATCTAGATTTTTCATCATCCTCCTCATCATCGCCATCTTCTTTTTCTATCGTCTAATTGGGGTTTTGGGTTCTGCAAAAATCCAATTCCTAATCTTAATCCCACAAAAACCCATAAAGTGTGGTTTTTGCCGCCGTCGTCCATGTCTTGCACGTCTTCAATGTGGTGTTTGTCGTCTCTACTGTCACCGTCTTCTACTCGTCTTCGTCGAGCTACGTGTAGGGAAGCTGAAGGTATGAAGTTGCGATGGCTTTGCCGTCGTTTGAATTTATGAGAAAGGGAGAGAATTTAAAATTGATGGCTGTCGAATTGAAGATAAATAGTGGGTGGGTGAAACCATCGCGAAGAAGATGATGTGCTTACAAAGTAAAGGAGTGGCATGTCTTCCCATTCGGCATCCTTATGTTCTTCTATGAAGTAATTGTTACTGAATGAGAGTACTCTTGGTTGGTTGGTGGCTTGGAAACTATTTCAATGAGCAACTTGTTCTGTTTTTAGTACTTGAAGACATGAATTGGGTTGGCTTCAAATTTCAATTTCATGTTTTGTTTTGTTTTGTGTGGAATTTGTATGTCTGTTCATCGCCAAGCAAGACTCTGATGATGAGTGGTTCTTCTTTAGCCCGCGTCATTACAAGTCCAACAATACCACCCGCTCCAACCAGACCACGCCTCAAGGCTACTGAAAAATCACTGGCCAGGAGCGCGTCATCAAGGCTCGCCACTCCAAAGCCATCGAAGACCCTCACTTTCTATAGAGGTCGTGCGCCGAATTCGAAAAAGACCAACTGGGCTATGCATGAGTATCATCTCAATGAAGCTCAACCCAACTTGGCCCAAGTAATTAATTATGTGTGAATATGTTCTTGATTTTGGATCACATAATTTAGTTACCCGAAAGATGAGATAACCCAAGTTAGAACCATGACAGAAGATACAAGATAGAACAATCCCCCTCCCACCCACTTTTTCTCTTCAATTCGATAACCATCAATTTTAAGTTCTCTCCCTTTCTCATAAATTCAAACGGCGGCAAAGCCATCGCAACTTCCTAGCTTCAGTTTCCGTACACGTAGCTCGACGAAGACGAGTAGAAGACGCTGACAGAAGGGACAACGTACAAACACCATATTGACGACGTGCACGACATGGATGACAGCGGCAAAAACCACACTTTCTGGGTTTTTTTTTATGGGATTAGGATTTGGGATTGGGTTTTTGCAGAACCTAAAATCTCAATTAGCGTTGGAACGATTTAGCGTTATTAGAGCAAATTGAAACGAAATGTCCAATTTGGAGAACATTTTGAATAATAAACTTTTTGTTTATTGTTGTTTGCATGTGTGGAAAGGGGAAACTAACTCCATGAAGATTTCCGCGTTAGCTTGAAGGGAGAACTCCTTTGTGGTTTTGGAATTGGATAAACGATTAAACAATTAAATTTAAATTTTATTTATTTTTCTCACTAGAATTTTCTCATATCAGAATTTTAGAATGAGGTTTTATTGAGGTTTCATTTTATTTTGATTTCGCTAACATTAATTATGTAATATTTATTATTTAATGAGTTTCCTTTTCTAGGAGCCTAATCTACCTCACATGGTTTTTGTTCATGGTGCGGTCTGGCATGTTTTGATTGGAGCATATGTGATATAGTAATAGACGATATTTTTTATCTTATTCGAAATTTTGCAATGATAACGCTAGTAACATGCAACGATAAGGGTGGAAATGAGCGACAACGGTGGAAATGTCTCATTTATGCCTTTGATTGAGTTTCTTTATTTTATGTTGAGGTTTATTTTGTGCAAATACATCCAACATTTCTCATATAGGGTTAGCTGTTAAGTTTCCCTTTTGTAGGATTCCAAATATTAGTTGTTTGGTTAGTAATAGTTTTGATGATGTTTAGATAATTCAAGTTATACTATTTTGTGTTGTTTCCTTTAGATCGTTTCAACGGATGTTGAGTCTGATCGTTAGAGGTATTTACCCATATTTATCGTCAAGTTATTGTAGTCTAACTTATTTTTTTTTTTGTATTTTTTTGTTCCATCAATGAAATTGTGTATCTTCTCAAAGATACAACTCTAATCCAAATCTATTATTTTCTTGTGCACCTACCCCATAATTTAAATGAAGTTTCATGCAATGTTTGGCAAATTATTTGAATGCCAAATCCTACGTAACTAGACATACTTATAAGGCACAGAAATGTCACATGCCAACTTTTGTTCGGTAATTCCATAAAGAGAAATATTTGTAATTATATTGGACCATCTTATCCTAACAATTATGTGATAATTCCAATTATATTGGACCATCTTATCCTAACAATTATGTGTGGCAATTTATTTGAATCCCAAATCCTGTGTAAGAAGTCAAAATTATAAGCTTCACATGCCAACTTTTGTTAGGTAATATCATATGGGTGGATTATAGAATTCAAGAATGGGTTGGAACTGGTAGAGAATAAAGACTCATGCATCTAATTTTATTTATTTATTTTCAAGAAGATACGAAAATTTATTGATAAAACAAAAATAAAAAATAAAGACGAGTTAAATAATAATAACTTGATGAAAGATATGGGTGAGTACCTCTACTTATCGTAATTTTGACCCTTCATGATAATTCCATAGTAGATTTTTTCAGATAAAATAATATAACTTGAATCTCCCAAGTATCATCAAGACTATTACTTACCGAACAAATAATCTTTTACAATCCCACAAAAGAGAAAATCTAATGCAACTAATCTGAAATAAGAGCTGCTGGACTTATTTGCACAAAACAAGCTAAAAAAATAATATATATAACCTAACAAAAGTACAAATGGGACATTTTTCACCACTGTCGTTGCCTATCACTTTCATTATTATTGTCTTCATGGAATTTTGAAGATGACAAGGACACCATCATATCGTAGATGCTTCAATCATTGTGATTGACACCACCAACTCCTCCTATAGAGGATTGCAATAGCACGATCAAAATCCATCAGGCGCATTACGAGTCAAAATTCTATAAAAGCAAATCAAGCTCTTGAAAGTAAGGGTTTCATTAGCAATCTGATTGTTGGGATACTAAAAAATCTGTGATCATAATCGATAACATAATGATACACGAGAAAATGAAGCAATATCAACAGCGAACAAACTTCAATAAAATAGACACCAAGATCGATTGAATTATCTAATTTATTCTCTACATGTGAGTACTAATGAAAAGTCTCTTAGACCCCAAAATGATCAGTGGAAGAAATAGTTTTTTGAAGGAATCAATATAATCAACTTCGGTGAATTGGACCCCAACCTCTGCAAAGTCTAACTTTTTGTTGAGTGATATTGGACACCAACTTCGGTATGATTATTTTCTGTGTTCCAATAATTGGCAGTGTTTTGAAGTTTAGTTTCGAACTCACTTTGCCACTTTCAGCCCCCATATACGTGTATATATATACATATAAACTCACTTTGCCGCTCCCAGCATATATACATATATATATATATATAGATTGAAAATACTAGGTATTTAACTTTGATATTTTGATTAACATTTAAGAAAAAACCGCAAAGATACAAAAACAACAATGGTAAAAAATATCTTCCAGTGATAAATAGCAATAACATCAAAGTTGTTAATCACATAAACTTTTTTCTTCATTATTGCTGCTGGGTTTTTGAATATTTTACATATTTTGTCTATTTTTATTTTTTTTAATAATAATAAATTTAAAAATTAATATAATCTTTAACAATCCGGTTTGGATTTAATGGATTTCCAAAATAAAAATCCAAATTCAAACTATTACTACCAGATTTGGATTTTCAAACTATTTGACTTTATCCGATCAAAGCTAAACTGTTGGATAAATAACGATTTTAAACAGATCAGTTAATGATTTTATCGAATTCATGCCCACACCTACCTATTACAATTTTGACTCATCAAAATAAAAAAATGATTGTCATTGGTCATTAATGTGCAGATACCAATCCATATATGTAATGAAGACAAAAATTTATGTGATCAACAACTTTGGTGTTATTGCTAATTATCACTGGAAGATATTTTTTACCCTTATTTTTGTATTTTTGCTATTTTTTTAAGTGTTCATACTGTTAACTAAAATATCGAAGCCAAATACCTAATATTTTCAATCTCATATTAGGTATTTGGTCCTATCATTTTTAAGTGTTCTTGCTATTTGTATTCTTGATTTTTTTTTTATGTCTAAACAATTTCAAACCGTATCGATCCAAACCGAACCGTTACTAACAGTTTAGATCAAAACAATTTTATATCTAATTTTAAAAATCTAAATCGTATCGAACCATTGAAATTTTAATTGTTTGAATTTGGATATTGACAATATCCTAATCAAATTACACTGTACCCACCCCTAATAATAGGCCAAAGCCAAATAGCAACCCATAAAAATGACAGCAAACAAGTGCCAAGCTCAAACAGACCAGAACGCCCAACACTTTAGGCCAAACTAGACAACAAAAAAGCAAGCCCAAAGCATTTACTCAAAGCAATTAGGGAGGTTCCAAGACCTTGCAGTCCTCCTATTACAATCATTATCCATAAACTTAAAACAACATAACCTCATACAGATCATTTCTAAAATCAGTTTCAAAATAACAGCAGAGGTCTTCCTAGTATTGCCAAACACATGATTGTTGTGTTCCTGTCAAATACAATACACCATGGCTACAATAGCCAATTAAATTTTTATTAAGCATAGGTAAAGAACTACCATTCCAAAGGATAACCACCACATCTAGAAAATTAAACCAGTGAGGATAATTCCAAGGAATACCATACCTCAACAACACTCTCCACCATATACCACCACTAAATGGGCAATAAAAAAAGACATGCGCATGCAACTCAAAAGCATGATTACATATGACACAAAAGGATTTAGTTCGAGAGGAAAACTTGCAGATACAGTCAAATGTTGCAAGTCGTCTCTTAACTGCAATCCAAAGGTGAAAGCTGGGATAAGGGATATAGAACTTGTTCCTCACCAAGTATGCCCACCGAGAAGAAACCAACTACTTGGCAAATACTTTCACAAAAAGCTAGAGGAAAAGATCATGTTAGGGGACTAGATTCAAAAGACATAATATGAAAGAGGGGGGTTGGGGATAACCAACTTGCATGCATTATGAATGGTCGCCAAGCAAGGATTCAAGGAGAAAGGCCAATTCCAACTGCCATTTGAGAACATGCCACTTAGCTTGAAATTCAAAGGGATGCCCACCGAAACAACTGTATGGAAATTAATATTCCGCCATGCAAGTACTAGAAAATAAAGATGGAAGAAAGGAAATAAAAAAGCCAAGAACACAACAAACTTAACGAGGTTTAGCCAAATAACTTGTCTACGTCCTCGGAGAGTTTTAACATTCACTATGAGAGAATATAAAGTACAAGTTTACACCACTCAAGTTTATACCCAACCCGAGTCCTTGTATCTAGTAGGATATGTAACGACCCGTCCAAAATTTTAGGATCAGATTAGTGACTAATCAGGATTAGTGAGGTTAATCGGTGATTAGTTGGGCGAAATCGGACGAACGATGCAAAATGATGGTTTTGCCCTTGGGCGTGGATAAAACGTTGACTTTTCATTCATGTGGTCAATTGGACTTTGACCGATGACTGTGACGTAGTTCAGGAAGTCACGAGTTCATAGACAGGGGCACGTTCAATTCCAACATTCGAGGAAGAAGTTATGACGTTCGGAAGTTTAAGGGCATTTTGGAAATTTTGGTTAAAAGGGGCAAAATGTTGACTTTTGTACTAGGAGGTCCGATGGCCGAGGGCCGAAGACCGTTACGTAGATCAGGACGATACGAATCCGTAGACAGACGGCATGTCGAAATCGAACTTCGAACGAGAAAGTTATGGGTCACGGAAGTTCGGTTTCACTATGCACGTACTTCGAGGCGATGATGATTTGGCAGTATCTAATTGGGCAGATATTTTAGTGGGACCTATGGATGAGTGACAAGTGTCACTCATCCCATTGGTCAATCCCCTAAAAAGTGGATCTACATAATTAAATATCATTATAATTATTATTTTATAATTAATCTTCCTACCATTCAATCCTAGTCCTCCATCTAATCTAAATCACTCAATCCTCACCATTCATCTAATCCTCTCCTCTCTCATCTGATCAACTCATCTCTGTTTTCTCACAAGGACCCGAACCCATAATTCCCCAACTCTTCATTTTTCATCTTCGAACAAACAAACAACACACACCACCACCATCATCCATCATATGTGTGTGAGCGGCTGACCGTGAGGAATGAGAGTGAAAGGAAGGACTGAGAGACTAAGGAGGGCGGCTCACGGTGGTGGATGGCAGAGGTGAGAAACAAAGGGCCTTTGTTATTTTCAAAATTCGGGTTTCGGTTTTTGTGGGTCTTGGATCGAAACTAATGATTTGGTTATGTTTCTGGGGGTCTGGTGAGGCAAGTGAGGTGGTTTTCGTGTGCTAGGACGGCCTGGGGTGACGGTGGACGGTGGAGGATGTCATCACCGCCATGGCCGATCAAGGAGGTAAGGTTTTGGTGTTTATTCTTATACTTTTAAATGTTAATATGATAGGAAATAAGATTAGGAAGATATTTGGATCAAAAAGGGATGAAATGGAGTAGAAATGGAAGGGTTTAGGCCTTGAACTGGTCCAGACCGGTTCGGCCGGTTCAAACCAGTCGAACCCGGTTCGTCTCTCGGAGAAGACAATGAATAGTACTGCGCGTGGGCTTCAAGCGCAGTGGCTTCATTGGGCCCGTGGGGGTGCGTGAACAGTAATTTGGGAATGTCTTCAATATATGAAATCTTCTATTCGATGTAACAAAAATTTTGGGACTGGTTTCGTGTTGATCGGACACCATCTCAATAATATTCGGGGTATCAGAAGGTTTAGGTTCGAGATTTAAAATAGTTAAAAATTCGGAAAAATTACGGGGCTTCAATGATAGGTTAATAAGGTAGTTAGTAACCCTCTACATTGATTTGGACAGGTTTGGAAGTCCCGTTGATAGTGGTGAGGCCAGGGAAGGCCTATGACACGCGTATCGAGGCGCATCGTTGGACGGTCTGTGAGTGGACTTTGATTTCCAAACTGTGATGCATGCATAAATGTTTTATATGGATTATGATTGTGATTATATGATGTTGATTTGGATATTGGTGAATTATATGGTTTCACGCATTTCGAGGCGATTTACGTGGTTGATAAGGCCAATCAGATAAGGCCAAGTGTATAGTGGATATGTGGAATGGGCCCTTGGGATGGTGACACGTGCAGTGTGTGTAGTGGTTTCTAGGGAGTGCACGGTGTGTGTGTTTTAAATTGTGCAGTGTGTGCATCGTGGTTGTTCGAAGAAGAGAGAAACAGAGGGTGAGATTGAGAGAAAATTTAGAGTTGGCCGTGTGTTGGTGTGGCTTGGTGATTGAGTGAGTGAGTAGAGATCGAGAGGGAGGTAGTGAGTGAGTTGTGAGGGCAGCTCGTGTGAGTTTGAGTGTGTGAGGAGAGGGTGAGTTCTCAGGAAAACAGGGAGGACAGAACTAGAGAACCACCGTGCACGGTTGTGCACTTCCCGTGACTAAACCGTCAAATTGGACTCGTGGTGACGTTGTGAGGACAGAGGAGAGTCGAACAGACCCAGCAGAGCTCACGGTGGTGGTCGGCGTACAGGTAATTTTTCTAATTTCCTTTGCATGCTCTGTTTTGCCGCTTTGATTCAAACGGGTAGTCGTGAAGGTAGGGGCTGAGTCGAGGGGTTTGGTGAGTACTAGTTGACTCAGTGAGTTCCTAGGAGTCGTGACAGGACCTGCCCCGATCCCCCTGGGACCACCCGGGGACGTGCCCTGCTCCCGTCTGACACCCGACCTCAAAATACCAAAATTACCCTTAGGAATTCAAATGCATAAAGGAAATCCAAATTTAAGTCATACATAGCACGCCACACAAAAGATTCGAATACAAATAGTGTCAGACAAGGGATAGTTCCCGAATACAGTTTATTGAGCACGACTCTATACATTCTACGTGCCAACCTACCCAGTAGTAGGGTTCAGGTGCGCAACGTAAACCTATACCTCTTCCTCGGGATCCTCCTCCTCTTCCTCCTCAATAGCACGACCTGGAGGGGTTGTAAAACAACAAGGGTGAGTGGGCCGAAACTCAAGGTTTACAAAATAGTTTACCATATCGAACACATATAGATTTTCCCCTCCGTTTTCCGAAAAGCATGCATCAGTATCAAAAGCCACAAAATCATATAATCATAAGCCGAATAATATCAACATAATATAATCTCAGTCACTGCACTATACATCCCAACCCTGACATCCCACATGCCCAATAAGGTCACAGTCCCAAGGCTACGCGTGCCACCCGGGGTCTCAATCCCGAGTCCAGATCCCGAACCAAGTCCGGGTATGACATTCTAGATGCCTGACGTCCCAGACGTCCAATAGTAGCAATCCTGCTCCTGAGCCACTCTACGGCCCGGTCCCTCCGTAGAATGACTCCTCACAGGCAATACACCGTGACCACTCCGGGGTACCTACATCCGGAGGAGACAGTATCCTAGGGTAGATCTATACAGTGCAGTACCAAAGATAAATATCGAAATCCATATACATATACATGACTCAAAACCGTGCATAATCAACCAGATGGGTCTCATGCCCAAACATCGTAATACGTGCCATAAATCATACTCAGGATAAATAGATACTTTTGCTTGAATCACATATAGATATAATAGAAAGAAAAACAGTTATACATGTCAAGGTTTAGTGAAATCAAAGGCACACTCACAGTACAATCCCGCTGCAATCCCGAGCGTATAACCCTGTCCACGTGCTAAAGTACGATCCCTGTCACGTCCAAAGCATATGTAAAGGTCACTTTAAGTCTCTACTAAACAACTAAGAAACCCTAGACTGAAACCGGCCTGGGAAAGCCGTCCGAAAACGCTTCCCAAGGCTTCAAACCCTAATTTGACCAACTTAACGATCTCCGATCGACACGAAACCACCGCCATTGGATTCGTATCGTTGAAACCTTGAAAATGGTCCTGGTCCCACACAAAACACTATTCATACGCGCCCCCACGTGCCTGGTCAACTGTGCTACAGTACTGCTGATGTCAACATGACGTCACTGCTGACGTCATCACTAACAGTGTCAGAGAAAACGTGTCAGCAGCCCATTGGTCCCTGATCTGACTGTTTTCTGACATGATGATGTCATCATGACATCACTGCTGACGTCAGCATGATGACATCATCGGCTACAGAAACCGGGTCACCGTTGACCCACGGTTCGACCCGATCGCAGATCATGTTTTCGACCACCATTTCTAGTGAGGTTTGTTCCTATGGACTCGTCACATCCTACTCTATGGTTTTGTGAAAACAAAACTAGACTTTAGGTTGAAGAAACTACCTGAAAATCGACGGGAAGGTTGGCTGCAAGCTCAGGTCATCATCTCCGGCGAGTCGTCGAGCTTCCTGCCACGAGTCTTGGTCCAAAATGGTCGTCTAGGTCCCCTAAGTATTTCTCAGAAGTAAAAAATTAATTCTAACGTTAAAAACAAACGTTTCAAAGCAGGGAAGAGAATCGGGCCTTCTCGGGTTTCAGAGCTTACCACCGCCGTGTCGTCGCCGTGGCCCGTCCAGTCTAGTTCTGAGTCGTCCTAAGGTTCCAGTGATGTTAACTCTAAGTTGTTTCGGGTCCAGGTGAGGTGGTTTGGAAGGTTGGGCAGTTTCGGGTTGTTTGGTTTCCTTTCGGGTCTGGGAGGTTTCCCGGCCGTGCAGGGCGACCGTGGTGGTGGTGGCCGTGTCTAGTGAAGGTGGTGGGTGGTGGTTGTCGTTTGGAGGTTGCCTGGGTGTGGAGTGATGCTGTGAGGTGATGAGGTGTTTGTGCAGAGTGTGTTCACGGTTTGAAATGAGAGGAAAGTGTGAGAGTGTGAGATTCTGATCAAATAAAGAGAGAAGGAATTGAATCAATGGCCCAGATTCAATCTCAGTTTAAAAATGAAGGGTGAGGATTTCAGGAGGGAAAATAATTAATTAAGCAAATGGCCAACACAGATCCTTGTTTTAGGGAATGAAGGGGATGAGTGACACTTGTCACTCATCCAAGGGTCCAGATTGATTTGATTAAAGTAATCAGATTCTATTAATTTAATATTATTTTAATTCGGGTCTCGGTTAGTTCGGTTAATCGCGATTACTTCTGTGATCATAACTTTTTCGTCGTACGTCCGATTTCGGCGTGCCGCTTGTCTACGGATTCGTATTGACTCGACCTACGTAACGGTCCTTGGCCCTCGTCCGTTGGACTTCCTGGGTCAAAAGTCAATATTTGGCCCCTCTTTGACCAAATTACCAAAATACCCCTAGACTTCCGAACGTCACAACTTCTTCCTCGAACGTCGAAATCGAACGTGCCACCTGCCTATGAACTCGAGACGTCCTAAACTACGTCACGGTCATGGGTCAAAGTCCTAAATATTCCCCGGGGCAAAAGTCAACTTTTTCCCCTAATTAGGGGCAAAATGGTCAATTTATAATAAAATAATATTTACGAAAGTTCGGGTCGTTACAATCTACCCACCTTATAAAAATTTCGTCCTCGAAATTTACTCAAATAAAAAAGGGTGCTGTTCCCTCATCAAGTCTTCGGGTTCCCACGTCGCCTCCTCGACGTCATGGTTCCTCCACAGTACTTTCACCAACCGAATCGCCTTGTTCCTCAAAACCTTATTTTTCTGATCTAGGATCTGCACTGGTTTCTCTTCAAAGCTCAGATCAGTCATCAGTTCCACTAGTTGTTCCGGCAAGGCATGTGAATCGTCCCGTAGGTACTTCCACAACATGGACACATGGAAAACGTCGTGCACTCTGGCAAGTTTTGGAGGTAATGCTAACCGGTATGCCACGAGTCCAATCCTTTCTGTGATCTCAAATGGTCCAAAATAACGTGGACTCAACTTCCCACGTCGGCCAAAACGGACAATTCCTTTCCATGGAGATAACTTGAGGAACACAAAATCTCCAACCTCAAATTCCAAGTCTTGGATTCGTCGATCAGCATAGCTATTTTGGCGATCTTGCGTTGCCTTCAATCTTTCCTTGATGATTCGGACTTTTTCCTGGGTCATGTCCATCAAATCCAGCCTTATTGCTGCTCGCTCTCCTACCTCCATCCAGCAGATAGGTGTCCTGCACTGTCGACCATACAGTGCCTCGTAGGGCGCCATCCCGATACTTGCCTGATAACTGTTGTTGTATGCGAACTCCATCAAAGGTAAATGAGTATCCCATGAATCCTGAAACTGCAGTACACAAGACCTCATCATGTCCTCCAGAGTCTGAATAGTCCTCTCAGACTGTCCATCGGTCTGAGGATGGAACGTTGTACTGAAATGTAAGTTTGTACCCAAGGCGTTCTGCAAACTCCGCCAGAACCTGGAAGTGAAACAAGAATCTCGATCAGACACTATCGACTCTGGCGTACCATGAAGTCGAATGATCTCTTTCACAAACAGCTGAGCCAGTCGGTTTGGCTTAAATGTCTCCTGTACCGGCAAGAAATGAGCTGACTTGGTCAATCGGTCGACAATCACCCAAACTCCATCGAATCCTCTCTGAGTCCTTGGCAACTTAAAGAAAAAATCCATGGTAATGTGATCCGACTTCCACTCGGGAATCGGAAGTGGTTACATAGCTCCATACGGTCTCTGCTGCTTTGCCTTGACCTGCTGACAGGTCAAACATCTGCTCACAAACTCTGCAATATCCTTTTTCATTCCTGCCCACCTGTAACGACCCGAACCGAGAATAATAATATTTTAATGTAAAAAGACTATTTTGCCCCTGAAGGGGGGACACTTTGACTTTTGACCCGGGCAACAATTGGGACTTTGACCTATGACTATGACGTAGGTCGGGACGTCACGAATACGTAGACAGGCGGCACGCTGAAATCGGAGTTCGTATGAAGAAGTTATGGTCAAGGAAGCGTTTTAGCGAAATTTACGAACCGAGAACAACGGAATAAAATATTAATTTATTACGGGAATCCGTACCAACCTAATATTTAAATCAAACCGGTGGATTGGTGACAAGTGTCACCCATCCAAGCCTACACTATTCCCATAAAGCAACTTACACTATTTAATCTATTTTTATATTATTTATTTTCCCTCCAATTAACCCCAGCCCTTGGTTTTTCTGTTCAAATGAATCCTGGCCCTTCATTCTCATCTGCTCCCTTGTTCATGCACGATCTCTGTCTCTGCCTTTTCTTACAAACACACACAAACACACATACAGCCCCCACAACCCGTGCATTCCTTCCATTTTCTCTCAATCCAAACACACGAACCAGCAGCCCTCACACCACCAGACGACCACCCACAGCACCACCATTATCTGGTCTTCATCACCGTGCACCACCAGCAACCACCAGCCCGCTTTTCCCGTCCGAAATCCCGTCCAAAAACTCAGACCCGAAACACGACGGAAACGGGTCCAAGAAGCAAACCGTGACAACCACATCACCTCGACGCAGGGGAAGCTCCAGTCTGCACCGTGAGGACCCCAGGAGCTTAACTGGACGACGGCACGGCCTGCGGCGGCGACACGGCGGCGGTAAGGTCGAAAACCCGAAAACCCGTTTTACTCCTCTGTTTCGAACCAACCTGTTTTAGTGCTAGGAACTCAGTTGTTTGGTGTTAGAAATGTTCTAGGGTGAGAGACGAGTCGATCAGGACTGGTTTGGACGACGGACACGGCGTGGATCACCGGAGAAGACGATCGGACGTTGGCCGTGAGTTTCAGAGACGAACTGGTGAGTTTTCTCCCGTTTTCTTTCTAGTTTGAGGTTGTAGAACCATAGAACAGACCTAGACGACCCTATAGGGATGAACCCCGTCGAAAATGGTGGCCGGAATTGAACGGTTGAATCGGGTCAAGCCGTGGGTCGACGACGACCCGGTTCCAGTCAAACGGGTCTGACCCGATACTGTAGCATGATGACGTCATCATGCTGACGTCACTTCTGACGTCATGATGACGTCATCTTGTCAGATGTTGTCAGACCAGTGACCAATCAGAACGTGCCACGTGTCACCTGACAAGTGTCAGTGATGACGTCATGCTGACGTCAGCAGTATTGTAGCAGCGTTGACCCACGCGTTGACCAGGCGCGTGGGGGCGCGTGTGAACAGTGATTTTGGTGGGGCCGGTACCATTTTCAAGGTTTCGACGATACGGATCCAATGGAGGTGGTTTCGTGTCGATCGGAGATCGTTATGTTAGTCAAAATGGGGTTTGAAGCACCGGGAATAGTGCCCGGGATGCGATTTTGAGGCGGATCTGTTCTAGGGTCTTGGTATTGATATTATAGGATCCTTAAGTAACCCTCAGGAATAATAATACAGGTTTATAGAGATCGTTGAGCAGCAAGGACCGAGTGTGAGTGGGCTGTTTGATTTATAAAAGGCTTGCATGCATAAACTGTTTTACTATTTCCACTGATGAGTCTTATGAACTGTTTATATTTGCTATGTTTTGGGCATGAGACCCGTCTGGATTATATGTGGATTTTGTTTGGGATGTCCGGGGGACATAGGGTAAACTATACTGTTATTGTACTGTACTTTCCTACCTGTGTATATTGTCTCCTCCAGGGAGGGTCGTTGGCCTGGGTGGACCTTGGAGTAGTCACGGGGCTCTGACTGAGTGGAGTTGACCCCCGTTGGGCTGCTTACTCTCAGGAAGGCATGTTCATATACCTCGGGCAGTGACCGGGATACCGGGAGCTGATGTACCTAGAGAGTCTCGGGTGTGAGACCCTGAGTGGCAACGCGTAGCCTTAGAACCGTGACATCATTTGGGTTGGGTTTTACAGTGCACTGATATGTTAGTTTCACCTTACGATTATTATTGTGGTTTATTTGTTATGATTTCATTATAATATTATGTTTTCACTGCATGCAAGATTTGGAAAACGGAGGGGTAAAACCTTATGATTATTTTATTATTAAATTGATTTCTAAACTGTTATTTTTGGCCCACTCACCCTTGTTTTACTGACCCCTCCAGACCCTGACACGGAAATAGAGGAGGAGGACCCGGAGGAGGAGGCAGAGGTTTAGTTTGCCTAGCTGTGCACCTGTACACCCACTTGTGGGTAGGTTGAGCACCGAATAAATGTACTCTGACTAGTGTGCTCACATGTTGTACGACCGCTGCCAAGCTCCAGAACGCTGTCCAGACCGCTGAGGACTTCTGAACTGACCAGAACGTCCTCGGCTGCCAGAAGACGAAGATCCACCAGAATGTCCTCCCTTCGAGCCACGACGGCCCGAGAATCCCAAGTGTGGGCGATCACGTCGCCGAGTCTCCCCATCAGCTCGCTGACGAGCCAGGATACTGTTCTCAACCCTGGTCGCCGCATCAGTCAGATCCCTCATGGAAGCAAAGGGCGTTGCAGTCACCATCGCCTGAATCTCAGGTCGCAGGCCCCACTCAAATCTGTGACATCGGTCTGCCTCGGTGATCACGAAGTTCTCAGCAAAGCGAGACAACATCAGGAAGGTCTCCTCGTACTCTGCTACAGTCTGATCCCCCTGCCGGAGTTGCAGAAACTCCACCTCACGGGCGTTGCGAAACGACCGTGGATAGAACTGGTTGAGAAACCGCTCTCGGAAGGTCTCCCATGGAATGGTGTGAACAGTCCAGCCGGCCAAAACAAGGTTGTGCCACCATCGATAGGCGCTCCCATCCAGTAGGAAAGTCGCCAGTACGACACGCTCCTCCGGAGGACAGTGCATGACCTCGAAAATCTTCTCCCAGCGGTCAATCCACTGGTGTGCTTCCTCAGGGTCTGTTCCCCCACTGAAGTGCGTAGCACCCAGGCGCTGAGCCCGCTCAATGCTCGCAGTGTCTCCATTTCCTCCATTGCCCTCGTCAACACGTGCACGGGGTTCACGTCGGGGAGGCATATCCAACTGTGAAGAGGCAAACAGGTTAAAAGACATCGAAAGCGACCATGTACAAAGTACAAACCGCTATCCTAGTACTCTGACTACTAATCCTATGGCTCTGATACTCGTATCTCCTGGTTCACTTGGTAGGTCACACCCATCGGCGTCCCCACTCCCATCTCGTGCTCAAGTGCGGTCACCTCACGGCCCAACAGACTCGCACAACGCGGTGAAATAAAAGAATGAGTTGCCCCCGAATCCATCAATGCACGAACAACCATGCCATAAATATGTACAGTACCTGTCAACACTCCCGGAATGGATCTGGCCTGCTGCTGGGTAACAGCATAAACATGAGCCATAGACTCTGCAGGTCGTCCCCGTCCTCTAGCTCCTCGATCACCGGCGGAGCTACGGGAATTGAAAATCCAATTACAGGAACTGGTGGATCTAGGGTTTATCCGACCCAGTACATCACCATGGGGAGCGCCGGTCTTATTTGTGAAAAAGAAGGAGGGTAGTTTGCGGTTGTGTGTGGATTATCGGCAGTTGAACAAGGCTACGGTAAGGAACCAGTATCCCTTACCCAGGATCGATGATTTGTTCGATCAGTTACGAGGAGCACGATATTTCTCCAAGATAGATCTGAGGTCGGGATACCATCAATTGAGAATAGCCGAGGGGGATGTTCAGAAAACAGCTTTTCGAATGAGGTATGGGCATTATGAGTTCTTGGTGATGCCCTTTGGATTGACGAATGCACCAGCTGCATTCATGGACTTGATGAATCGAGTTTTTCGAGCATACTTGGATAAATTTGTGATCGTGTTTATTGACGACATCTTGGTGTATTCCAAGAGTGTCAGAGCTCATGAGGAGCACTTACGAAGGGTATTGGGTAAACTACGACAGGAGCAGCTGTATGCTAAGTTAAGCAAGTGTCAGTTTTGGCTAAATAGTATTGGATTCTTGGGTCACATTATATCACCTGAGGGGATAAGTGTGGATCCTCAGAAAACGGAGGCTGTGACAAATTGGCCAAGACCGACCACGGTGACGGAAGTGCGAAGTTTTGTTGGGTTAGCAGGCTATTATCGGAGATTCGTAGAGGGTTTCTCCCAGATTGCCGCACCATTGACCCGGTTAACCCGGAAAGGGGTGAAGTTTGTATGGGACGACCAGTGTGAACAGAGTTTTCAGGAATTAACGTTTCGATTAACCACTGCACCTGTCCTTGCATTACCAGACAGCAGTGGAGAGTTCGTGGTATATAGTGATGCATCGCTGCAGGGCTTGGGTTGTGTATTGATGCAGAATGGAAAAGTGATTGCTTACGCATCCCGACAGCTGAAGACGCACGAGTTGAACTACCCTACTCATGATTTGGAATTGGCAGCGGTGGTTCATGCTCTAAAGATCTGGAGACATCATTTGTTCGGTGTGACATGCCGAATATTCACCGATCACCAGAGTCTTAAACATTTGTTCACTCAGAAGGAACTCAACATGAGACAAAAGGAGATGGTTGGAATTGTTGAAGGATTATGACTGTACGATCGAGTACCATCCTAGCAAGGCAAATGTCGTAGCTGATGCACTTAGTAGGAAGTCGGCGGGATCAGTTGCGCATTTGAGATTGGTGTATCTTCCTTTGCTAGTGGAACTTCGGAAGAGCGGAGTTATGTTAGGGATGGACGATCAGGGAGCCTTGTTGGCTAGCTTTCATGTGCGACCTGTGTTGGTCGACAGGATCATCGAGGCTCAACTACAGGACCAGATATTCTGTGACTACAGAAACGAGGTTGAATCTGGACAGAGACAAGATTTCTCCGTCAGGGGCGATGGAGCATTAGTAAAGCTTGGGAGATTGTGTGTACCTGCGGTACCAGAGTTGAGGAGAGAGATTTTAGACGAGGCCCACAGTTCGGCCTATGCTATGCATCCAGGAGGGACAAAGATGTACCGTACCCTCCGGGACTATTATTGGTGGCCAGGGATGAAAAGGGAGATAGCTGAGTTTGTCAGCAAATGTTTGATCTGTCAGCAGGTCAAGGCAGAACGGCAGCGTCCGTATGGGGCTATGCAGCCACTTCCAATTCCGCAATGGAAGTGGCATCATATTACAATGGACTTTGTCTTCAAGTTACCAAAGACAAGGAGTGGAGTTGATGGAGTCTGGGTAATAGTGGACCGGTTGACTAAATCAGCGCATTTTCTGCCTGTACGTGAGACGTACAAGCTCAACCGTTTGGCCCATCTATTCATTAATGAGATCATCCGACTACACGGTACCCCAGAGTCGATCGTGTCGGATCGGGATCCGCGTTTCACATCCAGGTTTTGGAGGAGTCTACAGACTACTTTGGGTACGAAATTACACTTCAGTACGGCATTCCACCCACAGACCGACGGACAGTCTGAAAGGACAATACAAACTCTCGAGGACATGATGAGAGCCTGTGTGTTGCAATTCCAGGATTCGTGGGCTGATCGATTGCCATTGATGGAGTTTGCCTACAATAACAGCTACCATGCGAGTATAGGGATGGCACCCTATGAGGCACTGTATGGTCGACAGTGCAGAACACCGGTATGCTGGATGGAGATCGGAGAAAGAACCGCAGTGGGGCCGGATCTGATGGATATGACCCAGGAGACAGTTCGGGTTATTCGGGAGAGATTGAAGGCGGCCCAGGATCGTCAGAAGAGCTATGCGGATCGACGGATCCGAGATTTAGAGTTCGAGGTTGGTGACTTTGTCTTTTTAAAGTTATCGCCGTGGAAAGGGATTCTTCGATTTGGACGACGTGGGAGATTGAGTCCTCGTTATATCGGACCATATGAGATTGTCGAGAGGATTGGTCCAGTGGCTTACCGTTTAGCACTACCTTCGGAGTTTTCCCGAGTACATGATGTATTTCATGTGTCGATGCTACGGAAGTATCTTCGGGATGACTCTCATGCACTGCCAGAGCAACCACTGGAACTGATGACAGATTTGAGTTTCGAGGAACGGCCAGTGCAGATTCTGGATAGGAAGGAAAAGGTTTTAAGGAACAAGACGATTTCTTTGGTTAAAGTACTATGGCGGAACCACGAGGTGGAGGAAGCGACATGGGAACCCGAGGAATTGATGAGAGGGCAGTACCCATACTTGTTTGAGTAAATTTCGAGGACGAAATTTCTGTAAGGAGGGTAGGTTGTAACGACCCGAACCGAGAATAATAATATTTTAATGTAAAAAGACTAGTTTGCCCCTGAAGGGGGGAAACTTTGACTTTTGACCAGGGCAACAATTGGGACTTTGACCCATGACTATGACGTAGGTCGGGACGTCACGAATACGTAGATAAGCGGCACGCCGAAATCGGAGTTCGTATGAAGAAGTTATGGTCAAGGAAGCGTTTTAGCGGAATTTACGAACCGAGAACAACGGAATAAAATATTAATTTATTACGGGAATCCGTGCCAACCTAATATTTAAATCAAACCGGTGGATTGGTGACAAGTGTCACCCATCCAAGCCTACACTATTCCCATAAAGCAACTTACACTATTTAATCTATTTTTATATTATTTATTTTCCCTCCAATTAACCCCAGCCCTTGGATTTTCTGTTCAAATGAATCCTGGCCCTTCATTCTCATCTGCTCCCTTGTTCATGCACGATCTCTGTCTCTGCCTTTTCTTACAAACACACACAAACACACATACAGCCCCCACAACCCGTGCATTCCTTCCATTTTCTCTCAATCCAAACACACGAACCAGCAGCCCTCACACCACCATACGACCACCCACAGCACCACCATTATCTGGTCTTCATCACCGTGCACCACCAGCAACCACCAGCCCGCTTTTCCCGTCCGAAATCCCGTCCAAAAACTTAGACCCGAAACACGACGGAAACGGGTCCAAGAAGCAAACCGTGACAACCACATCACCTCGACGCAGGGGAAGCTCCAGTCTGCACCGTGAGGACCCCAGGAGCTTAACTGGACGACGGCACGGCCTGCGGCGGCGACACGGCGGCGGTAAGGTCGAAAACTCGAAAACCCGTTTTACTCCTCTGTTTTGAACCAACCTGTTTTAGTGCTAGGAACTCAGTTGTTTGGTGTTAGAAATGTTCTAGGGTGAGAGACGAGTCGATCAGGACTGGTTTGGACGACGGACACGGCGTGGATCACCGGAGAAGACGATCGGACGTTGGCCGTGAGTTTCAGAGTCGAACTGGTGAGTTTTCTCCCGTTTTCTTTCTAGTTTGAGGTTGTAGAACCATAGAACAGACCTAGACGACCCTATAGGGATGAACCCCGTCGAAAATGGTGGCCGGAATTGAACGGTTGAATCGGGTCAAGCCGTGGGTCGACGACGACCCGGTTCCAGTCAAACGGGTCTGACCCGATACTGTAGCATGATGACGTCATCATGCTGACGTCACTTCTGACGTCATGATGACGTCATCCTGTCAGATGTTGTCAGACCAGTGACCAATCAGAACGTGCCACGTGTCACCTGACAAGTGTCAGTGATGACGTCATGCTGACGTCAGCATGACGTCACTGCTGACGTCAGCAGTACTGTAGCAGCGTTGACCCACGCGTTGACCAGGCGCGTGGGGGCGCGTGTGAACAGTGATTTTGGTGGGGCCGGTACCATTTTCAAGGTTTCGACGATACGGATCCAATGGAGGTGGTTTCGTGTCGATCGGAGATCGTTATGTTAGTCAAAATGGGGTTTGAAGCACCGGGAATAGTGCCCGGGATGCGATTTTGAGGCGGATCTGTTCTAGGGTCTTGGTATTGATATTATAGGATCCTTAAGTAACCCTCAGGAATAATAATACAGGTTTATAGAGATCGTTGAGCAGCAAGGACCGAGTGTGAGTGGGCTGTTTGATTTATAAAAGGCTTGCATGCATAAACTGTTTTACTATTTCCACTGATGAGTCTTATGAACTGTTTATATTTGCTATGTTTTGGGCATGAGACCCGTCTGGATTATATGTGGATTTTGTTTGGGATGTCCGGGGGACATAGGGTAAACTATACTGTTATTGTACTGTACTTTCCTACCTGTGTATATTGTCTCCTCCAGGGAGCGTCGTTGGCCTGGGTGGACCCTGGAGTAGTCACGGGGCTCTGACTGAGTGGAGTTGACCCCCGTTGGGCTGCTTACTCTCAGGAAGGCATGTTCATATACCTCGGGCAGTGACCGGGATACCGGGAGCTAATGTACCTAGAGAGTCTCGGGTGTGAGACCCTGAGTGGCAACGCGTAGCCTTAGAACCGTGACATCATTTGGGTTGGGTTTTACAGTGCACTGATATGTTAGTTTCACCTTACGTTTATTATTGTGGTTCATTTGTTATGATTTCATTATAATATTATGTTTTCACTGCATGCAAGATTTGGAAAACGGAGGGGTAAAACCTTATGATTATTTTATTATTAAATTGATTTCTAAACTGTTATTTTTGGCCCACTCACCCTTGTTTTACTGACCCCTCCAGACCCTGACACGGAAATAGAGGAGGAGGACCCGGAGGAGGAGGCAGAGGTTTAGTTTGCCTAGCTGTGCACCCGTACACCCACTTGTGGGTAGGTTGAGCACCGAATAAATGTACTCTGACTAGTGTGCTCACATGTTGTATTTTACTTTCCCTTGTCTGACAGTATCACTTTAAACACTTTGTTTGTACGTATCTATCTATTTAAGTATTCGGTTTTTATTTAAGGGTAATTTTGGTATGTTTAGAGTCATTGTCGGACGGGAGCGGGTCACGTCTCCGGGTGGTCCCAGTGGGATTGGGACGGGTCCTGTCACCACCAATAGTGGTTCTAGAGGGTACGGTACATCTTTGTACCTCCCGGATGCATGGCATAAGCCAAACTGTGGGCTTCCTCAAGAATTTCTGCCCGTAACTCTGCCACTGCAGGAACACACACACGGCCCAGTTTCACCAGAGCTCCATCTCTTCGGATAGTAAAGTTCTGCCTCTCATCCGTTTCGACCTCGATCCTGTAGATACAAAGTGTCGGATCCTCTAATTATGCCTCGATAATCCGATCGACTAGCACAGGTCGTACATGAAAACTGGCCAAAAAAGCTCCATGTTCATCCATCCCCAGCATAACTCCAGCTCTTCGGAGTTCCACTAGCAAAGGAAGGTACACCAGCCTCAGGTATGCAATCGATCCTGCTGACTTCCTGCTAAGTGTGTCTGCCACGACATTCGCCTTTCCTGGATGATATTCAATCGTACAATCATAGTCCTTGATCAGTTCCAACCACCGTCGCTGCCTCACGTTCAGGTCCTTCTGAGTGAACAAATGCTTTAGACTCTGATGATCGGTGAAGATCCTGCAAGTCACCCCGTACAGATAATGTCTCCAAATTTTTAAAGCGTGAACCACTGCCGTTAACTCCAGATCGTGCGTAGGGTAGTTTAGTTCATGTGTCTTTAGTTGTCTTGATGCATAAGCGATAACTCGACCATTCTGCATCAGCACGCAACCCAAACCTTGTAATGATGCGTCACTGTAGACTTCGAACTCTCCACTATTATCCGGTAAGGCAAGAACAGGTGCGGTAGTTAACCGACGTTTTAATTCCTGATAACTCTGCTCACACCGTTCATCCCAAATAAACTTTACTCATTTCCTGGTCAAACGGGTCAACGGTGCAGCGATACTAGAGAAGCCCTCAAAAAATCTCCGGTAGTATCCTGCCAAACCAACGAAACTCTGTACCTCAGTCACGGTCGTCGGTCTAGCCCAATTTGTCACAGCTTCGGTCTTCTGGGGATCCACACTAATCTCGTCTGCTGATACCACATGTCCCAGAAAACCAATGCTGGTTAGCCAAAACTGGCACTTACTCAGCTTGGCGTATAACTGGTTCTGCCTCAGCTTCCCTAACACCAACCGTAAGTGTTTCTCATAAGCCTGAGCACTCCTCGAGTACACTAGGATGTCATCAATGAACACGATCACGAACTTATCCAAATAAGATCGGAAGACCCTATTCATCAGATCCATGAATACTGCTGGAGCATTCGTCAAGCCGAAAGGCATCACAAGGAACTCATAATGCCCGTATCTGGTCCGAAACGCTGTCTTCGGGACATCCTCCTCAGCAATCTTCAACTGATGATAACCGGATCGTAAATCAATCTTCGAGAAGTACTGTGCTCCTCGCAGTTGATCGAATAGATCATCAATCCTGGGTAAGGGGTACTGGTTCCTTACCGTGACCTTGTTGAGCTGTCGATAGTCCACACACAAACGGAGGCTCCCCTCCTTCTTCTTCACAAATAACACCGGTGCACCCCACGGTGATGTACTTGGTTGGATGAATCCCAAATCCACCAACTCCTGCAATTGGGTTTTCAGTTCCCGCAACTCCGCTGGTGCCATCCGATCGTGTGTCGGGAAGTAGTTCAATCGTGAACTCGATCTCCCGATGTGGTGGTAAGCCAAGCAAATCTTCCGGGAACACATCCGAAAATTCTCGCACCACAGGTATATCATCGGCACTCGGAGTATCACTCTGCGTCGTCACAACATGCGCCAGATAACCCTGGCATCCCTTTCGTAGAAACTTGGTAGCGGCAAGTGAAGAAATTATTTCAGGTAGCGAACCGTCACGCTCTCCCTGAAAATTAACCTCCGGCAAACTCGGACTCCGCAGAATCACTCGCCTACTACAACAGTCGATGAGCGAACCGTGCTCCGTCAACCAATCCATTCCCAAGATAACATCAAAGTCATGGATATCCATAAGGATTAGATCAGCTAGTAGATCTACATCCTCCACCCTTACTGGGCATCTCCGAATCACTTGATTCACTATGTACACAACGCCCATCGGTGTACCAACACCCATCTCACTATCCAAGGCTAACACCTCGCGATCTAACATACCCGCACAACTCTTCGAAATAAAAGAATGGGTAGCCCCAACATCCATTAACACTCGTACAACAAGATTTGAAATATGAAGAGTACCTGTAACCACGCCTGGGGCTGACCTCGCCTGCTGCTGAGTCACTGCAAAAACACGAGCCCTGGGCCCCGCAGTCTGTCCGCACCCACGCGCGCCACGCTCAGCACCCTGTCCTCGGCCTCTGGTAGTGTTGGAAGCCGAACTCTGTGTAACACTAGCACCTTTAGCCTCATTGTTCCTTGACAACAAAGGGAAATCCCAGGCATAGTGGCCCGCTCCTCCACAAGCAAAACAACTAACTGTCCTCGGTCCATCCCAAGACCCTCCTGATGCACCACTCCAAGACTGATGCTGGCCAGAACTGAATCTCGATCCGCTCCTCTGAGAGCCCCCATGTCGACCTGACCAGCCACGACCACGTAAAGATGAGGGTGCTCCTCGGTAACCTCCCTCCTTAGAGATCTTCGGGCCGGTTGGTCATGGATATGGACGATCCCAGCGCTGCCCCTCGCCTGATGATTGTCGCGCCTAGTGTGCCGCCAGACTGGCCTCGACACAAACTACAACGTCGACCATATCCCTCAGAGTCGCAAAACTAGCAGCCGTCACACTTGCCTATAACTCTCCTCGGAGTCCCAGCTCAAATCTTTGACATTTTTCCTCCTCAGTACTCACAAAAGCTGCCGCAAAACGGGAAAGCTTCCCGAAAGTCTGCTCATATTCTGCCACGGACATATCTTCCTGCTCCAGCCGCAGGAACTCTGCCTCTTGTGCCACGCGAAATAATCGAGGGTAGCACTGATCTAGGAATCGGGCACGAAAGACCTCCCATGTGGTGGTGTGGACAGACCACCCTGACATCTCAAGACCATGCCACCACTGATAAGCTCCGCCTTCCAGTAAGAAGGCCGCCAATGTCACCCGCTCACCGCGTGGGCAATGCATCACGGTGAAGATTCTTTCCCATTTAGCAATCCACTCATAGGCATCCTCGGGGTTTGATCCCCCGATGAAAGGTGTGGCTCCCAACCGCTGAGCCCGCTCAATGCTATCGTATTTCATCTCTCTCGCGATTTCCTCGTCAGTTCGTGCTTGAGGAATTCTCCTTGGAGGCATAACCCACTGTTAAAAGGCATAGATTAGATAATGACATCTTTTAAACTAAGTACTGACCACTAGTCTAGCATGCTGACCACAACCTAGTGCTCTGATAACAAGTTGACATTCTAGATGCCTGACGTCCCAGACGTCCAATAGTATCAATCCTGCTCCTGAGCCATTCTACGGCCCGGTCCCTCCGTAGAATGACTCCTCACAGGCAATGCGCCGTGACCACTCCGGGGTACCTACATCCGGAGGAGACAGTATCCTAGGGTAGATCTATACAGTGCAGTACCAAAGATAAATATCGAAATCCATATACATATACATGACTCAAAATCGTGCATAATCAACCAGACGGGTCTCATGCCCAAACATCGTAATACGTGCCATAAATCATACTCAGGATAAATAGATACTTTTGCTTGAATCACATATAGATATAATAGAAAGCAAAACAGTTATGCATGTCAAGGTTTAGTGAAATCAAAGGCTCACTCACAGTACAATCCCGCTGCAATCCCGAGCGTATAACCCTGTCCACGTGCTAAAGTATGATCCCTGTCACACCCAAAGCATACGTAAAGGTCACTTTAAGTCCCTACTAAACAACTAAGAAACCCTAGACTGAAATCGGCCCGGGAAAACAGTCTGAACACGCTTCACAAGGCTTCAAACCCTAATTTGACCAACCTAACAATCTCTGATCGACACGAAACCACCGTCATTGGATTCGTATCGTCGAAACCTTGAAAATGGTCCTGGTCCCACATAAAACACTGTTCACACGCGCCCTCACGTGCTTGGTCAACTGTGCTACAGTACTGCTGACGTCAGCATGACGTCATCACTGATAGTGTCAGAGGACACGTGTCAGCAGCCCATTGGTCCCTGTTCTGACTGTTTTCTAACATGATGACATCATCATGATGTCACTACCGACGTTAGCATGATGATGTCATCGGCTACAGTAACCGGGTCTGAAACAGGGTCACCGTTGACCCACGGTTCGATCCGATCGCAGATCGTGTTTCCGACCACCATTTCTGGTGAGGTTTGTTCCTATGGACTCGTCACATCCTACTCTATGGTTCTGTGAAAACAAAACTAGACTTTAGGTTGAAGAAACTACCTGAAAATGAAGGTTGGCTGCAAGCTCAGGTCATCATCTCCGGCGAGTCGTCGAGCTTCCAACCACGAGTCTTGGTCCAAAATGGTCGTCTAGGTCCCCTAAGTATGTCTCAGAAGTAAACAAACAATTCTAACGTTAAAAACAAACGTTTCAAAGCAGGGAAGAGAATCGGGCCTTCTCGGGTTTCAGAGCTTACCGCCGCCTTGTCGCCGCCGTGGCCCGTCCAGTCTAGTTCTGAGTTGTCCTAAGGTTCCAGTGATGTTAACTCTAAGTTGTTTCGGGTCCAGGTGAGGTGGTTTGGAAGGTTGGGCAGTGTCAGGCTGTTTAGTTTCCTTTCGAGTCTGGGAAGTTTCCCGGCCGTGCAAGGCGGCCGTGGTGGTGGTGGCCGTGTCTAGTGAAGGTGGTTGGTGGTGGTTGTCGTTTGGAGGTTGCTTGGGTGTGGAGTGATGTTGTGAGGTGATGAGTTGTTTGTGCAGAGTGTGTTCACGGTTTTAAAGGAGACGAAAGTGTGAGAGTGTGAGATTCTGATCAAATAAAGAGATAAGGAATTGAATCAACGGCCCAGATTCAATCTCAGTTTAAAAATGAAGGGTGAGGATTTCATGAGGGAAAATAATTAATTAAGCAAATAGCCAACACAGATCCTTGTTATAGGGAATGTAGGGGATGAGTGACACTTGTCACTCATCCAAGGGTCCAGATTGATTTGATTAAAGTAATCAGATTCTATTAATTTAATATTATTTTAATCCGGGTCTCGGTTAGTTCGGTTAATCGCGATTACTTCCGTGACCATAACTTTTTCGTCGTACGTCCGATTTCGACGTGCCGCTTGTCTACGGATTCGTATTGACTCGACCTACGTAACGGTCCTTGGTCCTCGTCCGTTGGACTTTCTGGGTCAAAAGTCAACATTTGGCCCCTCTTTGACCAAATTACCCCTAGACTTCCGAACGTCACAACTTCTTCCTCGAACGTCAGAATCGAACGTGCCACCTGCCTATGAACTCGTGACGTCCTAAACTACGTCACGGTCATGGGTCAAAGTCCTAAATATTCCCCGAGGTAAAAGTCAACTTTTTCCCCCTTAGGGGCAAAATGGTCAATTTACAATAAAATAATATTTACGAAAGTTTGGGTCGTTACAAGTCGTTTAAGGTCGACACCATGACGGGGGAGTACACGGGTGGCCGGGAGGAAGAACAGAGTTTTGGGAGGTTACGGGTTCGAGTTAGGGACGTTGAGATGTAGGCTGTGTTGGAGTGTTTGGATGAGGGGAATGGATTGCTGGGTAGAGGACGAAGAGATTGGTGGAAGGAGGGACTGAAATGGTGGATGGACGGCGGAGAACCGGTCACGCCGGTTCGGTTTGGTTGAACCGGTCTGGACTGCCTGGACAGAGGTTGACGATGACACTGTAGCAGGCGCGTGAGGTCCACGCGCAGCCACTTTGGGCGGCGCGTGGGGGCTCGTGCGGTGGTTTCTGGGGAAACTTCCAACTAGGTTTTTGGTCTAGAATTTGTAACGAATCTTTTGAGATAGGTTTCGGGTTAAACGGACGTTGTTTCGGGTTAGTTCCGCGAGGTCGAAGGGTTAGGGTCTCGGTTGGTTACGTTTAGAACCCGGGGATTTTTGTGGGGAGTTAGGAGGACCTTAGTAAACGTATTAGTGACGTATTTTGGTGACTGTGATAGGATTGGGAAGCCCCGAGGAGGTCGAGGAACGTTCGGGACGCGAGTGACTTGCCCGGTATCTGTGAGTGGACCCCTTCTTTATAACTGAGCATGCATAACTGATTTTAATTACTTGTTTTATGGTTTTATATGTGATTTCCTGGTTATTTGAATATGCTATAACTGTTTTACTTAAGTGTACGTTTTTCGAGAAAGTACGATTTTCAGCACGTTTTACGAGAAAGGTTTGATTTCTGGCTGTGATGCTATGATTTTGGGATTTCAAACGATAAATGGTGTTCAATGATTATAAAGGGATTTTGGAACATGATTTCGATGATCAAGGTTTTCAGTTTTAGAATCGGATTTCGGAAAACGAGATTTGATTTTAAGGTTGAAAAGTGGCTTTCCGGATTTAGGTTCGGAATGACGATTCTGGATACCGGAAGGGCTTCAGACCAGGGATTTCGGATTCGGGTTTGGATATGGATTTAGAAATGGTTTTCAAATGGTTTTGGATTGGATTTGATGGATCTGATTATTGGGTTTAAAGACCCGGATATGTGATTGATGGGGGAAGGGCCCGGATAGGGTTTAAAGACCCGGATTGAGTTTAAAGACTCGGAGTTTAAAGACTCTGATATATTGATATTTCCCCCGTAGGCCTGTTGAGTTTAAAGACTCGGATTATTGAGGCCTGGGTTGAGTTTAAAGACTCGGGAGTTTAAAGACTCGGATAGGTCCAGCAGGTTTGATCGGATAATGATTGCTTGGTATTTACGCTTTATGATATGGTTTTATGATGTTTCTGATGTAACTGTTTTAAAATGGGTTATGCATGTATGTTTTCAAAACGGAGGGCCAAACCCTGGTTTGTTATAAAATGGTTTTTGAAACTTTTATTCTTTAAGGTCCACTCACACTTTCTGATTTTTTTTTTCTGCCCTCCAGGTTGTGGAGCTAGCGCGAGGGTTGACGTTGAGGCAGCGTCGGAGGCATAGAGTACTCGAGAGTTTTCCCAGAGTGTTTATGACTTTACGTTGTGTGCGTACTCTATGTATCAGTTTTTGTTTTCTTTGTTTGGTACTATGTTCTGTATAGATGTTGACATTGGGCTGTTTTAAATTCTCCTGTGTCTGGTAGTGTAATTTGTGGTTTTCGTGAGGTCCTTTCAGTCTTTCGTTTTTGGATTGTCAGACGGGAGCAGGGTTTAGTCCCTAATCCTGGGGGATTAGGGGTGGGCCCTAACACTTGGAATCCATTGAGTTACGTAATCAGGCCGGTGACCCAGTTGCTTTATGAAATCGGGCCAGGGGCCCAGTTGGTTATGAAATCGGGCTGAGACCCATTTGAGTTATATTATCACGCCAGGGGTCCAGTTGATTTACGAAATCGGGCCAAGGGCCCAGTTGATTTAGGAAATCGGGCCAGGGGCCCAGTTGGTTATGAAATCGGGCTGAGACCCATTTGAGTTATATTATCGGGCCAGGGGTCCAGTTGATTTACGAAATTGGGCCAGGGGGCCAGTTGATTTACGAAATCGGGCCGGGGGCCCAGTTGATTTACGAAATCGAGCATGAGGCCCAGTTGGTTTATAAATGTGATTTCGGGTCAGAGACCCTAAATGGATGTGAATAAATGTTTTTGGATTTGATAAATCAGATGTTTGGACTTGTGATGGTTTTATGGAAATTCCGGGCAGGGCCCTTGAGATGTTTTGAAATGATTGATGAACTGTTTTCCATAAACCATCTTGATACGAGGATATGTGGATGGTCTCCTCCAGGTGTCTGGGACATTGGAGAAGTCACAGTGCATTGCCTGCGAGGGGTCATTATACGGAGCTACCGGACCGTATAATGACTCAGGAGTAGGAATGCTACGATCAGACGTCTAGGACATCAAACATCTGGGATGCCAGAGATATGGACCCGGTGAGACCCCGAGCAGCACGCGTTGCTTATACCGTGAGATATGACGTCTGGGACGTCGAGTGTCTGGGACGCTAGGCCTTATCGAATATATGTTTGGTTTTTGGTATTCATGGTTTTGGGTAGAGACCCACATGATTTAGTTTTACGGATTTTGGGCTAAGGCCCTAATGGTATATTTGAGTAAATGTTTTGAATTACGGATTTTCGATGCATGCATACGTTTTAATGAAGGGCATAAATATCTTGGTGAAATGTGTTTTATTAACTTATTTATTTTCGTCCACTCACAGCCTTTGTTATTTTTAATGCCCTTCAGGTTGATCACGGATGCGACTGCAGCAGAGACTAGGACATCGCATGCCTCCTCCATCGATCCTTGCTCACTCTGGAAGCCCCGTTTGGGCAGTGGCTTTAGGTTATCCCTTGTCTGACACTTCATTTCAGACGGGAGCATGGCACATCCCACGATAATCGGGGGGGAGGGGATTGGGATGGGTCGTGTCAGGATACCTCTTATACACCCTCTCTCAACCTGGAAGATCACTCTACGTCAAAAGCTATGCACACTCTTGAAGCACTCGCAAGTCACCTTTTTTCTATACGTGCAGACCCTTAGAGTTACTCTCAATCACTCACTCACTTGTGATGTGTTCTCCTTGATTACCAAATGTGGCCAAGATCTCCTCCTTATATAGGCCAAGGAGTGATAGGTCCTCAAATAAGCATTATTTTATACCATTTATACTTGAATTTTAATATGTAAATAATAAATAATTAGATAAAATAATTTATTTTGGGATATTTTTGTTTAAATAAATAAAGTTTGTAATTTGGAGCATTTTGGCGAAAGAATCGTCTCGATCGGAATTATAACGAAAAAATTATGGATGAAATTCGGTGAAAATATTAATTAAGTTATAAATTAATTAAATTTCATTTTTTTCTGCAACCCAAATCCATTTTTACAAACCCAGCCCAGCCATTCATGCAAGCCCGGCCTGCTGCCATCCCCAGTCCAGTCCGGCTAGAAGCCCAGAAGCCCAAAAATCCAGCCTGTCAGGCCCATCAAAACCCAGGCCCGCGTCAAACCCCTCAACCCAGTCCATCATGTCGTCGACAGGCGCCTGCCAATGCCACCCTTCTTCCTTCGGCGCGTGCATACCGAAATTGGACGCCCACTGCAGCGCGCGTCTACCAAAGACACCTTCTGCAGTCCAGCGCACACCTGTCGGCCACTCTCCTCCTTTCCAGCCTGGCCACGCCGATCTGCAGGCTGCTTTTCAGGCTATCCACGCTGAAGCCACCCACAGCAGCACAACCAACTGCTACCAACTCCACTAACCCTCTTTTCAGCCACTTTACAGCAAAAACTCATCCCTAAATTCATCATTTCCATCACTTCTTCATGTACTATTTTATTATTATTATTATATTTTTATTTTGTACTTTTATTTAAATAATTGTGGCACTCCCTCTATAAATAGGGAGACCATTTCATGTATTTGGGAGGTCCCCATTAGCCCCCATTTTCCCCATTTTGTTTCTCCTTTTAGTTTAGGTTCTTATAATTTCTCTCTAGTTCTTCTCTTCTTTTGGTTCTTGTTCTACATTTTTGGGACCATTTTAACTTTTTGTAGATTTTCTTATTAATTAGTTTTTTTTTTTAATTCTTGTTCTTAATTTATGTTTACTTTTATTTTTCTTAATTTCATTTCTTCTTTACTTTGTTCTTGTAATATTTCTTTGAGATCTCTTAAACACATTTTTATGTTTTCCTTAAGAAATACCTAGGCCAAGTAATTCTAAGGCAATTCAAGAGTTTTAAGACCGAATTCCTCGTATTTCTTCTTCCATCTTCACAAGTTTCCTGCCGCTGTTCGGTGATTCTTGTGAAAATTCATATTTTTCTACTTAAATTCTTGTTATTGTTATTGGTTTTACTTATAATTCAATATATGTGTTGGTATTTTCTTTCTAACATTTGTAATTAAGAATGCAATCTCCATGTGTTTTACTTTTTGAATTTCTTTTAATTCATATGTTTTAGTGCTTAAACTTCAATTCGAAGCTAAATGTTGAACCGCTGTTCGGGGCATTTAGAATAGAGTTGAAGAGATTTAATGTTTGATCGTTGTTCGGCGCATTAAATCATTAACTTAAGGTGAATCATATTGTAAGTAATAATCCGATGTTCGGTGCATTTATAATATGAAAATGTATACATATATTTGAGATGATTAAGGTAAGATTTCGTCATTGGTTCAATATAAGTATGATGTTAGAGTGTTGGTAAAAATATGTGTTTGAAGAAAGTTTACTAGTACAAAGGTTAAAGTAGAAGTAAAATTAAATATTCAATTATTTTTACTTGTTTTCTTTATTTTATATTTACAACCCTTTTTCAAACCCCCCCCCCCCCCCCCCCTTCCCCCATTTTTTAATTCTTTATTCTTTATTCTTTTATTCTTTTATTATTTTATTTTATTCTTTAATTCTTTATTCTTTTATCACTTTATTCTTTAATTAATTAATTCTTTGATCATTTAATTCTTTGATTATTTAATTATTTAATTCATTAATTTATTCATTATTCTTTCCCACTAACATATTATTAATGTTCCCTAATTTCTCCGGTTAAGAACGATCCCTATTTACCAATACTACATCTACACAAAAAGGGTTTAAATTGCATAACAATCAAATTACGTATTTAATTTGATGCGTAGTTTGGGCGTTGTCAAGAAGGAACCATCTAGATGTCTTCATTAATACTCCATCCACCTACCTACTTCATTTATTGAATCTTCCACCTACTTCTGTCATGAACCTTCTATACATATCTTAGGTTCATGCACTAATCTAGAACCACAAATATATTCTAGATAAGCCCAATAATATGGACGCCCAAATACCTTTTGTGATTATACTTTAGTGTTGAGCCTGAATATTTTACAATCTCCCACTCCAGGCCAACTTAAGTGGATAGTGTCGCACCTCCACTTCCATCCTTGAAGTCCATCTCAAATTGAGATACCACATGATATACCCATAAGCATTCCATTGACCTTATTCCTTTACTACCTACATATACCCTAAATCAGTTGCATACGGTCCTAGCTCCCGCTTATTCAAAAATGGCCAATGCTATGTGCAACTGTTCCGAGTCAAAAAGCACCAGTTGGCTCCTAAGAAGGACCTCGAAGTTACCTCTTTCCTAGCAGGATTTTCCATTCTCACCATCATCTGAAACCTGGAAACATGTGGATAGCGTCTATGATGTGCCCGCAAACGAGACCCGTTTCAGGTACATGTTCTTCGGTGCATGGTGTTTCCCAACAACCTTCGAGGTCTGGGTTATTCCTATCAGACGGAACATACTTTTACATTTTTTTCTCTTCATTAGGACCATACAGCCACGTGACACTTTCATAACTCCCCATACTAACGAAACCTTGCAGCCATTGGATTCTAATTGGTTCAAGGATATTAGATTTCTCCGGAATTTTTGGAACATACACCACATCACCTAATATGTGAACTGCTCCATCGAACATCTTGTTCTTCACAATTCTCGTACCCATGACACAACGTCTAGTTTAACAACCCGTCCCGAATTATCGGGATTAATTAAGAATTAATGACGGATTAGCGAGACTAATCGGGGATTAGACGAGGATTAACAGACATTCAAGGTGAAATGACGATTTTGCCCCTAGAATGGGCGAATCGTTGACTTTTTGTTCAGGCGGTCAAATGGACTTTGGCCAATGACTGTAACGTAGTTCGGGACATCACAAATTCATAGACAAGTGGCACGTTCCATTCCGACATCCGAGGAAGAAGTTATGGCGTTCGGAAGTTCGAGGGCATTTTGGTAATTTGGTTGAAAGGGGGCAAACAGTTGACTTTTGATCGGGAGGTCCGATGGTCGAGGGCCAAGGATCGTTACGTAGATCGAGGCGATACGAATCCGTAAACAGGCGGCACGGCGAAATCGGACGTTCGACGGAGAAGTTACGGTTCAGGGAAGTTTTGAGGTACTATTCACAATGGTACATTTTACGAGGCAAATGTGGACTTTTGTCTTGAATGGGGCCCAGATCTTTTCCCTAGGCCCAATGGATGAGTGAAAAGTGTCACCCATCCACTGCTTCCCTTACACAGATACATGCATATCCATCCCGTTTTCCTGTTCGATCATTCCATTAACCCGAACAAACCCAGTGAACCCAAATCCATGCCCTTCCCAATCTGCATCCATCTGAGGTCATGAGAGGAACTGAGGATGATGGAGAGGGTGAGGAGACGGTGGCAGACGGCCAGCTGCCGTGGATGGCGGTGGATTGCACGGCCAAGGTAAAACCATTTCCCCAGTGTGTTCTGAATTTCAAATTTGGGTTTTAGACGTTAGGGAGCTTAGATGTTGACTAGTATGGGTTTAGGGGATTGGTAGGAGGTCTAGGAGACGGTTTTGGAGGCTGAGGATGGCTAAGGAAGCCTGGAACGGAGGCTGGAAGATTTTTGGTGGCTTCCCATCGAATTCCCATTTCGACCAAGGGGCCTGGATATTTTACAACAACAAAATTACGCCCAAATTTATCTAGTAAAGGACCTATCAAACCAAAAGAACACATCATCACCATAACCAACACAACTACGAATAAAAAGGCACAACAAGTTCTGAATTTTCAACAACTTCATCCAATTCCAAGAACAAAGTGAGGGGGTTTTAATGGTCCAAAAATAGCATCGACGAATAAAGTACTTCTTAACCCAACAAACCCACAAATATGTAGCATTAGCATCCAATAACAGCTACATATACTTAACCATCATCGTCAAGTTCCACTAAAAAAAGTGATGTAAGGATTCTTCCGGAGATTCTGGTATGTGTGGAAGAAAATACCACCTAATAATGCACTTATGATTAGAGTTGGACATTAATCCGTTGAAATTAGAAATCAATTCGATTCAAATCGTTATTGACATTTTCAGTTTGGACTTGACCAGATAATAGTCAAATTATTCTATTAGTAACATTTTGCTTTTGTATCTTCATTTTGTACACCGTTGAATTCGAAACTAAACTATATATTAAGGGTCTTATTTATTTATATTTATTAGTTAATATTTCTCATTCTATAATATATTAATGTAAGTGTTCATTATATAACGTACGTCACTTAATCTCTATTCATTTTGTACTATTTTTGAATTTAGAGTAATACATAAATATTTGGTTTAAATTTTTTTTTATAAAACACTCCCATTCTACTAAGTATACCTAGGCTTGTATCCGTGGATAAGGCCTATATTATTTTCTGCAATTGATCAACCTGATGCCTCCACCAATATTCAATTGTTTTCAAGACCCCTCTCATCATTGTACTTTTCTAGTTTTCTTTGCGAAAGAAACATGGGCCAGTAGCTCTTTAGAATATGGGCCTAGTACAGTTCTAAAAAAGGGCACAACATGGGCCTAGCTCACAACAGAAATCCAAGACTTATCTCCAAAAAATAAAAAAACACTACAATTGAAGATTCGTCAGGAAAAGATAACTTCGTGAATATTTTTACAACGCAGAATTTATTAAAAAGTCAATAAGGCATTAATTAATGTATGGGTCATTTGACTTGAATTGGTCTCCCACACTGATTTGACTGGCAAACCTCAGAATATTTGAATTTACAATATAGCTTAATCAAGAATCGATTCCTATACACCATCTTCTCTAATTAGAAACCCATAATATACATAATTTACATTGGCCAACATATCAAATAAATAATTCAATCAATTACGTTATGAACTTTTATAATAGGATTTATCACTGCGCTATTGGTATATTTCGGAGAAGAAATTGCTTCAATTTTATTATCACTCAATCTTCTAACATAATCTTTCTTCTTGGATGATCCCTTTTTTGCATGACTTGAAATCTCTTTCAACATTGGAACTGCGTACCAAACAATGGAGGTGCATAATATGGCAAACGGCCTCCCAAACAATGCCAACAAAACCAAAATGAAAATCACAACCGCCGGTAAATAAAAACAAGGCCATGCCCAGTTCGACAGTATCCTCTGCTTATTGCTCTGTTTCTCAGTTTCCAATTTCGGCTGCTGCTTCGTGTCCTTCGGCGATGTGATTTTCTCTTCATGATCATAGACAACTTTACTGGTCTTGTCTTCCTTCTTGTCACTGCGCTTGACAACAATTGGAACAGGCACACTTGTGTCTATCGAATTCTTGTACACGAAGCGAACAAAAGATATGTCTTTTGGGTCGTTTTGTGCATAAATCTGCTGTCTTTTGTTTTCAAGATCAGCTACAAGTGCAGAGAACTTGTCAAGGCCGACACTTGAGTATGGGTTCTTGCTATGTCTTCTGTAAAGGCCACTGCTTTTCGATCGCGATGATTTTCTTGGAGGCGAAAAGGCTTGATTTTTAGTCATGGGTTCATCATCGTCTTCTTCGTGGTGGAAACTCGCACAGTTAAAAGGGCTGCACATGTTTTGAGCTGAATTTTTGTTGTGATTGGAAATATTATGAAGAGAAAGTGGCTTTTATAGTTATTGAATGGCCTGCCTTTTGAGGGAGACAGATTCAAATTAAAGGGTTTGAATAGACAAAATGTCAAATGAGCCAATGAGGTATAGGCTGAGAAATTACTAAAGGAGAATACTTGGATCACAAACTTCTCATTTCATTTTTTATATTCTATCCATTTTATACTTATAATTACATATAATACAGCCGGATTCGAAATAAACTAATACCGCAGTGAGTAGTAATAATGTAATGTGATATTTAATCTTTCTTCTCTGAAATATACTAATAGTGCAGTGAAAAATAATTTAAAACTTTTAAATATACTAATAGAGTAGTTTGTAATAATGTAAAATGATATCATACAACCCTTTTTTTCTTTTCATAACCTCATCTCTGAGGTTGCGAATTTGAGGATTGGATTTTTGCATAATCCAAAATCCCAATTAGATGAAGAAAAAGAAGATAATGATGATGAAAATTGGATTTGAGGGTTGAGAATGGATCGCAGAAAAATTCAGATTGATGCACTGTTCATCATCATCTTCTTCCTTCCATTTTTGTTTTTAAAATTTTTAATTTTAATAATTTTTGGTAAATAATTAACCAATCAATCAAAGATTGCCACGTAAAGCCCCAATGACGGCGTTACTAACGGGGAATAACAAATGGAGCAACGATGCTACCAAATGTGCAGTGTGACAGTATATTAGAACTAAATCTGTTTCGGAAAATAAAGTGATATTGAATGCCCGGTTAGAAGAACAAATTAAATAATAAGCCAATAAATATGATAAGATAATATGCAATATAACAATATATTAATATAGTTGATCCCCAGAAGCTTCGCATAGATGTTTGACTTTCTTGCGGAGGAGGCAACATTATGGATATAGATCATCATGTAGGGAAAAATGTTTGAGTTGAGGCCAAAAGACAGAGGAAAAAATGAACAAGAAACAGAAATAACTTAAATATCCATATCTAATGCTTGGACAATATCCAAGGCTTGAATTGGTCCAAAATAGATTCGATTTTCTTTAAGATTTGGATCGGTACGGCCACACGCATACATATTTTCGGATTTTGATTGAATAATTAATTCAGAGTAGGGGTTTTTTTTTTCTAGAAGGTGGCACTGGTTAAATTATTGGGTTGAAAAACATGGAAAAGAATATAAATAAAAATAGGACTGCAGTAGAGTCTTGAGTGTAATTGACAACAATATATATTATGTACTCAGAAGTCGAGAACTATCTAGAAATAGAGCCCACGATACAATAATCGTCACATCCCAATTCGCTAAAATCAATCAAAATTCCTCTATTTGACGAGAAATTTCTTTAAAAAAACTTGTCATCAAGACATCTATTGATTATGATACGAGAGTGAAGTTAATTAGAGCGGAAGTGTTTCTCTAAATGCGTTTTGTGAAAGAGTTGAAGGAGACAAATAAGTTAATTAAAGCATCCTTAATGGACTAGCTAAATGGGTTTCTTAAGTTAAATTGTAGAGAGAATGTTTGAAAATTCAACTCCAACCATAATAACTGCCTACCTTCCAAAATAACTTAATCTCTAGGAGCTTCTAAATATGAAGATAGAGAATAAGGTCGCAGTGATTCCTTAAACTTAATGTCATGAATTTTATATTGAATGGTTACTATTCTATTTTAGTATTATTTTAAATATTTATTTTATTTATTACTATCATTTAATATTATTAATATTTATGACTTTGTCAAAATAACATTTATAGCCCTCTAAATTAAGGAGTGTGGTTGGATTAAATTTTAGTATTTTTCATTAAAATTTAACTTTAAAAATAAGGAACATGATTGAGAATGCTCTAATGTACTTTTTTTATATGTATTTTTGTTATCTATCACCAAGTATTGAAATATCGATATCAACGGATATATCACTAGTCAAATTTATGGATATCTTGCTCGATATATCGATATCGATATCGTTTAGGAACAATAAAAATGATGGAAATTTAGTTTAAAAGTTGAAAATTTTTAATGAAATTTTGGAAAAGATTTAAGTACCTAATAATTGTTATATAAGACTAATAAAAATTATATAATGACTTTGTTATAATAAATATATGATATAATATAATTATGACGATGACTAATAATATAAAATTTTAAACATAAACATAAATTGAAGTGAATTATTATAATTGAATGTTAATATAGTTAAAAACATAACAATAAGCGTGCATAATAATTAGGGGTGGGCACGGTTCGGTATGGTACAAAATTGATCGATACCAGAACCATACCATTTAATTTTAATCGGTACGGTACGGTTCGGTATTCAATATTTTGAAAGTGAAACCAGATCGTACCGTACCAATTAAGTTCGGTACGGTTTCGGTATGGTTTCGGTTTTGAGCTAAAATTTTGTTTGTGATTATAAAGCAAGGAAAAGACTAAAGAAAAAACAAAACTACATTTATGAAGGACTTAAGTTTTCAAATATGTATTGAAAAAGTTGCACTAAGTTGAAGATATCAACTCTTAGAAGCTAAATTAAGACATGTATGGTCATATCAACTCTTGAAGAAGGCCTAATAAACCAATAAGAAATAAATTTAATTATTAAAAAAAAATATTCTAATTCGGTACGGTATCGGTACGGGACGGTTTTTTAAAATATTGATACCGAAACCGTACCGAATTATATCGGTACGGTTTCGGTACCGTACCAATCATACAACGGTTTTACTATTCGGTTTTTTTTCGGTATGGTTTGATCTGAAACGGTACGGTTTCGGTATTTTGGTTCCATGTGCCCAGCCCTAATAATAATAATAATAGATATTGATAATGATATACTAGTATTTAATAATAATAATAAAAAGAATTTTTTTTTTTACCAAATAATAATCATAATAATAGATATTGATAACACGTACTAATATTCTAATTTAGTACTAATAGTAATAATAAGTAATATAATAATAATAGAAAATAATTAATAAAAAAGATTGGAAAACCTTTCTCTATAACCAAAAAAAGAAAAAAAAAATATTAGAAGAGAATCACATAAAAAAGATTAGAAGTGTAGACGTGGCTCTTTGTTTGTTTAATTTTTATTTTATTATTATTTTTTTATATTTGAACTGAAGAGGATTAGAGGACATATGGCTCTGTGATGTTTCATCCTCTCCATTTAATAAAAAAGCCTGAAGCTTTTTCTCTTTCTCTCATTGCTATATTCTCCATTCCTTCTCACCCTTAAAATTGACTACCGTCGAGCGCCCCAACAACACCAAACAAAACCCCTCTTTGTGACAGACTCTCCCTACCTTCAACAGCACCCGACCCCCGACCCTCGCCTTAAGATGAGTTACGGCGGAGAAAAACCTGAAAACTTCCTCTGGCTCCATCGTAGTTTCTAGCCGAAATATCCTCGAATATCGATCAATTTCGCCAATAATTCTCGATCTTTCGCGAAATTAACAATATTGGGGGAAATAATGTATTTCCACCTATTTAGATGCCGATCCATAAAAATTCCAATATATCCATGGAAATTTCGACGATATTGTCGATTTGTACTTACATGCCAATCACAAGTTTCTCCCTTATCAACCTAAATATAACTTTAGCCGGTCATGATTAAATCGCCGTAAATTTATGTATTTACAACAAAAAGCCAACACCACGCCTTCGGAAATGAAACGTGAATATAGGGTCAATTTCGTGATTTTCTTCCCCCGATTAACGGATTCTGCCTCCTTTGAGAACGTGAAAAGCCCCAAGTCCAGACGAAGCCAACAGAAGTCCTTGTTCCAAAATGATGACGGCGTCGTTTCAAATCATACAGGGGTAACGGGACTAGGACACGTCGGTCATTATAAAAAAACTGTCGTACAAAACGGGAACGCAAAGCGTTTGGCGAAGGCCCAGTCCCGCATTAATCGCTTTCTCATTTGCAGTTAAAAAGGCAGGTTGCTGGTTAGGTACTTTTTTAGTCTTGCTTGCCGCTCTGCGTATCTGCGCTCATAAAACAAACCAACCGAACCCCTAAACCAACTCAGATAAAAAAAGAACCCCTAAACCAACCAACAACCTCCCATCATGACAGTTCCAAACGACGCCGTCTCTAAAGAAGACGACGACAACCGTCCCCGCGACTACGAACTCGTCCGCGGTACTGAGGCTGAGTTGATCGAACTCGGCAACGCGACCGAGTTGAACGAGGGTGATGTCCCCAGCGGGAAAGTGAAGGGGCCGTGGTCACCGGAAGAGGACGCGGTGCTGAGCCGGCTGGTGAGCAAGTTCGGGGCCAGGAATTGGGGCTTGATCGCTAGAGGAATTCCCAGGCGCTCCGGCAAGTCGTGCCGGCTCCGATGGTGTAATCAGCTCGACCCCTGCGTCAAGCGCAAACCCTTCTCTGGTAATTGAGTCACCACCATTATCATTATATGGTTTGCTTTCGTGTCTGTATTTGTTTGAATTTAAATTGGTTTGCTTTTTGTTATTTGATGGAGATACAGTTGCTGAAGTTTAATTTGGATGGTTAATCAATTGGAATTGTACTAAATTTCTGAAATGCCAATATTGAAATGTTTTCAGGATGATTTTTTTAGAACAGTTAGAAGATGTTTCCAGTGTTAAAGATGGAACTAACACGATCTTGAAATTGATATCAAAGTTTACACTGTTTAGTGGTTCTAGTGTGCTCATTTTTTGTAATTTCTGTACAATGTGTCGCATAAATGCTCATATTTGCATGGTCTTTTTCCTAATCTAGGTTTGACTTGCATATTCAGGTATGTTGTTTGCAACACGCTGTCATATGTTGTTGATGTAGCGATCTATCTGTTTGATAATGAGTTTGAATGGGCTTTCTTAATTTTGCTTTCTTTATACTGCAATGTTTAAGATGATACGGATGCAAGAGAACGTAGGTTGGTTTATCATGCCAGATAACTCAGATGGAAGAAATGTTAACAATGATATTGTATATTCTTAGATATGAACTTGGAGAATCAGTTGATGTTTTTGTAAGAAACACATCAATCTATAGCCTCCTGGAGCATTCAAACGTAATGTAAACGTCAGTTTATCAAACTTAAATTTTATTTTGTTTGCGTTAAGATTTAGTATCGTGTGATGGTTGGGGTTCTCTATTATTACTTCCATCTTCATCCTTTCTTCTCAACATAGTGGCATTTTTCGTCGCCTATTTTTGGTAAAACGTTACCATTTCCTCGCGTGGTTTGCGTTTTTTTTTTCCCGTTACATGTAGAGAAATAGGCTAAATGCATATGATACTGCATATTTTCGCATCCACCGTTGCATCTTTATTTACTTAATTGCTTTGCCTTTGCAACTGATTACTGCAGAAGAAGAAGATCGTATTATAGTTTCAGCACATGCTATCCATGGGAACAAATGGGCTTCAATTGCAAGGCTCCTTCCAGGCAGAACAGACAATGCAATCAAGAATCACTGGAATTCTACACTAAGGCGAAAGTTGCTTGATAAAGGAAGGTTTAAACCCGGATGTGATGACATGATGGAAGATGATAGCTTTGGCAGAACAAAGGCATCCTCAGAAGAAACTCTTTCAGTTGGGAATAATATCCGTTCATTCAAGAGTCCTGAAGGTAGAGAGGTCTTGTTGGACAATAGACCGAACCAGTCACATGAACGAGGACAAGCAACAGAGGGTTGTGGTGAAGCAAAGGACCATTGTACTCTTCTTGACAAATCAAGATACCATCCTACTCTTCTTGCCGAATCAAAAGACCGGTCCACCACCCTTTGTCGTCCAGCTGCTCGTGCTAGTGCATTTAGGGTTTATAACCCTCCAAGTGGTTCAGCAAATGACCCAGCCTTTCCAAGGACAATCCCCAATCAAGGCCCTCTGGTACAAAATTCTAAAGTAGATCTTGGCTTCTGCAACTTCCTTCAAGGTGTGTGTAATGAGCCGATGGTTCCTCTGCATTGTGGCCATGGTTGTTGTGATCCAAGTGAGGGACATTCTGAGTCTCAAAGCTCTTTATTGGGGCCTGAGTTTGTTGACTATGATGAACCCCCTTCTTTTGCTAGCCATGAATTCATCTCCATTGCCACGGATTTGAACAAGATGGCGTGGATTAAGAGTGGCCTTCAGAATAATGGGACGAGGATAGCAGAGAATGCAGCAAGCCAGAGAGTCTCGCAAGAGGCTGCTGCTACTGCCTTGAAAATGGGCTTTTCTGTGAAGAATTCGAGGAATGATCATTTGCGCTTTGAGGATGGACGAAACAAGTTGATGGGAATGATGACGGAGGCTTTATCTAACCAGGTACCTAAACAAACTTTTGCAATGCCAACTGAAGTTGAGGGTCTAAGCTAGAAAACTCATTGCTGGTTTTCCTTACCTTTGGCTTTGGGTGAGTGATCGCAGGAAGAGAATATATATACAGCTACAAGGAGTCAGGGACTTGTTTTCACTTTTTACTTGCTTCTGTAGAAATGCAATTTTATTTTGTATCCAAACAAATGCCCATTGCCCAGTAAAGTAAACATCTTAGAAATAGTTGGAGCGTGGTTATTGGCCCATAAACAAGGTGTATAATGTGAAACAAAATGGGCCAAACAAGTTGGTGCGTGGCAGCAAGAAGCTCCAAGATTGTTGGCCTTTGGTGTGAGGTTGCAGCACCTTATTCTTGTGGGCACACACCTCGTTTTTGCGTGTGGTTCAATCACGTTATTCTTGTGGGCACGCTCATGCTCATCAGCCGATTAGGGGTGACTCGTAAATTCGTAAGTTGTCATTTGTCACTAGAGTGGTCCATCTCATGAATAACGTTATTAGATGAGCTCATGTAAAATTGTCTCCCTCCGGAATTCACCCTAACGTGATTATCGCAAAGGAATTTGAATCTAGAGTCTTTGTTGCCTAAGGGTAACAGGAATGTTAAGTGAGAGTTTCGAAAAGATAATGCAGACATACTATCGAAGATGATAAGATCACACCAAGTGTTTAGCATTGCTTATTAAGTAAAGTAAATTGGTTGTTCAATTTTGACTAAAAGATTGATTTGGGATTTTGCCAAACGTGACCAACATGGGTTTGAATAAATAATGATGCATAATTATGGAATAGCTGTTGGTGTGACCAAGGCGGACCTCTGTCCTTTTAATTAATCAAATGATTAAATCCATCAACTATTGCAATTTGCTATACTACTAGTCTACCAGATACTATATGTTGAAGGTCAAACTACCCTTCCCATACAGATACTACCCTTGGGATCTAGTATCAACATGATATGACATCATCTTGATGGTGATTTGAAAATTTTGATTCATATCGTTAATCATCGCTGTGTTAATTCTTTATTTTCAGATTCTAAAAATAATATTAACCATTTAGCTTCTCATTAGCTTGTAAAACCTCGTTGGAGGTGGTTAATTGCCTTTGAAACTTTTTTTTGTATTAACATGTAGAGAAAAAAAAATTTAAAATGTGATTCGTGGTAACAATTGAATTACTAAAAAAATTTCGAATTTATTTAACTTTTTTAGGAAGAAGATGGTGTTGAAAGTACGGTGACAAGATTGCGATTATCAAGTAACATGGTAGATGAGACGAGTAGAAGTACTTTCCTCAAGGAGAAGTGTAGTGGCCTGAGATAGAAAACAAAGTGAGTTACGCAACGGAAACGGATACAGCAGCGAACAAGACAAAGAGGCGTCGACTGCTTTTACTTTTAGCTTTTTGCTTTTAAGGCATACATTTGCTGTGCTCTCCCCCCTTTCCTCTCTCTTCTGTACAAAGAAAAAACAACAGTCTTCTATAGTCACCTCAATCACTTCCTCCTTCCTCTTCCCCTAAAAAACACTATTCTCTTTCTTTCTTTCGCAGCAACAATTATTAACTTTAAGCCCCCCATTTGCTTTAATCACCCTACAAAACATATTAACCCGCTAATCTCCTTTATTACTTGCTTAATCTGGTTTAACTTAGCCAGAAAAAGCAAGTGCCAACAGTGCTTTTGTTTTGGGGACACAAAATGCAACCTTTTTTATGTTTCACCTGCTCACTGCACACATTTTTTTAGTGTCTTCATTAGTTTTCCATTATAAAACATATTTCTTTCCTTCTTTCCTTCTTTCCTTCTTTCCCTCCCTCAAAATTTCTTTTCAGGCACTGACACACTTACTAAGACTAGAGAGAGGGAGTGATCACCTACCGCCACAGCACAGTACCCAGTTGCTCAATATCTAAGAAAACTCATTTAAGCTGTGTGTGCTTCCTCCTCAACCATTGTGCTCATTGATGATCCTGGCCTTGCAGAGCTATTACATGAAGATTCTCTTTCTGGGTCTTCAAAATGGCAGCTTTAGACAAAACCCATGTTGTTGTTGAAGTAGAAGAAGAAAGGGGTCGCCGGAGCGCCGCCACCGCACGTAGTTTCTGTGACTGCGGGTCGGAAGAGGAGGAGAGGTGCTCAAGTGAGTCAGGTGGGCCTGAGATTGTGGAGAGGGAATCCTCTGCTTCTGAGAGTTCAGTGGAGGTGGATCTGGAATGTGGGTTGGGTGAGGTGAAGATGCACGTGGCGAAAGTGGAGAGGGATTGCAGGATTTGTCATCTGAGCATGGATGCAACCAATCATGAATCTGGGATTCCTATTGAGCTGGGCTGTTCTTGCAAGGCTGATTTGGCTGCTGCCCACAAACACTGCGCTGAGGCTTGGTTCAAGATCAAGGGCAACAAGTAAGTGAAGTTGATGTCTTTTGTGTTGGCCTCTTGGATTTTTTTCTCTCCATGAAATTTGATCATTTTTGCGTAGAACTAGTTACTTCGAACGCCGAAATTACTACCAAATATTAAAATTTTATATTGTTCTTCTGGGGTTGTAAAAATATGAACATAGTTTGGAAAATGCGCAACGAATCTTATTTGGGGTTGAAGGAGAGAAAGTTGTGTTATTTAATGTAAATAGCATAATAATGCAAACTTCAATTAAAATAAATAAAATTAGTAAAGCAAAAGCATATTAGTGTAAATGAAGAGCATCAACCTTAATAAAGCAAAAGATGAAAGCACCACCGCGGATCCTGCATGGAATTCCAACTATGCAAATGATTCTTGCCTTGTTGGAACAGATGCGCCCTGCATTTTCCTTTCTGCTTTTCGGCCTAGATATCCTGGTTTTGAATGTGTGTTTTGTTCTAGTCAAATAGTTTGGTTCTTGCAGATTCTTCTGATATTATATGTTGACTGGTTCTTGTTGAATTCTATGTTTTCCACACGCATTTATCTGCTTCATGATGAAATTTTTTAGAAAGTCGAGTGCTTTTCACAGTTTCCTTTTCCTGATATGGACATACATACATACTCGTATGAACTTTCCAACTTGCCGGCTTCTAATGTTGTAAGATGTAGTCTTATGAAGAATGATCACTAAAGAAGTGGGTTGTCCTGTCAGAGGCACCAAAAATAGTGGAAACTTTTAATTGAATGGCCTGGTCTTCTTTGGCAGGTCATTCGAGATTCCTCAGAATTTCCCTACATTGTAATTGAGTGGGGGGATTATTCGTTTCAATTCTTCTAGTTCTTGTTGTCTCAATTATTTATGTTCATATAGTTTTGGTAGAATCCCATTACAAAATCATGCATGTGAACATTCGTCTTGGTGATTTTTGTACCTAATAGGTTTGAACAACTTATTTGGAATAAATAAGGTGGCCTGTCTTTTCCTTATTTTCATCAAGCTACTCCCAGGACTTTTGGTGCATATTCTGTTCCAAATGATTAACTTAGTCTTGAGCTCTTCTCGTTCTTACTTTTTAAAGCTTTCCTATGGTTGAATTTGTTTTTTTGTCTACTTTTCGTAAGACCAACCCTTTAGATTGCATGGTGTCCTTGTGCTCCGGTAAGTAAGCTTCCCTGCTTTGCTAATAGCCTTTCAGGAACTGCATACACAGTAAGCTTAACTGTATCGCAATTAGTGAAAATTTGTACGGTGTTCTGAGATTTAAAGTTCCACTTTATATCTATTTTGGTGCGCAAACTTGTTTGCGATTGGAGATATCTGCTACTACTGTAATCCTGCAGCTAGAGATACCTAAATTCTAAAGAGGATCCAGAGATACCTAGATGAACAATCTTTATATTACGTACTCTTTACAGGGTTTAATTTATTTTTTTTTTTTGCAATTATATGTTTAGTTTACCGCTGAGAACCACCATCTTGCCCTCCCCATCCAAAAAATGATAAAAGGGAAAGGAAAGTAACTGAAATAAAATTCTTATATAATGCTTCTTGCTTTCTCATTCAAGATTTTATTCCTTTCATGAACTAAGGTCCTTGCTATACATCTTGATAACCATTTCCATGTAAGCTGTAAAGTGCATCGCTTCCCGTTAACCTCATAAATTGCTACTCTTTATGCTTCTCATGTTCTTAAAGGAAAATATGGCAGAAACCAAAATCAATCTGACTGATGGTAAAAAGAAGTATTTTTAAAGATCTGGATTTTACATTTGCATATAAAAGGAAAAATTTAATTGCTTCAACTTGTTCAACTTCTCTCACATTTTATCGAAATTGGTTGCTTGTATCTTTAACTTGATTTTGTTCAAAATTTGTGCATTCAATTGGATTATAATATTTGTGCTCTTACCTAATTATTTAGATAATTTTGAAACAAGTTCCATTTGGTATATGGACGGTTATTTTGTTAGCAAGATCCCAGTCTTATGCACAAACCCAAGCATTGTTCAAACGGGACCTGTGTGATTTTCACCACTCCGTACTTACAATACTTTCATTTGTAGACCCGTAACATTTTGGCCAACTTTCAGACCCGAGGTCAAATTGGTTTTAGTTTAAATTATTAACTGGTAACAATTTGGCCAACGCAAAGGAGTTTCCTTATTGCATGCTTCTCTGGGGTAACCTTTTGCATCTTCTTGTGTATATTACTATTGCTCAACTTCATACTAAATGTACCATTGCAGAACCTGTGAGATCTGTGGATCAACTGCTCGTAATGTTTCTGGCGTGAATGAAGCTGAGCTGGCAGAGCAGTGGAATGAGTCGAATGATACTTCAGTGGCAACAACGACAGCAGGCCCTGCGCAGACAGCAGAGACCCGCAACTTCTGGCAAGGTCACCGGTTCCTAAATTTCTTGCTAGCTTGCATGGTGTTTGCCTTTGTCATCTCTTGGCTCTTTCACTTCAATGTACCCTCATGAGAAACTGTTCCAGGTTGGGGTGTGTTATGCATTTATCTTCATTGAGGGTAGAGAAGTAGCAATCAAGCACTAATTAAGAGGCCTGTCGTCCTCGTGCCTGGCCCTCCAAACTATATTGGAGTTAGCTGCTGCTGCTTCTCTATCTGTTATTGTTGTTTATATATATCAGTAGCCTAGTGCTCCAGCAGGTTGTTGTATGTATAATCTATGTTTTCATTGTCAAATTCAATTTGCACCGGCAGGGAGTCAAGTAGTTTGAGTGTTGTAAACTCGGGATGCTTAATTTGTTGAGCCACAAGAGAAACACCCAACTTAATTATATATGGCTGTTGGGGCAGATGCTTCATGATTTGGTTTATTTCCATTGTTTCTCACATAGAATTGGTGTTGGATGTATGAATTGAAGGTGTTCTTGGTTTTAACGGCAAGTTTACTAATCCGTAATCCGTACCAAAATCAGGAGTTCGTTTCGGATTATGGATTGGTCGTTCACAATATCGGGAATTCAACTTCTGATTTTAGACGAATTAGGCTCTCGGGTGGTTTCTTTTAGTGCAAATAGGAATAGATCTTGGAGTTTTGGCTTGTTCACAATATCAGGAATTCAGCTTCTGATTTTAGACGAATTAGGCTCTTGGGTGGTTTCTTTGAGTGCAAATAGGAATAGATCTTGGAGTTTTGGCTCGTTGATATTAGTCTTAGTGTTTATATGATTAAGGGCATATGATGAACATACTTTATGTGGTCCGTTAAGTCAATTGGCCTTACTGAGAAGTTTGGTGCTACAAGAAGAATAACTAATTGTTAGATTATGAATAGAATAATATTGGCATACTTATAGATGTCATCGGATTGGACTATGACGATAATGAGTCACACTGTGGTGATGACTAGTCACTGAAGAAGGTGCCAACCTTCTTCTTCTCAACGCGGGACCTTAACACATTGCTAGATGAGGTAGTGAATCTATCTGTGATTGATGTCTGGATGAGAAGGGACCTTGATTTATAAAAGCTTTAAACCCTAGGGAGTCTTGCATATCAAGTAAATCAATATGGTATCTTTATGCTTTAGAATCTAAGTCATCTAATCACTAATATTACATAACAATCTCTCAGATCTTAGGATTTATGACTTACTGGACAAGTATTCTAAGATTTCTGGTTGAATTCATAATGAAATCCAATCAATATCTTTATCAACTAGGAAATCAATCCTGATTGGAATCACTTCCAACAGTTGAAGTATTAGATGAACTGGAAAAAAACAGATTCAGGAGAAATCGAATCTATCATGTAGTTCAAAAAAAGGAGAAATGAATAATTAGAAAAGCGCTTCACCCTTGGCTTAAACAAGTCAGTTGTTGAACCCCCTCTAACAAGCCGGTGAACCACCTCATCTTGTTAGTTCAATGACTGATAACTGGGGGTCCAAAAGGGCAAAAGTCTACTTATTTTTTTTTTTAAGGAATCGACTTGATTCAACCAGTGATGTGTATGTGGTAGGGTGCGTATTGTTCTTGCAATTGGACATTGGAATTGACCATGTGCAAGGTCAATATATACATTGACATTGAAGCTGAATGCATATCGTTTGGCCTCTCAATCAAACCCATTAAATATGGTAGACTTTGACATTTTAGACCTCAAACAAAAGTTGGGTAGGGATACTTGTACACAAATTTGGCATGCTTCAGGAGATACCCTGCTTACAGTTTGGAGACTTTTATTAATCACTGTTTTCTTCACCTAATTATGTTATTGTGACTAAAGCTTGTATTAGCATTTAGAAAAGTTTATAACTTCTGAGGGGCAGGGCTACTTTAGGCCCCAGCATAGACCTGCTCCTGATTGTATTACTATTTCCACTACATTCCTGATAGCCAAGAAGATTTGCATGCGTGAATGATTATAACTCTTTTGACAAAAGCTGGTCGTGCTGGTAATTGGTGCTAGCAAAACTTGAGTAAAGTTAGCAGAGATGATTAAGAGGCAAGAACTCAGGTTCACCCCTAATTGTATCACTATTCTAAATGCGCTCACTCTCGGTAGCTGTGGAGAGTAGTTTCATGTGTAGATGGCTATAACTATTCTCGAAAGCGGCCACTTGCGTTCGTGTTGACAACTATATATATAGCTAGCGAAACTGAGTAAAATCAGAGATTATGAATAGACAGAAACCTTGAATCCCTAGCATAGATCTGCCTTTGGTATATTGTATTTGTATCATTAAGAAAGGTTTGATGCAGAATGACTACAGCTCTTCACAAAAGCTGCCGGTCGGCGGTCACTTGCGATCGTATTAAAAACTGTTGCTGACAAAACTCAAGTAGAATTCTAGATGATTAAGAGAGGAACTTATTTTAAGTCCCAAGGAGCTAGTGTGATGACTTCTGACAAGTGACAACATTAGATGTATAGCATATAAAGAGACAAAAAATTATGGGTGAGGTTTAGGTGATGCACGAGTTAGCTGCATGGAGGGTGCCGCGATTAGCGATCAGGATCTTAATGTGCCACAGACACAGGTCGTGCTTCTCGTGGGAGGTGGGAACTCACGTTGAATAATCATCACTTCACCCATTCTTATTTCTTTTCGTTCATTTATCCATATTTTCACAATTTCTCCATCATTCAATTTATTCTTTTTGTTTTTATTATTTAACTGAATGATTAGATTCATTACTCATAATTTCATGACGCCAATATTGGAATTAAAAGAAGAAGAAAAAAATGTTTTATTTGTTGTTGTTATTATGGTGCTCTGCACTAGCTGTGGCGCCTGCTATATGCTCATGATTTGGATCTCAAATGAATTAGATATTAGATAGATAGATTTGCAACTCTCTACACAAAAACATAATCAAGTGAGGAAAATGAATTACATTAAGGAAATTAGTTACCGGCTTTAGTCACAGTTCTTCAAATTTAAAGTTATAAATAATATTAATAATACAAGGGGATAAGCTGGATAACATGAATTCCTAAACTCTACCTAGCTCTCAATTTGTCGAAGAAAATATAATATATGCATTGATTATAAATAAAAAATAAAACTAAGTGACTCTTCCACAACTAAACAAGTTAAATTTTTTGAGTCCAAACTAGATAACGTATAAATTCTGACATCAGTCGTATTTCTCACTTCACCACATTACCCAAGTGACTAATTCATTTCTATACATAAATTAAGTATTAAACTAAAGCTTAGACATTTTTTGAGTTTTTTTCTTCTTGTATAACTAAATTTCAATCTATATCTCAATCGTCGAAATTCTTTTTCTTCTTCTTTTCTTAAATTTTCCTTCCAAATATCAAATTGCATTTATAGCAAGAACATTGAGAATCCTTAAAATGTCGGTTTTATGAAATGTAATGCGTTGTTTAATCTTATCATGCGTTACTCTTTCTTTATCTATCTTATCTGGTCCAGTCTAATATGGAATAAACTTATGTCCCTAGGAGCCTAGGAGTGGTAAGGGATGTCCCTAGGTGCCTAGGACTCTAGGAGTGGTAAGGTGCAGCTAGTGAATTTTGATCATTTTTTAACTTTCTAATAGATTTGTCACATAGGGTTATAGTCAAATGGTATTTCTCTCCACGCGTTATTTCGAAGAGATCGAATTTGATTATCGTAAATGATGAGATCGATATAGAATGTGTATATTGTAATTTTCTTTTCCCAATATAATTGTATTTAAAAAAAAAAAAACTTCCTAATAACTTAGAACAAACAAAATGCAAATGCTTCTATCTTGATAAGGGAAAAAGAAGAAGCCCATTTCAGTATTTACCAGCGGAATCTAATTTCACCGTATGTATACATACACAATTCTAAATATATTAAAAAATGATTCGTAATAAGACGGTTAAAAAACAATATAAAAAGGCGATTTATTTGGGTTTAGGGTTAGATAACGCACACTCTTGTGGCTACATAAAATTCACAAAAGATGCCTCATGTTTTTATATGTTTTTTGTTTTCTGGTTAGATATTATTCTGTTTGCATAAACACAAAAAAGAAATCAAGACAGGATGTCAAATCCTTAACAAGATCATCAAATTTCTAATCTCTTAGAATGTCTGTTGTCTGTAACAATAACAATAATGTTACCTCGTCACCACTCAAATGGATCATAAGAAAAGTAATCCAGACTCCAAATTAAAATCAATCAAATTTGTATAATTCTCATTAGAATCAGGTTATTTCATAATCAAGAACGTGGTGGACATGATTGAGAGCAGCCATTTACAATTTTACAGCACGCCTCGCGACCTCAGAGAGCCGTTGGATTAATCTAAGCAAATAATTAATTATCAGGACCTCTGCATCTCTCAACTTTCTTATTTTGCAAATAACAATTTGCTTAGTTCACTAACTAAAAAATTAATAATAATTGAGTACGTACAGATACAGCTCATATAATGCAGCTGCAGGAGTGCAGAGTGCAGGAGAAGTATATTGCAGAATTGAGACACAATCAGATCGAGTGTCCATCCAACCACCATAATTTGCAGTCAATTAAAATGTCGGTCGCATGATCCGCCTCCGGCATCCAATGAATGATAATCAAACCCAATTGCTATAATTATTATCCAATAACTTACGATATTTTACTTATCCGTAAGTTTTATTGCGTAAAAGGTTTTAGCTTGAGATTTTGTGCTGCTGGGAAAGGCAGCAGAGTGGCACAGCAGTATGCCCCCTATGGGGACAGAACATTCCCTTTGCAATTGGAGCTATCTCTTTTGCTTTATCTTTATCCCCATCTTTGTAAGTTGTGAAGGAGATTTGTTTTACCGTATCCAAGTCAAACCAATGATAAAACTCAAAAGAGTGAGCGTGAAGCCAAATTTGGATTGAAATGTCTATAAAAATATATTAATTAGGTTAATAAATACAGTTTACTGATTATTGCAGGTATTTTCCCCATATTTTAGAATTTATACAAAAATCAAATCTGATTATTGATCTCATTTAAAAAATATTACCTATTCCAAATTTCTTATCCTCCAATTAGTAAATTTGAAGAAAGTCAAAACCAACCAAATTTAACCAAAACATGGAAAAATATGAATGGCATTAATACTTTTGATTGTCATAAGAAAAATTGCTTGGTGGGGATTAATTGGTTTAACAGTAGTACTGGTACATTGACCCAATTTTAATCCAGCAAATCCTAAAGTCGGTTGAGATTAATGACTAGTTTTACTACTCGATTGGATATGAATGAAGATGAATTATAAATTTGTGTAATTATAAGAATAGAGATTAGTAAATTAAGTTGGAAGAGAGAGAGTAAGCGTGCAAACACGACATGGACAAAGTGACCCACGTTAGAATGAGAAGCATTGGTCGGTTGGTAAATGTTTAATACCTACGTAGTACAGAGAACAGAGTACACACCCCGCCAGCCCCCAGCCCCCAGCCCCCACCTCCTCCCTTTGAATCATCTCAAAAGCACCTTAATTCCTCCTAGTATTCCTAGTCCCGACACCCTCTCCTCCTCCTTTCATATAATAATCCAATCCCAAACCCTCCTCCTCCCCCCCCTCGTAAACTCTCTCCCTTTCCCACTCAATCTCCTCTGCCTCTACTCTTACTCATCATCATCATCATCATCATCATGAGGAAGCTTTCCCCCAATTTGGACCGCGAGGATGGGCTTGACACTGTCCTCGAGGTCCCAATTCCGGAAGAGATGTTTGCTTCCTGTAATAACAAGAACAACATGATCTCGTGGCAGAACGTGAAGTTGTGGATGAAACCATCCAACAACGACCACTCATCGCCGCCAATCAACACCGTCTTTGGTACCAAAAACGCCGAGGTCCAGCTCTTGCTTGGTGTCATTGGAGCACCTCTTATTCCCCTTCCCATTCCCAAAGAGCACCAACCCATCAACCGCAGCATCAAAGATCAACCCATTGTAAGTAATCACATATATCTATATAATCAAATTAGGTTAACCCTTCTCTTAAGTTGTCATGTTGGACTGTGAATCTGAAGGATACGTTGAAGCATAAATCAATATTGTAATCAATAATTCAAATTCACAGTGTCGGGAGATGATCGTGTGTCACATAAAGTTTTGTTACAGATGAATGTTTGGTCACATATGAAGTTTTATTATTATTTTTTTTTAATTAATTTTTAGGAGGCTTCCATGGCTAAATACATAGTGACGCAGTACATAGCGGCGGTGGGGGGAGAAAAGGTTTTGAACTCTGTGGACAGTATGTACGCAATGGGGAAGGTAAAGATGGCGGCGTCAGAGTTTTGTACTGGAGAGAGGAGCTTGAATAGTAACAGTAACAAAGTGAAGGTGAAAAGCTTGTTGAGGTCAGCTGGTGGTGGTGGCGAGATGGGTGGCTTTGTCTTGTGGCAGAAGAGGCCGGAACTTTGGTGCTTGGAATTGGTGGTTACCAGTTGCAAAATCAGCGCCGGGAGTGATGGAAAGGTGGCTTGGCGTCAAACGCCGTGGCACCACTCTCATGCTTCTCGGGGACCCCCTCGCCCTCTCAGACGTCTCCTTCAGGTAGGAAGAGAAATGTTATTTTGTCAAACTCTTGAATTCATAACCCTTTCAATAAAAAATAATTTATTTTTTCGTTAATTTATATTATAATTCGATAATATATTATTTTTTCAGAATGTTAAATTTATATTCATATGGTAGACATTGCATATACATCTACAATTGGACAACATAAAAATAACAGGCATTTGGAAAATTGTGTCACTGATTTTTTTTATGAGATTGTGCTCGGATGAGCTTTGATGATCTTAGCTGGATCTAATAGCCACTGAGTCTCTTTTTGATTCTTTTGACTTACAATTAGGAAGCCCTGACTTCTGTGTTGGTCTGTCCCCATCCAATTTGTTGACACCATTATTCCATGGCTCGCTCCATTGTGGGACCAAATTGCACGTTGTTAGCTGTCCCTACCTAATCGGCGCTTCTTTTTCTTTGCTTTGTTGATTTGTTCTACAATTCTAGAACAACTTAGTAGACTTCACTTCTTTCATTTGGGAATAAGTCAAAAGAATTCATCTGTACCAAATTGCACTCAGTTAAAAAATGTTACAAGTTCGAATCATATTTGTTATGTTCTTGTAATTGTATAGTACTTGACGCACAAAATGCTCATCCTAGACTTGTACTCAACAGGGTCTTGATCCAAGGTCAACAGCCAACTTGTTCAGCAATTCAGTTTGTATTGGAGAAAAAACAATCAAGGATGAAGATTGCTTCATGCTAAAACTAGAGGCAGAACCCTCAAACCTAAAAGCAAGAAGCAGCAGCAATGTAGAGATCATAAGGCACACAGTTTGGGGCTACTTCAGCCAAAGAACAGGCCTTTTGGTCCAGCTAGAGGACTCTCACCTCCTCCGAATCAAAGCCGCCGGCCACGACCACGGCATTTTTTGGGAGACCACAATGGAGTCCTACATCCAAGACTACCGGACAGTGGACGGCATCAACATTGCGCACGGCGGGAGGACATGTGTGTCGCTGTTTAGGTTTGGGGAGAGCTCCGAAAGCCATTCGAGGACGAGAATGGAGGAGGCTTGGGAGATTGAGGAGGTGGATTTTAACATAAAGGGGTTGTCCATGGAGTGTTTTTTGCCTCCTGGTGACTTGAAGAAAGAGGAGGAGCATCACGAGGATGCAAAATGTGGCATGCCAGCTGCGACAAGTGCTCATTCCAAATTGCCGTTTAAAACTCGATCGGCGTCTTGGAGATCAAGTGCCTCTAAAGTTGCTGCTCTAGATGATGAATTTGATCTTGGTAACAGCGATTATAGCAGTGATCAAGAGTTGTAAAAATTCGTCTTTGATTGAATTTTGTACATAGTAATAGCCAAGAAATTTGTTGAGGACCAACTTATATTCCTCATAGAATATTGATAACGTTTGCCATTGACAATTTACAAGTTATCAATATACTACTTAGAGACACATTGTTAACATAATATCTACGCCAAAACTATACTGACGAACATATTATCCATATTGTACACAAACTTATAATTTTGTCGAACATCATTTGTCATTTGTTTTCTAAAAAAAAAGAGGTACATATGATGAATAAAATGTGTCATCAAAAATTAAATTCTAATACATCAATCATTTTAATGTTTATTTAATTACAAATTCACGCTATGAAATTCAAACTCATTATATCAATTTATCATTATATAATATGTACATTGTCAATGTTATAGAACTCTTTAAAAATCCAATAACAATTTATTGATAAAACTACTCAGAATAGAAACCGCTCCATCCACAACTAAAAACTAGAAACAGTGTGCTCATTATTAACGTGCCTAAAGAGACTGCTTAAGGTAGTCTACTGAATTTTTTCAATCTCTTTCATTATAAACTTAAGAAGGTGAGTTGAAAATATAAACCCCAGAAATTTAACCCAGTTCATTAGATCTGTGGAATTTGGCTTTTAACTATGGCGTCACACATATTGTTACCATGGCCAAAAATGGTTTAAAACATTTTTGCAGAGAATGGGCAATCAGAGAGGAAAATGTGCTAGTTTTTATACGAGACTGCAGTTTGGGTATTTTTTTTGTCACCCAGGTCAGTTACTTGTACTCATTATTTTGCAGGCACCGTACTCCACCCAGCGAGCCCAATCCAATCTCTTCTTTGGTAACTCTAAGCACAGTCCTAGATCAAGTGACGGCGACATGGGCAACACGGGTACCCGTTCGAGTATGAAGTCGATGGCAACAACACCGTCATGTTTGATTTTGGAAAGGATGGGTTCATGTCGATGTGATTCGGGTCAATCCAATGCCCTTTTGTTCGATATTTTGTAGTCTGATAACGCTCAAACTACGCATTAAATTAAAATACGTAATTTGAGGATTATGCAATTGAAACTCTTTTTGTGTAGATGTAGTATTGATAAATAGAGATCGTTCTTAATTGTGAAAATTAGGGAATATTAATAATGTGTTAGTGAGAAAGAATAATGAATAAAAGAATAAATTAATAAATAGATTAATAAATGAAAGAATAAATGAATTAATGAATAAAAGAATAAATAAATGAATTAATGAATGAAATGATTAATGAATTAAAAAATTAAAAAATTAAAGAATTAAAAAATTAAAGAATTAAAAAATAAAGAATAAAGAATGAAATGGGGGGTTTTCAAAGCTTATAATCTAAACTAAATTTTAACAAAACTAAGAATTTGTTGATACCATATCGACCGACCACCTAAGCGCAGGGCCTGCTAGGACAGGAAGGACACCGACCGATTATCCGATCGGCACCCCTCACACCGTGGCCCGCCGATCGGCACTGATCTGCAGGCCTGTCGTTCGGCACCTGACAGGGTACAGACGCCAGCTGGCTGCGACAGTCACCTAACCAACTCTGTCATACCCACTCCCTGACGGAGGCAGGTTGGGACTCCAGCTGGCGCCTCCTCCGGATGTCCAGGGCTTGTCATGCAACTCTCAGCCACAAAGCACAACCTGCTCCCACAACAGTAGCCCACCTACCGCAGTTATGGCTACTATAAATACCTCGAAACCCTTCACAAAGGTAAGCCTCTCAGACCCGATCCAGAACACTGTATTTACTTGCCTTTCGGCACTCGGATACTAATTTAAGCATCGGAGCCCCTTTGGCCGACACCACGCCGGTGTCAAGTCTTTGCAGGATCCTTGCCGAACAGCAACGCCACCAGCGGGCTCAAGACACCACACGGCTGGTCTTAGATCCCCCAGCGGGTCTCATCGAGTTGGTCATTTCAGGATCAAACAATTGGCGCCGTCTGTGGGAACCGACTGTCCGTCTCGCTAACTCACATACCTCCGCTCAGCCCTCTGCCGACGCACAATGTCTGCCGAACGGGATGACAGTGAGCTCAATAACACCCCTCAAGGAGATCGCAGCCGACCCCGAGCTAGCCTTCCTGCCGAGGACATGCTCGAGATGTTGAGAACTCTCCAGACATGCCGAGGACATTATTTAAAACTACTCATAAAATAAATTTCCTTTAAACACAATTTTTACCAACACTTTAACATCATACTTATATTGAACCAATCACGAAATCCTACTTTCATCATATCCATTATATGCATACATTTTTCATATTATAAATGCATTGAACACCAGATTATTACTTACAATATGATATGCCTTAAGTTTCTGATTTAATGCACCGACAGCGGCCGTCATTAAAATCTCTTCAATCAAATGCTAAGTGCACCGACAGCGGCCGACACTTAGCATCAAATTGAAGTATGAAACACTAAAACATATGAAGTAAAAGAAATTCAGAAAGTAAAACACATGGAGATTGTATTCATACTTACAAATGTTAGAAAGAAAATACCCACACATATATGAAATTATAAGTAAAACTAAAACAATAACAAGAATTTAAGTAGAAAAAGATGGTTTTTCACAAGAATCACCGAACAACGGCAGGAAACTTGTGAAGATGGAAAAAGAAATACAAGGAATGCGTTCTTAAAAACTTTTGAATTGTGTTAGAATTACTCAGCCTTAGGTTTTTCTTAAGGAACGTATAAAAATGTAATTAAAGAGAAGTTTAAGAAATGCTAAGAAAAAAATAAAGAAAATGAAACTAAAATAACTAATTAAAAGAAGTTACAAAATAGTCCCAAAATAAATCTACAAAATAAAAAGAAGAAAAACTAAGAGAGAAAAACTACTAAAAACTAAGACTAAAATTAGAACAATTGGGGACTCCCAACAAATGAATGGTCTCCCTATTTATAGAGTGAGTGCCAAAATTAAAATAATAAAATTAAAAATTAAAATATAAAAATAAGTACAATTAAAATGATGAAAAATGATGATTAATGATGAAATTAGGGATGGTTGGAGCTGGAAAATCAGAAAAACCATGCAGGGTATGGGCTGGACTGATTTTCGGAGAAGGCCAGTTGAATGGGAGCATTTGGGTAGCGCGTTAGGTTCTAAAAAGAAGAACTGACTTCGGCGTTGTAACACCCCGAAAATTCGTAGATTGTATTTTTGTAAAATATTGAATGAAATGACATTTTTACCCCTGTGAATGGTAAGGTCAAATTGATGACTTCTTGATTGGTGGGTCAAACGGACTTTGACCGATGGCCGTGACGTAGTTCGGGACGTCACGAGTCCATTGACAGGTGGCACGTCCAATTCGGTCGAACATGGGAGAAGTTGTGACGTTCGGAAGTTTAGGGGCATTATCGTAATTTGGACGAAATAAGGGAAAAAGTTGACTTTTTGAAATACCATGAATTTTTACACGACCCGAAGACCGTTAGGTTCATCTCGATGCCCTGAGTACAACGACAGGCGGCACGCGTGAAACGGACATCGGGTGACCCAGTTACGGGTCACGGAAGTTGGAGGGTAGTTTGGTAATTATTGCACTGAGGGGCAATTTGGTCTTTTTCACCACGGGTTACTGTAGTAACAGTGGGGGACATTGGCTGCACCACCGTGTGTGGTGGTTCTGAGTCTCCCAATTGATTAATCAGTAGTGGGCTGGTTAGTGGGATTAGTTTATGTGGTTTGAGATAATGGGAGTGTGGATTGAGGCTGTATCAGAGCACGGGGAGATTTTAAAATTTGGTTATGGGCTCTGTGTGCGGGAAGTAGGTTTCAGTGAAGTCTGAGGGTGTCTCCCACGGGTGTTGGCCATTCCGATCGTTTAACCGAGTAGGGGAGGAGGAAAGAGTTCATTTTGCATAAGTTGAGACAGAGAGAAACCATGAAGAACATTTTCGGGTTTTTGGGGGGGAAAAATCTAAGTTTGATTTATACAGACTATTGGACAAAACTAATCACTGATTGAGCCTTCTGGGAGCATTTGGAACTCGTCCATATCGAAATCGACGGCAACCAGCCACAGAGGAGCTGGGACGGTGACTGCCGTGTGCAGAGGAAATCGCAGTGTTTGGACGGCTACCTCCAGGTAATGTTTTGTTCAATTGATGGTTCCATTAGGCTAGTCTAGGTCTTCTTATGCTCATGTATGAGTTAATTGGACAATGGAGCTAATTTGGGGGAGTTCTGGGAATTGACCCGTGCGGCTAGTCGGGTTTGGATAGGACGGTTTAATGCTTGTCAATGTGATTAAAGGACTTAGAACTGTAATTGACTGATGATAGAACATGTTAGGATCAAGAATGAATGAAATTAAGTAGAAATGGAAGGTTAATCTATCGGGTCATAACGCGGGTTGAAGACCCGAATAGCAGTGAATCAGGCAGGGACGACGACACTGTAGTAGTGTCACTGTAGCAGGCGCGTGACTTTCACGCGCAGCCACTTTGGGCAGCGCGTGAGGGCGCGTTGAGCACTATCTCGATTCACGGTCAACATGACTTTTAATCCTCTCATCATTTTGGACATTTTCTGTGAAATAACCATGTTGATCTGAGATAGTTAGGGAGGTCAGTTTAGGGCCGGTTGTCTCGGGAAGCATGTTGGACGGCTTTCCCGAGCTGGTTTCTCTTTTGGACTTTTTGAGAGTATATTAAGAACCTATGATGACACTTGCATATGATTTGAAATGACAGGAAACTTACGATAATCCCGGGAACAAGTCCGTACGCGCAAAATTCGCAACGGGAACGTACTGTGAGTGGGCCCGTTTTTATTAACACTTGCATGCATAACCATTTTCATTTTCGTATATCTATATGTGTGTGTGAATCAAATAATGGATTTTGGATTACCTCGATTTGCGGTTACGACACGTTTTACGATGTTGGGCTTGAGACCCGTTTTACGGAAATTGAACACTATTTTGGATGATATATATATATATATATATGCATGTGGATATGGATGACTATCTTAGGTACTGCACTGTATAATCCACCGTATGATACTGTCTCCTTCGGATGTGGTACCCCGGAGCGGTCACGGTGCATTGCCTGCGAGGGGTCATGCTACGGAGGTGCTGGACCGTAGGATGACTCAGGAGCAGGATTGCTATGTTTGGACGTCTGGGACGTCGAGCGTCAGGGACGCTAGGCATCTGGGATGCCATAACCGAACTGGGTTCGATGGTTGGACTCGGGATTTGAGACCCCGGGTGGCACGCGTAACCTTGGGACTGTGACCATTATTGGACGTCAGGGACGTCAGACATCTAGGATGTCGAGATCGGAGTGTATAGTGCAGTAGCTGTGATTAAATTACATTTATGGTTTAATATAATGCTTGTGGTATATTATATGTACTTATGGTTTTTAAATACCGATGCATGCATGTTTGGAAAACGGAGGGGTAAATTATATATTTTACTTATTAAACTGTTTTATAAACCTGAGTTTCGACCCACTCACCTTTCATGTTTTGTTAACCCCTCCAGGTCGTGCTGCTGAGGTTGGTGAGGACCCCGAGGCTGAGGCATAGATTTCGTACTGCGTATCTGAACCCCTGTTGGGTCGGATTACCCGCAGGATTTTCTAGAGTCGTGCTCGGATTTTATATTTTGGACTGTATCCCTTGTCTGACATCTGTTAAATTTGGTTTATGTATGACTTTATAATTCGGACATTTATGCATTTAAGTTTTTAAGGTTAAAATTGGAATTTTGGTTCAGGTGTCAGACGGGAGCAGGGCACGTCCTCTTGTGGTCCTCAGGGGATCGGGGCGGGTCCCTGTCAGGCGTGGCATGGCTGAAACAGGGTGCTAAAGCAGAACATCAAGCGCTAAAAAAGGCAGGCTACTTTGGCAGGCGCGTTTCGACTTGGAGTAGGTGGGTTCGATGGACGTGGGCTGGCATGAACGTGGGTAGCAGCGCGCTAGGTGCTGACAGGCACAGACAACTTCAGTGTACGCGCGCCGAACGTGCTAGGGGACTTCGCCAGGCTTACACCGATGCGGGACCTTGAACTGGATTTTGGGATGCGGGCCTGGGTTGGATTTTGGTTGGACTTGGGCCCAGCTACTAGGCTTATGGGTCGTGGAAATGGATTGGTCTGTCACAGAAGATGGTTAGGCTTGAGAAATATTTGGGCTGTAAATAATGGATTTTCAATTTTAAAAATGGATTTAAATAAATCCACCGAATTTCGTCCATAATTTCTTCATAATAATTCCGATCGGGACGATTCTTTGGTAAAAACGCTCCAAATTCCAAGTTTTATTTAATTCTACAAAATATATTATTTTTTCTAATTGTTTATTATTTTAATATTAAAATTCAAGTATAAAGGGTATAAAATAATATAAAATAATATTTATTTGAAGACCTATCATAGCCACCGGAGGTTGTAGATCGACGACAGTAAACCAACGAGATTGGAAAGAGAAAGGAGTGAGAGGTTGAGCCGTTGGGGATAGATTAGAAAAAGAGAAGAACGAGAGGCCGTCTAGGTGAGAGATAGTGGAATCAATGAAGAGAAGGATTGTGTTTAAATTTTCAATCTTGCAAGGGTGAAAATATCTGGGGTTTAAATTTTCAATTTGTTGAAGTTAAATGTGACGACCCGTCCCGAAAATTAGGGTTAAGATAGTGTTTAAGATGGGATTAGTGAGCTTAATCGGCGGTTAGTTGGTTACGATAGGTCCGTGAGCGTAGCATGACGATTTTGCCCCTAAGTTGGGCAAAATGTTGACTTTTAGTTCGGGCAGTCAAATGGACTTTAACCGATGACCGTGACGTAGTTCGGGATGTCACGAATCCGTAGACAGGTGGCACGCCCGATTCCGACATCCGAGGAGGAAGTTATGATGTTCGGAAGGTTGGGGGCATTGTCGTAATTTGGTTAAACTAGGGGGAAGACTTGACTTTTCGTACGATCGGGTTTTGAGTTCGATGACAGGCGGTACGTATTCATCGGATATTTGACGGGCAAGTTACGGGTCTAGAAAGATAGTGGTATAATCGTAATTTTAACTTAAAATGAGGGGCATTTTGGTCTTTTGCACATTGGGAATTGTGCAACCAGATTGTGCCAAGTGTCCTGAGAAGATTGAGATTTTTGTGAGAGAGTGAAAGGATTGTGACATGTGGCAAGTGTGTAGTGGGTTCTAGGGAGTGCACAGGTGTGTTCAAAATCGTGCAGGTGTGTGTGCCCGTGTGTGTTCGAACAAGAGAGAACAGAGTGAGGCAGAAGAGTGAAATCGAGCGATGGCCGGGAAGGTGTGAGTTCTGTGAGTGTGTGAGTGTGATCAGAGGGAGATGGAGAGTGCAGGGTGGTGTTGAGACGGTTGGGAGGTGAAGTGTTCGTGTGTGTGCGAGAGGTGAGGTCTCATGAAAAACCAGAGAACAGAGAGGAGTTTTGGTGGTGGTGAGGCCGTGTAATTGATCAATTGAAGTGACAGGTAGTGCACAGGGGACGGAGGAGGACCAGAGGAGTTACGTACGCACGGCTGAGCTCACGGCGGCGGCCTGAGAACAGGTAATTCCTCATCCCCGTTAACTTGCTCTGTTTTGTCGTAATTTTCAAACAGGAAGTCGTGGCTTTTGGGAATGAGTCGAGGGATTTGGTGAGTTGGGTGAGCTTTAGGAGGTTTTTAGGAGTCATCTAAGGTGGTTACCGTGACGGGAGAGTGACTGGGTGGCCGGGAACCGAAGTAGGGGACTGTTCGGGTTTTGATTTCGAGCTTGAGACGACGGGTAGGAGGCTGTGTCGAGGTGTTAGAGTAAGGGGAATAGGTTGCTTAGGACTGGACGAAGAGGTTGATGAAGAGAGGGAAGAAAACGGTGAAGGGAAGGCGAAAAACCGGGAACGCCGGTTCAGACCGGTTCGCCCAAGGTAGACGATGATGAACAGTGATCGTGTGCAGGCGCGTGAGGCCCACGAGCAGCCACTTTGGGAGGGGCGTGGGGGCGCGTGCGGCGGTTCTTGGGAAAACGGTCAACATAGTTTTTGGTCCAGGAGTTATAACGAGTCTAATGGAATTAGTTTCGGGTTAATTAGACGTCAATTCAAAGTAGTTCTGCGAGGTTGGAGGTTTAGGGTTCCGGTTTGTTACTCTTAGGACCCGGGGAATGTTGGGGAAAATTAGGAGAGTCTTAGTAGACGTGTTAGTGACGTACTTTGGTGACTTGTGATAGGATCGGGACTTCCCGAGGAAGCTAAGGAACGTACGGGACGTACGGGGCGCGAGTGACGTGCCGGTGACTATGAGTGGACCCTTTCTCTAAACTCAAGCATGCATGACTGGTTTCTATAATTATTTTATGGTTTTACATATGATTTCATGATTGTTGAATATGTGGTGTTGGTTTTACATAATTGCACGGTTTTTGAGAAAATACGGTTTTCAGCACGTTTTACGAGAAAATGTTGGATTCTGATTTCGATGCCATGATTTGGGGTTTTTAAACGATAAGTGATTTTCAATGATTATAAATGAATTTTGAGACGTGATTTGATAATCAAGGGCTTTCGGTTTTAGAATCGGATTTCGGTAACGAGATTTGGTTTTAAAGTTGAAAAGTGGATTTCTGGATTTGGGTTCGGAATAACGGTTTTGGATGCCGGAAGGGCATCAGACCAGTGATTTCGGATTCGGGTTTGGATACGGATTTAGAAATGGTTTTCAAATGGTTTTGGATTGGATTTGTTGGATCTGATTATTGGGTTTAAAGACCCGGATATTGTGATTGACGGGGGATGGGCCCAGATTGGGTTTAAAGACCCGGATTGAATTTAAAGACTCGGGAGTTTAAAGACTCGAATATACTGATATTTTCCCCCGTAGGCCTGTTGAGTTTAAAGACTCGGGAGTTTAAAGACTCGGATATTATTGAGGCCTGGATTGAGTTTAAAGACTCGGGAGTTTAAAGACTCGGATAGGTCCAGCAGGTTTGATCGAATAATGATTGTTTGAGACTTATGTTTTATGATGTTTATGACGTAATTTCTGTAACTACTTTCAATTCTGTTTTTATGAAAATCTTTATGTGATTTATAACTGATTTCAGTAAATGGGTTATGCATGTGTGATTTCAAAACGGAGGGCTAAAACCCTGGTTTTATTATGAAATGGTTTTTGGAAAGTATTTTATTATTTATGGTCCACTCACACCTTCTGTTTTAAATTGCCCTCCAGGTCGTGGAGCTAGCGCGGGGGTTGACGTTGAGGCAGTGTCAGAGGCATAGAATACTCGAGAGTGACTCCGGAGTGCTTTACATTTTCCGTTGTGCGTGTACCTTGTTTATCGGTTTTTTTTTCTTTCCATTGTATTTGGTACTATGCTCTGTAAAACTTTGACTTCGAGATGTTTAAATTTTTCTCCTGTGTCTGGCATGTAATCTGGTGGTTTTTGTGAGTTTACTTTGGTCTTCGTGTCGGGGTGTCAGACGGGAGCAGGATTTACCTCGGTTTTCCGGGTGAAAGGCCCTACTTCCATTTGGTAGCTAGACAAAAGTTCCAAAAATACCCTTGAAACCTTAAAACATAAATACGATGAATTTATTAAAAAACCAACATAACCTCTCCTATAAGAAGGTCAAACCGTCTTCAAACCAAACCGTTTAAACCAACCAAATTTATTACATCATTCAAACGGTTATTCAGAGCATCTAGGATAATTGTATATACAAAAAGAGCAAACCCTACTCAGTAAGCTCAACGAGTGCCCATCCGAGAAGTAATGTCTCCTCCTCAAGATCAGCCCCTGTCTCAACGGAAGAATGTCCAACGAGCTTAATCTCCAGTTGTGCGCTCCCCTAAAGTCCTTGGAGCGTTATTGCAAGCGCCTAAAGATCTAAAACATTGAAAGCATGGAAACAAGCGTCACAATGTGCCAGAGAAGTGTCCTACTTGGTGCCACATGCCAGGGAAAGTCCAGCAGACCTCCCACGCACTTGTACATGCTCTCATGCTCCACACACGCCTGCTAACAGGTGGTTGCCACATCATCACTGTAACGACCCGAACTTTCATAAATAATATTTTAAGACAAAGTGACCGTTTTGCCCCTAAAGGGGGGAAAAAGTTGACTTTTGACCCGGGAGACATTTAGAACTTTAACCAATGATCTTGACGTAGATAGGGACGTCAAGAGTCCGTAGACAGGCGGCACGTCAAAAACGGACGTTTGACAAAAAAGTTACGGTCACGGGAGCAAAAGTGATTAAACGTACGAACCGAGAGCTTAATTAAAATAATAATAAAATATTAAAAATTGAATTAACAATTGATTAAATCTGGACCCTTGGATGAGTGACAAGTGTCACTCATCCCACCATTACTTTTCCCTAATTCATGGATCTTGTCCCATTGGTCCATTTAAATATATTTTGTTTCCTTTATCAAAACCTAGCTGTCCATTTTCTCCCTCAAGATTGCATCTGCACCCTTCATTTTCCTTTATGAATTTTGGTGCAGACATCTCCCTCACTCTCACTTCCTTCACCCGTGAAGAACAAGCCCCATTCACTTAGCACCACTCTCACCGTCCCTCAAACTTCATTCCCCACCTCAGCTCAACATCTTCGTCCTCATCATCATCATCATCATCATCATCATCATTGTCATCATCATCATCACCAGCCACCATCATCATCTTCTCCGTTCTGTAACCCGAGCACCACCCAAACCCGTAAGGACACAACCAGCCCAAAAACCCCAACTGTTCAACCCACATAACCATAACTTCGATCTAACGCCGGGATAGGACCTTTGGGAGGCCTGGACGACTGATTGGGAGACCCACGACGGAGGTAAGCCAGAAAACGTGAAACCTCCTCTGTTTTTACCAGTTTCGAAACCTCGGTTTTGACGTGTAGAGGGCCTTCCTGTTTGTTGAGTCGTGTTCTAGGGACTGTGACGAGTATGTAGTGGCTGGTTTCGAGACTGGGCGTAGCGTGGCGTGACGGAGAAGACGATTGGAAAACTGGGTCGTGAATCTTCAATTTAAAGGTAGAGATCTTGCCTTTTCTTCTAGTTTTGAGTCCACAGACATGTAGTGTAGGCTTAGAAGAATCGATAGGAATCGATTGCACTGAAAATGGTGACCGGAGATGGAAATTCTGGTCTGGTCATAGTCGTGGGTCACGGCGACCCGGTTACTGCTTTTCGGTAGGAACCGACCGAATGACAAGGATGATGACGTCATCATGTTGACGTCATGATTTTCGTTAAAACCCTTGCATGCATAACTGTTTTAATTACTATATCTATATTATTGAATCAAAGTATATGATTAAGTTGTTATTCTTGCACGTATTACGAAATTTTGGGCATGAAACCAGTCTGGTTAGTTATGCACTGTTTTGAGTTATATATATATATATACGGATTTTGATGATTCTCTTTAGTTCTGCACTGTATAGACCTACCCTAGTGATACTGTCTCCTCCGGATGTTGGTACCCCGGAGTGGTCACGACGCATTGCCTGCGATGGGTCATTCTACGGAGGGACCGAACCGTAAAGTGACTCAGGAGTATGATTGCTATGATTGGACGTCTGGGACGTCAGTCATCTGGGATGTCATACCCGGACTGAGTTCGAGATTTGGACTAGGGATTGAGACCCTGAGTGGCACGCGTAGCCTTGAGACTGTGACCTTATTAAACGTCTGGGACGTCAGACATTTGGGATGTCCGGGTTGAGATGTATAGTGCAACAATTGATGTTATGACTATGATTATGTTACCCTGTTTATACTTATATGATATATTATTATGGTTTCGATTCTAATGCATGCATGATTTGGAAAACGGAGAGGAAAAACCGTATATCTACTTTGTTGCTTAAGCTGTTTTATAAACTTTATGTTTCTAGCCCACTCACCCTTTCTTATTTTACTAATCCCTTCAGGTCGTGCTACTGAGGTGAACGAGGATCCTGAGACAGAGGTATAGATAGACGTTGCGCACCTAAACCCCACTGCTGGGTAGGTTGGCACGTGGGGAGTCCTTAGGAGTTGTGCTCAATATTTGTTTTAAACTTTCCCTTGTCTGACACTATTTTGATTTCAAACTATTTTTATGACTTAATTATGGATATTTATGAATTTGAATCTTTTAAGGGTAAAATTGGTATTCTAAGGTTGTGTGTCAGACGGGAGCAGGGCACGTCCCCAAGTGGTACCAGGGGGATTGGGATGGGTCTTGTCAATCACTGAATCTGGACCAAATCACCAGAGAAGATGATCGATGTCGCCGACTCCACTGACGTGCCAACACCAAAAAATTGCCATTTCTAGTCGAAATTTCAAAACTTCCTAACTTCTTCATTTCTCAACCAAATCGATCATTCCAATAATAAAAATTCATCTATTTGATCCTAAGAATCCAAATTCAAAGTAAAAAAAATTGAGAAATAATACATGTGGTGGCTTAAAATCTCTTGAAAGTCTTAGGCTCTTTCCTTTTTGGGTTCTAGAGTTCTCATGCATGTTTTTCCTTCAAAATTGTTGGGTTGTGTTTGTGTGGGTTAGATGATGATGATGTTATATTTATTTTTTTGAGTTAAGGTCCAAAATCAATGGTTCAATTTGAGGGTGTACAATTCCTTCTTTCGATTTGTGGAAGAAAATATGAAGAAGATGATGAATTGATGTGTTAATGATATGGCACAATGGTCGTGGCCACTTTCCATTTTAAAACATTAACTTAAAAGGATGGTGACACTAAATCCAAGTTGCAATACAAAATCCACGCTGGCTCACCCAAATACATGAACAATTTATTCATACAACCAAAATACAGTACACTAAATGCATAACAACGTTATGTTTTAGGCTTGAACATTTTCAGTACGAACTCTGATTTCCGTATGCTGCTTGTCTACAAGCTCGTAAGCGAGACCCACACAACGATCCTAGAAAAACTAACAAAAAGCTTCCCAAACAAAAGGTGACTATCAGACTTTTAAATAAAGACAAGGGTAAATGCGTCAATTCTCAAATTAATTCTTGAAAATACAATAATTTAAATTTCTGGTTGTTACACAACATAACCATATATATATATATGTGTGTGTGTGTGTGTTACCTTGTCCTTTGAACTTTCCATCAATATCTTAAATATATATATATATATATAAATATATATAGCTTGTCATTGAGACCAAGGATTAAAATATCGATATCAATGGATATACCGCTAACCAAATTTACAGATATCTCGCTCTAAATATCGATATCGATATGATTTACGGTCAACAAAAATGACAAAAATTTAGTCTAAAGGTTGAATTTTTTTAATGAAACTTTAAGAAAAACTTAAGTATCCAATAATGGTTATATAAGACTAATAAAATTATAAAATGACTTTGATATAATAAATATATGATAAATAATATGATGCAATATAATTCTGACGATAATTAATAATATAAAATTTTAAATATAAACAAAAATTGAAGTGAATTAAATGTTAATATTTTTAACAATATAACAATAAGCATAAAATATTTTCAAAGGAAGAAAAATAATAAAATAAGTGCAAATATATTTAAAATTGAAAAAAAAAGATGAAAAAATAGGACCAAATTTTGTTCAAAAATTGGAAGGAATGAATATATTTAAAATTAGAAAAAAATGAAAAAAAAAAAAAAAGAAGCCAAAGTTTGTTGAAAATTGAAAAAAAATGGATAAAAAAATTAATTAGTAGTTGTCAACAATAGGGGTCAAACCCAGAACTCCCAATGAAGAAATAAAACACAAAGTGAACTCGGCTAACGAGCCTTATTGTAAATTTAAGCCACGTATAATATATAACTATAAAACCTAACAATAATCTTCTTTTTCTAGTAGGTCTGCAACTCAGATTTTCCGACCCGACGACATAACTCGACTTAAATAATTTTATTTTACGTCCAATGTTCACAAATTAATAATTCATCTTCATCGGTTTGACCCCAAAAAAGGATCTATGGGTCAAAACAAGAAAATGCTTCGATATTTTGACCAATTTTCTTCACCCCTTTTGATAGAATCCGCCCCGTTCTCCCCTGGGGACCATCGGGGGAAGGCCTGCTCCCATCTGACAAATAACCCAAAATACCACAAATACCCTTCCAAGGGTTTTATTACACAAAATACCCCTACTGGGGGTTCTAGATACACACCGGTGTGTTTAATACAACAGAATGTCAGACAAGGGAAATGAGCATTATGTTCGTACTAACACAATCAAAGATAACATATACCCCTCAGGGTGGTCAAAACGCAACGGTGGTAGTTATGCCTCGGCCCCTGAGTCGATGCCCTCCTCGGTTTCCTCTCTTGAAGGGTCAAGAAAACAGTTAAAGTGTGAGTGGACAAAAAATAAAGCAGTTATAAATTCATTTGAACACATAAATATTCTGACCCTTCGTTTCTGTAAACATGCATGCATTCAGTAGAAAACGTATAAGTATAATCAATTAAAAAACATATAACATTTATATACATATACGTATATCTATACAGAAAGTATATGGGCAACAGTAATACTAAATCAAGCATAACTATGTATCCACATATCCCTTCTTTGGCATGTTCAATGCCGACTCGGGGCACACAGCCCCTAGGGAACAAATCCCCGATATAGGTCACGATTCATATCTAAAGGTATGCACACCACTCGGGGCCTCACTTCGAGTCTGCTCCCAGGAATTCTTCGTCTGGGAGGCTCTATTTCCGGATCTAGTCTGAATTCTATCTCCAGATTTAATCCGAGCATCTCTCTGGAATCTGATCCGGGACCACAACATAATTCCCACTCCTGGAATGGGCTCCCTATGGGGATACTCATTCTGGGTAGTGGATCGTGACTCTCCAGGTCGACGTCTGGAGGAGACCAATTCGCAAGTTGGAAGGGTATGTACATATACGTATGAAAACCTTTGAAAATTCGTCTTTTCAAACTGTGTCAAAACCTTTACCCAGAATTTCTTTATAAACCAAACCTTTAGGTAAAAAGTCTCAAATCACCAACACGTTCATTTAGTTCATAAATCATTTCGAAATACCATTGACTCCCCCAAATTCGAGTCAACGGTCGTCAAATGGGTCTCAAGCCCGATACGACCATTTCACGAAATCCGTAATTCAATCATCAAATTCCACCATCATAAAACATTTAGCATAAAACAATTTAGAAAACAAGTAAAACGGTTATGCATGCATTTCATTTATAAAATCAACGGTCCACTCACAGCTAGTCCTTTTTGCGTTAACGAACCGACTACACCTGTCCTGAAGCTAAACACAACGTCCGGACCTGCCCAAATACACTTAAGGGTCACTAATTGACCCTACTAGGTCTAGCATCCAACCTTAGAACAAAATCGGCCTGGGAACGTGCTCCGAACACGCTTCCCGAGGTTAATTCCTTCGATTTGACCAACCTAACGATCTCCGATCGACACGAAAACATCGCCATTGGATTTGTATCGTCAAAACCTTGAAAATGGCACTGGCCCACCAAAATCATTGTTCACATGTGCCTGGTCAACGCGCGATCAACGTTGCTACAGTACCGCTGACGTCAGCATAACGTCACTCTCTAACATGTGTCAGATGATACGTGTCAATCCCTGACTGGTCCCTGGTCTGACATTTCTGACAAGATGATGTCATCATCTCTGTCATTCGGTTGATCCCTACCGAGAACCTGCATGCTGTTTGGTTGGTCTCTACTGAGAACTTGCGTGGCGGTTCGGTTGGCTTCTACCGAAAAACCAGAGATGGGGCTATCGTGACCCGATCAGAAAACCCATTCCCGGCCACCATTTTCATCACCGTTGGTTCCTATGCACTCGTCTCAACTCACTCTACTAGTTTGTAACCTCAGAAACACGAAAGAAGGTTAGAATTTTTACCGTTAGGTCGAAGACTCTCTGCCCAGATTTCGGTCTTCTCTACCGTGTTCGGTGGTTTCCCCCTCTCGAACCAGTCCGTCGTGGCCTCAAATCCGTCGTCCTAGCCTCCTTGTGCTCCTAGTTTAGCGTCAGTATGAAGTTGGGTCATGTGGGTTGAACAACCGGGGTCCCTGGCTCATTTGTCCGTCACGGATTGGCTATTGTCCTGGTCGCAGACGGTGGTGGTCGACAATGGTGAGGGTAACGATGATGAAGATGGTGTCTAGTGATGATGAGAGATCGATCTGGGAGAGGAGAAATCAACGGGAAAAGGATGGTTGATGGTTTTTTTCCAAATGGGTTTCCCGAGTGAGAATGAGAAAACAAATGAAGGTTGGTTCATGCATCCAATTATTTGGGGTCTTGGGCCAGTTAGATAAGTGACAAAATGTCACTCATCTGATTGGTTCAAGATTCCAATTTGACCAATCAAATCATTCCACTTGTCTCGAATCTCGAAAAATGAAATAGTAACCCGTATAATCCGTGACCCGTAATTTTCACTCCGGGTATCCGAATTCGGCATGCCACCTGTCTACGAACTCAGGGCGACACGATCTACGTAATGGTTAAAGGTTCAAAGTCGTACGACGCTTCGGGTCAAAAGTCAACATTTTACCTTGACTAGGGGCAAAATGGTCATTTTACATATAATTTCCATTAATTAAAATAATATCGAAAATCCGGGTCGTTACACCTTTAGATGTCGACGACCAGATTTTTTGATATTTTGGCAAAAGTTCGACCATTATTTCCAATATTTTCATCCATAATTGGGACAACGTGGCAAGTGTTTGAAGATGAAGGTAATTGGGAGTCATCGCTAGTGTAGTCAGCGAGCAACTTATAGAATTAGAAGGTGTCACACGGGGGTAAGTTTGATGTGCTGTTTCTAGACAGAATGTACGAGCAGGCGGAGATATCAACGACGGTGGTGGGTCCCAAGTATTGAGGGAGTGGGAGTAATACGGCTTTAGGGTTGATGAGACGACCAGGGATTACCAGCACCACCAAAAACGACGACATCATCATCGAATGCACAGTTGGACTTGTTTACGGTGTCCTTGGTGGTACCACCACCAGTGCACATGCAGATATCGGACTTAAGAAGCAGATACGGTTGATGGAGGAACAAATGATGTGGTAGCAATATGCAAGGAATATGTGGGCGAGGTCGAAATGTTGTTGAGGAGGGTCACACCGACGTATTGGGTAAGAGAATTGATGGAGAAACAAATTTTTAATTCAAATTAGGGCTAAGAATTAGGTGAAAAATGATAAATTGATGATAAATTGGGGAAGAGAAAAAATTGAATTGAACAAAAAAAGGATGATTGATTATTGATTTACTTATTTTCTTGAAATGATTGATGATTGATGATAAAGATGATTAATTGGAGAAGATGAAGATGATGAATTAGGAAGAAGGAAAAAAGATAATGTAGATCAAATAGTAAAATGATCAAAATACGCTTATAATTTTGATCAAATTTGTGCTGATTAAATTAAATAATTATACATTTAAAAGAAAATAAGATGAAAAATCTAACAATGGAAATGAATTTTTTTATAATATGTTGGAATTGTAATTAATCCTGAAATGTATCAAAACCATGATAAATGAGACTTAAATTAACATGTTACCCATTTCCAGCCTTAATGCCTAATTTGGCCTCAGACTTGTCCGTGCACTGCGTATAAGACTTGTTCGTGCGCAGTGTATATAGACGTGTTGCTTCATGATGGACATGTATGGCCGCTGCAAGTCGGGCCAGGTTGGCATGGTCATAGTGTTAATACTTCTTAGCAGTGACGGATCTATTAAGGGGCAAGAGGGGTCAATTGACCCCTTCAACCTCTCAATTCCTCTCATATTAGTTGTATCTTGACCCCTTCCCTGTGAAATCTGGGTGTCATTTTTTTTCCGAGTTTTGAAGTGCAGCTGCAGAAGGAGAAGGAAGATTAGTGGTTCTGCAACTTTTTTTTTCCAAAAAAAAAACTTACCAAAACGGCGTTGTTTCTGTGCCCTCTATCTTCTGCAAAGGCCTTTAATTAAATTTCAATTTCATATTTAATTTCTTAGTTTTTGGAATTTAGGACTCTAATTAAACCCTAACCTGGGGCAAGAGACTTAAGAAGCTTTTTCTTTTGCTCTCTTATCTCCAAGGGTGGTGAACAGGAGAGGCAGGGTTGCCCTCATAGGCACTCGTAAGGGATGGAGGGTAGTTACCCTCCCATAGAGAAATACTACTTTAGTTAAGAGTTTCCTTACAAAGGAAGCGGAAGCTGTAATGACCCGTCCAAATTTTTTGGAATTAATTAAAATTAAATTGAGAATGAGCAAGGCTAATCGGAAATTAGTCGAGAATTATCGGACGTTCAGGGCGAAATTATGATTTTGCCCCTAGACGAGGATAAAAAAGTTGAATTTTGACCTGGGAGGTCCAATGCACGTGGACTAAGGACCGTGATATAGATCGAGTCGATACGAGTCCGTTGACAAGCGGCACGTCGAAATCGGATATCGTACAGGAAAATCACGGGTCACATACATTTTGGGTATTATTGCACGTTTTACGAGATGAGTGCCCTTTGTCTTATGTGGGGCCCAGATATTTTGAGCAGGTCTCATCCATTGCCCACAAACACACTTATATGAATCCACCCTCTTCTCTGTTTCATTTTATCTCACTCGAAACCCAAACACCATAACTCGCCCCAACCTTCACAAACCTTCATCTTCTGTTGTTGGCATGAAGGGGGAGGTGAGAGAACAGACTGAGAAGAGTAGGATGATGGCCACGACGAGGGCCACGGTAGACGGTGGCCGGAAACCCGCGAAGGTACGGTTTCGTTCAAATTTTGAAATCAAGATTTGAGTGGTTATTGGATGTTTTCGTTGATTGGGATGGTTTCCTAGGACCTAGACGAACACAGGGGACCATTTTGGAAGGAACTTGGTGGCTAGAACGGGCTGGGAACTGGGGTTGCAGGCTACCCAATTTGCTTCAAGCTCAAAGGTAAAATTCTAGACTTGTTTTCCTTATTTTGAGTTGATAGATCGATTTCTGAGGGTTGGACAATCATGTAGGAAGCAACGGCTTCGAAAACGGACTAGAAACGAGGGAATTAGAACCGGGTCAGGGTCGCGGGTCTATGCGACTCAGCTCAGCGAGGACGATAATGACGTGGCAGGGTGACTTCATCATTTGTCAGATGTCAGCCTACGTGGCCAATGGGAGGCTACCACGTGATAGTTGTAAGTGCCTAGTTAGCCTAACATGTCACTAATGTGGACCAATTAGATAGTGCCACGTGTCACTAACATGTTAGACACGTGGACCCGTGAGCTGCTGACACGTGGCACTGTCAGCTGACACGTGTTAGAATTTATAGTGTTAGAGATGACATCATGCTGACATCACCAGTGACGTCAACGTTGAATTTGACCGCTGACTGCTGACGTCAGCATTGACTTTTTGGTCAACGTTAAAGCTTTTACCAGCGTGTGGACACTTATTTCGAGGTAGGACTAGGACCATTTTAAATGCTTCGACGATACAAATCCAATGGTGGTAGTTTCGAGTCGATAAGAGATTGTTAGATCTGTCAAATTGAGGTTTAAAGCCTAAGAAAACGTGTCCAAGAGACGTTGACTTTTCCGGGAATGTTGGGGGTTCTTGGTATGGACTTGTTTAGGTTAGTAGTAGCCTTTTAGTGTGTTTTGGACAGGTTCGGATGACCCAGAGAGGTTGGTTTAGCTCGGAGAGGCTTATGGCACGCGTATCGAGACGTAGCTTTGACGGTCTGTGAGTGGACTTTGTTTTATGAATATGATGCATGCATAAATGTTTTATGTGTGTTTATGAACATGATTTTAGATTCCATGAGTGCATGTGATTTAAATATGAATTTTTTGGCATTTTCGGAGGAAAAATTCGAGATTTATGTTCTATGTGATATTCAGGCTTCGACCAATTGTACTACGTGCATGTATTTTATGTGATTTCGATGAATTGGGTTTGACTTAGAGTATAGTCAAACGTGAGATAAGTCTGGTTACGACCCAGTTACAAGATTTCAAAATATATTTTGGGTATGAGACCTAGTTGTGAATTTTACAGGATTCGAGGAATCCTGAATTATATTTTGAGCATGAGATCCAGTTGTAAATTTGAGAGGATTCGAGGAATCCTATGTGTGATACTACGGGTTAGAGTCCTAGATAATCGGGTTAGAGTCCCAATCGATAATGACATTCAGGTTCGAGTCCCGAGTGATATGATGCTCGCCTTCGGACTGCGGATGTGTTCCTTACGAAGAGATCACGATGCACTGCATATTGTCAAGCAGCCGATGGAGGCTATAGCTGAGGGAGGCTCGACTTAGGAGTGCCGATGTTATTCTCTGAGATCGATCGGTGATGTGTTCACAATTATCTACAGATGGTCGCGGTGGGTGATGGGCGACATGCTAGAATTGTGAGCGGTCTTGAGCTCATATTTGCACATGTGCTAGGATTGGAATCATGACTGACACTAAGGTGAGGATGGGATGAGTTCCCATGTGTTCTATGATTTGGACTGAGGTGTAATGACCCGTCCCGAATATCGGGATTGAATATTAATTAATTATGAATTAGAATGACTAATCGGGGATTAGTTGAGTGAAAACGGACGAAACGGGCAACATGTTGACTATTAGTTCGGGCGGTCAAATGGACTTTGACCGATGACTGTGACGTAGTTCGGGACGTCACGAGTTCATAGACAGGTGGCACGTTCAATTCCGACATTCGTAGAGAAAGTTATGATGTTCGGAAGTTGAGGGGTATTTTGGTAATTTGGCATATTAGGGGCCAAATGTTGACTTTTTGATCGGGAGGTCCGATGGACGAGGGCCAAGGACCGTTACGTAGGTCTCGTCGATACGAATTCAATGACAGGCGGCATGCCGAAATCGGAGATTCGACGACGAAGTTAGGGTCACGGAAACGGACTCGATTAACCGAACGAACCGGGATTAAAATATTATTTTAATATGAACAGTGCTCGATGATTGAACACATCCGGATGAGTGACAAGTGTCACCCATCCCTTGATTTAAGGCCATAAATCAGCTCCATGTTTTGAGGAAAACACCATCATATTGTTTTATTATCCTTTAATCATTCAATCATCTTTAATTATGTTCAATCATCATCATTAGCCATCACTCAAATATTTTATTCTTTGTTCTCTCATTTGAGCCGTGAAAAAACACAATATGGGGAGAGTTTTCTTCCCATCATCATTTCCTTTCCACAACTGATCATGAGAGAAAATTGAGAGAATTAAGGATGGAATTAGCTAGGGGCAAAATGGTAATTTGTCGAACGGAGGGTAAAATGGTATTTTGACCTTGATTCTTGCTAACAGATTGTGACATCTGTCACTTTGTCACCTTCCATGCCCCTGCTAACATAGAAACGGGAATCAAAGGAAACATAATCATACACCTTTAGACATTAACCCCTAAATTATGGATTTCCTCATCATTGTCCAATTTGCAATCTGTTAAGTGGATTGTTCGGCTTCATTTGTGTAATTAGTGTAATTGGGAGATTGAGGGAGCCGAATTGAGAGAGAAATTCGTGAGGCAGAGAGGCCACTGGGGGAATTCAGTTCGAAAATCAGAAAAATTAGAGGGAAATTCGAAATGGTAATTATGAACGGTGAGGATCGAAATTGATGATTCAATTCAACTTCTGGGATCCATACGAACCTTTCTGCAACAAAACCGAAGTGAAACGGTGTCGAATTGAGGAAGAACTGAGCTTCCATGGCAGCTCAAAATCGAGCTTGGGTTCGACGGGTTAGAGGTATGAATTCATCGAATTGATCTTGTAGAAACGTTCCATACACTCTCACGATGCTTAATATATGAATTAATTTGAAAATCAGGGACGGAATCGGTGAACCCGAATTGGAAACCCGTCGAGGATCGATCGAGAGTCGTGAGGATTTAGACCATGATTCGAGTAATTGAACTTGCAGAACTCAATTAGAGTTGGATTAGAAGGGATCAGTTGAAAGAACGGATTAAATTGGTGTCGAATTGGGTGAGTTTGAACCGGGTCTGTTCGCGGGTTTTTCAACCCGTTTTACAGACAAACGGGTGAAGAGGGAGCACTGTAGCAGTACTGTAGCCGGCACGTGGGGACGCGTGAGCGGGAATCTCGAGGGGCGATCAACATGACTTTTGATCCTCTCAATGTAACGAACATTTTGACGCTGGTTTCGAGGAAATCGGATATCGTTTCGGTAATGTTCCGCGTATCCGAAGTTTTGTATTCCGTTAAAAGTATGTATTTAAATCCCGGAAAAATTGGGGAAAATTATATGAAGTATTTTGAGATGTTAGTAACCCTCTATAATGATTTTGGGCAGGAGATGTGATTTTCAGAATTTACGGAAAAACGTGCAGCTCGGAAACGAACCGTTTTGAACGGTGTGTGTGAGTGGACTTTTGGTTTTCTAACTGTGATGCATGCATATATGGTTTAAAATGCTTATTTATATGATTTCCTATGATTTGACATGATTGATGCTTTGCTTCGGTGATTTCTCGATTTTCTCGGTTTTATGATTATTATATTATTATATTCTGGCGTGAAATCATGAAATTGGTTAAAAATGATATTGTGGGCGTGAGAACCCAAGTAAATAACGATTTTGACTCGGATTTGGAGTTACATGTGAATTTGATGATTTTTGGTATTCTCGTGATTTTTGTGATTATTTTAATCAGTCTTTCGGGCACGTTTTACGAGGAACGTGCAAATGATGTTTTGGGCTAGGCCCGGATTGAAAATGATATTTGGACTCGGATTATGAGTCAATGATTGATTTCATGGATTTACGTGATCGTGGCAACTCGGGTTTACGGTTGCACGGATTTACGTGATATTGATATTTTGGGCTTGAGACCCAATGGAATTGTAATTTTGGTTGGAATTGTATTTCCATGTGATGACATGATGATATTGATGATTTTCGGATTTATAAAGTAAATCGGGACTTGGGGCTAAGACCCTGTGTTGCTATATGATTTGGTTTTTAATGCAACTGTTTTTCACTGGTTTTTGTGATGGTGATATGTTGCGGATATTTAGGGCTTTCGGGAGAAAATATGTTTTTCCCCGGAGTGCACCCTGGAGATAACGCTCGCCTTCGGGATGGAAGTGTTTACCCCGAAGAGGTCACGTAGCACGATCTTTGTCTTGCGGCCCAGGGGAGGCTTGACTCAGATCAGATGTGCTGGATTATATGGATCGGTAAGTGATGTGTTCACGAGATCCGGATCGTCGGCTGGTGAGGTTTTTCCCAGCGACGGATTGCTGACTGATGATGTGTTCACAGCAGCGGATGCTCGGATTTTGAGCGGTCCTTGAGCCTATTGATATGCACGCGTTGCAGGGATAAACGTGACTCTAAGCAACATGATATGGAAATAAGTCCCGTGGATTATGGAAAATGATTTTGAGGAAACCGTGGTTTAGCGGTTAAAATGATTTAAAGAAATTGTGAACTTTTTGAGATGTTAAACTGATTTGATGAACATGAGTTTTTGTGGACCATGAGAAAATATGTTTTGATTTTATCGGTCCACTGTTCATACTTGAATGATTTCATACTATTACTCATGTTTTACGATATGCATGCAAGTTTGTGAAAACTGGAGGGTAAGAATGTATTTTGGTAAATGTTTTTATAAGAGGTCATTTTTGTCCACTCACACCTTTTCTGTTTTGTTAACCCTTCAGGTCGTGGCGCGTTGATCGAGGCTATTCCAGAGGTGGGGGTATGTGCGGGCACAGGCGCAAAAATTCCCTTGTCTGGCAGGTACTGAAGGGTAGTTTCGGACTTTCAGTTGACTTGTCAGACGGGAGCAGGACCGGGTACGGTTTTTGACGTCCAGTTGGGACGGGTCCTGTCAAGTTGGTATCAGAGCACTAGGTTGCTGATGCTGTTGCCATGCCATACCTCCGGAACGTGAGCCTCGTGCGCGACCTGGTAGTGAGATGGGTATATTAGGGTATTTGAGACCTTGTGATTAATCTCGGAATGTAATTGACCTTGGTTTGTGGGTCAGATATTAATTTGTTTAACTACGGCTTACTAATTGTCGAATCAGTATTCTTGTGGGTCCCTGGATTTATTGGATCCAGAGGCTTGGAAGGTAGCACAATTGGGTAGGTTGGACCCAGGATGAGATTATTCTCAGTAATTCCTTGTGCGAAATGTGAGTTCCCAACGTCTAGAGTGTGTTGGGGTATTCCTAGGTTTGGAATGTGGTATTGATGTGGTTCACCGGCGGTAATTTGCTGGGTGACCGGGTATGCCAGGGATGACATGGATGAATGAGTCAAGAATTCGGTTAGGACTCGAGATGAGTCATGGTAATATCTTAAGTCTCAGGAGCTGTCGGGTTTTGAGGGACCCTAGGTAGTAATCGCGGAACCTAAGGTGGGATGTTTGGTTCGGAAATGTGTGCTGGCGGGTGGTTTGACTCTTAATGACTTTTCGAAGTCGAGACCGAGTGACGATTGTGTCAGGTCTAGTCATGTCAGCTTTAGTTGTGGAACTGCAATCCACAGTCGGGGTTGGTACATGTCGATGGAATCCCATAGTGGGGATACATGGTAGTTGTACGTGTACTTGATTCCATTGGATGTGGAGTCTCGATAGTGATGTCTGGTGGTTGGGTCTGCACAAGTCTGTGGCAGGCACTACTACCGAGAGTGGTTGTTGAGAATCGGGGGGACGTCAGGGGACGTTTCTTTTTCTCACATGAGTTGTCAGGGTGACTGTACCCAGAGTTGTTAGGTGCGAAGGAGGCAGAGTTTCTCCTATTCGAGCAGAGGTACGGGGTCGTCGCTTGTTATGAGCGGAGATCCAGGGTTGTCAGTGTTGCACACGGTGTGCTCATATTGATACTGTTGTCTGTGTGCTGGTGTGGGTGCCGGTGTGGTGCTGACGATGAGTCACGAGTTGGGTTGTGACATCGTCGAGTTGGGTATGAGTCAGTAACCAGTCCAAAGGGGACACGTGGTTGGTGTCCAAGTCCGATGGTTCCAACATGGTTGGACCTACGGAATCATGAGAGGTTGTGTTTGAAGAGGATTGCGGGTTTTCCGCATTGGGATTAGGTATTCTGAAGTCATCAGGGGTGACCTCTTATTTTCTGCTTGGTGGCAGACAATGTTGGGTTACATGGCATGGGGAGTGCAGTGAGTTTTGTTTGCATCCACGTAGGATAAGTATTGGTGTCATTGTTTTGGATCATCCTTGGTTTTCCCTAGGTGGGATGGAAAGGATAGATACGAGGTAATCAGTAAGGGTGTAAGACCCTGTGGTTCCTAGTTGTTGACTGTGTGGATCCTAGGTGGATCGGGTTTGTGATGTCGTGGACTTTGGGCATTGTGACAATCTAGGATCGTGATGTTCATGGTTGGCTGACGGCGTGATGGATCTGGGTCGTGATTTCGATGATCTAGATTGGGTGAGAGTTTATCACTCTTACTTTGGTATGTGGGTCGTAAATGACGGGACTGAACTTCTTTTCGAAGTGGAGCCCCTTATGGTATATTACTCGAGTGAGTAGGTTTCCGAAGTAGTCGGATTTTGTCAACCTTAGACGTGTGGTTGTTGGATTGGCTTCCCTATGAAGTCAACCGAGTATTGTGAACTGATAACCGATAGGTTCGGTTTTGGTGTGTCCAAGTGGATGTGAATGAGATTTCGGGTTTTGGAATCGACTTTCTGGGTGACGATTCAGGATTCGATTTTAGAACTTGAAAGTGGAATACTGGATTTGGGTGCGGAATGATTATTCCAAATGCTAGCTTACGGAATAATGATTTCGGATTCGGATTTGGACATGGATTAAAAATGTGATGTCTAGGTTTGGATTCGGGATTTCTTACGAAATTGCGAATTCGGATTTGGAATTGGAACTAGCTAATGGGTGAAGTTTCGATTTGTCTCTTGCTGGTTTGGGCAAATAGACTCCATTATTGGAACATGTTTGACTATGACCTAGGTGGTTGTAGTCTGGTCAAGGGATAGATGTATGTACCTTGTACATGGTTTGGGGTACGATACTTTGCAGACTCGTGGTGGCCGGGGTTGATGTGAATCCCGGGAGAACTAGGCGCTCTTCCCTGTGGACACGTTGATGTGTCATTCTGAGTGTTGTCATTTGGCGAGGTGTTTTTGGGTAGCATAGGACAAGGATTGTCGATGCTAGCTAAACCCTCAGGATTTTTACTTTTCCCTTACTTGGTTTGGGATCGACCATATAGGTCTATGGGTCGAGTACTGGGGTCCAGCTGTAGGATCTTGCTTGGTGTACGATGTACTGTATCGTATGGACGAGGGTACTTGATACCTAGTGACGGTACATGGGATGTACCAGTGTTGTGTCGATAAACGTGTTGGTGTTTGGCTTAGTTCCAATACCATTGGTTTTGGTTGTGAACGTGAACTGGACATTGAACACGATGCACTGGGCAGAGTGATTCTGATGATTTCAGTGATTGTTTGAGCAGGTGCTCTTAGCCAAGGTTGGCTAGTATAACTCTAGTGTTGAGTTGTGTGATTACTGCTAGGCTTGTGTTCAACGTGTTCCAGATGCACCGTCTGATTGAGTGTGATGACGGTATGCATATACTCAGGATGAGTGAGTTGGTGGTTGGTGTGACCGCAAGTTTCTTTGCGACGAGATGTTACCTTGTCGTGACCTTACCAGCATCTGGGATCGTTGAGGGGGTGACAGTTGTGGTTACTGCTGTTGGTATTTGTCACAGGATTGAGTTTGCCCTGCGAGGGGAGATCATGTTGTTGATCTTGTGCTACATTGACGGACGTTGTAGTATGGTGTGTTGTCACTGATTTGTTACTGGTTGGCGCTTTGCTAGAGTGGTAAAGCTTAGTAGTGACAGTTTGGCTTGTAGTGTCAGCATGGACTGACTAGTGAGTTTTGGTGACTCTCTATGAGAGCGAAGATCAGGGCACATTAGTGAGTATGTGGGGCTGTCAAGCTGAAGGAGTCAGCTTAACGGTGACATTGCCAATTTCTGGTAATCAATTTCATTCGAGGTGGTCGAGTGTAGTCAGTACGACGTGCATCTGTGATGTGACGTCTGTGTGCAGACGAGTTCTGTGTTGGCTAGTGGGTGTACAGGTGTACACGTGTTGTGTGGCCATTTGTTCTCCACGAGGTAGTTGTGGAATACGAGTAGTTGGAATTTCGGGGACGAAATTCTTTAAGGAGGGAAGGTTGTAATGACCCGTCCCGAATATCGGGATTGAATATTAATTAATTATGAATTAGAATGACTAATCGGGGATTAGTTGAGTGAAAACGGACGAAACGGGCAAAATGTTGACTTTTAGTTCGGGCGGTCAAATGGACTTTGACCGATGACTGTGACGTAGTTCGGGACGTCACGAGTTCATAGACAGGTGGCACGTTCAATTCCGACATTCGTAGAGAAAGTTATGATGTTTGGAAGTTGAGGGGTATTTTGGTAATTTGGCATATTAGGGGCCAAATGTTGACTTTTTGATCGGGAGGTCCGATGGACGAGGGCCAAGGACCGTTACGTAGGTCTCGTCGATACGAATTCAATGACAGGCGGCATGCCGAAATCGGAGATTCGACGACGAAGTTAGGGTCACGGAAACGGACTCGATTAACCGAACGAACCGGGATTAAAATATTATTTTAATATGAACAGTGCTCGATGATTGAACACATCCGGATGAGTGACAAGTGTCACCCATCCCTTGATTTAAGGCCATAAATCAGCTCCATGTTTTGAGGAAAACACCATCATATTGTTTTATTATCCTTTAATCATTCAATCATCTTTAATTATGTTCAATCATCATCATTAGCCATCACTCAAATATTTTATTCTTTGTTCTCTCATTTGAGCCGTGAAAAAACACAATATGGGGAGAGTTTTCTTCCCATCATCATTTCCTTTCCACAACTGATCATGAGAGAAAATTGAGAGAATTAAGGATGGAATTAGCTAGGGGCAAAATGGTAATTTGTCGAACGGAGGGTAAAATGGTCTTTTGACCTTGATTCTTGCTAACATATTGTGACATCTGTCACTTTGTCACCTTCCATGCCCCTGCTAACATAGAAACGGGAATCAAAGGAAACATAATCATACACCTTTAGACATTAACCCCTAAATTATGGATTTCCTCATCATTGTCCAATTTGCAATCTGTTAAGTGGATTGTTCGGCTTCATTTGTGTAATTAGTGTAATTGGGAGATTGAGGGAGCCGAATTGAGAGAGAAATTCGTGAGGCAGAGAGGCCACTGGGGGAATTCAGTTCGAAAATCAGAAAAATTAGAGGGAAATTCGAAATGGTAATTATGAACGGTGAGGATCGAAATTGATGATTCAATTCGACTTCTGGGATCCATACGAACCTTTCTGCAACAAAACCGAAGTGAAACGGTGTCGAATTGAGGAAGAACTGAGCTTCCATGGCAGCTCAAAATCGAGCTTGGGTTCGACGGGTTAGAGGTATGAATCCATCGAATTGATCTTGTAGAAACGTTCAATACACTCTCACGATGCTTAATATATGAATTAATTTGAAAATCAGGGACGGAATCGGTGAACCCGAATTGGAAACCCGTCGAGGATCGATCGAGAGTCGTGAGGATATAGACCATGATTCGAGTAATTGAACTTGCAGAACTCAATTAGAGTTGGATTAGAAGGGATCAGTTGAAAGAACGGATTAAATTGGTGTCGAATTGGGTGAGTTTGAACCGGGTCTGTTCGCGGGTTTTTCAACCCGTTTTACAGACAAACGGGTGAAGAGGGAGCACTGTAGCAGTACTGTAGCCGGCACGTGGGGACGCGTGAGCGGGAATCTCGAGGGGCGATCAACATGACTTTTGATCCTCTCAATGTAACGAACATTTTGACGCTGGTTTCGAGGAAATCGGATATCGTTTCGGTAATGTTCCGTGTATCCGAAGTTTTGTATTCCGTTAAAAGTACGTATTTAAATCCCGGAAAAATTGGGGAAAATTATATGAAGTATTTTGAGATGTTAGTAACCCTCTATAATGATTTTGGGCAGGAGATGTGATTTTCAGAATTTACGGAAAAACGTGCAGCTCGGAAACGAACCGTTTTGAACGGTGTGTGTGAGTGGACTTTTGGTTTTCTAACTGTGATGCATGCATATATGGTTTAAAATGATTATTTATATGATTTCCTATGATTTGACATGATTGATGCTTTGCTTCGGTGATTTCTCGATTTTCTCGCTTTTATGATTATTATATTATTATATTCTGGCGTGAAATCATGAAATTGGTTAAAAATGATATTGTGGGCGTGAGAACCCAAGTAAATAACGATTTTGACTCGGATTTGGAGTTACATGTGAATTTGATGATTTTTGGTATTCTCGTGATTTTTGTGATTATTTTAATCAGTCTTTCGGGCACGTTTTACGAGGAACGTGCAAATGATGTTTTTGGGCTAGGCCCGGATTGAAAATGATATTTGGACTCGGATTATGAGTCAATGATTGATTTCATGGATTTACGTGATCGTGGCAACTCGGGTTTACGGTTGCACGGATTTACGTGATATTGATATTTTGGGCTTGAGACCCAATGGAATTGTAATTTTGGTTGGAATTGTATTTCCATGTGATGACATGATGATATTGATGATTTTCGGATTTATAAAGTAAATCGGGACTTGGGGCTAAGACCCTGTGTTGCTATATGATTTGGTTTTTAATGCAACTGTTTTTCACTGGTTTTTGTGATGGTGATATGTTGCGGATATTTAGGGCTTTCGGGAGAAAATATGTTTTTCCCCGGAGTGCACCCTGGAGATAACGCTCGCCTTCGGGATGGAAGTGTTTACCCCGAAGAGGTCACGTAGCACGATCTTTGTCTTGCGGCCCAGGGGAGGCTTGACTCAGATCAGATGTGCTGGATTATATGGATCGGTAAGTGATGTGTTCACGAGATCCGGATCGTCGGCTGGTGAGGTTTTTCCCAGCGACGGATTGCTGACTGATGATGTGTTCACAGCAGCGGATGCTCGGATTTTGAGCGGTCCTTGAGCCTATTGATATGCACGCGTTGCAGGGATAAACGTGACTCTAAGCAACATGATATGGAAATAAGTCCCGTGGATTATGGAAAATGATTTTGAGGAAACCGTGGTTTAGCGGTTAAAATGATTTAAAGAAATTGTGAACTTTTTGAGATGTTAAACTGATTTGATGAACATGAGTTTTTGTGGACCATGAGAAAATATGTTTTGATTTTATCGGTCCACTGTTCATACTTGAATGATTTCATACTATTACTCATGTTTTACGATATGCATGCAAGTTTGTGAAAACTGGAGGGTAAGAATGTATTTTGGTAAATGTTTTTATAAGAGGTCATTTTTGTCCACTCACACCTTTTCTGTTTTGTTAACCCTTCAGGTCGTGGCGCGTTGATCGAGGCTATTCCAGAGGTGGGGGTATGTGCGGGCACAGGCGCAAAAATTCCCTTGTCTGGCAGGTACTGAAGGGTAGTTTCGGACTTTCAGTTGACTTGTCAGACGGGAGCAGGACCGGGTACGGTTTTTGACGTCCAGTTGGGACGGGTCCTGTCATAAGGCCTTGTACGTGTTTTCTGGTTTTGGGCTGAGACCCTACTGAGATACTAGCTTCGATTGAGAAGCATTTTTGACTGAATTCGACTTAAGAAGCAATACGTCTTACTTCCAAGAAAATATTTGAAATGTGGTTTTATGATGCATGCATACTTTTACGTGAAGGGTATAAATGTGATTTCGATAAATGATTTTTATAAACTATTGTTTTGTCCACTCACAGTTTTTATGGTTTTTAATACCCTTCAGGTTGATCGCGGATGCATGTTGTAGGAGAGATCGAGACATCACATGCCACCACCGATCCTAGCGTACTCTGGCTAACCCCAAGCGGGTGACGAGTTTATCCCTGATCTGACACGCAGTGTCAGACAGGAGCAGGTACATCCCACGATAATCCAGGAGGATTGGAATGGATCCTTTCAGAAGCACTACATATTTAATTGTCCAATTATTTAGTAATTTCACTATCAATTAACATGTCAAATAGCCAACAAGAGTATCTAAATTCCACATTCTATCTTTTGACAATTCCAATTTCAGGTATGTTTCAATTCAAATTTTTTCCATTTAAAAAAAAAAAAATCTTGGTTAATTCTTTGCATTAATTTTTTAGAAATTTGTTGAAGTTGTGTTATGAATAATTCTCATACGTTTTTTTTTAATTTACTTATAAAATTATTTTTATATGCAAGGATATGAATTTTTTATTAACAATTTACTTGAGTTATGTTAATTAAATTTGATTTTTTTTTTCAATTGATATGAATTATGCTTAGATTATTTGATGATTGATATGATATATAAATAGGTAATTAACTCATATGTCCTTATTAACATATAAATTTATTTAAAAACTTGTATATAAAAAAATTAAACTCATAAATCCTATGACTGGTCAAAGGACTATATAATTTAAAATAGATCATAATTTTTATATAAATTATAACTAATGTCATCAAATTATAAACTAATTTAACAACAATCTAAAAAGCACTTATATATCAAAATCTATCATAATTATCATTATTATTTTTTAATTATTTTTATTTTTTAATTATAAAATTATATTGAGAATTATAACAACATTACTCATATTTATAATTTTTTTAATTTGCTCATTTTAAAAATAATATGAGTATCTAATCTAATTTAAAGTAAGATAATTAAAAGTAATAATTCTTCAAAAATATATTTAAATTTAAAATTTAAAATTTAAAAATTCTTTCTTCGAATATTAAATAATTTGATTAATTTCGTATAATTTTAGATTTAATTTTTTAATTTTGTGCTAAAATTCAAGAATTAAACTTTATATCGTACAATTTTCCACCATCTCAAGACCCTCTTCCTAAAAAAAAAAATTATATACCATACCGTTGAATTTCAGATAATACGAACTTCATTTTTTATTTTATAGAACTTTATTTTTTATTTTATAAAAAAAAAATTCAATTGTAGCTGTTTATAATATATATAATATATACATATATAATATACATAAATAATATTTATTATATGCATAATATAATAAAGAGCCCAAGAAGCTAATTAAATAAATCGAACACTAAGAGACACATGAAGAAAAAAATAAAAAAAAATAATGTTATTTTCAATTATTTTAAAAAATTCTCAATGAAATATGAACGAATAAACATGAAATTTATTATTTACAAATTTAGACTTTTGAATATTTTTTTTGTGAAATGTCTTATTTCATTTAATATACAAATATTAAAAATTTTAAATAAAAATAAAAATCGTGAAAAATGTACCAATAATTTACTCTATATAAATTTATAATTAATATATTTTATTAGTTAATATAATTAAATTCAATATTTGTTAGTATATCTATGACTATGACTTATAAAGAGTTTTTTTTTTATTAATATGACTGGGTTTATTTAATGAACTATTATTCCCAATAAAATATTAATATTTTGTATTAATGATACAAAGTGAATTAGAATTGCTTTAGACTAATTTTTTTAAAAAAATTTGTAAGTATTATTTGTGTTATAAGTTTAAAAACTCTTTTAAATGTTAACCCCTTATTATTGTTTTGGATGGATCCGCCGCTGCTTCTTAGTCCTGATTCCTAATGTACCAAGAACAAATGCGAGTCTACCATTCTAATCCCCGGATTGAATTAGCTAGAGCAAATAAATTGGGGGAAATCATTTCCTTATTCAATCCCACTCTCCCTAGTGTACTTATTAATCAAACTAATGAAAAAATTATGGCGGAAACAAAAGAACACAATTGACAAAAACTTGAATGGTATTGCACAGCAATCCACACATTACGATTCAGTCACACATTCACCCAGCTCTTATCATAGAGACACAAACCAAACTTAAAACAAACAAAACACAAGAAATTAATAACACAAACACAAACCACGATTATTTAACATAATTAGGAAAACCAAAAAGAGCTAACACGGTGATGAGCCGGACGATCTGGAACTGATTTAGCCAGAAATGTCAATAGACCTAACATCAGGCCTCTTCACCTCCTCCTTGGGCACAACCACAGTGAGAACCCCATTCTCTATGGATGCCTTCACCTGATCCACCTTTGCATTCTCAGGCAGCCGGAAACGCCTCAAGAACTTTCCGCTGCTTCTCTCCACCCGGTGCCACCTGTCGTTCGTCTCCTCCTGCTCTCTGCTCCTCTCTCCACTGATCTGCAGCACTTTTCCTTCCTCTACCTCCACCTTCACCTCTTCCTTCTTGAGCCCGGGGACGTCCGCCTTGAATATGTGGGCCTCTGGTGTCTCCTTCCAGTCGATGCGCGTGTTGGCGATGGCAGTGGTGTCACGCGCAGAGGATGGTATGTTGGCCAGAGTGCCTACTCCCTCAAATGGGTCCCAGATGTCCAAAGAAAATGGGTCGAACACGTTGCTTCGCCGGCCGGTACCGAAAAGACTGAGAGCCATTGTTAGAATCGCAGTTGTTAGATTTTGGTAATTTGAGTTGTGCAGCTAGCAGATCAAATGATCAATGAGCTTGTTCATGCTTGGATTGATGGAGAACGAGGTGTATATATAGGACGTCCGAGAAGCTTCAGGCACCTTCATGGATTGTTTTAGAATTTTGCTTTTAATGTTAAAAAAGAGGGTTCTATGAGCTTCTACCATTTTCTTCAGCCATGCAGTGCCACTACGTATCTGTCAGCAGACCCCTATGGTGTCAATTCGAAAAGGAAGTGGGTCAGCCATGAAAATTGAAAAGAAAGTAAACCAATTGGATTATGGACTCAAATGGGCTTTGGTCTCCTAATATAACATTATAAGTTACAACATATACTCTTCACTCCTCACACTTCATTATTCTGAAATTTATACCAAATTATACGAGTATACTCTCAAATGTTATAATCATATATATATATATATATATATATATATAAGATATAACAATATTAATTCTCACGGTCGCTACACAAACCTACATCTCTCCGGTCAAACCCCATTTTTTCCAGCCCCTTTCATACCGCCATTCGATGTAGAAATCCCTTGATCTGGAAATCCACATTCAGCTTCAAGCTTCAAACTTCTGGCATTTTCAGCTTATGTGTAACTAAAAATCGGAGAGGTTTTCGACGCAATGAAAATCACGCCATCTAACTTTCCCTTAACGTGTATTTATTAGTTGTCAGACATATTCGGTGGTTCTTAATTAATTTGAATCATGTGGCAACCCTAGCTAATAAATATTGTTATGTACTTATGTGACCGCATGCCTACTTTTTAATTAAATACATCCTCTAAATCTAAACTGCGGTCACTAACAATGGTTTTCTCAGTTTTTAATTTCTCTTTGTATTATTATTTAATTATTTATTGGTAATTATCTCTTGTTATTGTTTGCTACTTGCACATGTGGCATATGCACTACTTATTGTTAACCTCTTAACTCTGAAAACATAAACATAATAGTCAATATATTAAAAATAATATTCAGAAATGAGTACTTCGTGCCTACCTCTCTCTCTCTCGGTTTTTTTTTTCTGCTCTCTCTAAGTCTTCCCCGCTCCTGCAAACCCTAGTAGCTGCCACCCCCACTTGGGGTTGGTTACAGCGTCCTCCTCCATTTTTTCTTTTTTTTTTTCTTTTTTTTCCTAGTTTATCTTCTCTCTTCCCTTTCCCCTCCCCCTTCCATGCTTCCGTTATTTCCCCTATCGCTCCGGTTGTCACTACCGTTGTTTCCCTCTTGCTGGGATCCTATTTTCGGTGAGATCTAGGAGGTCTAGGAGGCCGGTGGTGGCAGTCTAGCCTCTCTCCTCTCCGTTGTACCTCTGCAGCAGCCCACCTTCTCCCTTTTGTTTTCTTTTGACGCGCCTCTGCATCCACTGCCGCGTCCTCATTCGCATCGCCGCAGTCGCTTCTCTTTATGCTCATCTTCGTCGGTTTCCTTGTTCCGTCTCATTGGGGCCACCTACATAACCGCAAGAAAACTCTGCGGCTCCATCTGCAGATTCCTTTGCTACGGTGGTTTTCTGCTCTGCTCATTGCTGCTGCGGTGGTGGGTGGTTTCAGACAAAGTGGTTTGTCCCTCGGGTGGTTTTGCTTCGAACTGCTCATTGCTTGCTGCAGCTTTTAGGTCTGCGCAAGACCGAAGAAGACCGAAGTTGTTTTTTAGTTTCTTAGTTGTTTTTTCTGTTTTTCATTTTTAGTTGTTTTTTCTATTTTTTTTGTCTTCACCTTTTCGGATCTGTTTTTTTTTTTTTTCCTACTAATTTTTAGTTGGTTTTCCGCTAGTTAATATTAGCAACTCCTTTTAATTTCAGCTATATCCTCCGCCCTTTCTGGCGCTTTTTCGGTCACTTTCACTGTGGAAGCTTTTCTCTCTCCTCTCCTAAGACTTATGGAGTCCTCAGCTTTATTTTCCTACCTCCACTTCAGCTTCCTTCCATCATGCATGGATTCCTTTCTCTTCATCCAATGCGCGATGGACCTTGAATACTCTGCAATTGAAGTCTATCTATCAATCCAGTGTCTGTTTTTGGCATTGAGGTTATTTACAAAGTGTATTATGCATTCGTCGAATAGATTATAAGAGCGTCCATTATGCTTTCAACCCCCATTTTTCGCTGACTTCTTTGGATTCACTTTCACTTTTCTGGCTTCGGCTGATTTTGTGTTCACTAGTCCGCAACGGCTTGGACAACAGGCGGCGGATTGGGTGATGACAACATTTCATATTTTAGATTTAGAGTTACTTTTGAGTTATTTTAAGTTTATATTATTAGAATTGTATGCACATGAATTTGATGTTGTTTATGTGGATGTTTATATCCTTTTTAATCATTTTGTTCGTGAGCTTACTTACTAAAAAAAAGGTAAGAAATAGTCAATATATTTACGTAAAATTGTAACTCCTAATTAGATATATGGATCTGGATACCGGTAGGCTAGTTAACCTCTTATCTCTTACCTCTAAAAATCTAAACATGCCCATATTATTACCTCTGAAAAGTTTCAAATACACTAAACATTGAAAGCAAGATCCTTAAATCAGAAGTTCATGGAAAATTGTAGCACTTAATTAGAAAAATGAGATATTAAATTATTATGAATTAAAACAGATTTGGAATTCATTGACTGGTCTGATGAGTTTGAAAAACCAAGGTTTCCAAGGATAAAATGTGTCTAACCAAGTCATCCAAGGATTGATTTGAAGAGCCACCTTGTTTTAGGCAAAGATTTGCCTTGTCCATCAGCTTGAAGGCTCTTTCTCTCATCTCCTCCCCTTCTTTCTCCACCATTATCTTTCTTATTGCTCTTTCAATCTCTCCTCTCTCAATCCCATTCTCCAATTGCAGCCCAACCTTCCAAACATCACTTGCATATCTCGCATTCACCATTTGGTCGGTGAAGCATGGCATGCAAATCATAGGGACCCCCTCACAAACACTTTCCAACGTAGAATTCCATCCGTTGTGGGTCCAAAATGCTCCAACTGATGGGTGGGCCAGTACTTCCTTCTGTGGAGCCCATTTCACAATGTGGCCCTTCCCATTCAAACCCTCAAGAAACCCATCTGGAAACGGGTCGGACCCATACACTAATCCGGGTCGAACCACCCACAAGAAGGGCAGGTTACTGTTGGCTAGCCCCCAAGCAATCTCCAAAAATTGAGCTTTTTTTATTGCAGCAAGGCTCCCAAAGCTGACATAAACAACAGAGTTTGGGGGTTGAGTGTCGAGCCATGAAATGCCGTTTTGGTCTTGTGACAATAAACGACTCTGAGAGGATGGAGGGTTACACTTGTGAAATGGACCTATTGGGAAAATGGGTACATTGCCAAAATCTTGGCTAATTTTGGCCAGTGCTCCTTCTTCAAGGTCTTCAAAAGTATTGAAGATGAGTCCAGATGAGGCTCTGGCTCCATTCGACAAGTTGGAGACTATTCGGTTATATTCCTCGGAGTCGCCTCTGTTGATCAATGGAAGGTCTTTTACTTTGAGCGGTGGAAACTCTTCCACTGCCTCTTCAAGTTGAGACTCTAAAGCCAAAATAAAAGATACTAGTATAAGTTGAGTGTGATTGATGTAATACTTCTACGTGATTTTCGCACTAGCAAAATAAGCAAGCAATTATTTACTTCACTAGATATATTTTAGAATGCAGGATGCTGATTTTAACTTATTTGAAGTGCAAATATCAGCCATAGAACAAACCTTAGGCATTAGGCATAATTATTAATTAAGCAAGAGAACCAAAACCTTTAATTGGGAGGTAACCCTTTTGTCTGAGGAGAGAAAATGCAGCAAAAACGGCGAAAGACGAAGCACCGCCGGTCCTGAGCACAAGGCGGGGGAGGTTGAAGCTGTGAGCAACAGATTCAGTGAAGAAATAGATGGCATCAGAGATCAAGCAAGCAACCGGCTCCTGTGAGCCGTCGGATAAAAGGGCAGCCAAGCACTGCTTGAAGGGCTCAACACATTTAGCATTGAGAATGGTTAGAAGAAGAACAAGATCCTTGGTGGAGGCTTCGGATTCCGATAAGCCGTCGGGGATGGAGTGGAAGGTGAAGTGTGGGTGCGTTGAAGGGTTGAGAGAGTTGAAGGTTGTGTGGACGATGGTTATGGAGAAGCCTTTGGAGTGAAGAAGATTGGCCAACTCAAGCATGGGGTTTATGTGGCCTTGGAAGGGCATTGGAAAAAGTATCAATCTTCTCCCCTTCCTCTGCTCCATTCAGATGTAAGAAAAACTCACTTGTCTTGTGTTTAATTTGTGTGGTTCTAATAAGTTTGCCCCATATCGATGCACGTTACAGAATTGGAAAAACAAGTAGCAATATATTACATATATCACCATTTATTTTTTAACTTTTGATATAGGACTGGCCAGCAATTGTTTTATCTTTGATTTGGAGCATGCAGATGCACGTGCCACAAGCTATAATTTGGATGTTTATAGTGAAGCAGCCGCGCAGGGACACCGACACCGACACCGACACCGACCTTTGCAGAATTGCTGGCTCAACCCAACATGCCAACAACATCTTCGATTATCGATTGGAGGGAAATGACGAACGAGGTGTTTCATTACACAATGAATCACGAATGATTATCAATAAGTATTACTATAATTACTTGGTCGCGGATCTCGCGGATCTCCTTTCGCTTAGGGCAATGCCAATTAGTGTTTAACAATGGTGAAGTGCCTGAACGAGAAGATAACCATCCTATTTATTATATAAATATAACCTCGAGTTTCGGATGGATTAGAGCCGAGGGAATCCATTTCAATCCAATTTATATTAAAATAGTGAATATATTTATATTAATTTATGGTTTTTTAATATTATGTGGCTGAAAATGATTCTTCCAATACAACTATTTGTTAACCTCTACCAATTTAGCCTCTAGTTCTAAGTGTGCAAAATTGAATTTTTCATAACGATGTATACTTGTCTAGAAACGAATTTCCTGTCCAACTTTCATATTCATGACAATGTAAGCTCGCCAACCAATTATTTGCTTCCCAAAACATTGTGGATATTATTGCAAGTCCCCACACACTAGCTACGTAGCTAGTGTACTAATCCACATAAAAAGAGTGCAAAATATCAAATCATGATTAAGGAAAAATAGCCAAAGATTATAAGGACAAAATATATTGAACCAAGGCATCCAAAGACTGATATGAAGATCCACCTTGTTTGAGGCAAAGATTTGCCTTCTCCACTAGCTTGGAGGCTCTATCTCTAATCTCTTCCCCTTCTTTCTCCACCATTACTTTTCGAATTGTTCTTGCAATCTCACCTCTCTGAACCCCATGCTCTACTTCCACCCCAATCTTCCAGACATCACTCACATATCTTGCATTCACCATTTGATCACTGAAACATGGCATGCAAATCATAGGCACCCCCTCACAGACACTCTCCAATGTAGAATTCCAGCCATTGTGAGTCCAAAATGCTCCAACTGCTGGGTGAGCAAGCACTTCTGTTTGCGGAGCCCATTTCACAATGTGACCTCTCCCATTCAAACTATCAACAAACCCATCTGGAAATGGGTCTGATCCATGGACTAATCCGGGTCGGACCACCCACAGGAACGGCTGGTTGCTGTTGGCCAGCCCCCAAGCTATCTCCAAAAATTGATCTTTTTTTATTGCAGCAAGGCTCCCAAAGCTGACATACACAGCTGATTTTGGAGCTTGACTATCTAGCCATGAAATGCAAGTCTGATCTTGTGATAACAAGCTAGCTGAAGAAGAGGAGGTGGTTGTAGGGCAAATCTTGTGAAATGGGCCTATTGGAAAAACTGGGACATTGGGGTAATATTGTTGGGCAAGTGAGGCAATTGCTTGTTCTTCAAGATCTTCAAAAGTATTGAGAATGAGTCCGCATGAATCCTTGATCTCATTTGTCAGGCTGGTTATCAGTTGGTAGAAATCCTCAGGGTCACAATTGTTCATCATGGGTATATCTTTAACTTTAAGGGGTGCAAACTCCTTAACTGCCTCTTCCCTCTTAGACACTGATTCATGACAAAATAGAATGAAAAATGTAAGCTAATAACAGCCTTTTATCTTATAAATCGTTAAAGAGACAGGCTCTGTCTTAGAGAAAGAATAGGGGGAGACCGGCTCTGTCTCAGAGCCAACATGGGGAGATTGGCTCTGTCTTAGAGATTTTCTAAAGAAAATAGTGAAACTAGAAAAGTTCCTTATAGTGATAGAATGCAAGCACGCTTCATTAATTCTATGCACCAAATAGAGAAGGAAACTAATTAATTTGAATACCTTTTATGATGGGAAGGTAACCCATTTGCTTGAGAAGTGGGAAAGCAGCATAAACAGCAAGGGAAGAGGCACCCCCAGTCCTCAGCAAAATGCTTGGGAGCTTAAAGCTCTCTGAAACAGATTGAATGAAGTCAAAGATAGGGTCAGAGATCAAGCAAGCAACAGGATCATCATGACCGTCAGATAACAAGCTCCTCAAGCATTGTGTGAAGGGATCAACACACTTAGCATTGAGGCGAGAAACAGGGACGGTGAGATCCTTTGAGGAGCTTACGGATTCCGATAAGTCGACTGGGATCTGATGGAAGGTGAAGTGTGGGTGGGATGAAGGGTTGAGAGAGTTGAAGGTAGTGTGGATCATGGTTATGGAGAAGCCTTTCGAGTGAAGAAGATTGGCCAACTCAAGCATCGGATTTATGTGGCCTTGAAAGGGCAGTGGGAAGAGAACCAATCTCCGGCCTTTCCCAATTTGCTCCATCTCAATTTAGAGAAAGGTTTGTTGTGTTTTGTTTATTTGGTTGCCTTCTGAATCAGAAATTGTTTGTTGCTCATATCGTAGAGAAGATAATAATAATAATAATAATAATATAAGCTGCAGGGGCGGCTCTGGGCGTACAGTCATGTGCAAGTAAAACCGCCTTTCAGGACTACTGTTAGTTAGGATAAAGATAAATTTGTTAAAATTATTAATTTATCTGTTCAAATGGCCATTTATTCTATAATTTAAATTTCATCGGATAAAAATTAAATGGTTTGAGAATCTAACCTGCTCTATTAATAATGATTTGAATTTTCATTTTTATTTTAAAAATTCATTAAATCCAAACCGAACCTTAAAAAAATATGTTTTTTAAAAAATTTTAAATATATTATTAATACAAAGTATAAATAATAAAAATAAAAAGATATATAGATATATCCAAATAAATACAAGTATATCCAGATAAGAGTATAATAAAAGATTATTAAGTGGTAATATTTGTTTGATAAATCTTAATATAGTGGTATTATTTTCAATCTAACCCTCCGCAAGCTTAATATATAAAATCTTAATTATTGATTTTTCTGTTATCTTTTTATTGTTAATATCTTTTATTTTTTTTATAAAGCCTAAACGATTTAAAACTGTTTTGATCCAAATCGAAATGTTAGTAACAGTTCAATTCGGTTGTATCGAAACAGTTTTATTTCTAAATTTAGAAAATCCAAACTGTAACGACTAGAAAATTTGAGAAATATGAACTTGGAAAATTCATAAGAAAATGAGTGTTTTGCCTCTATAAACTCAAAATGTTGACTCTTTTTTTTATCATAACACATTTTGGACGTTCTGCGATGATCGTTAGGTGGGCCTCGAAATTTTGAATCCCTAAACAGGTGGTATGATGAAATCGAAGATTGAATACTGTTGTTACGAGGCAAAATTGCTTGGGGGCATTTTGGTAATTATGACATTAAGAGTATTTTGGTAATTTCACAAAGGATATTTTTGTTTGCAAGTGACAAGTATCTAGAGAAATCTGGTCATTTCCTTTAAATTCCCTCACCGACTTACCTATGTTAATTATATGTGTGTATATGGATTTAGAGGGATTGGTGGAGGTTGGCCGAATAAGAAGAATAATAGAAAAAACTTGAAATGAGAGAGAAGTGAGGCACGACGAGGGAGAAGGAAGGAAATGAGGGGACAAAAAAGAAATAAGGGAAGAAAATATGAAAGTATGGGGTGAACCAGGACCCAAAAACAGAGAAGTTCACCCACGATCGTGAAGGTTTGACCATGGTCGTGGGTTTTCAAAGTGTTCTGACGTCTGGTAGTAGTTGTTTGAGAATCCTAGGGTGATAAGTGAGTTCCAAGGGTCATTTTGGCAAGGAAAAGAGGAATTATGGACGTGGGAAATAGTCCAGGACGAAATTAGAAGGCTCACCGTGACACGACCCATCTCAATCCCCTCGAGATTATCGCGGGATGTGCCATGTTCCCGTCTAACACGAAGTGTCAGATAAGGGATAACTCAAAACCTCAGTCCGTTCGGGACTTTCAGAACGCGCCAGGATTGGTGGAGAAGTGCGATGTCTCGGTCTCTACTACAGCCCGCATCCGTGATCAACCTAAAGGGCATTAAAACCAGTAAAAGTTGTGAGTGGACGAAAATCAATAGTTTAATAAAAATACATTTCATAAGAAGACTTTATGTCATTCACTAAAAAGTATGCATGCATTCGAAAACCAATAATCAAACCATTTACTTTAATTAAATCATTAGGGCCTTAGCCCAAAATCATAAATCCAAGTATGTGGGAACTCAGCCCAAAACCGTAAATCCAATCATGTGGGCCAATGCCCAAAACCACCAACACTGAAATTCCATTTCATAAATCCAATAAATCTGAAATCCAAATACATAATCCAGTAAAGCCATGAATCAAAATTCAATCCAATACCAATATATACTAATCCTCGGCATCCCAGATGTCTGGCGTCCCAGATGCCTGACGTCCCAGACGTCATGTCACGGTCCAAGCTACGCGTGCTACCCGGGGTATCAACCTGAGTCAATCTCTGACATCCCAGATGTCTGACGTCCCAGACGTCTATCAATCCTACTCCTGAGTCACTATACGGTCTGGTCACTCCGTGCAGTGACCCCTCGAAGGCAATGCGCTGTGACTACTCCAGCATCCCAGACGACTGGAGGAGACAATCCATAGATATAAGAATGGTATATGGAAAACAATTCATAAATCATCTCAAACCGTTCAAATGGGCCTATGCCCGGGATTTCCATAAAACCATCGTAATCCACCAATTCGATTTCTCAAATCCAAATCCATTTATGGGTCCCCGACCCGAAATCACATTCATAAAACACAATGAGGCCTCATGCCCAATTTCGTAAACCAATTGGGCCCCTAGGCCAATGCCTCATTCAATCAAATGGTGTAACGACCCGTCCTGAAATTCAGGATTAGATTAGTTACTAATCACAATTAGTGCGGTTAATCCGTGATTAGTTGGGCGAAATCGGACGAACGATGCAAAATAACCGTTTTGCCCCTAGCCGTGGCAAAACGTTGACGTTTCATTCGAGGGGTCAAATGGATTTTGACTGATGACTGTGACGTAGTTCGTGACGTCACGAGTTCATAGACAGGTGGCACGTTCAATTCCGATATTTGAGGAGGAAGTTATGACGTTCGGAAGTTTAGGGGCATTTTGGTAATTTTGGTTAAAGGGGTCAAATGTTGACTTTTTGACCGAGATGTCCGATGGCCAAGGGCCGAGGACCATTACGTAGATCGGGATGATACGAATCCATAGACAGGCGGCACGTCGAATTCGGACGTTCGACGAAGAAGTTACGGTTCACGGAAGTTCAAGTGCACTATTGCACGAATTACGAAAGTGTTGCATTTTGGAATTTAGTGGGGGCCAGATATTTTATGGAGGCCCAATGGATGAGTGACACTTGTCACCCATCCACATGCCACCCAAATTGTATTCATGCACCTTCCTTGTGCATTTTCATTTTCTTCATTCAAACACAAAACATTTCCCCGATCTCATTTCCCTCTTCTCTGTGCAACCCAAACAAACCCAACCCTTCCCATTCGACCATGACTGAGGACAGAGTGACGTGAGGATGTTGAGGAGGTTGCTGGACGGCCAGAACCGTCGTGGACGGCGGCGTGGAGGCAAGGAACCCGATAGGTAACCCGGTTACCCATTTTTCCACTTTTAATTCGATTTTAATGTTATGGTTGTTTGTGGGTGATTAGGAGTTGTTCAATAGGTTGCTAGGGACATTTTAGGAAGGTTTTGAATGGGTTTAACGGCTGAGAAGGCGTGGGAAGGAAAATGGAAAAATTGGACCACGGGCAAGGCATCGAACCGTGGGTTTTGTGGGGGGTTTTTAGGGTTCTAATTTATATGGTTAGATGCGTAAAGATGTAAGAAAAATTATAGGATTGATTAGGAGTTGAATCGGACCGAAATCGAGGGGGAAAAAATCACTGAACCGGTCACGCCGGTTCAGCACAGTAAAACCGGTCCAAGAACCAGAAAACCGATTCAGTCCATTGTAGGTGATGATGAATAGTGCTTAGGGACTTCTTGGGGCGTGTGAGGGTGCGTGGCCCATAATTTGGGTAAGTTTTCAACACGTGAAATCTTTTATTCGATGTAACGAACATTTTGGGACTGGTTTCGTGTCGATCGGACACCGTCTCGATATGTTTCGGGGCATCGGAAGGTTTAGGGTCGGTTTAAAAATAGTTAAAAATACCGAAAATTATGGGGCTTTGGTAGGAGGTTAATAAGGTAGTTAGTAACCTTCTATTATGATTTGGACAGGTTTGGGAGTCCCGGTGACAATGATCGGCCAGGGAGAGCCTACGACACGCAAATCGAGGCGGCAGCTCGGACGGTCTGTGAGTGGACCTTGGTTTTCTAAATTGGTGCATGCATAAATGTTTATTATATGTTTTATTACAAGTTTGGTAATGCCATGGGTGCAGTTGGATGTGTGGTTACGTATAGGCACGTATTTCGAGGTTTCGGCCCTATACGGTGCCTATACGGGTTTGTATGTCTTTATTGGTCTAAATGAAATGGTTTTGGATTTTAAAAGGATAAACTCGGGTATGAGACCCATTTGGTTTTATCTCGGGAATATGACCTCAGATATCGGGCACGGTGCCTAGCTAATGTCATATGGTCGGCACGAGACCCAAGTTACTTTACGATTTTGATTTCAGGTCAGGGAACCTTAAATGGATTCCCAGGTTCATGCCAGTTTATGGGAACCGGCATGAACCCTTGTTATGGTATCGTGGTTCATGACGGATTATGGGGACCGGCATGAACCATGGTTATGTTATTGTGGTACATGACGGTTTATGGGAACCGGCATGAATCCTTGTTATGGTATCGTGGTTCATGACGGATTATGGGGACCAGCATGAACCCTGGTTATGTTGTAACGACCCGGAAATTCCAAAAACAAAAATTTGGCAAAATTTGAGAAAAATGACGATTTTGCCCTGGTGGGAAGGGCTAAAAGTTGACTTTTTGATCGGGACCTTGTTTGGACTTTCCGGGAGTACCGTTGGATAGCTCTCGGAACGCTGAATCCATAGACAGGCGGCATGCGTCAATCGGAGTTCAGACGAGAAAGTTGTGGGTCTGGAAAGGTCAGGGGCAAAATAGTAAATTGTGACATGAAGGGTAAAATGGTAATTTGGGCCGTCAAAGTCCTAGGCGGTGAAATTAGTTGATATTAAATGGGCTAAAGGGCTGATTCAGCCAAATGGGGATAAAGATTAATTCTCAATTGACATTTGTCAAGTGTTAGAATGAATTAGTGGCTAAATGCCTAAATGACAAAGGAAACCGCCCATTTTCATTCGTTTAAAAATTGACCAAATTGATCGATGGAGAGGGAAAACAGAGAGATTCTAAAACGGGAAGAGGAACCCAGAGAGAAAACGAGTAAGATTGAAGGAACAATTGAGAGGAAATTGAGCTGGAAACCCAAGAACAAAACCCGAAAATCACCTAAGAACATCAAATGTCGATTTTGATTTTGTACAACGTTTCGGATGCAATTGATTAGATATTTAGCCTTCTGGGAGCTCAACGAAGAGAATCAAATCAATTGGACAAGAAATTGGAGGCGAATCGACAGAGAACAGGCTCTGCGACTTCTTTGAAATTAGGAGCTTGAGTTCGATTACTTAGAGGTGATGATTCTTGAAATTGACTTCGATTTCAGATTTAGAATGACTGTTAAATGCTTCTGGTATGATTAATTGAATGGTACAGGTCGTTTTTGGGTAGAACCCGAGTTAGGACCCGTCGGGTTTCAATGTTGAGTCGTAGGATTCTGGGCATAGTTTCATTAAATTGAGGTCACAGATCGATTATAAACATGGAATAGATGGTAATGCGTGAAAGAAACGATAAAATTGAGTTGCGGGTCGTAGGCTCCGTTTATCAGAGAAACGGGTAAGGAAGGACACTATTCATGGTTACTGTAGCAAGGCGCGTGAACTCACGCGCAGCCGCTTGCGGCGGCGCGTTAGGGCGCGTGGTGACTTTTCTGGGAAGGTAGTCAACATGTGTTTTATTCTATACAGGGTAACGATTATTTTGGTTTTGGTTTCGAATCAATCGGATACCGTCTCGATAATGTTTCGAGGGTCCGAAGATTTAAGTTACGTATTTAATTAATATTAAATTCCCGGAAAATTATGGGAAAATTAGATGATGAAAATTGACTTGTTAGTAACCTTGAATAATGATTGTGAACAGGATTCGGGATTCCTGGCAAGTGTCGGAAATTACAGAAACGCGTGCAGCTCGGGAAGCGAGCGGGTTGGACGGCCGTGGCACGACACTCGGGGCGGATTTCGAGGCGGAGTCATGAGTAGAAATCAGTGCAGTTATCCCTGGTCTGACAGGTGCTGAAGGATACTTTCGGGATTTCAGTCGACTTGTCGGATGGGAGCAGGACCGGGCACAGTTATCGAGTTTCAGTTGGGACAGGTCCTGTCAAATTGGTATCAGAGCATTTGGTTATTGATTTCTGTGTTCCGTGATGCCTCCGAGATGTGCGCCCCGTGCACGGCCTGAAGATGATAGGGACGAGGATCGGGTTAGAGAAGGCCCGGATATCGAGATAGCTCAACGATTGGGAGCTACTGTATTTCGTGGTGATTCGGGACCGGATGGTGCTGATGATTGGATTACTCGTTTGGAGCGGATCTTTGACATTTTGGGATGTCCCCCTGAGGACATGGTATTATTAGCCACTTTTCTTTTGGATGGCCATGCATACCCGTGGTGGCATGCTTGACAGTTAACAGGATGAGATGCTCGTACGTTGACATGGGACGTATTTCGTGAGCGATTTTTGGAGCAGTTCTACCCTCATTCATACCATGATGCGAAGGAAATTGAGTTCCTTCGATTACAACAGGAGGGTATGACGGTGGCCGAATATGAACAACGATTTTTGGATATGGCTCGCTTTGCTACAACGGTGGTAGTCACCGAGGGTGATAAATGTAGACGTTTTGAACTTGGTTTACGAGATGAGATTCGAGCCATTGTGACTGTGGGATCCTATGGCACTCTCCGAGATCTCTCAGATGCCGCTATCCGTGTTGAGGCAAGTTTGCCAGCACGCGAATCTGGACGACGTCGAGAGCGTCAGGAAACTGAGACAATGAGTTATGGAACGTCGTCAAAAAGAGGTAGTTCTGGCTCCGGATTTTCTGGATCTCGGTCAGGTTTTAGTGGGGGTGGACAAAGACATTCCTTTGATCCTACAGCAGTCCCTCAGGCATCTGTTCAGTCGAGTAGAGCTTCAGTATCGTCAACTGGCAGGCCTTATAACCGAGCTACCCATTTTGGTAGGGGTACCTGTTATTTTTGTGGTGAGTTTGGACATATCCGGAGAAATTTTCCACACCAACCGACGGGTGGTAGCCCGAGTGGCAGTCATACAGAGCAAGGTTCGAGGATGGCCTCAACTTCTGGAGCTGCAAGTGGGAGGGGAGCTGGCAACACGAGAGGTTCGCCACGAGGACATGGTCAAACTTTAGGTGTAACACCCCGGAAATTCGAGGATTTCAATATTGTAATTTATTGTGTGGTTTGACGTTTTTACCCTTGTGATGGGTATGGCCAATTGTTGACTTTTTGATTTATAAATTAAATGGACTTTGACCTATGACCGTGACGTAGTTCGGAATGTCATGAGTTCATAGACAGGTGGCACGTCCAATTCGGACGATCAGGGAAAAAGTTATGACTATCTGAAGTTCGGAGGTATTATCGTAATTTGGACTTTCGGGGGGGGGGGGGGGGGGGAAATGTTGACTTTTCTTTTGACAACTCATTTCAGTTGACTCATGGACCGTTAGGTAGGTCTCGATGTCCTGGGTCCGTAGACAGGCGGCACGCCGAAATCGGACTCCGTACGAGGAAGTTATGGTCTGAGACGTGAAATCGGGAGGTTCGTGTCTCGGTTTGCGTGCCAATTAATTTATTCTGAAATCTGATTGGAGGACACCTGGTGAGTGACAAGTGTCACTCACCCATTGGCTAGATTGGATCAGATCCACTATGGGTTTAAATACCATTAAAACCCACTTTTAATCACAGCCCTTAGATCTGAAATCTCCAGATTAAATCCTCACCCTTAATTTCATTATGAGATTCAATCCTGGCCCTTGATTTATCTTTCTGATCTGTATTAAAATGCATGAAATCATACACCCATGTTTGCATTCTCTCAAACCGATTGCACGATTCCCTCTTGGAACCAACTCACCAGCCCTCACCACTCAACCCCACACCTCAGGCAACCAACCACCACCTCCCTGACGCCGGCCACCACTCCACGGCCACCCTGCACGACCGGCATTCCCTCAGACCCGAGAAGGAAACCCGAACAGCCCAAGTCACCAAACCATCCAAACCTTCACTCTGGGACTCGAACCAACGTACGGTTGGGTTCACCGTGACGACAGGACGACGAGGAACTGAGCTGGACGGTGTACGGCGGCGACACGGCGGCGATAGGACAATAAACCCGTGAGTGCCCGTTTTCCTTCCCTGCTTCAAAACGTCTATTTTTGACGTTGACTTTGTTTGCTTATTGTTAGGACACATTCAGGGGACCTTGACGACCAGTTTGAACCCAGGACCGTGATTGGAAAGTCGTCGACTCGCTGGAGAAGATAACCAGAACCGGCAGCCAACCTTCCAGTCGATTTTCAGGTAATCTCTTCGACCTAGAATCCAGTTCTAATTGCACAGAACCATTGTGGAGGTTGAGACGAGTCCATAGGAACAAATCTCATCTGAAATGGTGATCGGAATCGCGATCTGTGATCGGGTCGAGCCGTGGGTCTGCGGTGACCCGGTTCTCTAACCCGGTTACTGTAGCTGATGACGTCATCATGTCAGAAACTGTCAGACCAGTGACCAATGGACTGCTGACACGTATCCTCTGACACTGTCAGTGATGACGTCATGCTGACGTCAGCAGTGACGTCATGCTGACGTCATCAGTACTGTAGCACGGTTGACCAGAGGGTTGACCAGGCGCGTGGGGGCGCGTGTGAACAGTGATTTTGGTGGGACCACCACCATTCTTTAGGTTTCGATGATCTGGATCCAATGGCGGTGGTTTCGGGTCGATCGGAGATCATTAAGTTGGTCAAAATGAGGTTTATTGCATTGGGAAGCGCGTTCGGGCGGCTTTCCCGGGCCGGTTTCGGCCTAGGCTTTCATGGTTGAATGTTGGGGGTTTAAATTGACCTTTACGAATACTTTGGACTTGACAGGGATTGTACATTTGTACCAGGATGAGGGTATACGTTCGGTTTCTCGCAGGATTGTACTGTGAGTGGGCCCGTTTTCATTAAACCCTTACATGCTTAAATGTTTTCCAATTTACTTATATGTTCACATGCTGGAATCTATAAATGGTTTTGATGATATTGAGATTTCGGTTATGGCACGTTTCACGGTACTTGGGCATGAGACCCGTTCGATGAAACGTAACGATCGGTTCAGATTTTACCTATGTATACATATATGTTTGCATGTGGATATCAATAAAATGTATTTGGTACTGCACTGTATAGATCCTTCCATATTATATTGTCTCCTCCGGATGAGGTACCCCGGAGAGGTCACGGACGTCTAGAACGTCCAGCGTCTACGACGCTAAGCATCGGGGATGCTGTAACCGAACAGGGTTCGGGGATTGAACTCGGAATTGAGACCCGAGTAGCACGCGTAGCCTTGTGATTGTGACCTTATTGGATGTCAGGAACGTCAGACATCGGGGATGTCGGGGTTGGAGTGTATAGTGCAGTGGCTAAAATTATGGTTATGGTTTTATTACATGCCTTATGATTCATATTATATTATTTATGATTTTAAATGATGCTGCATGCATGTTTGGAAAACGGAGGGGTAAATTATATGTTTTACTTATCAAATGATTTTATAAACTTGAGTTCGGTCCACTCACCCTTAATGTTTTTGGTAACCCCTTCAGGTCGTGATACTGAGGTAGAGGAGGAACCTGAGGCTGAGGCATATATCTACTTCTGCGTACCTGAACCCCTGTTGGGTGGTGTACCCGCAGGTTTACTATAGAGTCGTGCTCGCAACTTGTAATTTTGGATTTCATCCCTTGTCTGACATTCGTTTAATTCGGATTTGATGTATGACTTTAATTTGGTTATTTATGCATTTGATGTTTTGAGATTAAAATTGGTATGAATTATTGGGTGTCAGACGGGAGCAGGGCACGTCCCCTTGTGGTCCCTGTGGGATCGGGGCGGGTCCTGTCATTAGGCCCACTTGCTCGGGTATTTTCTCTTCAACAGCAGGATACTAATGACCCACCCGAGGGGAGTTCAGCATAATGGTAGTACTCTGTGGATTAATGTACATTTGTAAATGTTGTTCTGTTTTGTACGGTTTTTTTTATAAATAAAGTGATTGTATGTTTGCTTCATAAATCTTGTGTTTGAATTTCGAGGACGAAATTCTTTAAGGGGGGAAGGTTGTAACGACCCGGAAATTCGAAAAACAAAAATTTGGCAAAATTTGAGAAAAATGACGATTTTGCCCCTGGTGGGAAGGGCTAAAAGTTGACTTTTTGATCGGGACCTTGTTTGGACTTTCCGGGAGTACCGTTGGATAGCTCTCGGGACGCTGAATCCATAGACAGGAGGCATGCGTCAATCGGAGTTCGGACGAGAAAGTTGTGGGTCTGGAAATGTCAGGGGCAAAATGGTAAATTGTGACATGGAGGGTAAAATGGTAATTTGGGCCGTCAAAGTCCTAGGCGGTGAAATTAGTTGATATTAAATGGGCTAAAGGGCTGATTCAGCCAAATGGGGATAAAGATTAATGCTCAATTGACATTTGTCAAGTGTTAGAATGAATTAGTGGCTAAATGCCTAAATGACAAAGGAAACCGCCCATTTTCATTCGTTTAAAAATTGACCAAATTGATCGATGGAGAGGGAAAACAGAGAGATTCTAAAACGGGAAGAGGAACCCAGAGAGAAAACGAGTAAGATTGAAGGAACAATTGAGGAAATTGAGCTGGAAACCCAAGAACAAAACCCGAAAATCACCTAAGAACATCAAATGTCGATTTTGATTTTGTACAACGTTTCGGATGCAATTGATTAGATATTTAGCCTTCTGGGGGCTCAACGAAGAGAATCAAATCAATTGGACAAGAAATTGGAGGCGAATCGACAAAGAACAGGCTCTGCGACTTCTTTGAAATTGGGAGCTTGAGTTTGATTACTTAGAGGTGATGATTCTTGAAATTGACTTCGATTTCATATTTAGAATGACTGTTAAATGCTTCTGGTATGATTAATTGAATGGTACAGGTCGTTTTTGGGTAGAACCCGAGTTAGGACCCGTCGGGTTTCAATGTTAAGTCGTAGGATTCTGGGCATATTTTCATTAAATTGAGGTCACAGATCGATTATAAACATGGAATAGATGGTAATGCGTGAAAGAAACGATAAAATTGAGTCAGAATTAGTAGAGAATGAACCGGGTCTGATTGCGGGTCGTAGGCTCCGTTTATCAGAGAAACGGGTAAGGAGGGACACTATTCACGGTTACTGTAGCAAGGCACGTGAACTCACGCGCAGCCGCTTGCGGCGGCGCGTGAGGGCGCGTGGTGACTTTTCTGGGAAGGTAGTCAACAGGTGTTTTATTCTATACAGGGTAACGATTATTTTGGTTTTGGTTTCGAATCAATCGGATACCGTCTCGATAATGTTTCGAGGGTCCGAAGATTTAAGTTACGTATTTAATTAATATTAAATTCCCAGAAAATTATGGGAAAATTAGATGATGAAAATTGACTTGTTAGTAACCTTGAATAATGATTGTGAACAGGATTCGGGATTCCTGGCAAGTGTCGGAAATTACAGAAACGCGTGCAGCTCGGGAAGCGAGCGGGTTGGACGGTCGTGGCACGACACTCGGGGCAGATTTCGAGGCGGAGGCATGAGCAGAAATCAGTGCAGTTATCCCTGGTCTGACAGGTGCTGAAGGATACTTTCGGGATTTCAGTCGACTTGTAGGACGGGAGCAGGATCGGGCACAGTTATCGAGGTCTAATTGGGACAGGTCCTGTCATATGTTATGTTGGTACATGACGGTTTATGGGAACCGGCATGATTATGTTATTGTGGTACTTGACGGTTTATGGGAACCGGGCATGGAGGTTGTTTTATATATGTATATGAATGGATTGGATGTTGTGGATCATGACGGTTCCGGGAAACCGGGCATGAATGGTTATGTTATGTATATATATGTTCATATGCCTTCCTTTACATGTTCAATCTCCTTCGGGGAGGGTTCTTGGTCTGGGTGGACCCCGGAGTAGTCACGGAGCACTAACTGAGTGGGAGTTGCCCTCGTTGGGTTCCTTAGTCTCAGAAAGGCTTGTACTATAACCTCGGGTAGGGTCGGTGGTCTACGGACCTTGACCTTAACCTAAGAGACTTGGGTGTGAGACCCCTGGTGGCAACGCGCGTAGCTTTGGAAACCGTGACAGGATTGGTCGTTTGAATTATATATGTATATATATGGATTATGATATGTGATATGTGGTGTGTACAGGTGTGCACAGGATTGAGCAGTGGCTCGTGTACTTGGTTTTAGTATGGTTGTGGTTTTGGGCTGAGTTCCTTGTTGGATTTCTTATGGATTTGGACGGTGGCCCTTATAGTCGATTTCATTGTGGTCCTTTCGACCTTGGTTTGTTTCTCATTTGGGCTTAGTTCCCACATATGGTTTCTTTCGGATAAACGGTTTTCGAATGCATGCATGCTTTTTAGTGAAGGGTACAAATGTCTTATGGAAATGTTTTTATAAACTCTTGGTTTTGTCCACTCGCAGCTTTTAATGTTTTGACTGCCCTTCAGGTTGACATCGGATGTGGACTGCAGCAGAGACCGAGGTATCACATACCTCCTCCAGATCCTGGTGTACTCTGATAGCCCGGGAAGGCAAAAGTTAGAAATATCCCTTGTCTGACACTCCGTATCAGACGGGAGCAGGGTCATCCCACGTTAATCCCGGGGGGATTGGGATGGGTCCTGTCAGCGTGGTATTAGAGCATAGGATTGCTCGTAGGATGCTTATCAGAGCAGGGTTGCTCATGTTACTCTGAATTCCAGAGCATATTTTGCGCGATACTCCGTACGCAGGTCGTGGATGTGATATCTCAAGTGGCTACAGTTCGTTATCAACCTGATAGTTAGGGTGCCGGTACGATAGTTAGTAGGACTGTATCGTGGAACGTCGTGGTTCGGCACTAGATGCCAGGGTTGCCATAGTTCTGTCGGGGATAACAATGTGGGACCCTACAGAAGGATTAACGTATTCGTATTTTGGAGTTGTGATCGTGTGACGGTTAGTTGGGATCGTCTTTCACGATGTCGTAGGATCGGTTCCGACGACTGGTTGGGGGTTGTGACCATCTGATGATCGGATTTTGTTGAGTTAAATGGATTTACTGCGATTGGCAGTAGCAGTTGGGTTTATGGGAGACCCTAGGCGTGATCGTGGAATCCTAAGGTAGAATGTGTATGGTTCGAAAGGTGAGTTGGCGAGTGGTGTGACTTTGAGGACTATTCAGATTTGGGTTCGTTAGTCGGTCTAGTCATGTCAGCTTTTGTTGGTTGAGTCGAGTTACTACTGGTTAGTGATTGGTTGGACAAGTCACCAGGGTTGGTACTTGTCAATGGAATCCTAGGTTTGGGATACAGCATAGTTTTTACGGTCGATGGATTCCGTTGGATGCGAATCTCGATAGCGATGTCTGGTAGTTAGGTCTGTACGAGTGTGTGGCAGGCACTACTACCGAGAGTGGTTATAGTTACGATCGTTGGGAATCGGGGACGTTCAGGGAACGTGTTCTTTTCTCGTATGAGTTGTCAGGGTGACTGTACCCAGAGTTTTCAGGTACGAGGGAGGCAGAATTTCTCCTATTCGAGCAGAGGTACGGGGTCGTCGCTCGGTATGAGCGGAGATCCAGGGTTTTTCAGTTTTGCACATGGTGTGCTAGTGTTATTGCTGATGCTAGTGTGGATGCTTGTCTGCTGATGCTGACAGATTATAGTGGTGTGCTGGTACTGGTGCCGGTGATTGTGATGACGGTGAGTTACGAGTCGGGATGTGACTCCGTCGAGATAGGCATATGTTCGGTATCTGTAGTTCATGAGTGGATCACGGATAGAGTTAAATTGGTGATGGACACGTGGTTGATGTTCGACTATGTTGTTTCCAACCAGATTGGAGCTTCGGAATCACGAGAGGTTGCGATTGAAGTGACGAGAGGAATGCGGGTTTTCCGCATTAGTAATGAGTGTTTCGAAGTCATTAGGGTGACTTCTCGTGTTCTACCGTGGTAGATGATGGTTGTGTCACCAGTACATCGGTTGTATATTGGTTGGTTGACCCGGGATTTATTTTGGGTCATCAGGTGGTGTGAGTATATCGAAGTTAGGTGATTGAGATTTCTCATTCTCTACTTGGTGGCTGACGATGTTGGTTATATGTCGTGGTGAGTGCGGCGAGTGTTGTTCGCATTCACGTAGGATGAGTTTGATGTCATCGTGTTGTATCATCCTTGGATGTTCCAAGGTGGAATGACAAGGATCGATACGAGGTAATCAGTGAGAACCCACAGTCTCGGCGTGTCTCGTCGTTGACTGATCAGTTTAGATGTGGGAAATGGTTGAGGACCTTAGGCGTTGTGATGAATCTCGATCGTGATGTTCATGGTCGGGTGATGTAGTGATGGATCTGGATCTTGATCTTGATGATTCAGATAGGTGGAGAGTTTATCACTCTTACCTGGATGTTTGAGTTGAGGACGTTGGGAATTAAACTTCTTTTCGAGGTAAATCCCATATGGCTTATTACTCACCCGAGTAGTTGTCCGACGAGTAGTTGTCCGACGAGTAGGTGTCCGACGAGGTCGGATTTGGTCAGCCTTAGATGTGTGGATATTGGGATTGACTTCCCTATGAAGTCAATCGATTGTATTGGGGTAATCGGTTGAACAGGTATCCGATAGGTTCGGATATAGTGTGTCTCGGTAGACGTGAACGATATTTCAAGTTTTGGAATCGGATTTCTAGATGACGATTCAGGATTTGATTTTGGAACTTAAAGGAGGACTTCTGGATTTGGGTTTTGGAATCGGATTCTGGGTGACGATTCAGGATTTGATTCTGGAGCTTGACAGTGGATTTCCTTTTATGGATTTGGGTTCGGAATGGTTATTCCAAATGCTAGCTTACGGAATGATGATTTCGGATTCGAATTTGGACATGATTATGGATATGATTTCTGGGTTTGGATTCGGGATTTCTTATGAAATTGCGGATTCGGATTCGGATTTGAAAATGGATAATGGGTCGGAGTTGTAATCTGTCAAATACTGGATTGGACATATGGACTCCAAAATTGAAACGTGTTTGGCTACGACCTAAGTGGTCGTGTTGTTGTTGTTATTGTCGTGATAGGTTGGTAGATAGATGTACGTACCTTATATGTTGTTCGAGGTATGATACTGGGTAGACTTGTGATATCTGGTGACGGTATATAGGTTATACTAGTAGTACAGTGGTGAACGTGTTGGTAGTCGGCTTAGTTTCGATACCATTGGATTAGTCGAGGTTGTGAACTAGACATTGGATACTGTGCATTGGGTCACGGTATTTCTGATGGGTCTAGTTTCACACAGGTCAGGTGAATTGTTGGTTAGTGTATACTCAGGTTGAGTGAGGTTGTGGTTAGTGTAACCATGAGTGAGTATAGTGTCAGTTTTCGACTGACGACTGTCAAGTGGTGACAGATTTTTAGAGGTGTCAGCGTGGATCGTTGAGTGAGGTCTGTTGACTCCCAGAGGGAGCAGACGCCAGGATAGTTTGGTGATAGAGAAAGGAACCGTCGAGTGTTTGTGTCAGCGATTTGGTAGATTTGACAAGTGGTGTCAATTCGGAACGTATGGCTACTGTCATTCGACGTGGTCGAGTGTAGTCGATGCGACGTGAATGTTAGTGGTACGTCTCGTTGCAGACGAGTAAGTATTGTTTTGGTTAGTAGGTGTACGAGTGTACGCGAGTTTCGAGGTCGATTCTACTTTCCACGGGGTGAATGTGGAATCAGGGTAGTTGGAGTTTCGAGAACGAAACTAATTAAGGAGGGAAGAACGGTTGGATTTAGGTCGATTGGAATTTCGAGGATAAAATTAATTAAGGAGGGAAGGTGTAACGACCCGTCCCGAATTCCAGGATTAGATTAGTGACTAATCACGATTAGTGAGGCTAATCCGTGATTAGTTGGGCGAAATCGGACGAACGATGCAAATTGACCGTTTTACCCCTATGCGTGGCAAAACATTGACGTTTCATTCGAGGGGTCAAATGTATTTTGACCGATGACTGTGATGTAGTTCGTGACGTCACGAGTTCATAGACAGGTAACACGTTCAATTCCGATATTCGAGGAGGAAGTTATGACGTTCGGAAGTTTAGGGGCATTTTGGTTATTTTGGTTAAAGGGGTCAAATGTTGACTTTTTGACCGAGATGTCCGATGGCCGAGGGCCGAGGACCATTACGTAGATCAGGATGATACGAATCCATAGACAGGCGGCACGTCGAATTCGGACGTTCGACGAAGAAGTTACGGTTCACGGAAGTTCAAGTGCACTATTGCACGAATTACGAAACGGTTGCATTTTGGAATTTAGTGGGGCCCAGATATTTTATGGAGGCCCAATGGATGAGTGACACTTGTCACTCATCCACAGGCCACCCAAATTGTATTCATGCACCTTCCCCGTGCATTTTCATTTTCTTCATTCAAACGTAAAACATTTCCCCGATCTCATTTCCCTCTTCTCTGTGCAACCCAAACAAACCCAACCCTTCCCATTCGACCATGACTGAGGACAGAGTGACGTGAGGATGTTGAGGAGGTTTCTGGACGGCCAGAACCGCCGTGGACGGCGGCGTGGAGGCAAGGAACCCGATAGGTAACCCGGTTACCCATTTTTCCACTTTTAATTCAATTTTAATGTTATGGTTGTTTGTGGGTGATTAGGAGGTGTTCAATAGGTTGCTAGGGACATTTTAGGAAGGTTTTGAATGGGTTTAACGGCTGAGAAGGCGTGGGAAGGAAAATGGAAAAATTGGACCACGGGCAAGGCATCGAACCGTGGGTTTTGTGGGGGTTTTTAGGGTTCTAATATATGGTTAGATGCGTAAAGAGGTAAGAAAAATTATAGGATTGATTAGGAGTTGAATCGGACCGAAATCGAGGGGGAAAAACCAATGAACCGGTCACGCCGGTTCAGTACAGTAAAACCGGTCCAAGAACCAGAAAACCAGTTCAATCCATTGTAGGTGATGATGAATAGTGCACAGGGACTTCTTGGGGCGCGTGAGGGCGAGTGGCCCATAATTTTGGAAAGTGTTCAACACGTGAAATCTTCTATTCGTTGTAACGAACATTTTGGGACTAGTTTCGTGTCGATCGGACACCATCTTGATATGTTTCGGGGCATCGGAAGGTTTAGGGTCGGTTTAAAAATAGTTAAAAATACCAAAAAATTACGGGGCTTTGGTAGGAGGTTAATAAGGTAGTTAGTAACCTTCTATTACTATTTGGATAGGTTCGAGAGTCCCAGTGCCAGTGATCAGCCCGGGAGAGCCTACGACACGCAAATCGAGGCGGCAGCTCGGACGGTCTGTGGGTGGACCTTGATTTTCTAAATTGGTGCATGCATAAATGTTTATTATATGCTTTATTACATGTTTGGTAATTCCATGGGTGCATTTGGATGTGTGGTTACGTATAGGCACGTATTTCGAGGTTTCGGCCCTATACGGTGCCTATACGGGTTTGTATGTCTTTAAAAGGATAAACTCGGGTACGAGACCTATTTGGTTTTGTCTCGGGCATATGACCTCAGATATCGGGCACGGTGCCCATCTGATGTCATATGTTCGACACGAGACCCAGGTTATTTTACGATTTTGATTTCGGGTCAGGGAACCTTAAATGGATTCCCAGGTTCATGCCAGTTTATGGGAACCGGCATGAACCCTTGTTATGGTATCGTGGTTCATGAAGGATTATGGGGACCGGCATGAACCCTGATTATGTTATTGTGGTACATGACGGTTTATGGGAACCGGCATGAACCCTTGTTATGGTATCGTGGTTCATGACGGATTATGGGGACCGGTATGAAGCCTCATTATGTTATGTTGGTACATGACGGTTTATGGGAACCGGCATGATTATGTTATTGTGGTACATGACGGTTTATGGGAATCGGGCATGAATGGTTATGTTATGTTATGTATATATATGTTCATATTGTTAGGGCCCACCCCTAATCCCCCAGGATTAGGGACTAAACCCTGCTCCCGTCTGACCTACGCATGACACGAAGGCTAAACGGACATCCAACCTCCGTGTTACACGTAAGTCAGACAAGGGATTTCAGAACCGAACGTCTCAATATCTTCCAAACTTCCCAGAGTGCGCAGAGTCTACTGTGGATCGTACGCGTGATGTCTCCGACTCTCTCGACCAACAGCCTGCACCGCAACAACCTGGAGGGTATCGAAAACACGAAAAGACTGTGAGTGGACAAAAATAAAGTTTAAGTTCAAAAACAGTTATCAGAAAACACATACATTTATACCCTCCGTTTTAAAATACAATCCATGCATATCAATTTCATGTCATAAAACCATGTACAAAAAACAAACACATTTTCCTTTTCTCAAATCCTGGGCCTCCGCCCAAAACCATCAAAAACCATTTTTATAAACCATCATCATCACATCTCAGTGAAATCCAAAACACATTTGAAACCACGTTCTCATCCATTTAACCTGCTAGATCTATCTGAGTCTTTAAACTCCCGAGTCTTTAAACGCAATAACCAGGCCTCAATAATCCGAGTCTTTAAACTCAACAGGCCTACGGGAGAAATATCAATATATCCGAGTCTTTAAACTCCGAGTCTTTAAACTCAATCCGGGTCTTTAAACCCAATCCGGGCCCGTCCCCCGTCAAACATAATATCCGGGTCTTTAAACCCAATAACCAGATCCAGCAAATCCAATCAAAACCAGTTCTAAATTCATATCCAAACCCGAATCTGAAATCACTGGCCTGAAGCCCTTCCGACATCCAGAACCGTCATTCCGAATCCAAATCCAGAACTCATATCCATTTTCTTTCCAGATTCGAGTTCGCAACCATCATTCTATAAGCCGGAATCCGGAATAATCATTCCGAACCCAAACCCGAAAATCCATTTCAAGTCCCGAATAGAATCCCGAATCGTCATCCGGAATTCCAATTCCAAAACCCGAAATCACGTTTCCGAAAACCACTTTTGAACTGGGCTTCAAGCCCGAAATCACTTTTCAAAATCCTTTTACTTTCTTTGAAATCAAATTGTATTTCAAATCCCGAAATCAAATCATTAAGACCAGGTTCAAATCACATTATCCGTCAAATCTCGTAAAACGTGACATACCGTAATTTCCTCCAAAAACGTGCAAAACCGTAAACCATCACAATCATAAATAAAATCATAGAATCACGTATGAAAACATATTAAAACATATATGCATGCATCAAGAGTTAGAAAGCAAAGTCCACTCACAGACCATTCCGACGTCGCCTCGATAAGCGCGCACTTACGCCGTTCCTGGCCATTCCACTATCCTCGGCTTTCCCAAACCTGTTCAAATCCCATAACGAGGTCACTAACTACTTCACAAAACTCATACTCAAATCTCATAATTTTCCCGTATTTTTAACTATTTTTAACCGAGCCCTAAAACCTTTCGAATCCTCGAACTAACCCGAAACAACATCCGATTGTCCCGAAACCTATCCCAAAAGATTCGTTATAACATTTAGACTCAAAACCATGTTGGAAAGTTCCTCAGATTCCTCCCTCACGCGCCTGCTACGGTGTCATCGTCAACCTCTGTCCAGCTAGTTCGAACCGGGCTGGCTGACCCGAACCAGCGTGACTGGTTCTCCCTCATTTCCTGTTCAAATCCAGTCCTTTCAATCCCATTAGTTTCGTCCCTTTCCCAACAACCATTTCCAATCCTAAAATCTAGAAATCACAGCCCCTAAGCCGTCGTCCTCAAGCTCGAATCAAAACTGCCCGTAACCCCTGTTTCGGTTCCCGGTCAACCAGACCATCCCCCATCACGACTTCAACCTTAGACAACTCCTAAGGACCTACTGCGTCTCACAGCACTCACGAAATCCCTCGACTCAGCCCAAAAAGCCACAACTTTTGAATTGAGTGAAACTGGAAAAACAGAGCACACAAAGAAAATCTAAGGGGTTACCTGCTTATCGACAGCCACCGTGCTTGCCGCCGCGTCCTACGGCGTTCACAGAGTCACCCTAGCCTCCTCCTCAACTTTGCTTGGATCAAAACACTGCAAGACCACCACCAATTCCCTCGACACCTCTCTGTTTCCCTGAAACTCCAACCTCACACCCCCGGCAATTTCTTGCACGGTTTCCTCTCTCACTCACTCACTAGCTTCTCTCTCTTCCCTGTTCACTCTCACCAGGTCACACAATCTCACACACTCTCAGGATCGATCAGCAAACCTCACCGTCTCACTCTCTGTTTTTGCAAAATGGACGATTGCACTAGTTTAAGCTTGGACAAATTGTGACCGTGCACACACTAATTTCCTAGAAGCCTCTAGGTCTCTACTACGTGTCCTCCATCCAACGGTCAAACCCAAAAAATCTCCAATCTCTCAGGCCACATGTCCCCCTCTGATTACTCACAATTCCCAAGGTGCCAAAAGACCAAAATGCCCCTAAGTGTCCAAATTACCATTTTGCCCCTCCAGCTTACAGAACCATAACTTCACCATCCGACGTCCGATAACAGCGTGCCGCCTGTCATTGTACTCGGGACATCGAGACCTATCTAACGGTACTTGGTCTACTCATAAAAACCTCATCGTACAAAAAGTCAACTTTTCCCCCTATTATAACCAAATTACAAAAGTCCCCCCAACCTTCCGAACATCATAACTTCCTCCTCGGATGTCGGAATCGGGCGTGCCACCTGTCTACGGGCTCGTGATGTCCCAAACTACGTCACGGTCATCGGTCAATGCCCAATTGACCGCCCGAACTAAAAATCAACTTTTTGCCCAAACCAGGGGCAAAATTGTCATTCTACACTAACGGGCCTAAATGGCCTAAAATAACCAACTAAATACCAATTAGGCTCACTAACCCTTTACTAATCACTTTGCTAATCCCGGCTCTCGGGATAGGTCGTTACAATCCACCCGCCTTAAAGAATTTTGTCCCCGAAATTCCGAATCTCGTATGTCCGTACATACCTAGGGGACTCCAACCGATCTTATAAACTACACATCTCATATCGATCAGTTATAATCACTCATTTCTCAATTCCTTCCGTCATCCTTCAATGAAACTTACCACAAATTACGGGAGGTTACAAACCCAGGTATTTCAACCACAAGTTTCCCAACTCAACTCTACTAGCCATAGAGATCCTCATCTTCTACAGATCACCACCAGGCTTCTGCTGCGCTACTCTGATCAACCCACGACATCCTGACCGTTCATCCTGGTTCATGACCGACCCATGGTCATCCTTACCTTGCTCGGCATACGAACCCTCGTCCAGAGTCGTCCACCAGGCAACCAATACCTCGGTTGCACCTAGCAGCACCGTCTTCCATCACTAGGGGGAACAATCCCTCGAGTCTCACAGTAGTTCTTGGACCCTGCCATCAAGGTATCTGACCAACTCAATCCAACTAACCACCAATCCATCCAATCACCATCCAAACGCCATCTGGCTCAACCGGCCATCATCAATCGGCCTCCGCGGCCTACGTATCTTACTAACTCAACGAGCTACTCTCAGGCCCCTCAGGCCGACCAAACTACTCATCCATAGCTCATCGGCTACCTTCCAAGTTACTTCTACTAGCGTATCTCAGACCCTATGGTCCATACCAGTGCCAACGCACCAACCATTCCGGCCCTAAGCCGACATACGTCTTACCTCGCACCGCGTATCGAGCGACTAGCACCCTCAAACGCTGATATCCAACCACCTCAAACTTACAATCATTATCGTATCCAGGTTGTTGTAGGGTTGTTCCGCATCGAGACATCACATCCACAATAGCATCACACCACCCAAGTCAACGAACCAACGACTCTGGGAACCAAACCTCGCGGAGAACACACAAAACCTCGCTCTGATATCAATTGTCAGGGCCCACCCCTAATCCCCCAGGATTAGGGCCTAAACCCTGCTCCCGTCTGACCTACGCATGACACGAAGGCTAAACATACATCCAACCTCCATGTGACATGTAAGTTGGACAAGGAATTTTCGAACCGAACGTCTCAATATCTTCCAAACTTCCCAGAGTGCGCAGAGTCTACTGTGGATCGTATGTGTGATGTCTCCGACTCTCTCGACCAACAGCCTGCGCCGCAACAACCTGGAGGGTATCGAAAACACGAAAAGACTGTGAGTGGACAAAAATAAAGTTTAAGTTCAAAAACAGTTATCAGAAAACACATACATTTATACCCTCCGTTTTAAAAACCAATGCATGCATATCAATTTCATGTCATAAAACCATGTACAAAAAACAAACACATTTTCCTTTTCTCAAATCCCAGGCCTCCACCCAAAACCATCAAAAACCATTTTTATAAACCATCATCATCACATCTCAGTGAAATCCAAAACACATTTGAAACCACGTTCTCATCCATCGAACTTGCTGGATCTATCCGAGTCTTTAAACTCAATAACCAGGCCTCAATAATCCGAGTCTTTAAACTCCGAGTCTTTAAACTCAACAGGCCTATGGGGGAAATATCAATATATCCGAGTCTTTAAACTCAATCCGGGTCTTTAAACCCAATCCGGGTCCGTTCCCCCTCAAACATAATATCCGGATCTTTAAACCCAATAACCAGATCCAGCAAATCCAATCAAAACCAGTTCTAAATACATATCCAAACCCGAATCCAAAATCACTGGCCCGAAGCCCTTCCGGCATCCAGAACTGTCATTCTGAATCCAAATCCAGAACTCATATCCATTTCTTTTCCAGATCCGAGTTCGCAACCATCATTCCGTAAGCCGGCATCCAGAATAATCATTCTGAACCCAAACCCGGAAATCCATTTCAAGTCCCGAATCGAATCCCGAATCATCATCCGGAATTCCGATTCCAAAACCCGAAATCACGTTTCCGAAAACCACTTTTGAACTGGGCTTCAAGCCCGAAATCACTTTTCAAAATCCTTTTACTTTCTTTGAAATCAAATCGTATTTCAAATCCCGAAATCAAATCATTAAGACCAGGTTCAAATCACATTATCCGTCAAATCTCGTAAAACGTGACATACCGTAATTTCCTCGAAAAACGTGCAAAACTGTAAACCATCACAATCATAAATAAAATCATAGAATAACGTATGAAAACATATTAAAACATATATGCATGCATCAAGAGTTAGAAAGCAAAGTCCACTCACAGACCATTCCGACGTCGCCTCGATAAGCGCGCACTTACGTCGTTCCCAACCATTCTGCTATCCTCGGCTTTTTCGAACATGTTCAAATCCCATAACGAGGTCACTAACTACTTCACAAAACTCATACTCAAATCTCATAATTTTCCCGTATTTTTAACTATTTTTAACCGAGCCCTAAAACCTTTCGAATCTTCGAACTAACCCGAAACAACGTCCGATTGTCCCGAAACCTATCCCAAAAGATTCGTTATAACATTTAGACTCAAAACCATGTTGGAAAGTTCCTCAGATTCCTCCCCACGCGCCCTCACGTGCCGCCTAAAGTGGCTGCGCGTGGGCTTCACGCGCCTGCTACAGTGTCATCGTCAACCTCTGTCCAGCCGGTTCGAACCGGGCTGGCTGACCCGAATTGGCGTGACCGGTTCTCCCTCATTTCTTGTTCAAATCCAGTCCTTTCAATCCCATTAGTTTCGTCCCTTTCCCAGCAACCATTTCCAATCCTAAAATCTAGAAATCATAGCCTGTAAGCCGTCGTCCTCAAGCTCGAATCAAAACAGCCCGAAACCCCTGTTTTGGTTCCTGGTCAACCAGGCCATCCCCCATCACGGCTTCAACCTTAGACAACTCCTAAGGACCTACTAAGTCTCACAGCAGTCACGAAATCTCTCGACTCAGCCCCCAAAAGCCACGACTTTTGAATTGAGTGAAACGGGAAAAACAGAGCACACAAAGAAAATCTACTGGGTTACCTGCTTATTGACAGCCACCGTGCTTGCCGCCGCGTCCTACGGCATTCACAGAGTCACCCTAGCCTCCTCCTCAACTTTTCTTGGATCAAAACACTGCAAGACCACCACCAATTCCCTCGACACCTCTCTGTTTCCCTGAAACTCCAACCTCACACCCCCAACAATTTCTTGCACGATTTCCACTCTCACTCACTCACTAGATTCTCTCTCTTCCCCGTTCACTCTCACCAGGTCACACAACCTCACACACTCTCAGGATCGATCAGCAAACCTCACCGTCTCACTCTCTGTTTTTGCAAAATGGACGATTGCACGGGTTTAAGCTTGGACAAATTGTGACCGTGCACAACTAATTTCCTAGAAGCCTCTAGGTCTCCACCACGTGTCCTCCATCCAACGGTCCAACCCAAAAAATCTCCAATCTCTCAGGCCACATGTCCCCCTCTTATTACTCACAATTCCCAAGGTGCCAAAAGACCAAAATGCCCCTAAGGGTCCAAATTACCATTTTTCCCCTCCAACTTACAGAACCATAACTTCACCGTCCGAGGTCCGATGATAGCGTGCCGCCTGTCGTTGTACTCGAGACATCGAGGCCTATCTAACGGTCTTTAGTCTACTCGTAAAAACCTCGTCGTACAAAAAGTCTACTTTTCCCCCTATTATAACCAAATTACGAAAGTGCCCCCAACCTTCCGAACATCATAACTTCCTCCTCGGTTGTTGGAATTAGGCGTGCCACCTGTCTACAGGCTCGTGACGTCCCGAACTACGTCACGGTCATCGATCAATGCCCAATTGACCGCCCGAACTAAAAATCAACTTTTTGCCCAAACCAAGGGCAAAATTGTCATTCTACACTAACGGGCCTAAATGGCCTAAAATAACCAACTAAACACCAATTAGGCTCACTAATCCTTTACTAATCACTTTGCTAATCCCGGCTCTCGGGACGGGTCGTTACACATATGCCTTCCTTTACATGTTCTATCTCCTCCGAGGAGGGTCGTTGGTCTGGGTGGACCCCGGAGTAGTCACGGAGCACTGATTGAGTGGGAGTTACCCCTGTTGGGTTCCTTACTCTCAGAAAGGCTTGTACTATAACCTCAGGTAGGGTACGTGGTCTACGGACATTGACCTTAACCTGAGAGACTTGGGTGTGAGACCCCGGGTGGCAACGCGCGTAGCTTTGGAAACCGTGACAGGATTGGTTGTGTGAATTATATATGTATATATATGGATTATGATATGTGATATGTGGTGTGCACAGGTGTGCACAGGATTGACCAGTGGCTCGTGTACTTGGTTTTAGTATGGTTGTGGTTTTGGGCTGAGTCCCTTGTTGGTTTTCTTATGGATTTGGGCGGTGGCCCGTATAGTCGATTTCATTGTGGTCCTTTCGACCTTGGTTTATTTCTGATTTGGGATTAGTTCCCACCTATGGTTTCTTTCGAATAAACGGTTTTCGAATGCAAGCATGCTTTTTAGTGAAAGGTACAAAAGTCTTATGGAAATGTTTTTATAAACTCTTGGTTTTGTCCACTCACAGCTTTTAATGTTTTGACTGCCCTTCAGGTTGACATCGGATGTGGACTGTAGCAGAGACCGAGATATCACATACCTCCTCCGGATCCTGGCGTACTCTGATAGCCCGGGAGGGCAAAGGTCGGAAATATCCCTTGTCTGACACTCCGTATCAGACGGGAGCAGGGTCATCCCACGTTAATCCCGGGGGGATTGGGATGGGTACTGTCAAATGGACTCCAAGTCCGATAGTTCGTAAATCAAATGGGTCTCAAGCCCGATTCCATATTTCCAAATCCAAAATCATATCATTGAACTATTATTAAAACCACAATCATGTAGAAATATAGTATAAAACCATAAAACTCGATATACGTGCAAATATGGAAATCATCTCGAAATACGTGCAAATATGTAAATCACCAATACCACAATCAACATCACAGAAATCACATATGTAAAACATATAAAATAGTTATGCATGCATCACAGTTTAGAAAACAAAGTCCAATCACAGACGTCCTACGTTGCCGCCTCGATATGCGTGTCATAAGCCTCCCTGGGCTAAATCACCGTCCTCAGAATATCCGAACATGTCCAAATCATACTAGAGGGTTACTAACTACTTCAATAACCTCTCATTAAAGCCCCCTAATTTTTCAGGATTTTTAAACGTATTTAAACTCAATCCTAAACCTTCTAACATCTCGAACTATATTGAAACGATGTTCGATCGACTCGAAACTAGTCCCAAAATGTTCGTTAGAACGAAAGGATGATTTCATATGTTGATCACATGTCCCAGAAGTACCTGACGCACCCCCACGCACCGCCACATGTGGCTGCGTGTGAAGTCCACACGCCGGGTATTGTTCATCGTCAACCTCCATTGAACCCGGTCTAAACCGGCTCACTAGTTTCCGGTTCGACCGGACCGGTTGGAAATTGAAGAGCAATATTTATTTGATTACATTATTTGGTAATTATTTTGTAAGAACTTTAAATATTTATTTGATTACATTATTTGGTAATTATTTCTTATCATAATTTTGATTTTTATTAGTTTTGATATAAAAATAGTGTTTTAACACGCTAGAAATATACATATATAACAGACATGTTGGAAATTGAAGAGCAATGTGCCTCAATTTGAAAGTTCGTTTTGGACCCCTAATAGCTCAAGGTCGGCTCTGACTCTCTCTCTCTCTCCATATATATAGCCTAACTTGGACTCTTGGAGTCTTCATACCATCCTTACCAATGTTGACCCGAAACCCACCCGTTTAATAAACGGGCCATAACGGGTTGACCCAAAATTTTAATCGTGCGGGTTGACCCGGATAAATTTCGTGCGGGTTTCGAGTCGTGTATCGAGTCGTGTCAAAAATTGACACCATTAACGGCATCCAAGACTGCAATATTTTTTCGTTTCTTATGGTACAACAGAAGAAAATCAAAGAGCGATCGTGCTGTCAAATGGGGCATTGGACATTTGGACTACGTTCTTTTGATTTTTTCTTTTCTACTTGGACCTAGGGGATCGTTGGGCTAGGTTCTCTTAGTTTGTTCTGTTACTTGGAGCTAGGGCACAATTTACCAGATCATCCGTCCCATAGGCCCAATGGAGTACGTTGTTTTGACACCGTTGGGCTAGCGTCTCTTGGTTTGTTGTTCTGTTACTTGGAGCTACGGAACAATTAACAAATCATCCTCATATCGCAATTGATAACGAATTATCTGTTACACCCAAAGCCACGATGAATGTGTAGAACACAATGTAAGGCAGTTGCCGCCTACATTGGATGAACATATTCAGGCAAGACACTAAAACCCAAAAATTCAAAAAACAAATGGTTCAACTTATACAGAAATGAATGATGCTGAAATGAACCGATACCAACCCCATCCAAATTCAACTACATATCAGTCACTGATAAACCTTATTTATTTAAGGATCTATAAAGTCTAAGATAGAATCAGCAAGCTGGGCAGGATTGAATATTGACGGGGAACAATTACTTCCATTTCTTGAACTTCCCGCCTCCACCGTGTTTGCCAAATTTGCCCTGCTTATGCTTCCCCTATTTCCCCTACTTGAACTTCCCGTGCTTCCCGTGCTTCCCGCCACCATGTGCTGAAATATGGCCCCCATGAGCGCCATAACCACCAGGCATTGGATTGTAAGCACCATAACCGCCTTGCATTAAATTGTGAGCACCACCGTGAGAACCTTGGTGAGAAGAACCGTGAGTAAGATGGTGGGCACCCAACGCAGCTGCAGCAGCGGCTGCACCTCCAGCTAGCACTCCACCCATGCCGTGGTGCCCTGAAGGTGAGATAACAATAACACTTAAAAACCAACTTACACATGAAAACTTGCATAGAAGCTTCGACTTTCGCTACCCACAGTGTCAAAACATGAATATTATAAAGCTCAGATAAATTGATGTGATTGAAAAAACCATTGGATCTGAAATTTCTTTTGTTGACCACATCTTTTCACAGAAAGAAAGAATTAACTCAGCTCTGATATAAGCCAGCCTCGCTCTGATACCACATGTCAAGACCCGTCCCCAATCCCCCTGGGATTAACGAGGAACGACCCTGATTCCGTCTGAGGGAAATTTCCGACCTTAGCCCTCTCGGGCCATCGGAGTACGCCAGGATCCAGAGGAGATATGTGATATCTCGGTCTCTGCTACAGTCCACATCCGTTGTCAACCTGAAGGGCAGTCAAAACATTAAAAGCTGTGAGTGGACAAAACAAAAGTTTATAAAAACATTTAATCGAAGACATTTGTACCATTCACTAAAAAGCATGCATGCATTTGAAAATCATTTATCCAAAAGAAACCATCTGTAGGAACTAAGCCCAAAACCATAATCAAATCAAATATACAGGCCACTGCCCAAATCCATAAGGGACTCCGCCCAAAACCATCATGAAACCAAGTACACGGGCCACTGCCCCAAACTTGTATCCATCACCCATCATCTACCATATATCATATACATCATATATACATATAATTCACACAACCAATCCTGTCACGGTTTCCAAAGCTACGCGCGTGCTACCCGGTGACAGGATCCATCCCAAATCCCTCGAGATTAGTGTGGGACGTGCCTGCTCCCGTCTGGCACGAAGTGTCTGGCCAGGGATATTTCCGTCTTTTGCCCAACTGGGGCTATCAGAGTACGCCAGGATCCGAAGGAGGAATGCGATGTCTCATCTCTACCACAGCCGCATCCGCGATCAACCTGAAGGGCATTCAAAACACAAAAGTTGTCAGCGGACAAAACAATTATTTTATAAAAATATTTCATAAAAGACCTTTATGCCCTTCATTAAAAACATATGCATGCATTCGAAAACCATTTCTAGGGTTCATGCCCGGTTCCCACAAACCGTCATGAACCAACAAACTAATTGGGCCTTGGCCCGAAATCCGTCAAATCAATACATGAGACCTCCGCCCAAATCAAAACACATGGGAACTCGTCCCAAAACCACCTCATAAGGGTCTCAGCCCAAAACCAATACGCGTGGGTCTCAACCCAAGTCAAAACTAAATCCAATTGGGTCTCATGCCCGATTTTACCTTATCAAAACCATTTCAAGAAAAGCGAAAGCGTATAAAACCTGAAAACCTCGAAGTACGTGCCCATACATAAACACACACCAAAATGCACTCAATGCATCCCAAAACACATATTAAAACACATATAAAACATTTATGCATGCATCGATTTCAGAAAGAAAGTCCACTCACAGACCGTCCGAGCTGCTGCCTCGATATGCATGTTGTATGCCTTCTAGGCTCAACCGTCGTCTCTGGGATTCCCAAACCTATCCAAATCACTTTATAGGGTTACTAACTACTTAATTAACCCCTCACTAAAGCCCCCTAATTTTTCGGGATTTTTAACTATTTTTAAACGTGCACCGAAATCTTCGGACAGCCCAAACTATATCGAGACGATGTCCGATCGACTCGAAACCAGTCCTAAAATGTTGGTTACATCGAATATATGATTTGACATGTTGGAACCTTCCCCAAATTCTCCCCCACGCGCCGCCTGAAGTGGCTGCGTATGGAAGCCACGCGCTAGTGCTACAGTGTCGTCCCTATTCTTGGTTAGACCGGTCTGAACCGGTTCGATTCGATTTTCTCTGCAACTGGACCGACGTGACCGGTCCAGGCTCCTACACGGTCCAATCTTCACCGTTTTCCTCCCTAATCGATCCTATCCTTCCTATTTTTATCCTAGGAACCTAAACCAATTAATAAAAACGTCTAAAACCTATAAAATCCAATCGGTCCAAATCTTCCTCACGGTTCAAAGTTTCTAAAACTTACCCACGGCCTCACAGCCATCCAATAACTCCCAAAACAATCCTAACACAATCCTAATAACCTATTTAACTCATTAAAACCGTCCAAATCGACCCATAACAATTAAAACTGAAAATAGATTAAAATCGGTTAAATCGATACCTGCACGGGTTAGCCTCCGCCGCCGTCCACGGCGGTGCTTCCTGAGCCGGCCACCACCTCCATCTGGTCCTCACTTCCTTCTTTGGCCTCTCAGTCATGATCAAAGGGTCAAGGGTTTGGATTTGGAGTGGATATGGTGATCGGGTTTTGGGTTGGAAAAATGGAAAATGATCGATGAACGGGGAATGGGGTATGCATGAAGGAAAATGATGTCCAGTGGTTGAGTGACACTTGTCACTCATCCATTGGCCTTGGGACAAATATCTAGGCCCCACTAAATTCCAAACAGTTCTTGTCTCGTAAAACGTACAATAGTTCCTTCGAACTTCCGTAAACCGTAACTTTGTCGTCGAACTTCCAAATTTGACGTGCCGCCTATCTACGAATTCGTATCGTCCCGATCTACGTAACGATACTCGGCCCTCGATCATCGGACCTCCCAGGTCAAAAGTCAACCGTTGGCCTCCTTTTAACCAAATTACCAAAACGCCCTCGAATTTCCGAACGTCACAACTTCTTCCTCGAATGTCGGAATCGAGCGTGCCACCTATCTATGAACTCGTGACGTCCCAAACTACATCATGGTCATTGGTCAAATTCCATTTGACCGTCCGAACGAAAAGTCAACGTTTTACCCATTATATGGGCAAAATCATCATTTTGCATTGAACGTTCGCTAATCCTCGTCTAATCCCCAATTAGCCTAGCTAATCCGTCATTAATCATTAATTAATCCCGCTAATTCGGGACGGGTCGTTACACCTGGGGTCTCAAACCCAAGTCTTTCAAGGTTAAGGTCATTGTCCGTAGAACAATGACCCGCCCTGAAGTTATAGTATAAGCCTTTCTGGGAGTAAGGAAACCAACTGGGGCGACTCCACTTAGTCAGTGCTCCGTGACTACTCCGGGGTCCACCCAGGCCAACGACCCTCCCCAGAGGAGATAGAACAAGTAAAGGAAGGTATATGAACATATATATACATAACATAACATTCATGCCCGGTTCCCCTGAACCGTCATGATCCATAATATCCATTCCATTCATATACATATAGAAAACATCCTTCATGCCAGGTTCCCATAAACTGGCATGTACCACAATAACATAACAAGGGTTCATACCGGTTCCCATAAACCGTCATGAACCTGGAAATCCATGTAGGGTCCCTGACCCGAAATCATCAATGTAAAACAACTGGGTCTCGTGCCCGAACATATGACATCAGCAGGGCATCGTGCCCGATATCTCGGGGTCAGTCACGATCCGATCGTAGTGATACGTGCAACCATCCATCCAGGACCGCCCTCAATCCTGGTATGTCGTCGTGAACGAATCAACCGACGCGACCACCACAAAATCATGGTGCACTCATCACCGATCGCTATCCTGAACCGTCAGCACTCCGAAGTCGAGCCTCTATCGGCTACCCAATAACAGATCGTGCATTGTGACCTCTCCGAAAGGAACACATCCCAATCCGGAGGCGAGCGCCGTATCGTCTGTCGTCGTGCACATAGCACTAGCCGCGACCACGATTCAGACCCGAAGGCCATCAATAGCGTCATATGCTCGAGACAAACCAAATAGGTCTCATACCCGAGTTTATCCTTTTGGAAATCCAAATCCATTTCATTTAGACCAAATAAGACAAACAAACCCGTATAACACCGTATAGAGCCGAAACCTCGAAATACGTGCCTATACCTAACCACACATCCAAATGCACTCATGGCATCACAAACAAGTGTTTAAAACATATAATAAACATTTATGCATGCACCAATTTAGAAAACCAAGGCCCACTCACAGACCGTCCTAGCCATACGGCTCTCCCGAGCCAATCAACATCACCGGGACTCCCAAACCTATCCAAATCGTAATAGAAGGTTACTAACTACTTAATTAACCTCCCACTAAAGCCCCGTAATTTTAAAAAAATTTTATCTATTTTTAATCCGGAACCTAAACCTTCTGATGCCCCGAATATTATCGAGACGGTGTCCGATCGACACGAAACCAGTCCCAAAATATTCGTTACATCAAATAAAAGATTCCACATGTTGAAAACTTTCCCAAACAGTGGGACACGTGCCCCCACGCGCCCAATGGAGGCTCATGTGCGTGAGCCCACGCGCCTACAGTAGCTTCATATTCAACCCAGAGAGAACCGGTCCACCTGTGTAACGACCCGTCCCAAATTCTTAGATTAGATTAGTAACTAATCATGATTAGTTAGGCGAAATCGGATGAATGATGCGAAATGACCGTTTTGCCCCTAGTCGTGGCAAAACGTTGACTTTTCGTTCGGGAGGTCAAATGGACTTTGACCGATGACCGTGACATATTTTAGGATGTCACGAGTTCATGGACATGTGGCACGTTCAATTCCGACATTCGAGGAAGAAGTTACGACGTTCGGAAGTTTAGGGGCATTTTGGTAATTTTAGTTAAAAAGGGGCAATTGTTGACTTTTTGACCGAGATGTCCGATGGCCGAGGGCCGAGGACCATTACGTAGATCAGGACGATACGAATCCATAGACAGGCGGCACGTCGAATTCGGATGTTCGACGGTGAAGTTACGGCTCACGGAAGTTCAAGTGCACTATTGCACGAATTACAAAATAACCTAACTTTTGGACTCTAGTGGGGCCCAGATATTTAGTTCCTGCCCTATGGATGAGTGACAAGTGTCACCCATCCACATGCCACCTAAATTGATTCATGCATCGACCACCCTTTTCATTTCTTCATTTCAAACATTTTCCCGATCTCATTCCCTCCATCTCTGTGCAACCCAAACCATGCCATTCCATTTTATCCAACCTGAGATGAAGGCAGAGGATGACTGAGGACTGAGAGGGGGTGGCTGGACGGCCAGAACCGCCATGGACGGCGGCGTGGAGGCAAGAAACCCGAGAGGTACTCGGTTGCCCCTTTTTCATTTTCAAATTCGATTGTGATGTTAGGCTTGGTTTTTATTGGTTTTAATGGGTTATTTAGGTTTCTAGGGGGTTGTTAGTGAGGTTTTGGTGGTGGTTGACAGCTAGGAAGTCGTGGGAAGGAAGATGGAAAAAAACAAGGCCTTGAGGTCCTTCGATTATAGGTAGGATTTAGGTGTTTTTAGGTAGTTTTAATGATTGGAAATGATAGGGAATGAAGAAATAGGAATTATAGGATTAATTAGGGTTGGAATCGGACCAAAATAGGGGAGGAAAAGCACTGAATCGATCACGCCGGTTCAGCATAGTGACGGTGAACAGTGAACCGGTTCAGCTGGAGGTTAGTGATGATGAACAGTGTTTTGGACCTTCTAGGGGCGCGTGGGGGCGCGTGAACAGTAATTTGGGAAAGTGTTCAACACGTGAAATCTTCTATTCGATGTAACGAACATTTTGGGACTAGTTTCGTGTCGATCGAACACCGTCTCGATATGTTTCGGGGCATCAAAAGGTTTAGGGTCGGTTTAAAAATAGTTAAAAATACCAGAAAATTACGGGGCTTTGGTAGGAGGTTAATAAGGTAGTTATTAACCTTCTATTACGATTTGGACAGGTTCAGGAGTCCCAGTGACAGTGATCGGCCCGGGAGAGCCTATGGCACGCAAATCGAGGCGGCAGCTCGGACGGTCTGTGAGTGGACCTTGTTTTCTAAATTGGTGCATGCATAAATGTTTATTATATGTTTTTATACATGTTTGGTAATTCCATGGGTGCATTTGGTTGTGGTTACGTATAGACACGTATTTCGAGGTTTCGGCCCTATACGGTGCCTATACGGGTCGGTATTTCTTTACTGGTTTAAATGATTTGGATTTGGATTTCCAAAAGGTTAAATTCGGGTATGAGACCCATTTGGTTTTGTCTCGGGCATATGACCTCAGATATTGGGCACGGTGCCTAGCTGATGTCCTATGTTCGGGCACGAGACCCAGGTTACTTTACGGTTTTGATTTCAGGTCAGGGAACCTTAAATGGATTTCCAGGTTCATGATGGTTTATGGCAACCGACATGAACCCTTGTTATGGTATCGTGGTTCATGACCGATTATGGGGACCGGCATGAACCCTGATTATGTTATTATGGTACATGACAGTTTATGGGAACCGGCATGAACCCTGGTTATGTTATGTTGGTACATGACGGTTTATGGGAACCGGCATGATTATGTTATTGTGGTACATGACGGTTTATGGGAACCGGGCATGGAGGTTGTTTTATATATGTATATGAACGGATTGGATGTTGTGGATCATGACGGTTCAGAGGAACCGGGCATGAATGGTTATGTTATGTATATATATATTCCTATACCTTCCTTTACATGTTCTATCTCCTCCGGAGAGGGTCGTTGGCCTGGGTGGACCCCGAAGTAGTCACGGAGCTCTGACTGAGTGGAAGTTGCCGCAGTTGGGTTCCTTACTCTCAGGAAGGCTGGTTACTATAACCTCTGGTAAGGTCAGTGGTATGCGGACATTGACTTTGACTTTGAGAAGACTCGGATTGAGACCCGGGTAGCACGCGCGTAGCTTTGGATACCGTAACAGGATTGGTTGTGTGACTTATATGTATATATGATATATGATTTGATATGTGGTGTGCACATGTGTGAACAGGATTTGAGCAGTGGCTCGTGTCTTTGGTTTCAGTATGGTTATGGTTATGGGCTGAGTCCTGTATTGGTTTCTTATGGATTTGGGTGGTGACCCATATATTTGATTTGATTATGGTTTTGGGCTTAGTTCCCACAGATAGTTCCATTTGGTTAAATGGTTTTCGAATGCATGCATGCTTTTTAGTGAAGGGTACAAATGTCTTTATGGAAATGTTTTTATAAACTGCTTGTTTTGTCCACTCACAGCTTTTAATGTTTTGACTGCTCTTCAGGTTGACATCGGATGTGGACTGTAGCAGAGACCGAGATATCACATACCTCATCCGGATCCTGGCGTACTCTGATAGCCCGGGAGGGCAAAGGTCGGAAATATCCCTTGCTGACACTTCGTGTCAGACGGGAGCAGGGTTATCCCGCATTAATCCCGGAGGGATTGGGATGGGTCTTGTCAGCGTGGTATCAGAGTATAGGATTGCTCGTAGGATGCTTATCAGAGCGAGGTTGTCTCTATTCGAGCAACCACGGAGCTCTTGGAGTGGAGCGCAGGTCGAGGATGTGATATCTCAATGGCCCTTCGTGATCAACCTGATGTTGGGGCGCCGATACGATTGTTAGTAGGATTGAATCGTGATATGTCTTGGTTCGGCACTTGATGCCAGGGTTCCCATAGATCTGTCGAGGTTGGCAGTGTGGGACCCTACGGAAGGTGAATGTAACGGTACTTTCGAGTTTTGATCGTGAGACGGTTAGTTGGGATCGTCTTTCACGATGTCTTAGGATCGGTTCCGACGACTGGTTTGAAGTTGTGACCATTGGCTGATCGGATTTGGTTGAGTTAGATGGATTTACTGCAGTTGGCAGTCAGAGGTCGGATTCGTGGAATCCTAGTTGGATTGGATTGACGTCTTTTCGATGTCAAGACCGCGGAGTCGATCAGATTGTGGATTTTACTGGTTTTCACAGTTGGGTTCCGAGGAACTCTAGGTATGATTATGGAACCCTACATTGGGTTGTATGGTTCGGAGAGGTGAGTTGGTGAGTGGTTTGACTTTGACGACTATTCGGATTTGAGGCCGTTAGTCGGTCGAGTCATGTCAGCATTAGTGATGGGATTGCACTTTGCAGTCGAGTTTATACTTATCGGTTAGACCTAGTTGGTTGTCGTACTATCCTAGTTGTGATGGATTGTTGGTACAACTAAGGTCATGGACGACCTGGTAGACGACATTGGTTGAGTCGAGGTACGACTAGCTAGATTGGTTGGACAAGTTATCAGGGTTGGTACTTGTCGATGAAATCCCAGGTTTGGGATACAGGATAGTTTGTACGGTCGATGGATTTCATTGGATGTGGAGTCTTGATAGCGAGGTCTGGTAGTTAGGTCTGCACGATTCTGTGGCAGACGCTACTACCGAGAGTGGTTGTAGTTACGATTGTTGGGAATCGGGGACGGTCAGGGGACGTTTCCTTTTCTCGTATGAGTTGTCAGGGTGACTGTACCCAGAGGTGTTGGGTACGAGGGAGGCAGAGTTTCTCCAATTTGAGTAGAGGTATGGGATCGTCGCTCAGTATGAGCGGAGATCCAGGGTTGTCAGTTTTGCACGTGGTGTGCTAGTGTTATTACTGATGCTAGTGTGGATGCTGGTGTGCTGATGCTGACAGATGGTGATACTGGTACTGGTGCTGGTACTGGTGCTGCTACTGGTGCCGGTGATTGTTCGGTATTAGTCATGAGTCGGGATATGACTCCGTCGAGATGGGCATATATTCGGTATCTGTGGTTCAGGAGTGGATCACGGATAGAGTTAAATTGGTGATGGACACGTGGATGATGTCTAAGTATGTTGTTTCCAACCAGATTAGAACTTCGGAATCGAGAAAGGTTGTGATTGAGGTGACGAGTGGAATGCGGGTTTTCCGCATTGGTAATGGGTATTTCGAAGTCATTTTGGGTGACTTCTCAGATTCTACCATAATTGATGATGGTAGATGATGTTGATGATGTAGATGTTGTTGGTTGCCACTAGTATATTGGTCGTGTATTGGTTGGTGGACCCGGGATTTGTCTTGGGTCATCAGGAGGAGTTGAGTATATCGAAGTTAGGTGACTGAGATTTCTCATTTTCTGCTTGGTGGTAGACGAGGTTGTATTATATGTCGTGGTGTGTGCAGCAAGTTTTGTTTGCATTCACATAGGATAAGTGTTGATGTCATCGTGCTGGATCGTTCTTGGTTTTTCCTAGGTGGAATGACCAAGATCGATACGAGATAATTAGTGAGAACCCACAGTCTCGGCGTGTCTCGTCGTTGATTGATCTGTTTAGATGTGGGAAATGGTTGAGGACTTCGGGCGTCGTGACGTTCATGGTCGGGTGACATAGTGATGGATCTGGATCGTGATCTTGATGATCCAGATAGGTAGAAAGTTATCGCTCTTACTTGGATGTTTGAGTTGAGGATGACGGGACTGAACTTCTTTTCGAAGTGAAACCCGTACGATATATTACGCACGAGTAGGCGTCCGATGAGGTCGGATTTTGTCAGCCTTAGAGTGGTGTTGATATTGTGATTGGCTTCCCTATGAAGTCAATTGAAGGTATTGAGCAAGTATCCGATAAGTTCGGATATAGTGCGTTTCGGTAGACGAGAACGATATTTCGGGTTTTGGAATCAGATTTCTGGATGACGATTCAGGATTTGATTTTGGAACTTGAAAGCGAATTTCTGGATTTGGGCTTTGGAATTGGATTCTGGGTGACGATTCAGGATTTGATTATGGAGCTTGACAGTGGATTTCCTTTTATGGATTTGGGTTCGGAATGGTTATTCCAAATGCTAGCTTATGGAATGATGATTTCGGATTCGGATTTGGACATGGTTATGGATATGATTTCTGGGTTTGGATTCGGGATTTCTTACGAAATTGAGAATTCAGATTCAGATTTGGAAATAGATAATGGGTTGGAGTTTCGATTTGTCTAATACTTTATTGGACAAATGGACTCCATAGTAGAAACGTGATTGGCTACAACCTAGGTGGTTGTAGGCTGATTGATGGGTAGTTGTATGTACCTTGTACGTTGTTCGAGGTACGATACAGGGCAGACATGTGGTGCCTGGTGACGGTATATAGGTTATACTAGAGGTATGTTGGTGAACCTATTGGTAGTCGGATTGGTTCCGATACCATTGGGATTGTTGAGGTCGTGGACTGGACATTGGATACTGTGCGTTGGGTCATGGTATTTCTGATGGGTCTAGTTACACACAGGTCGAGTGAGATGTTGGTAAGATTTTACTCAGGTTGAGTAAATTGGTGGTCGGTATAACCACAAGTGGGTATAGTGTTAGTTTTTGACTGGCGACTGTCAAGTAGTGATAGTTTGTCAGATGTGTCAACGTGGATCGTTGAGTGAGGCCTGATGACTCCCAGGGGGAGCAGACGTCAGGATAGATTGGTGTTGAGCAAGGAACCGTCTAGTTGGTTATGTCAGCGACTCAGTAGATTTGACAAGTTGTGTCATTTCAAAACGTATGACTACTGTCATTCGACGTGGTCGAACGTAGTCGATACGATATGAGTATTATTGGTACGTCTGGTTGCAGACAAGTATTATTCTGGGTAGTTGGTGTACGAGTGTACACGAGTTTCAAGGTTGCTTCTTTCCACAGAGTGGATGTGGAATCAGAATAGTTGGAGTTTCAAGAACGAAACTAATTAAGGAGATAAGAACGGTTGGAATTAGGTCGGTTGGAATTTCGAGGACGAAATTAATTAAGGAGGGAAGGTTGTAACGACCCGTCCCAAATTCCTAGAATAGAATAGTAACTAATCATGATTAGTGAGGTTAATCGGTGATTAGTTAGGCGAAATCGGATGAATGATGCGAAATGACCGTTTTGCCCCTAGTCATGGCAAAACATTGACTTTTCATTCGGACGGTCAAATGGACTTTGACCAATGACCGTGACGTAGTTTAGGACGTCACGAGTTCATAGACATGTGGCACGTTCAATTCCGACATTCGAGGAAGAAGTTATGACGTTCGGAAGTTTAGGGGCATTTTGGTAATTTTGGTTAAAAATGGGCAAATGTTGATTTTTTGACCGAGATGTCCGATGTCCAAGGGCCGAGGACCATTTCGTAGATCGGGACGATACGAATCCATACACAGGCGACACGTTGAATTCGGATGTTCGACGGCGAAGTTACGGTTCACGAAAGTTCAAGTGCACTATTGCACGAATTACGAAATACCTAACTTTTGGACTCTAGTGGGGCCCAGATATTTAGTTCCTGCCCTATGGATGAGTGACAAGTGTCACCCATCCACAGGCCACCTAAATTAATTCATGCATCGACCACCCTTTTCATTTCTTCATTTCAAACATTTTCCCGATCTCATTCCCTCCATCTCTGTGCAACCCAAACCATGCCATTCCATTTGATCCAACCTGAGATGAAGGCAGAGGATGACTGAGGACTGAGACGAGGTGGCTGGACGGCCAGAACCGCCGTGGACGGCGGCGTGGAGGCAAGAAACCCGAGAGGTACTCCGTTGCCCCTTTTTCATTTTTAAATTCGATTGTGACGTTAGGCTTGGTTTTTATTGGTTTTAATGGGTTATTTAGGTTTCTAGGGGGTTGTTAGTGAGGTTTTGGTGGTGTTTGACGGCTAGGAAGCCGTGGGAAGGAAGATGGAAAAAAACAAGGTCGTGAGGCCCTTCGATTATAGGTAGGATTTAGGTGTTTTTAGGTAGTTTTAATGATTGGAAATGATAGGGAATGAAGAAATAGGAATTATAGGATTAATTAGGGTTGGAATCGGACCAAAATAGGGGAGGAAAAGCACTGAACCGGTCACGCCGGTTCAGTACAGTGACGGTGAACAGTGAACCGGTTCAGCTGGAGGTAGTGACAATGAACAGTGTTTTGGACCTTCTAAGGGTGTGTGGGGCGCGTGAACAGTAATTTGGGAAAGTGTTCAACACGTGAAATCTTCTATTCAATGTAACGAACATTTTGGGACTAGTTTCGTGTCGATCGGACACCGTCTCGATATGTTTCGGGGCATCAGAAGGTTTAGGATAGGTTTAAAAATAGTTAAAAGTTCGGGAAAATTACGGAGCTTTGGTAGGAGGTTAATAAGGTAGTTAGTAACCTTCTATTACAATTTGTACAGGTTTGGGAGTCCCGGTGATGGTGATTAGCTCGGGAGAGCCGTATGGCATGCAAATCGAGGCGGCAGCTCGGACGTTCTGTGAGTGGACCTTGTTTTCTAAATTGGTGCATGCATAAATGTTTATTATATGTTTTTATACATGTATGGTAATGCCATGAGTGCATTTGGTTGTGGTTACGTATAGGCACGTATTTCGAGGTTTCGGCCATATACGGTGCCATACGGGTCGGTATTTCTTTACTGGTTTAAATGATTTGGATTTGGATTTCCAAAAGGTTAAACTCGGATATGAGACCCATTTGGTTTTGTCTCGGGCATATGACCTCAGATATTGGGCACGGTGCCCAACTGATGTCCTATGTTCGAGCACGAGACCCAGGTTACTTTACGGTTTTGATTTCAGGTCAGGGAACCTTAAACAGATTTCCAGGTTCATGACGGTTTGTGGGAACCGGCATGAACCCTTGTTATGGTATCGTGGTTTATGACCGATTATGGGGACCGACATGAACCCTGATTATGTTATTATGGTACATGACGGTTTATGGGAACCGACATGAACCCTGGTTATGTTATGTTGGTACATGACGGTTTATGGGAACCGGCATGATTATGTTATTGTGGTACATGATGGTTTATGGGAACCGGGCATAGAGGTTGTTTTATATATGTATATGAACGGATTGGATGTTGTGGATCATGACGGTTCAGGGGAACCGGGCATGAATGGTTATGTTATGTATATATATGTTCCTATACCTTCCTTTACATGTTCTATCTCCTCCGGAGAGGGTCGTTGGCTTGGGTGGACCCCGGAGTAGTCACGGAGCTCTGACTGAGTGGAAGTCGCCCCAGTTGGGTTCCTTACTCTCAGGAAGGCTGGTTACTATAACCTCGGGTAAGGTTAGTGGTCTGCGGATATTGACTTTGACTTTGAGAAGACTCGGATTGAGACCCGGGTAGTATGCTTGTAGCTTTGGATACCGTGACAGGATTGGTTGTCTAACTTATATGTATATATGATATATGATTTGATATGTGGTGTGCACAGGTGTGCACAGGATTTGAGCAGTGGCTCGTGTCTTTGGTTTCAGTATGGTTATGGTTATGGGCTGAGTCCCTTATTGGTTTCTTGTGGATTTGGCCGGTGGCCCGTATATTTGATTTGATTACGGTTTTGGGCTTAGTTCTCACAGATGGTTCCATTTGGTTAAATGGTTTTCGAATGCATGCATGCTTTTTAGTGAAGGGTACAAATGTCTTTACGGAAATGTTTTTATAAACTGCTTGTTTTGTCCACTCACGGCTTTTAATGTTTTGACTGCCCTTCAGGTTGACATCGGATGTGGACTATAGCAGAGACCGAGATATCACATACCTCCTCCGGATCCTGGCGTACTCTGATAGCCCGGGAGGGCAAATGTCGGAAATATCCCTTGTCTGACACTTCGTGTCAGACGGGAGCAGGGTCATCCCGCATTAATCCCGGAGGGATTGGGATGGGTCTTGTCAACCTGCAACTGGCGTGACCGATCCAATGATTTTTCCTCCCCTATTTCGGTCCGATTCAACTCCTAATAAACCTATAATCTTCCTTACATCCCTATGATTCTAATCATGTGAAGAAAACTAATTAAAAGCCCCTAAATTGATCCATTCAAAGCACCCCTCACGATCTCCATTTTTCCGATTAGCCCCCACGGCGTCTCAGCCCTTCACTGTCGTCCAAGGCTCCCCTGCACACTCCTATGGACCTAACAATCACAATCCAATCCCCATATATCATCACTAATGCCTAAAACCCGAAATGAAATTTTGAATGGAAGACTTACCCGCTCAGGTTTGTCTCCTCCACGCCGTCGTCCACGGCAGTTCTGGCCGTCCAGCAACCTCCACCAGTCCTCAGTCATCTCACTATCTCATCCTCAAGTTGGCTAAGTGAAGGGAATGGGTTGGGTTGCACAGAGGAGAGGAAATGGTGAGATCGGGTATTGGGTTTGAAATGAAGAAAATGAAGATGTTTGATGCATGTATGTAGGAAGGTGGCCTGTGGATGGGTGACAAGTGCCACTCTTCCATTGGGCCTCCATAAAATATCTGGGCCCCACTAAATTCCAAAACGCAACCGTTTCGTAATTAGCGCAATAGTACTTTTGTACTTCCGTGAACCGTAACTTCGTCGTCGAACGTCCGAATTCAACATGCCGCCTGTCTATGAATTCGTATCATCCCGATCTACGTAACGGTCCTTGGCCCTCGGCCATCGTACCTCCCAGTCCAAAATTCAACATTTGGCTCCTTTTAACCAAAATTGCCAAAATGCCCTTAATCTTCTGAGCTTCATAACTTCTTTCTCGAATGTCGGAATTGAACGTGCCACCTGTCTATGAACTCGTGACGTCACGAACTACGTCACGGTCATCGGTCAAAGTCTATTTGGCGGCCAGAATGAAAAGTCAACATTTTACCCACGTCGAGGGGCAAAACGGTCATTTTGCATCGTTCGTCCGATTCCGCCCAACTAATCACCGATTAACCTCACTAATCATGATTAGTTACTAATCTAATTTAGGAATTCAAGACGGGTTGTTACAGACGCACCCCCACGCACCGCCGCATGCGGCTGCGCTTGGAGCCCAAGCGCCGGGTATTGTTCATCGTCAACCTCCAGCGAACCCGGTCTAAACCGGTTCACTGGTTTTCGGTTCGACCGGAGTGGTGAGGCTAGTTCGACCTGACCGGTAAGGCCGGTTCTTCCTCTTTCGACTGCCATTCTTCTCTCCATTTCTTCCATTCTCCTCGTCCTAATCTAACTAAGGGTTCTATGACACGACCCATCCCAATCCCCCCGGGATTACCATGGAATGTGTCATGCTCCCGTCTGACAAGAGGTGTCAGACAAGAGATAACCTGTTGCCACTGCCCAACCGGGCTACCAGAGTGCGTAAGGATCGATGGAGGAGGTGTATGATGTCCCAGTCTCTGCTGCAGTCGCATCCGGAATCAACCTGAAGGGCATTAAAACAAAAGCTGTGAGTGGACGAAAATAAACAAGTCTGTTTAAAACATTTATAAGACATTTATGCCCCTCAGTAAAATCATATGCATGCGCCAAAACCAATAATCTCATATTTATTTAGAACTAACCATTAGGGCCTCAGCCCGGAAACCAAAGCATAGTTTCAAATCCCAAAAGTCAATCCAAGAGTTATCTCATAAATCCAGTAATATTCATTTATTATTTTTCCATCTCCGGCATCCCCGATGCCTAGCGTCCTAGACGCTTGACGTTCCAGACGTCATATCTCACGGTATTAAGCAACGCGTGCTGCCCGGGGTCTCACTGGGTCCATATCTCTGACATCCCCGATGTCTGACGTCCATTACATCCAGCAATCCTGCTCCTGGATCACTATACGGTCTGGTAGCTCCGTACAATGAGTCATCGCAGGCAATGCACCGTGACTTCTCCAGTGTCCCCGACACTTGGAGGAGACCAGGATATATATATATATATATGCTCATATCGAGATGGTTTTATGGAACACATTTTATTATTCAATTCCAAAATATCACAAGGGCCCTGCCCCGAATTTCCATAAAACCGTCATAAGTCCAAATAGTTGATTCAAATCCGAAATCGCTTATTCAATTCCATTTTAGGGTCCCCGACCCGAAATCACATATATAAATCAACTGGGCCCCTGGCCCGATTTCATAAGTCAACGGGGCCCCTGGCCCGATTCATAAGTTAACTGGGCCCCTGGCCCGATTCATTTTATCAATCCGTAACCGTTTCATGAAATCATATCCAACCACATTTATGGAAATCGGTGCAAATCTAGAAAACCTCGGTTTACGTGCAAATACGTAAATCACCTCGAAATGCGTGAAATCATTTAAATTCACCGATATCCAAAGTAAATCATTTAATCATAATTATAACAATCATGAAACAGTTATGCATGCATCGAATCTATGAAACCAATGTCCACTCACAGACCGTTTAACCGAGCGCCTCGATACGCGTGCCATAGGCCTTCCCGGGCCACACCACTAACACCGGGACTCCCAATCCTGTTCAAATCACATTAGAGGATTACTAACCTCATCATTAACATCCTATTCAAGTCCCGTAATTTTCTGAATTTTTAAGTATTTTTAAAATGGATTTAAAACCTTCGGACATCCCGAACAATATCGAGACAGTGTCCGATCGACACGAAACCAATCCCAAAATGTTCGTTACATTGTATAGGACAAAAGTCATGTTGACCTCACCTCGAGATTCGTGCCCACGCGCCGTCACTCGCCGCCGTGAGTGACTGCGCGTGAAAGCCACGCGCCTGCTACAGTGACTGCTACAGTGTTCCTTCTTCACCCGTTTGTCTGGTAAACGGGTTGGAAAGCCCGCGATAGGATCCGGTTCAAACACACCCAATTCGACATCAATTCGATCCGTTCTTGATCCTATAACAATCATCAACTAACCAATTTTAGTTCTGTGACATCGATTAACATCAACCAATCCATAATCGTGTCAACAACCCGTGATCACCCTAAACGGGTCAATCACCAAAACTCCATCAATCCTCAACCATTGTCAAATTAACTTCACAGGAAGCTTATAAGAATTAATACGAACCAATTCACATGATTAATTGAACACGACGTTACCTCAATCACCACGACTCAAGCTTGAGTTTTCCAGCCGTCCACCTCGTCCGTCCACGGCCCTAGGAGTCCCAAAGCTTGCCCCATTTGATCTGGTTCGACACGTTGAAGTTCCAGGAAGCTCAATCCATCATCAATTAGGCTTGGGCTCGCCTAAAACTAGAAGTTTGCATTTGAATTTCCCAGAAACCAGTTTCGGGTTTTCAGAGAAATCCAACACCAATTTCCCTCATTTCCTTTCATTCTCAATCCCAGAGTAACCCACTCGACATATATTCCATTCCTTTAATCTAATTTAGCCGTTAAAGGCACCCAAAACCGTCCTCAAACGACTGTGCAAAGTTCCCCTGCACTGACCCGAAACCATTAAACAAACCAATGCCCATGTCGTGCAATCGATTGCCAGCACAATACATGTGCAATCACACCTCACACTGTCCCAATTCAGCCATTAAATTGATAAAAAAAATCATGGGATCGATCGCACAAAGCATCCACTTCACGGCCAGTTCAATGAAACAGTGTCCCGTGTGAAATTACAATTCTGCCCTTGTGCAGAAAATTAACAAAATGCCCCTCACGCATCCTGACCCGTAACTCGGTCATACGGACTCCGATTGATGCGTGCCGCCTGTCTACGAACTCAGGGCATCGAGACCTTCCTAACGGTCCTCGATCCTCGGCCATCGGACCCCCCGATCAAAAAGTCAACATTTCCCCCTATATCGTCCAAATTACGAAAATGCCCTTGCACTTCCGTACATCATAACTTTCACCACGAACGTCGGAATCGAACGTGCCACCTGTCTATGAACTCGTGACGTCTCGAACTACATCACTGTCATCGCTCAAAGTCCATTTGACCATCCGAAATAAAAGTCAACGTTTTGCCCACGCCCAGGGGCAAAACGGTCATTTTGCACAATTCGTCCGAAATCACACAACTAATCCCATATTAGTAAATCACAATTAAATATTATTAAATCCCGATATTCGGGACGGGTCGTTACAACCTTCCCTCCTTAAAGAATTTCGTCCTCGAAATTACCAACAACCTTATTCCACAAACACCTCGTGGAAAACAATTCGATCACACATCTGTGTACACTTGTACACCCACATACTGGGACAACACCAGCCTCGTCTATACCCGGACATCCCATCATAGTCATACGTCATAATCAACAACACTCGACCACCTCGAGTGGACATAATCACCTGATCCGCGATAAGATCGCTCAACCATTAAGCTGACTCCTTCAGCTAGATGGTTCCCTTCCATTGTCAATATATCCTTACATTTGCTCCCATTGGGAGTCACTAAATCTCATTTGTCAGTCCACGCTGACACCACCAGTCAAACTGTCACCACTAAACTTTACCGCCCTGGTAAAGCCCCAACCATCAGCCAGTCAGTGACACACCACACACTACATCACTCCCGATGTAGCGTAGGATCAACTACATGATCACAATTCGCAGGGCAAGCCCACTCCTGCGACATATATTAATCTCAATGCCCATAATCGCCGACTCCCTTAGCGAACCAAGACGCTGGGAAATCACGGTGTGATCAAGTCACACAAGGCTACTCGTGGTTACTCAGACCACCAATTCACTCATCCTGAGTGTACGTATACCGTCAACTTACTGAATCAAGTGGTGTAACTGGAACACATTGAATACCAGCCTAGCAGTGATCACATAACACCACACTGGGGTTCACTAGCCAACCATGGCTAAGAGCACCTGCCCATACGATCACTGAACCCAACAAAATCACTCTGCTCGGCGCACAGTATCCAATGTCCAGTCCACAAACGCAACCAAACAAAAGATATCAGAACCAGCTGATTACCAACACGTTTAATCACACACCACGGGTACCTCCCATGTACCGCCATTAGGCACCACTCAGCCTAACCAGTATCAATCCTCGTACAACGTACCCTATACGTACATCAATCCATCAATCCACCTACAACCACCCAGGTCATAGTCAAACACGTTCTAGTAACGGAGTACATTTGTCCAACCAACATGAGACAAAACGAACTCCACCCATCATCTAGTTCCAATTCCAAATCCGAATCCGCAATTTCGTAAGAAATCCCGAATCCGAACCCAGACATCATGTTTTTAATCCATGTCCAAATCCGAATCCGAAATCATTATTCCGTAAGCTAGCATTGGAATAATCATTCCGCACCCAAATCCAGTTAATCCACTTTCGAGCTTCGCAATCGAATCCTGAATCGTCACCCAGAAATTCGATTCCAAAACCCAAAATCTCGTTTACGTCCATCAAGACGTAACATAACCGATCCTATCGGTTACCTGCTCAAAACACTCGATTGACTTCATAGGGAAGCCAATCCCAATATCCACACGTCAAAGGTTGACGAAATCCGACCACATCGGAAACCTACTCAACCAAGTCACAAACCATAAGGACTCCACTTCGAAACGAAGTTCAGTCCCGTCGTTTACGACTCACATACCAAGGTAAGAGTGATAAACTCTCCACCCATCTGGATCATCAAGATCACAATCCAGTTCCATCGCTACGTCACCCGACAAGTAACATCACGATCCTAGATCGTCACATCGTCCAAAGTTAACAACATCACAAATCAGATCCACCTAGGAACCACACATGCCCACATAGCTAACAAACCATCTGGAAGCTGATCGTAGGGTCTTACACCCTCAATTGAATCCTTCGCCAAATTTCCCTTGGTGGAAAGATGACCTCGCATTTCACCACCAAATCCAAAATCGTACACAACTTCTTGTGTCCAATGACCCCAAGCCAAACATGGGTCCACCCACCAATACACGCTCAACGTACTGGTAGCAACAATCATCATCTGCCACCGCAGGAAATAAGAAGTCAACCCCAATGACTTCGGAATACCAATCACCGATGTGGAAACGAGCACTCCTCTCGTCTCCCAATCACAACTCTCCCCGAATCGGGAGTTCCAACCATGTTGGAAACAGACATGCTCTCAATGAGATGTCAAGTCCAACCACTGGACTGCCTACGTCCATACCTCACTTGGACCACCACGTGTCCAACATCAATTCATTACTCGGACCTCACGTCCGCCAATACTCATGTATGCACACACCCGGACTCCAAATGGGACATCCACAACTGTGCATACCCAACTGCCTTCGTCTCACATCTCAACCCTTACTAGTTCAATCCTCAGGTTCCAAGTGATTCACAATCACAAACTCCCACATCATTACCACGAATGGTTTCCTCGACTTTTCCAATTTCAACAATTTCCTTGTACTCTCAGGGGATATAAGCAGTACACAACTTACCAATCTCGGAGCTGACCACAACTCCACAAATCCACCAACTCGCATGACATAGGGAACATCTTCCCTAGATTCCTCAAGTTCCAATCATCTCTTTTTATCCATTCATCACTTGTCATCATATACCTGTTGGGACTTATCCCAACACGTCACAACCTCCACTGGATCCCATCCAGTCCAAGACTCAACCACCACTGAGTCGCAGATACCAATCACATGTCCATCATGACAGAGTCACACCCCAACTGGTGGCTCATCGTCATCACAATCACTGACACCTGCACCAGTGCTAGTACCAATACCAACGCACCATCATCAACACTAGTATCAGCACACTGGCATCTATACTAGTATTGGCATAAAGGCACCAACATACCAACATCCATACATAGCACACGAACATCCATGCTAGCACACCGTGTGCAAAGTTGTTACCCTGGACCTCCGTTCATTCCGAACTACGATCCCGTAACACCCCTCGTACCCCACGACTATGGGTACCTCCAATTTTTGCCATCAGCACATCGGGATAATGGACGTTCCCTGAACATCCCCTGATCCCCAAGTGTCAAAACCACACTAAATACCCTCGATAGCCAGTTATCTCGACACAACTGTCGACCAACAGTCATCGTTGTCAAGATCCGCATCCACACATCACACTACCATTCGATCCCACACGGAAGTCCACATCATACCTCGTAACCGCATCCGTGGATCGAAACCCATAATCCTGACTAGACTCACTAGAGTCATCCACATGGTCATCCACGACCTCAGCCGCTCGTCGCAACACAAGTTCTCAATTAAAGTTCACTTTTCCAGTCCATCAATTATAATTTAGGGTTCCAAAATCACACCCTAGGGTTCCACCGAACCCAACTGCCTTTTGCAGTAAAATCCACAACCTGACTGACCCCGCGGTCCTGACATCGCATAGACGTCAAACCCAATCCAATCGTTAATTCAACGTGGGTTCCACCACGAAGGTCATCGGCTAACTCCGATGCACCAACACCCCGATCACTAGCCAACACTACCAGGGTCCAAAACATAGACCAATACTCAACTGAGTTTCGCATTTCCATATCATTATTCCAATGGGGTTCCCTGAACCCAGCTGTGCCGAGTGGCACAACAATCCATCATCACATGACCGAACCGACGGTCCCACATTACCAGTTAATCGTATACAATCCCACTTGGGTTGAATCGCATCAATGCACGGCGTATCGGGCCAAACACACCCAATTCACCATACAAACTCAAAACTATCTATCAGGTTGACAACGGAACTGCAGCCCAAAGAGACATCACACCCTCGTCCTTCGCGCACAAAAGAGCAAAACCTGCTCTGATACCACTTGACACGACCCATCCCAATCCCCCCGGGATTACCATGGAATGTGTCATGCTCCCGTCTGACAAGAGGTGTCAGACAAGGGATAACCTGTTGCCACTGCCCAACCGGGCTACCAGAGTGCGTAAGGATCGATGGAGGAGGTGTATGATGTCCCAGTCTCTGCTGCAGTCGCATCCGGAATCAACCTGAAGGGCATTAAAACAAAAGCTGTGAGTGGACGAAAATAAACAAGTTTGTTTAAAACATTTATAAGACATTTATGCCCCTCAGTAAAATCATATGCATGCGCCAAAACCAATAATCTCATATTTATTTAGAAATAACCATTAGGGCCTCAACCCGGAAACCAAAGCATAGTTTCAAATCCCAAAAGTCAATCCAAGAGTTATCTCATAAATCCAGTAATATTCATTTATTATTTTTCCATCTCCGGCATCCCCGATGCCTAGCGTCCTAGACGCTTGACGTTCCAGACGTCATATCTCACGGTATTAAGCAACGCGTGCTGCCCGGGGTCTCACCTGGTCCATATCTCTGACATCCCCGATGTCTGACGTCCATGACGTCCAGCAATCCTGCTCCTAGATCACTATATGGTCTGGTAGCTCCGTACAATGAGCCCTCGCAGGCAATGCACCGTGACTTCTCCAGTGTCCCCGACACTTGGAGGAGACCAGGATATATATATATATATATATATATATATATATATATATGCTCATATCGAGATGGTTTTATGGAACACATTTTATTATTCAATTCCAAAATATCACAAGGGCCCTGCCCCGAATTTCCATAAAACCGTCATAAGTCCAAATAGTTGATTCAAATCCGAAATCGCTTATTCAATTCCATTTTAGGGTCCCCGACCCGAAATCACATATATAAATCAACTGGGCCCCTGACCCGATTTCATAAGTCAACGGGGCCCCTGGCCCGATTCATAAGTTAACTGGGCCCCTGGCCCGATTCATTTTATCAATCCGTAACCGTTTCATGAAATCATATCCAACCATATTTATGGAAATCGGTGCAAATCCAGAAAACCTCGGTTTACGTGTAAATACGTAAATCACCTCGAAATGCGTGAAATCATTTAAATTCACCGATATCCAAAGTAAATTATTTAATCATAATTATAACAATCATGAAACAGTTATGCATGCATCGAATCTATGAAACCAATGTCCACTCACAGACCGTTTAACCGAGCGCCTCGATACGCGTGCCATAGGCCTTCCCGGGCCACACCACTAACACCGGGACTCCCAATCCTGTTCAAATCACATTAGAGGATTACTAACCTCATCATTAACATCCTATTCAAGTCCCGTAATTTTCCCGAATTTTTAAGTATTTTTAAACTGGATTTAAAACCTTCGGACATCCCGAACAATATCGAGACGGTGTCCGATCGACACGAAACCAATCCCAAAATGTTCGTTACATTGTATAGGACAAAAGTCATGTTGACCTCACCTCGAGATTTGTGCCCACGCGCCGTCACGCGCCGCCGTGAGTGGCTGCGCGTGAAAGCCACGCACCTGCTACAGTGACTGCTACAGTGTTCATTCTTCACCCGTTTTTCTGGTAAACGGGTTGGAAAGCCCGCGATAGGATCCGGTTCAAACACACCCAATTCGACATCAATTCGATCCGTTCTTGATCCTATAACAATCATCAACCAACCAATTTTAGTTCTGTGACATCGATTAACATCAACCAATCCATAATCGTGTCAACAACCCGTGATCACCCAAAACGGGTCAATCACCAAAACTCCATCAATCCTCAACCATTGTCAAATTAACTTCACAGGAAGCTTATACGGATTAATACGAACCAATTCACATGATTAATTGAACACGACGTTACCTCAATCACCACGACTCAAGCTTGAGTTTTCCAGCCGTCCACCTCGTCCGTCCACGGCCCTAGGAGCCCCAAAGCTTGCCCCATTTGATCTGGTTCGACACGTTGAAGTTCCAGGAAGCTCAATCCATCATCAATTAGGCTTGGGCTGGCCTAAAACTAGAAGTTTGCATTTGAATTTCCCAGAAACCAGTTTCGGGTTTTCAGAGAAATCCAACACCAATTTCCCTCATTTCCTTTCATTCTCAATCCCAGAGTAACCCACTCGACATATATTCCATTCCTTTACTATAATTTAGCCGTTAAAGGCACCCAAAACCGTCCTCAAACGACTGTGCAAAGTTCCCCTGCACTGACCCGAAACCATTAAACAAACCAATGCCCATGTCGTGCAATCGATTGCCAGCACAATACATGTGCAATCACACCTCACACTGTCCCAATTCAGCCATTAAATTGATAAACAAATCATGGGATCGATCGCACAAAGCATCCACTTCACGGCCAGTTCAATGAAACAGTGTCCCGTGTGAAATTACAATTCTGCCCTTGTGCAGAAAATTACCAAAATGCCCCTCACGCATCCTGACCCGTAACTCGGTCATACGGACTCTGATTGATGCGTGCCGCCTGTCTACGAACTCAGGGCATCGAGACCTTCCTAACGGTCCTCGGTCCTCGGCCATCGGACCCCCCCGATCAAAAAGTCAACATTTCCCCCTATATCGTCCAAATTACGAAAATGCCCTTGCACTTCCGTACATCATAACTTTCACCACGAACGTCGGAATCGAACGTGCCACCTGTCTATGAACTCGTGACGTCCCAAACTACATCACGGTTATCGGTCAAAGTCCATTTGACCATCCGAAATAAAAGTCAACGTTTTGCCCACGCCCAGGGGCAAAACGGTCATTTTGCACAATTCGTCCGAAATCACACAACTAATCCCAGATTAGTAAATCACAATTAAATATTATTAAATCCCGATATTCGGGACGGGTCGTTACATTCTATCCCATTAAAAACATGAAAATCGACCTACAAATTACCTGTTCAAAGGTGAATGGTGATCGGCCACCTGCATATGCGAATTGCCACCACCTCCGGCCACCCCGATCCTTGAAACCGGTCTCATCCGGCTCGTCTAAGTCCTAGGAACACGGCCCTGTCCACCAAATCGATCCATAAGCCCTAGAACCCAGCTTTGGATTTTTGAACTAAAACCCCACCGTGTCGGGTTGAAATAGGATTGATATTCTGTGTCTAATGTGCTTACTTCTGAAATAGGATTGATCTATAAAGTTATAAAGCTAAAACTTAAGCTGTACTATACACCAGAGCATCTGATTTCTTGTTGTTAGTTTGAGCAGACCATAATGCTTTTCTAGTGTACGTAATCATTAATGTTCTAAATGGGATGAACAATTCTGGACACCTTATTTTCATTTTGGAGTTGTCCCTGATTCATTGCATAATGTGTTAATTTATTGGATAATTTTAGTATGGGCTCAATTGTCGCAAAGGTGGGATTATATTCAACTGATTTTATGCATGTTTTATAGTGGATAAAAGACAAAGAGGATAACTTCTGAATATGACTCTTTCTTGTCAAAAATACTTTTTGATCTAACATGTTGGCATCCTGCGTGAAATAGAGAAATAGTCACTGGCGTGTTCAGGGTTTTTTCGGTCATCCTCGGGCCATAAAGAATGATACCGGTGCAGTGTCACCATTTCCAGGAAAATTTGATGAAGCCAAAATCTCCATCACCCCGAACATGCTTACAAGCAGTACACAGAATCCAGCAGAATCTGATCTAGCAGAGATATTGCCTCAAAAATAATGGACCGGCAACCTGAAATATTGAACAAGACAATGCCCGTACTGATTCCTCTTCCAAGCATGACTCCCCCTGTGAGAAGTGATGGCATACTTGCTCATCCTCCTCGTGAATATGGGGTTTTGAACGAGCATATTCAATATTGCTCGTACCTGGTGGTCTTCGCACCTGGGTTTATTCTGCTCGCAGCTTTTCTCTCTCGCAACGGCCTTCTCTATTGTTCGTGGGGAGCCTTGGGTTCCTTCTGCTAGCGACGTGTTCCTCCGGCTCGCAACTAGTTCCTCTGCAACTAACGAGGAGTTTCTCCTACTCGGGGACCACAAAATAGAACGCCGAAAATTGGTTGAGCTCACGGGGAGGTTCTCTGCCGTTCAGAGACACTAGAGTCGGGTTGCTTCTTTTCCAGACTTCCACGACCAAAGAATTAGGTTTATTTTTTTTTATCAGAGACCAAAGAATTAGGTTAGACTCATTATTTAGGGTTAATTTGGTCACATCAGTTGATGATGTGGAAGCTACTTGGTTAAAAAAAAAAAAGATAATTACCTGTACAAAATGACCAATTTAACTTTTATTTTAACCCCTCAGATGGAAAAATACCAAATTGAAATAAGAATGAGAGTTCAAAGTGCATTTTGATATAAAAATATATTCATGGTGCATTTTGAAACAAAAATTGTGGTTTATGATGCATTTTGGATTAAAAAAACTTATATTTTCTTACAGTTTGATTTATATTTAACGATTTTTCAAATAAAAATTCAAAATTAAATTGTTACTAACAAAACAGTTCGAATTACAAAATTTCTCTTTAATCGTTGTGGTTTCGTGGTGGTATGGTTACAGTAAGGTGGTACAACGGTTGCACCGGTTGTCGTGTTTATCTTATGTTCATATTTAGAGTTTCTATTTTGTATTTTGGTAGAGTATTTGGGCTTTATGGGGCTATTCATTATTTATCATCTTGGGCTATCATCGCCCTTCAGTCTGTAATTTGGGCCACCCTCTTTGCTTACGGGCGGGGCCTAAATGTACAACTATCAAAAGCATGATACTTGGCGTACAATCATCCAATGCCACTTGTCACAGTAAAGACTCGAAAGAGGTCTCTTCCCGTCTCTGGAATTCTACATGACCCAGATAAGACCAGACGATTCTTTGCCCCCTCTAGCCTTCTCCTGAAACATCAGGAAGGGACGAACACCATTACACAATTACAAAAGCACCCTTGCCCTTCTCCCTATTTATACACCTCATCCACCCTCCAATCGGACCAGCAATACAAAGAGCAATTGCTACAAGCAAATCAAACATCATTCACAAGTCGTCGTTCATAGTTCATCACAATGTCTCTGATTCCAAGCATCTTTGGTGGCCGGAGGACCAACGTGTTCGACCCATTCTCTCTCGACGTCTGGGACCCATTCCAGGATTTCGCCTTGATCGGCAGCGCCGGCGGCAACGCTCTGTCGGCTCCGCCGTCTGAGCTGGCAAGCGAGGCGGCGGCGGTGGCGAACACGCGCATTGACTGGAAGGAGACGCCGGAGGCGCACGTGTTCAAGGCGGATCTTCCGGGGCTGAAGAAGGAGGAGGTGAAAGTGGAGGTTGAGGAAGGGGGGGTGCTGCAGATCAGCGGAGAGAGGAGCAGAGAGAAGGAGGAGAAGAATGACAAGTGGCACAGGATGGAGAGGAGCAGCGGGAGGTTCTTGAGGAGGTTCAGGCTGCCGGATAATGCGAGGGTGCAGGAGGTGAAGGCAAATTTGGAGAATGGGGTACTCACTGTGACTGTGCCAAAGGAGCAGGTGAAGAGGCCTGATGTTAAGGCCATTGACATTTCTGGCTAAACATTTCAAGATGGAGGCGATGAGGTTGATCATCATCGTCAGGGTGAGGTTGTCTATCTCCCATCATATTTTCTGAATTATCATAATAATGTAAGTGTTGAATTCCAGTGTTCAATATAGTCGTGTATGTATTCACTGCTTGGAGTAGTAACAATATGTTGTGTTTATATTTCGGCTCTCAATTGTTGTTTCCACACCGAAACTCAAATGTGGATCATAGCACGCAAGAGAATCAAGAGAATCAACATTCAAATTATAATATTCTAACAAATAAAAGAAATTTGTGTGTTACTAAATTGTAACAATTTTTAAAATGAAAATTTCTCTAATAAAATTGTTCGTTGTTGAGGATAAGTTGAATAAAGTACATATTGGTAGCGTGTTGGCTCAAAAGCGAACGGGGATATATATATATATATAAATAATTGTTAAAAAAAAAATATCCGGGTTCGAAATGGGCCGCAGGCGGGAGTCCTGGATTCGGATTCGTTTTTTAGCCCACTCAAAGTGACGAGCTGATAATTTGACGCGGTGCTTACGCGTCCGATCCAATTCCCCAAACCAATCGTCGGAAAGATTCTTATGCACAAGGCAGGCTGACCGCGTCCACGAATATAGGCGCGACTGTGAACGGAACAGATATTTATTTCGGTATAAAGATACACATCCCATTTGCATTCATATCTAGATCGTTTCATTTCTTTCCTCTCCGTTAATTTGCTCTCCCTGTGACTTATAATTATCAACTGAACAAACATGGGTGGTGGCAAGGATAAGCACCAAGAAGATGAAGCCGACAAAGGCTTGTTTGGGAGCCTTGCACATGGATTGGCTGGAGCCGCCGGGCATCACGGCGGTTCATACCCTCCGCAACATGGCTATCCACCGCAACAGGGCGGTTACCCACCGCATCAAGGAGGCTACCCTCCACAGGGTTACCCGCCGCAGCAAGGCTACCCTCCTCAGGGTTATCCACCGCAACAGGGAGGCTACCCGCCGCAACAAGGGTACCCACCAGCTGGGTATCCTCCCGCCGGCCATCAGGGATCATCTGGTATAACCCAATCTCCCACTTACATGTTCAGGTTCAATTTAGGGGTTCTTAATTGAGATCATTGCTGCTGGGTTCATCTTGTCTGATTGATTTTCTTGTTGAAATCATCCTTTTTAAAATTACATTTTGGCTCTGATTTACTTTCCTTGATTTCGATTTTTTTAGGGTTGATGCGTTTAGACACTTTTAGCGATTATGTTATTTTTTTAAAATGATACAACCATTTTAGGAAGGAATTATGCAGATTGGATATCCACCTTATTTGCAGGCGTTGAAGTGGAGAACACTCACTCCACTTGATTTCATGATTCAAGTGTGAGAACGTGAATCAACAAAAATTAAGAAATTGCACAATTTTGCAAGTAAATTTAAAAGAGTTAAGCTATTCGCCGGACACTCTCTCTAACGTTTTTTCTCTGCACTCCCTCTACTTTCTCCTCTTCAGATCAAAACCTAGTCTCCCCTTCAGATCAAATCCTAGCCGTCAGGGTGGGAGTTTCTTTCATCTCCACCTTCTGGTGGTAGATCTGAAGTAGACTCCCACCTCCCCCTTCATTTCCCACTTGTTTTCCTTCGTTCCTGAGCATTAACCTCTCCTCTCCTCCCTGAGCAGTTTTCTCGTTTCTTCCTTTTCTTTTGTCGATCTTGGCATTGGCGCGCGGTCCTGGTTGTGATGCATGGTGGTTGAGATGGAGCTTTGGAATTGGAAATTTTCCTACCCGGTGTTCTTCGCCGATGACTCGGTGAAGACTCGGTCTTCATGGCCATTTTTTCTTTTCTTCCTTTATTTTTGGTTGTTTTCCTCCTTGCCCTCTTTTTTTGCTCATAGCCCCATTTCCATTCCTTATGCATATCTCAACATCTATCCACATCATTCGCCTTCCTCAAATCCATTGCTCATAAATCTTTTTGGATGTCTCTCTTAGTTACTCTCCTTAGTACTAGTACTGCACTTCCTCATTTTCAGCTCTTTCCCAAATTTCTGATTTGAGTGTTTGGGTTGAGAATCGTTTGAGTATGTTGATCTTTAGTGGTTTTATGCTTCCAAACCATGCTCTACTGATCGATCTCCTTGGTTTCGGATTGTTTTGGTTTTATTTAAGTCGTGGACTTATTTGTTTATGGGTTATTGTTGTTTGAGCTTATTTGTTAAGTTTTTATGTTTTATTAACTTAGTGTTTCTGTCTAATGGCTTGAGTGGGTTTTAACGTGGGAATTGATGTTGGGCGGAAGGCTCAAAGAAACTAGTACATGTTTTTATTACTAGAAATGAAGATTAATTCTGTCTTTCTGTGAAAAGATGTGGTCGGCAAAAGAAATTTCAGATCCAATGGTTTTTTCAATCACATCAATTTATCTGAGCTTTATAATATTCCTGTCTTGACACTGGGTAGCGAAAGTCGAAGCTTCTATGCATGTTTTCATGTGTAAGTTGGTTTTTTAATTGTTATTGTTATCTCACCTTCAGGGCACCACGGCATGGGTGGAGTGCTAGCTGGAGGTGCAGCCGCTGCTGCAGCTGCGTTGGGTGCCCACCATCTTACTCACGGTTCTTCTCACCAAGGTTCTCACGGTGGTGCTCACAATTTAATGCCTGGCGGTTATGGCGCTTACAATCCAATGCCTGGTGGTTATGGCGCTCATGGGGGCCATATTTCATCACATGGTGGCGGGAAGCACGGGAAGCACGGGAAATTCAAGCAGGGGAAATACGGGAAGCATAAGCACGGAAAATTTGGCAAACACGGTGGAGGCGGGAAGTTCAAGAAATGGAAGTGATTGTTCCCCGTCAATATTCAATCCTGCACAGCTTGCTGATTCTATCTCAGACTTTATAGATCCTTAAATAAATAAGGTTTATCAGTTACTGATATGTAGTTGAATTTGGATGGGGTTGGTATCGGTTCATTTCAAGCATCTTTCATTTCTGTATAAGTTGAACCATTTGTTTCTTGAATTTTTGGGTTTTAGTGTCTTGCCTGAATATGTTCATCCAATGTAGGCGGCAGCTGCCTTACATTGTGTTCTACACATTCATCGTGGCTTTGGGTGTAACAGATAATTCGTTATCAATTGCGATCTGAGGATGATTTGTTAATTGTTCCGTAGCTCCAAGTAACAGAACAGCAAACCAAGAGACGCTAGCCCAACGGTGTCAAAACAACGTACTCCATTGGGCCTATGGGACGGATGATCTGGTAAATTGTGCCCTAGCTCCAAGTAACAGAACAAATAAGAGAACCTACCCCAACGGTGCCCTAGGTCCAAGTAGAAAAGAAAAAATCAAAAGAACGTAGTCCGAATGTCCAATGCCCCATTTGACAGCACGATCGCTCTTTGATTTTCTTCTGTTGTACCATAAGAAACGAAAAAAAAATTGCAGCCTTGGATGCCCTAATCTATGACTACTACGTTTAGGTTAAGATTAGGTCGGATTAGGTTAAGGGGGAAACCTGAGAGTATTGCAATAAGAGTAAATTATAGGGTTATTTATTGATTAGTGCTTAACAACATCAATATTTATACAAAACTCACTAATCATATTTTTTAACTTTCTAGTTTCTAATCTATAATAATTACTCAAATACCAATTTTAGAACTTTTAACATTATTTAATAGTTTTGTTTCCTTTCTAATAATGAAAACATTACTCTTGTTTATAATATTTTTTTTACTTAATTATTTTGAGGGGTAATGTAAGTATTTAATCCAATTTAAAACAAGATAATTAAGAGCAAGAGTATTAAATAATTTGATTAATTGATTAGGGTTTAGGATTTAATTCTTAAATTTTGGGATCCTTAAATTTTAAGTCGTATGTTTTTTCACCACTACCTCTCTTCCATATACCTTACCGTTGATCCCTAAATAAAATGAACTTCATTCTTGATTTCATAGTAAAAAATCAATTGCAATAATATAATATATAAATGATTTACTAAATAATTTATTCTAATAATTCTTGATTACATTTCTGAAAATATTACTCGAGCAAAGTAATACGTAGTTTTGAAACGAAAGAAAAAACTAAAATATCCCAGGTACAAAAGAAAAGAAAAGCATAAAAACTAAAAGGATAAACAGTGCTTGTATATGCATGATGAATGTATAAGGAAAATCTGGCAAACATGATTAGGAGGTAGCACGCCACTTATGATGTTGATGAACATCATATTATATATAAGACGGCCGGCATTAACATGCAAGAATATCAAGCATGAAACTCCTTCCATTATATATCTCGCTATATTAATACTAATTGAATTAAATATTACGCTCATTTTATTTCACAACGTAGTTAATATTATTTTAATATTTCGTATTTTAAAATATAAATTTTCATTTTTTTCATATAGATATGTGTGATTTATTAAATTTATCTAATTTCAAATTAAAGTTTAAGTAGAATATAATGTGGTTATGAGTGCGATTATTAAAGGACGCTTGTGTTTGAAGTAAGGGGGTGAATGCGATTGGATGTCGTTAATCATAACCATGTCATGGGGGCAAAAAATATAAACAAATGCAGGAGCTGATCCGGCCCAAGCTGGGCCCATCACAACGTGATTGACGGCTGGAAATGGGCCACAGATCTGTAGACAACATTCCTGTCATGGTTTTTTCTTTTTTCGTCTTTCCATTTTGGAATTTTATTTTTTGTTGCGGAGGGTATTTTGTATTTTTGGAATTTTGAAGTTTTGAACCCACCACGAGCATGTGGTGACAGAGAGCCTATCTAAGAAAGTCCGAAAGATGGCATGTTCCTTGATTGGCAATTGGCATCTCGCATGGTTGGTTGCTGGGCATAATCAAACGCACTTTCATTTCATATAATTTTCTTTTTCCTTAATTTGGAGTAAATTAAGGCTTTCCTTACATATCAAAAGAATTAAGTTAAAGCACCAACGTCTACCTTCCATCAAGTGATTGATTTATGACTTTCCATTTCTCCACTACATATACATCATTTTTGCTTTATATTTCTATTTCTTCTAGCAATGAAGAAGTCGATATTATTTATAATAATCTTTTTTATATCTCATTATATACGACGTATACAGGATTGATATATTAATTTTTTTAATACAATAAAGAAAATAAATCTAGCTCTAACATTCTCCTTCCAAGAAAAGAAAAGAAAAAAACATGAACCTTAAGATCAGTTGATTGTACTCTCCATTGAAGAGTACTCTAAGCTCTCTTCGGCCGTCCTATGTGCTACAAGCCATCAACCAAACAACTTTCATCACACTCACTCTAATCTCCAGTATAATTCGTTGTGGAATATCTTTTTACCTCTGTATATCCATTGTAATTCAGTAGGGTGCAGTTTGTGTCTGGATTCTCCAGTTTGTGTTTCTTCTCATAGGGTTTATGTTTTTTTTTTATGGGGGGGTGGGGGGGGGAAGAGAAGGATGGTGGAGTAGGATTTATTTTCTTTATTTAAAAAAATTATTTATGTTTATTTTTATACAAGATAGTTAACTGTAAAAGGATGATATGGATTGCCATAATCAATGAAAGGTGAGTTAATTGAATAGATAGTAAAAAGTGAAAACAATGAAAACCCTTTCACTGTGTTCATCAAACCATTTTGTGAACAAAAAACAAATAAATAGAAAAGTCGATTGGATCTTGTAATAAACAAAGGTATGGGGTGATGAGGATGGCATCCGTTTTTTTTTTTTTCATTTATTTTTTGAGGCAGTTTTTGGGAAACTCGAGTCACGAGGGTGACTTATGAACTAGTCAAGAATCAAGATGGGTTCACTTATAATACAAGGCTTCAAGCCAGTGGCCTAAATTCAAACTCAGTGGAGGAGCAAAACTTTACAACTCTAAAGGGGGGGCACACTCAATTCAACTCCTCAAGTTCAAATTTGAACCAGACAGGTAGCTTTTGGTCTAATTCAATTTTATTTTTTCGTGTCCAACTAAAAAAGAAAATTTGAATTCAGACGATGTAGAGAGATTGATGAATAAGTTTTTGTGATGGAGGTTGTTCTGCGAAGGAGACCTAAAAAAAAAAAAAGATGTAGCAAATCGGGTGGGACCATCGGAAACACAAATGTACATAAAAACGCAGGCCAAAATTTCAAATCTTGAGGGTGAAGCAAAACATTACCTTTTGTACATTTCGATTTATAACTTGAACAGTACGTGTACAGAATTCAAAGATATTATGGCACAATGGCAGGCACGTATCTCTCATGTAGTCATGTGTCTTTCGAATGGGATCTGATCTCCCACATCGCCAGCAAGGCTTCTCATGTTAAACTATATATCTTCATTCATAAACTACCATCATATTCTCCATGATGAATGACTAATCAAATCATGCATGAAACGGCCACAATTGGCTAATCAGATGATTACATAAAATGGCCAAACAAATGGCTAATCAGATAAAAGTAAAGGATGTCCCGTTATTTTTTTAAGTGTTAATATTGAGTACGAAATCACACAACCGAATTGAATACGAGAAAGGCTTCTAGTTTGTAAAAGGCCGTGTTACAAGTTACAACTGGAACCAGCGATGTAGTTCAGCTTTATGGGGAGGGCCCCAATTGATGTTTTGCTTTATAAACAACTGTAGATCTCCGTGATTTGTCGGGCAGTTAAGAACCCAAGCTCTGTGTGCTTTGACTAATATTTTACCAAATCCACAACTACACAATGATTAAGAAGAATCAAGAACATTTGACAGTGTACTTCAACCTTCTTATTACTAAAATATTCCTTCCCCAAGGGAAAAATACAAAATAATATTACAAAGAGAAAGGAAATCATTTACCCTCCTCAATCTCATCCATCCAAAATGAACCAAACTTTTGGAACAATTAGCCAAATTTATTACAACCCAAAATATATTTAAAAGAAAAATACATTCTTCCTACTCATAAGTAATAATTAATAAGAATACCTTGACCTAAAAGCTAGCTCCCCACAGAAGCTGCAACATCCTCTTCTAAAAAAACCTGGATTTCTTATTGCTTCTAAACTAAGCTCGCATTCTTGAATCTGCTTCTTGATAATAAGATTATGCTTTCCAACCAACCATAAAATCCCTAATCGGAAACCCTACTTTCCTATATAATCTACTTTCAGCTTTTGCTTTTCCTTTTCCTTTTCCTTTTGCTTCTTCCAACAAAACAAAGTAACAAACCATCCTTTGGAACTTCGGCTCAAAATCAGTAGGTCCATTCCTGGGGCAGGCGCACTTCGTAATTTAGGGGTCCTGCCCCTGCGTCGGATCTCAGTCCCCGTATTTGCTGACTCAACTGTGCGTTTCTTCTCGCCACCAGAGCCTCTGTAAAATAAAATCCAGTTGGAATTGGAATTAAATTATTAATACGAACTAACAAAATTGGAGTCGTGGATCTGAAAAAGGGAAGTTCTGAAAATGAAAATTATGGGACATACCGTGATCTCCGGCCAAACGACCATTGAATCGCGGCGGAGTGTGGTGGTTCATCTCCTCGAAATTCAGGTTGAGCGCCTGAACGACCTTGGCTGGAAGCAGAACGCTAGTCTGGCAACCTGGAATTTAATAGAACTTCCTCAGTAAAATAGATACCAAATATAGCATTCAAAAACAGTTTAACATCAAAAAATAGGAAAACAAAATAGTACCTGTTTTCTTGCGGGGCTCCGGTGGGGCAGGGTTGGAGTACCGGCGGGGCAAGAAGACACCTGTTCCGGCCGACTCCCTTTTGGCATTGTTGGATCCGTTTGGCAAAATGGGACCCACTGAAGCGGGGTTGGGTGGTTGTGGGTGTTGATTTTGGTGTTGTTGAACTTGCAGAGGCGGCCATGCAGATTGGGGGAAGCTCAGATCATGTCCGCAACGGCCATTTTCGTACCCAACAACGTTTCTTCCTCCATTTTGGATCTGTTGCTGCTGATGCTGAGGTTTCTGGTGAGGCTGAGCTGGCCATGAAAGCTTGGATTGCCTTCCCCAGGCGGCGGAGCACTGGGCCTGGTTGAGCATCTGGCCCTGCCTCACTTGGGGAAACTGAAATTTTAAAATACCCATGTTAGATCAGAACAGAGCACCAAAAAAGCTGTGTTTTTTTTTAATGCCAAACTGAAGCGCCCCGTATTTTTTTAATGTCCAAATTGAAGCTCTGTTTTTGCCTAAAGGGGTTTAATCACCTGATTGAAGCTCTGGTTAGAGGATAGACCAGGGGCTGAATTTTTCATGCAAGGATGTTGTGGGGGACTGGGCCTCCGAGGAGGACCCAGCAGTCCGCGGGTCTGGTTGTTGTTGAACTTGGCGGGTCCTTCACCGCCGGTAGTCATCTTGAGCCTCGCAACTTGCCCAGCCGCGGCATATATCAGATTCCACGTGTCGTTTTGAGCTCCGAACGGCGACGTCGGTGGAGATGGGACCTGGGGTGAAGGGCCAGTTGGGCTTGCGTTGCTTGACCAGCTCCCGATTCCGCTCAGAGTCGACTGAGGCGACCCGGAAATGACCCACTGAGCCAACACAGTAAACTCGGTCAAGCTAAAGTTTCAAAATTTGAAACAAGATGTAGACGTAAACCGGCGACAGAGCTTACCTCGGGCTTGTCTACGGCGAAGGTGGGGACAGAGAGCTTCCGAGTCTGGTGAGCCGGCTGAAGAGAAGACTGAGCGAGGCGGCGCGTTAAGCCTGCAAAGAAATCCTCCTCGTCACTGCTCTCAGTCTCCGTGGAGCACACCACGGACTCGACGGGGGAACGTAGAGGCGAGTTGGAGTCGGAGTAGTCGAACTCGTATGGGAACTCGTTGGGGAAGGCGGAGGCAGGGGAGTCGGCTCTATCTTTACGGAAGTTGTTGCTGTTGTTGTGGACCTTGTGGTCGTCCATGTTGGATAGAACGACGTCGTCTGTGAGGAAGTGGGGGGGAAGAAAGAACTCGGGATCGTCTCTGGAGTCAGCCATAGGAGATTATATCCAGTTGGGAATAAATGAATGAGAGAAAGAGAGAGAGATGTGAAAATGTTGCTGGTTGAGGAAGATTTAATAATGAGAGCTAAGTTTTTGAGTTTGCTGGATTGCAGGCTGTGAGGGACCCAACGACACAACACACGAGAGAGAGAGAGAGAGAGAGAGAGAGTAGAGGCAAATGGGTTTAAAGTGAGAATGATGTGGAAGACAATCCGCCTTTATTAAGGTTTCAGGCCTCCTTGTTTTTTTTCAAACACTTGAAAATTAAATTTGAATTACATCCATCATTTTTACTTAATTATTTTCAATTTTGTATATAATTAATTATTCTATAATATAGGACTTTCATTTGAAGCTTAAACATTAAGTATATGGTCTTATATTTAACTAAGTATCTAACTTCCAAATGATCAATTTATTTTCTCGCTAATCAACTCATGTACAAATACCGTGTTTCACCTATTATCATGTGTTTATCATTACTTACGATAAAATTAAATGAACAAAAAAAAAAACTAAGACAGTGTGTCGTCGGTCCAAATGATTTCGTACATATGGTAGTATTTTTGCAATTTTTTAACAAATTAAGCCTAGTTTTGAAATGTAAACCTAAATTCATAGTGCATAGTGATACAATTGAGAGACTGACAAGGAGATTCTGAAGCAGGCAGGGAAGTCGCTGGGATTGTGCAAACAACTGGAGGGGTGGCCCAGTGGTTGGAGACACTTGTCACTCCATGCAAACCCACCTACCTTTTCTCTATTTTCCACAACTTGTATTAAATTACACACCTTACTCCATTTACGCTGTTCCATTCAATCTTTTCTGCAATGACATATGCAGAGATTTGTGGGTGTTTTTTTTCACTATTCCACTATTTCAGATCATGGTCATGGGTTCTTCGCCATTCCACGATTTCTATCATATTCCTTTTCATCCATACTGTCCTCTTATTTATTTTCAAATGGAAGAAAATAAAATTTGTGAAGTAAATTTGTTCTAAATTCTAATTCATTTATTTACTAGTCATTTTCACTAAGGTTACTTGTTTATGGTATTTTATATGAACTTATGCAATTTTGAATTTTGATTTTTATAAAATAACAAATCGATAATCACCATACTCAACATCATTATATCAAAATTTAATTACTGTTAGTTGGCCACTATTTAACTTCTTAATCTTGGCAATGAAGCGACTGGGTTTTGAAATTGGCAGGGCACCATTGGGTCTTGTCTTGTTCCTTCTCCACACTCTGTCACTTTCCCTAATTTGATTGTTAATTAGCTTCCCCACTTGACTAAGCACTACTCGTTTTAATATTTGGTCGAACTTGTGTTTTGGATTTATATTTTGTCTTGAGGTCATAATAAGAAACACAATCACAGAAATAATTTATACTAGTTAGCCACTATTTTAAAGCGACGTATTTTTAAAGCGATGTATTAATGCTAGTTAATCATATTTTAAAGCGATGTATTTTTTTCATTTAAAAAAATTTCAATCATTCTTATACACACATAAGTTCCGTATATAATTTAACAAATAAATGTTATTACGATCGTGTAACTAATATATTCCCTGGTGATTGTGATTGAAACATAATGATGAGTAAGTTAGTGATGTCTTGTTTCAACCCTTGGTACTATTAAGTATGATTGCGAAGAAAGCTATTGTGGCCGTTTCCAAAACATGCCGCTATGTTGATAAAGATCAATTAAGTAAGACTGAGGGAGGGCAGCTTCTTTTTCTCTCCACTTGCTGTTCGTGAGCTTTTTTATTTCATTTCTTGATTGTTATCAGCAACACAAATGTAAAATTCTGCACTTACTAACGCCTTTTGTAATGGAGTTAGAATTTAATTTCTGTAAATCAACGCCTTTTATAGTGGATTGGGAGAGTTCGAATTTGAATTGGATTTTATTTACAGAAATCAAATTCCCATATTTACCTAAAAATTTGAGTCCAACGATTAAGAATTTTATACGTGAGAGTAGAATTGTATTTCTCTAATGACTTTTTTTTCCTATAGAGGTGAGCAACAACCATTGAATGGACAAAGGAAAACAAAAAAAACAAGTCATGTCCCACAATTTATAGATAAGATTTACATAATTAGGGAGTTGATTTTTTTCTGTCAAAGAACTAAATTAAGATTAATGTTATATGAATCAAATTCAAATTATCATAATTATTTTGTTCTTATATATATTATCAGCTTCACAAAAAACCAATCTTGGAAAGCTTAAAAGTAACGATGGTGAAATAAAGTCTTTGATGTAGGCTGAAAATTTGACGTGGTTATGAATGCGTGATAAGTAAGGTCTTTGATAAATTGAGTATGTTATAATATTGAGGAACAAAATATATTTCCTCATTTAAAATATAATAATAAATAAATAGAAGACAATTAATAAATAGAAAATCGTAATTATAAACACTCAATTTATAAATCACACACTAATATATATATATATAATCCGTGTATATTAAAACGAAATTTATAAATATGTTATATAGTTTAACGATATTCCATAACAAAGTCCTTTATTATCAATTGCAAAGACACTTGCTAATTTCATGTGACTGGCTAGAGATGAGAGATGGCAAACTATAAATAAATCCTAGGTCATGAGAATGTCTTCTCCTATTTCAAAAGCTACCATGCCATGTCGAGTACTGTCTACGCAGATTCAACTCAAGTCGCATAAATCATATGTAATATTCAAAATTCGATCTCTTGCATTACAGAAGATTTGCACGACTCAATCCTTTCATTTATTAATTATATAATGGCAGTAAATTTTCGGTTGGACAAAATGATGATTGTGATCCTTCATCAATGTTTATCCACTCGGCCAATTTGGAGTAACAAAATAAGTCATTCTCTAATTTAATATTTAACATTATGGAAAATCTTAATGAAAAATCTAACTTTACACTGACTCTCCATCATATTAGCCGTCCTTTCTAATTTTTTTTTTTAAAAATTCTTCCACTAATTTTCTTTAAATTTGGGGACTTTATTTTGTTGCCGATTGAGATGTAATAATTAAACTAAATAGTCTAACAGGTTTTGGAGTCGAATTCATTAAAGTTTGTACGTCTTCAAGTTTTTTTTTTCTCGTTCTATTATCACGGTGTTGATTATGAATTTATAATCATGAATTTCATTGTCCCAACAAGTTAGATTGCTAGTAAAAAGCTCTTGTCTCTATATTTATGTTGCCTTGTGAGTTTTGATCTAGTGATGATTACCGTCCTACTTTTGTGGTAATGATGTCAATCATAATGGTTTGCACCATTTGCGATATGGTGATGGACGGTACGTAGCCTTCGTCGTCTTTTGAATTTTCGGAGGCGATGACAATAGTAGTGGTAGGTAGTGACAACGGATATGGTGGCTCACTAGTGCCTTTGTTGTTTTTTTTTTTTTAGGTTTGTTTTGTGAAAATAAATCCATATGCTCTTATATCAGTTAGTTATATTAAGTTTTTCCTTTTGTGAGATTGAAAAGACTAGTGTTTGGTTAATAATGCCTTTGAAGATTTTTAGGAGATTAAGGATATATATTATTTTGTAGGTTATTCTTTTTAGATCATTTTGACATATATCGAGCATAATCACTAGAAATATTTATCCACGTTTGTTTTCAAGCTATTACAATTTAACTTGTCGTTACTTTGTATATTTTTCTATTAATGAAGTTTCATATCTTCCAAAAAAAAACATACTCACTATGACTATCATGTAGGATATTACAAAAAAGATTTTCGATTACGTATTATATATATTTTGTCCATTCAAACTATAATATGTGAATTGTTTCTTCACTTAAAGTAAATAAAAATAATAGATATGGTACCATGATAAGAATATAGGATAACATGCAATAATCTGATTGTGCTCTGGTTACTAGAACTGCATGCGAATCATCCTAATGTTTTATGATTAATTAAAAAGCCAGACATGATGATGAGTTAGGCATTGCGTGCATGATTTGTTATATTTTTTGGTTTGCCTTACGTGACATGCTCATGTATCAAGATCTGTAATAAAACCACTATTTTTTTGCTGGCATGCCAACATTCGAGGTCCTCCTCCTCTAACCCAATCAAGATTCAAGAGTGTTGATCATCCCACGCTTACTTTTTGCACGTCTAACATTTCGATCAAGTCGATCAATCATTTAGCCTACAATTAATTACACATTAATTAATTAAGGTTTTTATATAAAACTATATACATAGTTAGTTGTGGTGGCATTCTTGTACATGCATTAGTATTCGTGATCGACTTATATTTGTATTTATATATAAATGTGATGTTTTAACAATTTTCATTATTTAATAATCTAATAATAATATTGTATTCAATTTATTCAAGTGCACCCATCGATATTATCAATATGTAATCATTTTTCTTGCTAAAATTAATATGAAATCATTCACTTATTATCAAATTATAGCATAATTCTTTACGCTATAGCAGAGTTAAATCTGAGATGGTTATGGTGAATTAAAATATTTAATCAATATTAATAATCTAATATGATTTTTTTATAAATTTAAAATTTTTTAACCAAACACATCCTTAAAATTCATATACCAAAATACTATCCCCCACCCTTTCCACTTATGAAGCTGGAGATCAGAACTTATACCCTCACATCTAAAACACGATAATTTAACATATAAGTTAAATGGTACTAATTAAGTTTTTTAGCAAAATTGTTCAAATAAACGAAATGAAATCATTTACTTATTTAATACAATGATAGTGAATATTACATTGCACCAGGGCCGGCTAGAAGGGAAGACCTAAAGGGTACATGTTGTAACGACCCGTCCCAAATTTACTGGATTAATTAAGGATTTGCGTGACTAATTGGGGTTTAGTCGAGAGAATTCAGAGGGACGGCGTAAAATGACGAATTTTCCCTTGGACGAGGGTATAAAGTTGAATTTTGACCCAAAAAGTCAAATGCACGAGGACTAAGGTCAGTTACGTAGGTCGAGTCAATACGAGTCTGTAGACAGGCGTCACGTCGAATCGAACATTCGATGGGAAAGTTACGGGTCACAGACGTTTTAGGGCACTATTTATGGTGGCATGATTTACGAGGTAATGAGAAGTTTGTCATTTAGTGTTGGGCTCAGATATTTGTGTTAGGCCCAATGGATGAGTGACAAGTGTCACTCATCCATTGCCTATTATGTTACATACATGCATCTGTTTCCCCTTCATCTGTTCCATTCGAACCCATCGAACCCAAAACCGAAACCCACCCCATCCCCTTCCTCATCATCTCGCCTGTGCTGGTGGCCTGAGATAGAGACTGAGAGTGAAGGGAAGGCTGCGAGACGACGGAGGGAAAACTGAGCACGGGGGAGGAGTAACGGCCAGGTAAAACCCGAAACCGTTAAATGGGTCAAATTTTGAAGTTGGGTTTAGAGGGTTGTTGGGCCGTTTCTAATGATCGAATAGGATTCCTGGGTAGTGTACGATCTCATAGAGACCAAAAGAAGGGTCTACGTTGGCTGGGATCGACGGGGAAGCAAACTAGAAAATGGGCCATCATTGTTCATCCATACATAGGTAAGATTTCGATAGATTTTCTTAGTTTTGATTAGAGGGATCTCTTCCTCGGGATTGGACGATCACATGGGGACTAACGGCTTCGAAAACGGTGGTTGCAGGAGTGCTTTCTAGCAAACCCGCGACCCGATATAGTGAACTGGGCTGACCTAGACAGAGGAATATGACGAGATGACATCATCAAATGACATCATCATGTCAGACTGACACGAGTCAGATGTCAGATGATGTCATGGTGATGTCAATGGATAACTTCAGTCGTTGACTTTGACCATTGACGCCAACGTTGACTTTTTGGTCAACGTTGACCGTACATTTGACCCCCCGCGTGGGCATGTATTTCGAGGTGGGACCAGCACCATTTTAAAGGTTTCAATGATAAAAATCCAATGATGGTGGTTTTGAGTCGATCGAAGATCGTTAAGTTGGTCAAATTGAGGTTTAAAGCCTAGAGGAGCATGTCCGGGACACGTTGACTTTTCTGGGAATGTGTGGGGGTTCTTGATTAGGACTTATCTAGGTTAGTAGTAACCTTTTAGGGTGTTTTGGACAGGTCTGGATGACCCGGAGAGGTTGGATTAGCCCGACGAGGCTTATGGCACGCGTATCGAGGCGCATCTTGGACGGTCTGTGAGTGGACTTTGTTTTATGAATATGATGCATGCATAAATGTTTTATATGTGTTTATGAACATGATTTTAGATGCCATGAGTGCATGTGATTTAAATATAAATTTTTTGACATTTTCGTAGGAAAATGCGTTATTACACGTAGTGTGAGATTTCTATTTTATGTGATATTTGGGTTTCGGCCAAGTATTCTACGTGCATATTTTTTACATGATTTTATATGATTTTGAGAGTTTCACAGAGAAACATGAACCCGAGGATTTGAGAAACAGTTTTAAAGGGATTTCACGGAGATGCGTGAAATCGAGATTCGGGCACGATACTCAGTTGAAAGACCTTGACTTGGCGTGAAGTCAATGATGATTTGGAAAGTGTTTTGAAAATGAGAAATGTTTTTCGGATTTAGAAATATCTTTTGGGCATATGACCCAGCTGATTTGAAGTTTGACTTAGAGTATAGTCAAACGTGAGATAAGTCGTGTTGCGACCCATTTACAAAAGTTTGAAAGATATTTTGGGCATGAGACCTAGTTGTGGAATTGATAGGATTCGAGGAATCCTGGGATATGAAGTGTCGTTGGACACTGGTTTTCGAGCTGTGACCCATTTGGTGATATTTCGGGCTTGTGGCCCTATTAATGAATTAATGATTTACGGGTTAGAGTCCCGGTCGATGATGACATTCGGGTTTGAGTCCTGGGTGATATGATGCTCGCCTCAGGACTGCGGATATATTCTTCTCGAAGCGGTCACGATAGGCTATGACCGAGAGAGGCTCGACTTAGGAGTGCCGATATTATTAGAGATCGATCGATGACATGTTCACGATGATCTAGAGATGGTCGCGGCGGGTGATGTGTTCACGGCGACATGCTAGGATTGTGAGCGGTCCTGAGCTATTTGTACATGTTCTAGGATTGGAATCTTGACTGACACTAAGGATGGTGATAGTGGGCAAAGATCCCACATAGTTTTTGATTTGGGCTGAGACCCCGTACTTGTTTTCAATGATTTGGGATGAGACCCTGTATGATTTGGTTTTGGGTTGAGACCATACTGAGGTAATGACTTCGATTGAGAAGTATTTTTCATTGAGATTTGATTTGGAAAACAATACGTCGTTTTTGAGAAAGTATTTGAAATACTGATTTATGATGCATGTAGGGGTGGCAATGGGTTGGGTCTTGTTGGGTTCGTGTCGTGTCATGAATTATTTTTACCCATTTATACCCAACCTGAATCCGACCCGTTTAATAATTGAATTAAGAATGTCCAACCCGAGTCTGACCTGTTAATGACCCGTGTAACCCGTTTAACTCATTTAATAAACAGTTTATACTTAAAACTCAAATAACCTATGACCCATTTGACCCTTTTAACATGTTTAACCTATTTAAATTATAAGATTTAATAGATATTTAGGTAGGTAAATGAGAAGATATATGAGTTAGTAATGACATATTTATTAAATGGTTCAATATATAAGCCAATATACGGGTTAACCTGTTAACCTGAAATCTACCAATTTATTAAACAGGTTAACATGTCATTATACGGGTTAACAGGTTGACCCGAAACTCACCCGTTTAATAAACGGATCATAACGGGTTGACCCAAAAATGTAAGACCCGTGTCCTGTAGTGAACGGTGAACGATCCCACATTTCTGCGAGGGGGGAATGGTCTGGGAAGGGAATGGTGGTGTGCCTTAAAGGTGTAAGCACACACCTATCTAGAATGAGGTCTTCCGTGGTCGCGTTGGTTAGAGGCTTGCCTTCGAGTATTGCTCTACCACGAGGTCACGGGAACAAAACCCAGCGGGCGCATTGGAGGGAGATTCCCAATGGCGTGCCGATCTGTGGACAATATCATGCTAGATAGAGTGTGCCGCTGCGCCACTCTGATTTAGATGAGGCCTTTTGGGAGCTCAGTGGCTTTGGGGGGGATTGGAACCCCAAAGTTAAGCGAGTTGAGGCTGGTGCAATTCCAGGTGGGTGACCCCCTAGGAAGTTGCACCGTGAGCTCCCGAAAACAAAACCGTGAGGGCGAGGCCCAAAGCGGACAATATCGTGCTAGATGAATCGGGACCTGACAGAAGAGGGTCGGGTCCTGACAATTTGGTATCAGAGCCAGACCCCGACTGGGAAGTGTGCCAGCGAGGACGCTGGGCCCTAAGGGGGGTAGATTGTAAGACCCGTGTCCTGTAGTGAACGGTGAACGATCCCACATTCCTATTTTCAAGTTTCCTATCTAACCCAATTAACCAAAACTCCTAAAACCTTCGAAATCCGACCCGTTCAAATTGAATCCCACGGTTCAATTTTCCCGATCGTCCTCTGGGCTGAACAGCTCTTCACCGCTGTCCAACCCGCCCTCTACACTCTCTTATAACCTCAATAAACCCCATCTAATCACTAGAATTCAGCCCTAACAACTGTAACTACAACCATCCTCGGTAGTAATGCCTGCCACAACTCGTGCATACCAAACCACCAGGCATTAAAATCTAGACTCCGCATCCAACGAAATCAACCGCCCGTATTAATCACTCCGTATCCCACTCAAGGATTCCATCGACAAGTACCAACCCTGGTAACTCGTCCAAATCAAACTCTACCAGTCGTAACCCGACTAACCTAATGTCGTCTACCAGGTCATCCATGACCGTAGTTGTACCAACAATCCATCACAACTAATGTAGCACGACAACCTACTAGGTCTAACTGATAAGTACAACCTCGGCTGCGAAGTGCAGTCCCAACACTAAGCTGACATGACTCGACCGACGATCTCATCAAAGTCGAGACCACACGCCAACTCACCTTTCCGAACCATACACCCAAGGTAGGGTTCCACAATCACTAACTAGAGTTCCTCAGAACCCAACTGCGAAAAGCAGTAAAATCAACAATCTGACCGACCCCGCGGTCCGACATTGTAAAGACGTCAATCCAATCCTACCGTCGATCCAACTAGGATTCCCCGAATCCGACCGCTAACTACCAGCCGTAGTAAATCCATTTAACTCACCAATATCCGATCATCCAACTCAACAATATTCGATCATCCGATGATCACAATTCCTAACCAGTCGTCGGAACAAATCCTACGACATCGTGAAAGACAATCCCAACTAACCGTCTCACGATCAAAACGTTAACGTACAGGTACGTCATCCCTTCCGTAGGGTTTCACACTGTCAACCCTGACAGAACTATGGCAACCCCGGCCTCAAATGTCGAACCAAGGCATGCCAATCCTACTAACTATCGTACCGGCACCCCAACTATCAGGTTGACCATGAACTGTAGCCCCTTGAGATATCATATCTTCGACCTGTGTACATACTCCAAGCGCTCCGCGGTTACTCGAATAGAGACAACCCCGCTCTGATACCACGCTGTCAGGACCCGACCCTCTTCTGTCAGGTCCCGATTCATCTAGCACGATATTGTCCACTTTGGGCCTCCTTGCCCTTGCCCTCACGGTCCATGCTCATTGGAGAGGTTTGATGGATGTTTGTGGGAGATGATTTGCACGGGTTATGGGTTTTTGGGTGGATTTGGATGAATGGAAATAGAGGAATGATCGATGCATGTATGTGGGAAGGTGGGCAATGGATGGGTGACACTTGTCACTCATCCATTGGCCTGCCAAAATATCTGGGCCCACACTAAAGACAAATTGTCCTCGTAAAACGTGTCGTCATGAATAGTAACTTAGAACTTCTGTGAACCGTAACTTTGCCGTCGAACGTCAGAATTCGACGTGCCGCCTGTCTATGGATTCGTATCGTCCTTATCTACGTAACGGTCTTCGGCCCTCGGCCATCGGACCTCTCGGTCAAAAAGTCAACATTTGACCTCCTATTCACCCAAATTACCAAAATGCCCTTGGGCTTCCGAACGTCATAACTTCCTCCTCGAACGTCAGAATTAAACGTGCCACCTGTCTATGAACTCGTGATGTCACGAACTACGTCACGGTCATCGGTCAAAGTCCATTTGACCGCCCGAATGAATAGTCAACGTTTTGCCACCATCAGGGGCAAAACGGTCATTTTGCATCGTTCGTCCGATTTCGCCTAACTAATCACCGATTAGCCTCACTAATTGTGATTAGTCGCTAATCTAATCTAGGAATTTGGGACGGGTCGTTACAACCTTCCCTCCTTAGTTAATTTCGTCCTCGAAATTCCAACCGACCTAATTCCAACCGTTCTTCCCTCCTTAATTTAGTTTCATTCTCGAAACTCCAACTATTTTGATTCCACATCCACCTGTGGAAAGTAGAATCGACCTCGAAATACATGTACACTCGTACACCAACTAACTAGAACAATACTTACTCGTCTGCAGCCAGACGTACCACTAACACTCACGTCGTATCGACTACATTTGACCACGTCGAATGATAGTAGTCACCCGTTTCGAATTGACACCATTTGTCAAATCTACCCTTTCGCTGACATAAACAACTAGCCAGTTCCTTGCTCAATCTCTAACTATCCTGACGTCTACTTCCACCCGGAGTCATCAGACCTCACTAACCGATCCACGCTGACACCTCTGACAATCTGTCACCACTTGACAGTCGTCAGTCAGAAACTAACACCATACTTACCTATGGTTATACTAACCACCAAATTACACAACTTGTGTGTAACTAGACCCATCAGAAACACTATGACCCAACGCACAGTATCCAATGTCTAGTCCACGACCTCGATTAATCCGATGGTATCAGAACCAATCTGACTACCAACTCGCTCACCAACGTATCACTGGTATATCCAGAATACCGCTACCAGACACCACAAGCCTATCCAGTATCGTACCTCGAACAACGTAAAAGGTACGTACATCTACCCATCAATTAGCTTATAACCACCTAGGTCATAGCCAATCACGTTTCTATAATGGAGTTCATCTGTCCAATCCAACATTAGACAAATCGAAACTCCAACCCCTCATCTATTTCCAAATCCGAATCTGAATCCCCAATTTCGTAAGAAATCCCGAATCCAAACCCAGAAATCATATCCATAAACATGTCCAAATTCGAATCTGAAATTATTATTCCGTAGCTAGCATTGGGAATAACCATTCCGAACCCAATTTCATAAAAAGGAAATCCATTGTCAAGCTCCAGAATCAAATCCTGAATCGTCACCCAGAATCCGATTCCAAAACCCAAATACAGAAATCCTCTTTCAAGTTCCAAAATCAAATCCTGAATCGTCATTCAGAAATCTGATTCCAAAACCTGAAATATCGTTCACGTCTATCGAGACACACTATACCCGAACCTATCGGATATCTGCTCAACCGATTACCACATTACCATCGATTGACTTCCTAGGGAAGCCACTCACAATATACGTACATCCAAAGCTAACCAAATCCGACCTCATCGGACACTTACTCACCTGAGTAATATACCATATGGGATTCACTTCGAAAAGAAGTTCAGTCCTACATCCTCAACTCAAACATCCAGGTAAGAGCGATAAACTCTCCACCTATTTGGATTATCAAGATCACAATCCAGATCCATCACTACGTCAACCGACCATAGACGTCACGATCGAGGATCGTCACGACGTCCAAAGTCCTCAACATCAAAATCCGGATCCACCTAGGATCACACAGCTCACTCAGCTAACAATCCACCTGAGATCCGATCATAGGGTCTTACACCCTCAACGAATCTGCATACTGACACATCATTCTTCAACCAATTCCCACATCTTAAATAGATCAGTCAACGACGAGACACGTCGAGACTGTGGGTTCTCCCCAATTACCTCGTATCAATCCTTGACATTCCACCTAGGAGAATCAAGGATGATCCAAGACTATGACATCAAAACTCATCCTATGTGAATACAACCAAACTCGCTGCATTCACCACGTCACGTAAACCAACCTCGTCTGCCACCAAGCAGGAAATAAGGAATCTCGGTCACCTAACCTTGATATACTCAACTCTTCATGATGACCCAAAACAAATCCTGTGTCCACCAACTAATACACGATCGGCGTACTAGTGGCAACCAACAACATCTACCATCATCAATCATGGTAGAATCTGAGAAGTCACCCAAAACGACTTCGAAATATCCAATACTAATGTGGAAAACCCGCATCCCTCTCGTCACCTCAATCGCAACCTCTCGCGATTCTGAAGCTCCAACCATATCGAAATCAACACACTTGGACATCAACCACGTATCCATCACTAATTTAACTCTATCCGTGATCCACTCCCGGATCACCGATACCGAACATATGCCCATCACGACGGATGTCACATCCCGACTCGTAACTCACCGTCATCAAGATTACCAGCACCAGCACCAGCACTAGTACCAGTACACCATCAGCCCATACAATAATATTAGCACACCGTGTGCAAAATATACAACCCTGGATCTCCGCTCATACCGAGCGACGACCCCGTACCTCTGCTTGAATAGGAGAAACTCTGCCTCCCTCGTACCCGACAACTCTGGGTACAGTCACTCTGATAACTTATACGAGAAAAGGAAAACGTCCCCTGAACGTCCCCGATTCCCAACAACTGTAACTACAACCATCCTCGGTAGTAATGCCTGCCACAACTCGTGCAGACCAAACCACCAGGCATTACAATCTAGACTACGCATCCAACGAAATCAACCGCCCGTATTAGTCACTCCGTATCCCACTCAAGGATTCCATCGACAAGTACCAACCCTGGTAACTCGTCCAAATCAAACTCTACCAGTCGTAACCCGACTAACCCAATGTCGTCTACCAGGTCATCCATGACCGTAGTTGTACCAACAATCCATCACAACTAATGTAGCACGACAACCTACTAGGTCTAACCGATAAGTACAACCTCGGCTGCGAAGTGCAGTCCCAACACTAAGCTGACATGACTCGACCGACGATCTCATCAAAGTCGAGACCACACGCCAACTCACCTTTCCGAACCATACACCCAAGGTAGGGTTCCACAATCACTAACTAGAGTTCCTCATAACCCAACTGCGAAAAGCAGTAAAATCAACAATCTGACCGACCCCGCGGTCCGACATTGTAAAGACGTCAATCCAATACTACCGTCGATCCAACTAGGATTCCCCGAATCCGACCGCTAACTACCAGCCGTAGTAAATCCATTTAACTCACCAATATCCGATCATCCAACTCAACAATATTCGATCATCCGATGATCACAATTCCTAACCAGTCGTCGGAACCGATCCTACGACATCGTGAAAGACGATCCCAACTAACCGTCTCACGATCAAAACGTTAACGTACAGGTACGTCATCCCTTCCGTAGGGTCTCACACTGTCAACCCTGACAGAACTATGGCAACCCCGGCCTCAAATGCCGAACCAAGGCATGCCAATCCTACTAACTATCGTACCGGCACCCCAACTATCAGGTTGACCACGAACTGTAGCCCCTTGAGATATCATAGCCTCGACCTGTGTACATACTCCAAGCGCTCCGCGGTTACTCGAATAGAGACAACCCCGCTCTGATACCACGCTGTCAGGACCCGACCCTCTTCTGTCAGTTCCCGATTCATCTAGCACGATATTGTCCGCTTTGGGCCTCCTTGCCCTTGCCCTCACGGTCCATGCTCATTGGAGAGGTTTGATGGATGTTTGTGGGAGATGATTTGCACGGGTTATGGGTTTTTGGGTGGATTTGGATGAATGGAAATAGAGGAATGATCGATGCATGTATGTGGGAAGGTGGGCAATGGATGGGTGACACTTGTCACTCATCCATTGGCTTGCCAAAATATCTGGGCCCACACTAAAGACAAACTGTCCTCGTAAAACGTGTCGTCGTGAATAGTAACTTGGAACTTCTGTGAACCGTAACTTCGTCGTCGAACGTCCGAATTCGACGTGCCGCCTGTCTACGGATTCGTATCGTCCTTATCTACGTAACGGTCTTCGGCCCTCGGCCATCGGACCTCTCGGTCAAAAAGTCAACATTTGACCTCCTATTCACCCAAATTACCAAAATGCCCTTGGGCTTCCGAACGTCATAACTTCCTCCTCGAACGTCGGAATTGAACGTGCCACCTGTCTATGAACTCGTGACGTCACGAACTACGTCACGGTCATCGGTCAAAATCCATTTGACCGCCCGAATGAAAAGTCAACGTTTTGCCACCATCAGGGGCAAAACGGTCATTTTGCATCGTTCGTCCGATTTCACCTAACTAATCACCGACTAGCCTCACTAATCGTGATTAGTCGCTAATCTAATCTAGGAATTTGGGACGGGTCGTTACAGAAAATGACTCGAAATTTTAATTGTGCGGGTTAATCCGGATAAATTTCGTGCGGATTTCGAGTCATGTATCGAGTCGTGTTAAAAATTGCCACCATTAGATGCATGCATGCTTTTACATGAATGGTATAAATATATTTTCGAGAAATGGTTATTTTATAAACTGTTATTTTCGTCCACTCACAGCTTTTATGGTTTTTAATACCCTTAAAGTTAATTGCGGATGCGGGCTGTAGCAGAGGTTGAGACATCACATGCCACCACCAATCCTGGTGTACTCTGGCTAACTCCGAGCGGGTGACGAGTTTATCCCTGGTCTGACACGCGGTGTTAGACAGGAGTAGGCACATCCCACGATAATCCAGGGGGATTGGGATGGGTTCTGTCACATGCCTTGGGCTCCGAATATTATAGGGTCCAAAATAAATTTAAAATTATTAATATATTTTACATATATAATTAATTAATTACTATAGCATATGGATAAATAAACAATATTGGAGTATATAAGTTTAATATTAGTTCAAATTCTTTAAATGATGGGGTTCTTCTTTGAAGACTAAATGTTTGTATTGAGTATAAAAGTTTTTGTCTAATAGTGTTGAATATGGACATTTTCATCTATATACATGTTAGGAATATATAATTTTTTATTTGAACTAAATGTAATGTTTTGAATATGAGATATTTTTTTCTTTATTAGGGGTTTTGTCCCAATAGATTTTCTCTAGCAAGGTTTTAACGAGGCCTTATAACAAAAAAATGAAATAATCAGCCTATAAAAAGTTACATTTTTAATGGTTTAATGTATGGATTAATGACACATTTTCTATTTTTGTCCTGAACCTTCAAATGTTTGGACCTGTCGTACATTGACTTTGAACAAAATAAAACGTTGAAATCCAAAAACTTAAATACAAGAAAACCCCTAAATTACTAATAGCAAAATTTTGGTCCGTATATATAAGTCAATGACACATTAATTAAGCATTAACATAGACGAATAAGTTTCCTTTTGCATTTATCGTGCAATTACAATTGATAACTAAACATATTTAGGTTCGCTTTGATATTTTTTTTATTCTTAAAAAGCTTTACTTAAGAAAAAAAATTGGACTTTTGAGAGTAATTTTTAAAAGCAGGATATACGTTGCTTTTAAAAATTGCTTCCACAAAAAGTTCATGAAATTTTTTATTTCGCATAATATTCAAATTAATTTCCAAAAAAATTATTCTGTATTCCTCGTTTATAATTCTTATGCATGTTTTTTTTCCTTAAGGGAACAAATTACAACCACTTCATGCCCATGTCTACTCTACTGTCACCACTACCACTATCGCCACCACCTCCACTACCACAAGTACCACCTCTTTCACCGTTATCTCTCTACCTTTTCTACCACCACATCGTCCCTTGACCTCCACCTCTTCCACCACCAACATTAGTACCGTGTGCACCACCATCACTGTCATGGTCACCTTTGCAATCGCCATTGTCATTGCTACCTCCACCAGCTCTTTCACCTCTTCCACCAGCGTCTCCATGATCCTTTATTACCTCTATTGTTGTCCCATCGTCACTGCCATTGCGGTTGCCACTTGCCTCACTACTAGACACATCTCCATCTCCGCCATCGCTTCATCCACCCTAACTTTCACACCACCCTCTGACCACCCCCTCCTCCCCCCCACCCAACCACCACCACTACCACATTCGCCGCCACAACCTTCACCATCTCCTCCACATCTTCCAGTACCGGTACAACCACCATGGCATCTTCATCGACTCATGCCTCTACCCCACTACCACCACAACCACGCCTTACGCTTTTCAATATCATGTCTATTTTAGTCATTAACCACATCTACAAGTTTTATATTGAAATTTACCAAACAATTTGACATTACTTTTCATACTCACATTACCTTTTAAAAAATTACCAAACGTTTAACTATTTTAATATTTATTTACATGTTGAAAAAGCACAGCACAACACAACTTTTAAACAAACATAGTAATATCAAATTTGCCTTTAGTGTTTAAATTTTTTTAAATAATTGGTGAAAAAAATTAATCTCTTTTAATTTTTTTAAAAAATAAAATAACTTCAAATCTAATCTAATCCAATCCAATATAATCCCTAAAAACCCACAGCATAGAAAATGGAACAAATCCTCCAACATTTGGGTTCTTGTTAAGTTGTCAAGCACCATATATTGCAACTAGAACGGTATATACCTCAAGGCTCAAAGTCAAAGAAGAACAGGGAACCCGTGAGCTCTCGGTACCAAAGGCACAACCCATGGTGCCAGCTGGAGCCCTGGACCCACCAGAGGCATTAGCCCAATATATAAAATACAATATTTGAATCTGAATCTTGTGACGTGGCACGGTTGCAGAATATACTGGGTCGGCAGCTGACGCTGTACAGTACACATAATAGCACAGACCCAAAATTAAAATAGTAACGGATTAACTTACCGTCTCCGTCTCTTCGTACGGCATTTTCCAGTAAGCTGTGGACGTTACGTCGCCGTTTGCACGTATGCGAGCATTCGAACCCACGGAGACGTTACCGCAGTTGTCACGACGTTTGCTTTTCAACAAAAGAACAACGAATAAAGGGCGCGGACCCAAACCCCGACTCTCAACTGAATTTGATAAATTTCCCGCCATATTTGTTAAAAAAAAAAAGGACAGTGAAAAAAAAAAAATTCTCATTTGGGGAAATATTAAAAAGGAAATCAAACAAAGGGACATGGATCGGGATTGTCGGCAGGACGAGGTGAGAGTCAAAATAGCGGGAACACTTTTTTGAAAATTAGACTACACCTTTTAATTTTAATTATTAAGTTTTAAGTTTTAAATTACAAATATTTCTCCTCATTTCTCTCACGAAAAGCTTAGAATTAAACTTGTATTTATGACTAAGTTTTAATTAAGCATAAATACTTTAAATGGTCCCTGAATTATACAATGGATCTGTGAATTTTAAATATTTGTCATTATATTCCCATCGGTAGTAGTATGCCAGCTCAGTGTTTCGCTTGTTCCCACCTATTTTCAAATTTCCCGCCTGGACACCGTAACTGAAAGGTCACTTTCAAATGGTAAAGAATAAGACATTTATTTTTTGTTATTGCTAGGTTTCTCTCCTCGTTCGGAATTTGTACTCAACGGCCAGATTTCCCCTTCCAGCTGTTTGGACAGCTTGTTTTGTTCATCAGATCTTGTCTTTTTATTTCGTCTCTAATCGTCTAGCTGCTCATCTACAGTCTATATATCAGTAATCGGTGCGCCAAAATTTGAACCATAAAATTTTATGTACGTAATTCAAATAACTCAGTGTCACATCATAGGCAGCGTTTGAAGGCATCATGTAAATTGTAAAGTAAAAGGTGGTGGGAATGTTGAGTCACGGCCGATTTTAATGTTGGGTGAAATTAGGTCAACTTATTGAATTTCACAAGTTGGCAACCAACTCCGCAATTATGATTCACATTTTCTTGTCATGACTACGACATTGTCAAACTTAATTCCTCGTCGGAATTACTGTAGACATCATGTGATTGATTCATGAATTCCAATTCATTATTTGATTTGTTTGACTTAATCATTATGTCACGTTGAAAAGCTTAGCCGATAATTCACTTTTAAAAAAAAATAAAATAAACTTTAAACGCAAGTAAACTTAGCCCTCACCATTTGGCCCAGAAGCCCATGGGCTTCTGGGTACCCGCTAGGCCCGATGACAAAAAGCCCGACCCGGCCCGATATGGGCCATGGGCCGGCCCGGCCCGAAAGTTAACGGGCTGGACTTGGGCTTAGGGTGTTCAAACCCGATAGGCCCGATAGGCCCGGGCCCGATAAAGCCCGGTAAGCCTAGCCCGACCCGCCCGTATAAACCCGACCCATAAGCCCGAAATATATAAAATATTTATTAATTAATAATTAATACTTAACCCATTCATAATAATAGGCTAATACTAATAGTTCAAATTTTCAACCCAAACCCAAACCCAAATCCCAAGTCCAACCCCAAGCCCTTTATTTTAGACAGCCCAATACCCAACTAGCCCTAACCTAATGTGCACATATTTAAACAAATTTCACTCTCAACTATCTCAATATTACATCTGATTCTCCTCCTCTCAGCAGCCATTACCTAGATTATCTCTCATTCTCTCAGACTCTTTCCCTCACCCGCTCAAAGCCTCAAATAATTGCTCCCAACTCTCAAACTCATATCTCAATCCTCACAAAACCCAACATCACACTCACTCAAGACTCAACACAAGGAAGACCAAGGCAAGGCCATTCACTCAGATCTCGCTGTCGCCGCCGTCGCAGGAGCTCTCGCTGTCGCCGTCGCAGAAGCTCTCGCCGTCACCGTCGCAGAAGCTCTCGCCGTCACCGTCGCAGAAGCTCTCGCCGTCGTCATCTATCATCTGGGTAAGCTCTCGCCGTCGTCATCGATCTTCCTCATTTTCGTTTTGTCTTCCAACCATAAAAAGGTAAGCTTTTTTTTTCCTTTCCATCTTTTCATTACTTCTGAATGAGAATTTGTTGTTGTTTGTGCCGAAATCTGTTGATAACGTGGGTTTATTGGGGTTTGCTTAAATTTTGGTGATTTATGATCTTTATGCTTCGTGCGGGGTTGATTTTAATTGAACTTTCTAGCGTCTAGCATCTGGGAATCAGAATTTGAGACCAATAATTGAAAAACACTGCATATAATGAATGTTGATTCATAACGTCGGTTTATTGGGGTTTGCTTATAACTTTGCTGTTTTATGATCTATGCTTCATGCAGGGTTGATTTTAATTGAACTTTCTAGTGTCTAGCATCTGGGAATCGGAATTTGAGACCAATAATTCAAAAACGCTGCATCTAATGAATGCTTAATTGGGTGCTAATAATTTGGAATCTGTCAAATGGTCAAAGGACAAAGGGCTAAGCGTGGCTAGATGGGGCTGTTGTTCTAAATGTTGAACTCTGCTTATGAGTGGAGCCTTCGATGTTGGGAAAGATAAATAAAAATGCGTTATTTTGGTTGGCATAATTTGCATTTCAACTTTCAGAATTTGGTTTAAAGAAACATTGTTACTAGTTGTGGACTCTACTTTGTTGGATCTATTATTTCCAGATATGATGGGCAGGCTTGCTCAAAAGAGATACCAGAATGTATGTGTGGGTAGTTTGGGTTGGGGATCTTGAATTTGTTGGTTTAGATCCCCAAAAGGTTACAGGTGTGCATTGCTATATGCTTGGTCAAGGGCATAGTATAGGGATAATGGGATATTATGAAGTCTATTATATATGGCTACATTGCCTTTTTGTTGTATCGGATGATGTGAAGTCTCGCTGGCCTGTGGTTCTATCTAACTTTTCCGAATTTATTGGTTTTATTTGTACTGGTTTGTTCAATGAGTAATAATGTCTTCACTTTCAGTAAGAGCCAACCGGCCTGCATCTAATATTAGTATTTACAAACAAATTGATATACAAATTTATTGTATAGGAGGAAGAGCAAATAGAAGAGGTGCCTGAAATTACCCACAGAGTATACCTGGACATTGCTATTGAGGGGCAACACTTAGGTGCAACTTCGTGTCAAAGCATGCTAATCACCAAATTACCTAGGCTGTTTAAAGTTTGTGATTACTTATAAGTAGATGAAAAACAGGCACAAATGAAAGCGCCAGGTGCTACATTTGCATATCTACCCTGAACCAGTTTTTATTTATTTATTTTTAAATAAAATTCACTCAAGCAGTGGAATTTCTTACTGATTTCAACTTTGCTATTTTAGAAATGGATGCTCTTGATTTCTTTCCTCTTTTATTCTCTGCTTAATACATTAGTACTTTCTTGTGAGTTGATCTTAGGAATCTTGTACCACTTAATTTTCTAATACTTGAATTTATTTTTTCTTGCAGAAAATTTTAGGCATTGTGCACAGGTAATTGGACTACTATGATATTTGATCACTGACAGAACCTATTTTTTCTGTCATTGTACTGACAGAAACTTTCTTTGAAATTAGGGGAAAAAGGCAAGTGAGCGCACATATGTTTTCTAATTATTAATGCATGCAGCTAATATGTTTTCTCATATTATAAATTATTAATGCATGCAGCTAATATGTTTTCTAATTAGAAATATTTTTTATTTGCAAGGAACAAGGACTCACATAAAGTCGTAAGCGCCTAAAGGTTTGAGGTTTGGTTTTAGTTTGATATTGTGCTCAAACTTTGAAGGTAATATCTGCTATTATTCAAATCTTTATAATGGATAATGCTAGTGTGAATCAAACAAGTGCCGGTGCACCTTTAAATGATTCAGCTAATTCTCAAACTGTACCTGTTGAACATAGATTAACTAGTGATGTTTGGGATTTCTTTTCGAGGATTCGTTCTATAAAAGAAAATGGTGAACCTGAAATGAAAAAAGGTGTTGCAGTATATAATGCTATATGTAGTATTTGTCAAGCTAAATTAGGTGGTACTCCCTCCCTTGGGACTAGTCATTTAAAACGTCATTTAGAAAAGCATAAGGCTGCACAAGCTACTGTTAATCCTAGTCAAATGTTATTGAATGCTAATTCTGCCGGAAATTTGACAAATTTTGCTTATGATATTGTTGTTGCTCGTAAAGAACTTGTAGATTTTATTGTTAGAGCTGAATTGCCATTTTCATTTGTTCAAAATCATGATTTTAAAGGTATGATTCAGCGTGCTTTCTGTCCTCAATATAAAGGAATTTCAGCTTCTACTTGTAAAAGGGATGTGATGAAAAAGTTTTCTAAAGAGAAGAATGATCTGCAAGTTGTTTTTGATAAACTTAATTCCAAAATATGTTTTACCTCTGATATTTGGTCATCACGACAAAAAATGGGTTACATGTCTCTCACAACACATTTTATTGATAAAGATTGGTTATTAAATAAGAGAATAATCTGTTTTAAAATGATTGAGTATCCACATAGTGGATCCTCACTTGCCTCTCATATTTTTGATGAATTGGTATCTTGGCGCATTCATAACAAAATATTTACTTTGTCATTAGATAATGCATCAAACAATGACAAAGCTGCACTTGAACTTCCTAATCTTCTTATGATTGATGGTTTGCTTAAGGATTTATTTCATGTTCGTTGTTCTTGTCATATATTGAATTTGATTGTTCAAGATGGATTAGAAATTTTGTCCCCATCTATTGATAGAATTATTGATGTTGTACGTAACATGAATAGTTCTAATAAAAGGCATGAAGTATGGGTAACATGTTGTAAGGACTTTGATATGCCAAAAAAAAACATTGACAATGATGTGCCTCATAGGTGGAATTCCACCTATGAACTTCTGCATCTGGCATTACAATATAAAATTCCTTTGAATAGATATATCCATAAGATTAACGAAACAAGTTCTTCTAATTTAGCTATCCCTACTGAAAATGATTGGATAGTTGCTAAGCTTGTATGTGGGTTTTTGTCTATTTTTGATTCTTCAACAAAGGTATTTTCTGGTGTTTACTATCCTACATCAAGTCGTGTTATTAGTTGTTTAGTAGATATTCATGAAACATTTTCTGTTTATGATAACTTTGGTTTGTTTAACAATGCTTTGATTAAGATGAAGGAGAAATTTAATAAATATTGGACTGAATTTCCTACAATTTTCTGCTTTGCTACTATTCTTGACCCTAGGTTTAAATTATTTGCAATTGAAGAATGGTTAAAGATAATGCATATTGAGGAAGACAAAATTAGTCAAAAAGTCAGAAACATTAAGCAATTATTATTTGAATTATATGATGTTTATAAGAGAAAGGTTGTGATTAGTGAGAGCCATATTGTGTCATCTATGAATTTGTCTTCTAGTCCTTTGAGTGAAGGTCCTAGTTCAATATCTTTACCTATTGTTAGAAATTTCTCTATGCATAGTTTGAAAAAAGCTAAGGTTTCACATTCTAGTTCTACCACCGGCTCTGATTTACAAATTTATCTTGATTTGCCAACAATTGAGGTTGATGATGATAATTCTTTTAGTCTTTTGGGTTGGTGGAAATCAAATCAACCATTGTATCCTATTCTCTCTCTTATTGCTCGTGATGTGCTAACAGTTCCGGCATCTACTGTAGCTTCAGAATCATGTTTTAGTGCAGGTGGTAGAATTGTGTCTGAAAATAGGGCAAGTTTGAATCCTAGTACAATAGAAGCTTTAATTTGTTTGAAAGATTGGATGTTGGCTAGCTCAAGAATGCAGGATGCTCTTCTACAAGAGAAATGGGCAGAAGAATTAATGAATGTTAAAGCATCGAGACCAGATTGGATGGTGGATAGTGATGTTGAGGTGGTTGAGAGTGATAGTGAGACCATTCTTTAATAAATTTGTAATATAATTTTTGAACGGATCAAATTGTAATATGGCTATGAATCATTTAAATTGATAGTATAGTAAATATGATTTGAACTTGAAGGGTGCTTGTGGTACTCTTTTTCCTTACCTTATTTTTTCCCTAAAGGGTTTTGAGGGTAAGGTTTTAATGAGGCCACGTTTTGCACCCTCGAGTATGTTTTTCTACTATTATTTTTGTTTTGTATGTTTTTTTAATTTTTTTTTTCTAATCTGAATTTATAATTAAAAAAAGCCCAATTAGGCCCGGCCCGAATTGGGTTATTTGGCCCGGCCCGATAAGCCCGATAAAAGCCCGGCCCGATAAATTACTTGGGCTTTTATTTATATGACTAAACCCGCCCGGCCCGGCCCGGTATTTTTCAAAATATTAAATAAGCCCGGCCCGGCCCGGTCCAAGCCCAAAGAATTTGGGTCGGGCTTGCCCGGCCCGGCCCAATGATGAGGGCTAAGTAAACTCATCATAATATATAAGCTTTTTAACCAATTCACCCCTTGAACTTGTACTCCCTTGCTATTCCCCCTATGAACTTATATTTCAGCCTAATTTTCTCAATGAACTCTTCTAAATTATGGTCAATTTACCCTTAAAACTGGATACCAATTATAAATTTGGACACATACGACTAATCTTGTATTTTAATTTTAAATTACATAAATAAACATTTAATCTCAATCATATTCACGCACATGCATTAATCAAGCTCCTGTGAAGAACACAATCATATCAATGACATTCTAATTAGCACTTAAAGGCCCCGTCGATGTAGGAAATCGTATGCTAGTTCTAAGTGCTTGAGCATGTGTTCACATATAGGTTCAATAAGAAATTAGGCCATTCAGAAACATTCAACAATATGAATCAAGACAACATATAGGTTCAATAACTGATTTTTTAACATTTAATTAACAATATTATTCACAATAGTAAACCCGGTGAATTAACATTTAATTAACTCTTGGATGTTAAGTATTGGATGCCCATGGGACTAGGAACAAGGAGATTTTGTAATACCTTATAAGTATATGTCTTTTTGATAGTTATATGAAATATTGTAGTGACTGCTTAAACAACGATCTAATGTGTGTGATAAGGTTAATTACGATGTGACTGAAATTGGAAAAGCAAATATTTGCACCTAAAGTAAAAGTATAAATATATGATGCTATAATATTATTTAGAAATGGTTGATTAAAACAATAACTTGAATTGATAAGTAGTCACGAATGAAAAGTACTTAACCGTTCATGCACAAAATGTGCTAATTTAGAGAGCGAATGCTGCTCTGTCACGTGCCTTGTAACAGACCTGAAAGAGAGGAAGTTGGTTGGTCGGTTAGAGTTTAGGCACAGGTGTGGTGCCAGCCCAAAGGTATTCCGACGCCCAAGTTAGCGGTCGGTCTGAGATGTAAGGCGAGGGGTGAATAGTATAGTGTAAAGTAATAGTGAATAGTTAATGATAAACTTTATATGACAAATGGACCCCTTTTGTATGGGTGTGGTGAGTATAATAAATACATTATCTCGATGTGAGACAAATGTCAATTGTTGTAGGACCGACAAGTGGAAGGTGAGGGCTGTAACGACCCCTCCCGAATATCGGGATTTAATAATATTTAATTATGATTTACTAATATGGGATTAGTTGAGTAATTTCAGACGAATTGTGCAAAATGACCGTTTTGCACCTAGGCGTGGGCAAAACGTTGACTTTTAATTCGGACGGTCAAATGGACTTTGACTAATGACTGTGACGTATTTTAGGACGTCACGAGTTCATAGACAGGTGGCACGTTCGATTCCGAAATTCGTGGAAGAAGTTATGATGTTCGGAAGCCCAAGGGCATTTTCGTAATTTGGACGAAATGGGGGAAAATGTTGACTTTTTGACCGGGATATCCGATGGACGAGGGCCAAGGACAGTTACATAGAGCTAGTTGATACGAATTCATAGACAGGCGGCACGCCGAAATCGGACTTCGTACGGGGAAGTTATGGTCTAAAACGTGGAATCGGGGAAATTTACGTCTCGGTAACCGTGTCGATTATTTTATTCTGAATTGGGGGTTGGAGGACACTTGGATGAGTGACAAGTGTCACTCACCCATTGGCTAGATTGGATCAAGTTCCACTAAGGCAATTAAATAGGATTAAAACTACCTTTTAATCTCAGCCATTTATTAAAAACAACTCAGATTGCATCTAAGCCCTTGATCTCATTTCCATGGTTGAATCTGGACCATTGGTTTTTTCTCTTTTCTCTTTTAATGGATCAGACACCTCACTCTCTCATTTTCATTCCCTCACCGTGGACACTTCTCTTCATCAAACTTCATTCTCCTATTTTCTTCTACAAACCCAAAAACACCATATGCACCATTTTCCTTCATTTTTCATTTTCTAACAAACACACCACCCCCACCTCACCACCATGAACGTGTGAGCTGAGTGTGACCGTTAGTGAGTAAGAGGCTGAGGACACGACGGTGGTGGCTGACGGTGGAGGACGACGAAGCTCGACCGTGAGGTAAGGAAATATTCAAAAATCCAAGTTTCGGTTTTGTAGGTTTTTGGCTAATTCTATGAATTGGGAAATATTTCTGGGAACTCTAGGAGTCTAATAGGATTGTTTTTGAAGGTTGGAATGGCCAGAAATGACCGTGAACGGCGAGGGAAACTCCGGCCGCCATTGATGACGGATGAAGGTATGGTTTTGGACATTTTGTTCCGTTTTAATTAACTAGAAAGATTAGAAATGAGATTAGGAACATATTAGGATTAAAATGGGATGGAATGGACCTAAAATGGACCTTGAACCGGTCCAAAAACAGAGAAAACACGACGGTGAACAGTGTCGTGAATAGTAACTGGTTCAGCTGGGTGTTGGTGACGATGAACAGTGATCTGAGCCTTCTTGGGGTGTGTGAACAGTAATTTGGGAAAATGTTCAACATATGAAATCTTCTATTCGATGTAACGAACATTTTGGGACTGGTTTTGTGTCGATCGGACACCGTCTCGATATGTTTCGGGGTATCAGAAGGTTTAGGGACGGTTTAAAAATAGTTAAAAGTTCAGGAAAATCATGAGCCTTTGGTAGGAGGTTAATTAAGTAGTTAGTAACCTTCTATTAAAATTTGGGCAGGTTTGGGAGTCCCGGTGATAGCGATTGGCTCGGGAGAGCCTATGGCACGCAAATCGAGGCGCAACTTTTGAACGGTCTGTGCGTGGACATTGGTTTTATAAATTCGATGTATGCATAACTGTTTCACGATTGTTATAAATGTGATTAAATGATTTATTTTGGATATCGGTGAATTTATACGATTTCACGCATTACGAGGCGATTTACGTGTTTTCACGTAAATCAAAGTTTTCTGGATTTGCACTGATTTCCATAATTGTGGTTGGATATGATTTCATGAAACGGTTACGGATTTGATTAAGTAAATACGGGCCAGGGGCCCAGTTGACTTATGAAATCGGGCCAGGGGCCCAGTTGACTTGTGAAATCGGGCCAGGGGCCCAGTTGATTTGTATATGTGATTTCGGGTCGGGGACCCTAAAATGGAATTGAATAAATGATTTCGGATTTAATAATCAACTATTTGGACTTATGACGGTTTTATGGAAATTCGGGGCAGGGCCCTTGTGATATTTTGGAAATGAATAATAAAATGTGTTCCATAAAACCATCTTGATATGAGAATATATATATTGGTCTCCTCCAAGTGTCGGGGACACTGGAGAAGTCACGGTGCATTGTCTGAGAGGGGTCATTGTACGGAGCTACCGGACCGTATAGTGATTCAGGAGCAGGATTGCTATGATTAGACGTCCAGGACGTCAGACATCGGGGATGTCAGAGATATGGACCCGGTGAGACCCCGGGCAGCACGCGTTGCTTAATACCGTGAGATATGACGTCGGGGACGTCAAGCGTCAGGGACGCTAGGCATCGGGGATGCCGGAGATGGAAAAATAATAAATGTATATTACTGGATTTATGAAATAACTCTTGGATTGACTTTTGGGATTTGAAACTATGCTTATGGTTTCCGGGCTAAGGCCCTAATGGTTATTTTGAAATAAATATGTGATTATTGGTTTTTGCTGCATGCATATGTTTTTACTGAGGGGCATAAATGTCTTTATAAATGTTTTAAACATACTTGTTTATTTTCGTCCACTCACAGCTTTTGTTTTTAATGCCCTTCAGGTTGATTCCGGAAGCGACTGCAGCAGAGACTGGGACATCACACACCTCCTCCATCGATCCTTGCGCACTCTGCAAGCCTGACTACGCCCAAACTACGCATTAAATTAAACACGTAATTTGAGTATTGTGCAATTTAAACCCTTTTTGTGTAGATGTAGTATTGGTAAATAGGGATCGTTCTTAATCGGGGAAATTAGGGAACATTAATAATGTGTTAGTGGGAGATGAATAAAAGAATAATGAATTAAAGAATTAAATAATCAAAAAAAATAATAAATTAAAGAATAGATGAATAAGAGAATAAAGAAATAAGAGAATCAAAGAATAAATAATTAAAGGAATAAAAGAATAAAAGAATTAAAAGAATAAAAGAATAAAAGAATAAAAAAAGGGGGGTTTTGAAAAGATTTATAACTAAATTAAAGAAAACACTAATTAAGAATTAAAATGCAAATGCTCATGCTAATTGGAACTTACAAACCATAGAGTAGTTTCATAGACAAAACTCACACTTTTACGTAAGTAATTTCGAATTAACAATCACATTATTTAAACTACTCCTAAAAATAGATTTCTTTCTAATATTTTGCTCATAATAAACCAATCACGAAATCCTACCTTTATCATCTCAAATACTTACATATATCTTTCAATATTATAAATGCATCAACCATTAACGTGCGTCAAACATCAATATGCTTCAAACATTTACAACATGATTTACCTTAAGTTTATAATTAAATGCGCCGACAGCGATCAACATTTAATCTTTTCAATTCTACTCTAAGTGCACCGACAGCGGATAAAACACTTAACATCAAATTGAAGTTTAAGCACTAAAACATATGAAATAAAAGAAATTCAAAAAGTAAAACACATGGAGATTGCATTCTTACTTACAAATGTTAGAAAGAAGATACCAAGATCAAACTAAAGAAGAAATGAAAATAACATAAATTAAGAATAAGAATTAAAAGGAAACTACTTAATAAGAAAATCTACAAGAAGTTAAAATGGTCCCCAAAAATGTCTCTCAAAAGAGAGAAACAAAGAACTACACCAAGACTAGAACTAAGAAAAATGAAAGAAATGGAAGAATGAAACTAATGGGGGACTCTCCAAATACATGAAATGACCTCCCTATTTATAGAGGGAGTGCCAAAATTGTTTAATTAAAAGTACAAAATTAAAATATAAAAATAGCAATAAAATAGTACATGAAGAAGTGATGGAAATGATGAGATTGGGTGGGAAAAGATGCTGATTTTGGGGCAAATATGCTGATTTTAGGGAAAAGTGGCTGATTTTGGGGAAAAGTTGCTGATTTTGGGACAAATATGCTGATTTTGGGAACTATTGGGGGGCTGCTGGATTTTTGGCTTGGGATGTTGGATTTCAGCAGCTTCCCACCGAATTTCCTTGCGATTTTCGGTGGTTTCTCATATTTCGTCCATAATTTCTTCATTATAATTCCGATCGGGACGATTCTTTCACCAAAATGCTCCAAATTCCAAGCTTTATTTATTTCTACAAAAATATCACAAAATAAATTAATTTGTCTAATTATTTATTATTTTAATATTAAAAGTCAAGTATAAAGGGTATAAAATAATATAAAATAACGCTTATTTGAGGACCTATCAAATACCCCCACACTTAAACTTTGCTAGTCCCTAGCAAATACTAAAATTAAACTACGAATTCAAAACAAGTAACCTTTAACCATTTGTCTCAATATTTCATTATTACGATCATGACATAAAAGATTTTCACTTAAAGCGTTTAAGCATATGGAATTCAAAAGTTAATACTTTGTAACAAAATGCTTCAACAAGTATGATAATGAGTAAATATGGTGAAATGGATCTCAACATGAATAAAACAAGTATGAATCAACTCACAAGGATATGCACTCATAAATTCACTCAATTTTGTAAGGGTTTGTGTTTGCACTCAAAGTATGTGAGAAATACTCACATAATCGAAATGAAGTACTTTTGTAAAATCTCAAACAAACACCTCAAGATAAAAACAACACATACTTGCGCAAATGAACCAAAACCATAAGCTTACTCAAGTGATTACTCAACTAATCAAAATTTACCATCTTAAGGATCATAAGGTCTTTACGAAGGTTGTAATGGGGCTAAGTTTAGAGGCAAGGAATATATAGGACAAGTGGTGCTCAATTCGTTCCAAGACTCAATAGACTCCCAAAACGTATCATAGCTTCCCAACCTTAGTGCAATGATGTCAGTAATCCATCCTTTCGAACATAGGCCTAATTCCATCATGTTGGGCCTCATAATCATTCTTTGTGTCGGATTTACAAATGTGAGGGACTTAACTCAAACATTACATAACCAAACCTTATTACGTTGATCGAGACTCAACTTTTTCTTTTTTTCGTTTTTTTTTCTTTTTTTTTTATTTTTTTTGATTTTTTTTATACCAAGGTAATAACATGTGTCAACAATACAACAAAGCTTGAGTCGATAAATCCAAATAATTCACATAAAAGTCTTTCCAACATCATTATTTTCTCTTTACACAATCATTATGTCTTCAACCGAGTCCTTGGAACAAGGGTAAAGGATGTCTATACTAAGCTCAAGTGTTTAGATAATCATGGTGATGAAAGAAAAGCTTAATGTGGGCTCAAAAGAGGTTAAAACTAAGGGGGTCGCAACTTGTGCGCACAAAATAGGGAACATGGATGTTTGAATTTGTGGTGTTAACCCTAATGCCTTAATCATTTCCAAAATCAGAGAGTTTATTGACTTAAAAGCTTTGAAAATCACATAGAATAAGTTCTAGTACTCTAGAGTTCATTAAAAGCTATGACAAGCAGTTATGAGGCATATGTATATCAATTTAAACAAAGAACTTATGAATCACTCATCAAAGATGTATATAAGGTTCTAAAGCTCACATAAGGTTCATATGATTCATACTTATCTTATTATGCTCGTTTATGTACCAATTTACATGCATTATCTTCAAGTTATAACACTTAGTCACAAAATATTAACAAACAAATTCAAGTTGTAGTGATCACCTTTATAGCCATAACATATTCATTTCCGTTCATTTATATCATTGACAAGTTAAATGGCAACTTAAAACTCATAAAAACACTAAGTTAAAAGATTCAAGAATTTTTTTTTTTCATTTTTTTTTCCATCTTTTTTTAAATTTTTTTTTTAATTTTATATTTTTTAATTAATTTTTTTTTTCATTTTTTTTAACTCAAAATTGTAAACCATTCCCCCACACTTAAATTCTACATTGTCCTCAATGTAGGAAAATACGTAGTAATTAAATATAGAATCAAAGTAAGGAAGATGATTTACGAAAATAATAGGAAAACATTAAATAAACAAAATAAAAGAGAGTGAAGGGTAGAAGGATAGCAAATCTGTATTGATGACTCCTTCACATCTCGGGAACACATTGGGTTGCCTCCCAACAAGCGCTTGAAGTTTAACGTCCATCCAGCCTAGACAGAGATGCAAGTTAGTTAGTCAGAGATGTACGTTAGTCAAGAATGCAAATTAGATATGCAAATTGAAGTTAAGGATGCAATTTGAGTTAAAGATGTAAGTTAGAGGAAGAGTGCAATGCAAGTTAAACTACATATGCAAGTTAAGTGAAAATGCAAGTTAAATGAAAGATGAAATGCAAGTTAGAATGAAAGATGAAATGCAAGTTAGAATGAAAGATGCAAGTTAGAATGAAAGATGAAATGCAAGTTAGAATGAAAGATGCAAGATAGAATGAAAGATGAAATGCAAGTTAGAATGAAAGATGCAAGTTAGTTACACTAAAGATGCAATTTAATTTTGTCATGACAAATAATGTAAATTAAGATATAAACAATATTTAAATGTCGGGGGAAGTCAAAGATATATATGGTTCGCATAGCTTCAAAGTTTAGATGGAGACTTATACGTCCGTGCGGCCCAAGTAAATATCTTGGATTAATTCAACTGTTTGGGCAAGTTCAAAAGTGACCAGGTTAGAAAGAATACACATAAGAGGTAGGGCTAATTTCTTAGACCCAAAACCCGTTATAAGTACCGTCTCTTGTCCTAGACATCACCCTCGAAAATTTCTTACTCCAGAGGAATTAAGATGACTCAAGTGTTAACAATTACCGTGGGTGAGAGTTAATAGAAGAGTCTTCGCCGATTAAAGATTAAAATTTAAACTTCGAAGCACAAGTGATCTACATATAGCCGAGACTAATGCATGAATGCAATAACTATTTACAAGTATGTTTTTATGCACAATTTACAAATATAACATGACAATTACATATGAACAATTTATATAAGTATGAACAATTTATTTACAAGTATGGTTTCATTAACAAGTAATGACATTTACAAAACAAATTCTCATTAACAAACTAATATATGTATAAGATTTATTTAACCATTGAGATTTACACTAACACAAAGTGAAGATAAGAAATTTAAATTTATTATTTTTTAAAATTTATGTTTTTTTCGGAATTTAAAAAAAAATAAATGAAGTTTTTTTTTTTACGAATTTTATGCTTTTTTTTTATTTACAAAACAATATAAAAATAAAAATAAGGAAAAGTGAATAATTACTATAAGCATTTATGAACATTTAAAAAGAATGAACATTATGTACAAGTATGAACAAGAATAATATAACAAGTAAGAGAATTATAAACAAACATAAATGAAAGTCTATTATGAACAAGTATGTATGTATATTATAAAATATAAAAGTTATGAACAATTTATGAACAAGTATAAAAGGTAACAAGTAACATATATACAACATTTATTTACAAGTATGAATTAACACTAACATAAAGCTAAGATAAGATTTTTTTTAATTTTTTATTTACTTTGATTTTTTTAAAATTTAAATTTAAATTTTATCAAGACATAACCAAATAAATAATTACATAAGAATAAAATAAGTGTAATCAAAAAGTTAATGGAATAAAAAGTTAATGAAATAAAGTTAATGGAATAAAAAGTTAGTGGAATAAAAAGTTAATGGAATAAAATTAATGGAATAAAAAGTTAATGAAATAAAAAGTTAATGGAATAAAAAGTTAATGGAATAAAAAGTTAGTGGAATAAAAGGTTAATGGAATAAAGTTAATGGAATAAAAGTTAATGGAATAAAAAGTTAATGGAATAAAAAGTTAGTGGAATAAAAAGTTAATGAATAAATTTAAAGTTAAAGGAATAAAGAAAAAGTTTATGGAATAAAATTAAAGTTAATGGATTAAAGAACAAGTTAGAAAGTGTAAAGAAAACAAAAAATAAAAGTAAGGAAAAGTGAATATGTACAATATACATTTATGACAAGTATCAATTTTAATATGAACAAGTAAAAGTAAAAGTAAACAAATGAAATTAAATTATGAACAAGTATCAATTTTAATATGAACAAATACAAAAAAAAAATTATGAACATTTATGAACAAGTATAAATTAGAAATTAAGAATAAGTAAAGTATGAGCATTATAAACAAAAATAATAAGAACAATAATAAGATGGATAAATATAATATTAACAAAAGTAAAATTTATAAACAAGTATAATATGCACAATTTATATACATACACTAACAAATTAAAAATGATTTTCAATTTCCCCGGCAACGGCGCCAAAAATTGACTACGCCCAAACTACGCATTAAATTAAACACGTAATTTGAGTATCGTGCAATTTAAACCCTTTTTGTGTAGATGTAGTATTGGTAAATAGGGATCGTTCTTAACCGGGGAAATTAGGGAACATTAATAATGTGTTAGTGGGAGATGAATAAAAGAATAATGAATTAAAGAATTAAATAATAAAAAAAAATAATAAATTAAAGAATAGATGAATAAGAGAATAAAGAAATAAGAGAATCAAAGAATAAATAATTAAAGGAATAAAAGAATAAAAGAATTAAAAGAATAAAAGAATAAAAGAATAAAAAAAGGGGGGTTTTGAAAAGATTTATAACTAAATTAAAGAAAACACTAATTAAGAATTAAAATGCAAATGCTCATGCTAATTGGAACTTACAAACCATAGAGTAGTTTCATAGACAAAACTCACACTTTTACGTAAGTAATTTCGAATTAACAATCACATTATTTAAACTACTCCTAAAAATAGACTTCTTTCTAATATTTTGCTCATAATAAACCAATCACGAAATCCTACCTTCATCATCTCAAATACTTACATATATCTTTCAATATTATAAATGCATCAACCATTAACGTGCGTCAAACATCAATATGCTTCAAACATTTACAACATGATTTACCTTAAGTTTATAATTAAATGCGCCGACAGCGATCAACATTTAATCTCTTCAATTCTACTCTAAGTGCACCAACAGCGGATAAAACACTTAACATCAAATTGAAGTTTAAGCACTAAAACATATGAAGTAAAAGAAATTCAAAAAGTAAAACACATGGAGATTGCATTCTTACTTACAAATGTTAGAAAGAAGATATCAAGATCAAACTAAAGAAGAAATGAAAATAACATAAATTAAGAATAAGAATTAAAAGGAAACTACTTAATAAGAAAATCTACAAGAAGTTAAAATGGTCCCCAAAAATGTCTCTCAAAAGAGAGAAACAAAAGAACTACACCAAGACTAGAACTAAGAAAAATGAAAGAAATGGAAGAATGAAACTAATGGGGGACTCTCCAAATACATGAAATGACCTCCCTATTTATAGAGGGAGTGCCACAATTGTTTAATTAAAAGTACAAAATTAAAATATAAAAATAGCAATAAAATAGTACATGAAGAAGTGATGGAAATGATGAGATTGGGTGGGAAAAGATGCTGATTTTGGGGCAAATATGCTGATTTTAGGGAAAAGTTGCTGATTTTGGGGAAAAGTTGCTGATTTTGGGGCAAATATGCTGATTTTGGGAACTATTGGGGGGCTGCTGGATTTTTGGCTTGGGATGCTGGATTTCAGCAGCTTCCCACCGAATTTCCTTGCGATTTTCGGTGGTTTCTCATATTTCGTCCATAATTTCTTCATTATAATTCCGATCGGGACGATTCTTTCACCAAAATGCTCCAAATTCCAAGCTTTATTTATTTCTACAAAAATATCACAAAATAAATTAATTTGTCTAATTATTTATTATTTTAATATTAAAAGTCAAGTATAAAGGGTATAAAATAATATAAAATAACGCTTATTTGAGGACCTATCAAAGCCCGTTTGGGTAGTGGCAACAGGTTATCCCTTGTCTGACACCTCTTGTCAGACGGGAGCATGACACATTCCATGGTAATCCCGGGGGGATTGGGATGGGTCGTGTTAAGGGCAGTCCACGTGTCGGTGTTGTCTAGACTCTACTAGGGTTTGCTCACTTGAGTGGCCCTAGACCCTTGAGCTTGTGGAGATGTGTTGGGGGGAAGTACTGGGCCTTTGGGTTGGTCTGGGCCGACGTGCCGACCGATAGAGGGTTGGGCCTCCAATGTTGGTCTGGGCTTGACATGGTGTTGATAGAGGGCTTTGGTGTAACACCCCAGAAATTCGGAAAATGTAATATTGTGAAATATTGAATAAAATGATGTTTTTACCCTTGTGATTCGTATGGTCAAATCGTTGACTTTTTGATTGGAGGGTCGAACTGTAACGCCTCGGACGTTCCGGAAATGTAATATTATAAATTATTGAATAAAATGACGTTTTTACCCCTGTGGTTTGTGTGGTCAATTTGTTGACTTTTTGATTGGGAGGTCGAGCGGACGTGGAGTGATGACCGTGACGTAGTTCGGGACGTCACGAGTTCATAGACAGGTGGCACGTTCGATTCGGACGAGCAGGGTGAAAGTTATGATGTTCGGAAGTTCAGGGGCATTGCCGTAATTGGGCGTTACTAAGGGGAAAAAGTTGACTTTTGCTCGACAATGGATTTGCATTTGACTCGAAGACCGTTGTGTTCGTCTCGACGCCCCGAGTACAACGACAGGCGGCACGCTTAAATCGGACGTCGGCTGACCGAGTTATGGGTCACGGAAGTTGGAGGGCATTTTGGTAATTATTGCACAGAGGGGCATTTTGGTCATTTCACGGTGGTTACTGTAGCACCACCGTGAGAAACAGAGTGCGGCCGTGGTGTTTTTGAGCGTGCATTTGTTTATGGCTAAGTGGACTGGTGAGTGGGTTTAGTTTATGGTTTTTGAGGTTGTGGGAAGCAGCCATGCGTGTCTGGGCAGAGACTGACTGCACGGGAGGAACGAGAAATGGCTGTGGTCTCTGTGTTTGCGGGAAACCGTTTTCAGAGGCCTCAGTTGGTCTCCCACGGGCTGTTGGCCACACCGATCGAATAACTGAGTATGGGAGTGGAGTGAGGATTGAATTGGGGTCATTTGTGCATTAGTGAGAGGGTTGAGTTTGAGAGAAACAGTGAGAATTCAATTTCGGGTTTTTGGGGGGAAATCGCAGAGTTCAATTTCTAAGGGTCGAGGGATCAATCTAAACACACTGTGAGTCTTCTGGGAGTGACAGAATCTCAGCCGTGCAAGAATTGAAGGAATTCGAGCACGGATTGCCCAAGAACCCAGAGTCCAGTTCGAAGGAAAAACCAGTTGGAAGGAAAATTGAAGATCAAATTGTAGGGACTTTCAAGCTAAACCAAGGGCCATTCTAGTCTTCTGGGAGCAAAAGGAAACCAACCACGTCGATTTCGGGGGACGACACTCACGAATTGGCCAAGAACGGAGCTCCCTGGTTCTGAGTATTTTCGAGCTTGAGGTCGACGACTTCCAGGTAACGGTGAGCCCAATTGATTGTACCAGTGTGTTCGTATAAGTTTCCTTAAGCTACTGGTGAAATTAATTTGAGTATGGAGTCAGTTTGGGTGAGTTTCAGAGGTCGACTTGTTCGACTGTGTGAGCTTGAGATGGGTCGATTTAGTATAAGTCGAGGCTAACCATTGATGCAGACCTAAAATAAATGAGTTAGAGAAGATAATAGGATCAAAAACGAGAGGAATTGATTGAGAATTGAGCTTAAACTGGTCGGGTTGAGTCGCGGGTAACAGACCCGTTTATCAGACTATCCGGGTAAGAACGATGACACTGTAGCTTGGCGCGTGGCCTTCACGCGCAGCCACTTTGGGCGGCGCGTGACGGCGCGTGCAATGTCATCTCCGATCACGGTCAACATGAGAAATGATCCTTTCAGTCTAATTAACATTTTCCCTTTGGGATTCGAGTTGTTCGGGAGTCGTTTGGGATAATCTCGGGAGCCCGGAAGTTTAGGCCCTTAAGGTTTATTTTGCCGAAAAATCCGGGAAAAATCTTACGAGCTATTTGGGGATGTTTGTAACCTTTCTTGTACATTTTTACAGGCCCGGACGCTTCCGAAGCTACGGAGGAGCACGCGGGACGCGATTGACGCGTCCTAAAACCGTGAGTGGACTTTTGATTTTCTAAATTGGGCATGCATGACTATTCTGCTTATTTATCTCATGGTTTTACATACGATTTTATGATGGTGATATGTTATATCGGTTTTACGTGTTTTTCACGTTTTTCGAGATATTTACCGTATTTCACGCATTTCGAGGTTACGATTTTCGCCTATGCATGCGTGATGATTTTGATAAAGTACCTGGATATGAATATGCATGTTTCGAATTTATGATGTTTGATCACATTGTGAAGTAATTTTTGGAAATTGCATGTGTTGGAATTTGCATGTGAATTCGGACATGAGTCCTGTTACGATGAGAAATGTTTTTGGAATAATGTTGGAAAAAGATTTGTGATGAATCCTGATTTATTATGTTTAAAAACGGTTTTGGGTTTAAAGACCCGGTTAATGGTTGGATCTGGTTTTGGGTTTAAAGACCCGGTTATTTAATGACGGGGGCGGGCCCGAAAATTGGGTTTAAAGACGCGAATTGAGTTTAAAGACTCGTGAGTTTAAAGACTCGATTATTACGATACCCCCGAGGCCTATTAATCATGTTTTGAGTTTAAAGACTCGTTGATATCCCGGGAAGGCCTAAAATTGAGTTTAAAGGCTCGGATGGATCCAACGGCATAATTGTGGTTATTGATTCACGTTTTACTTGATTTGTGCAATTAACGTTTCAAAATGACGGTTTCTGAAACCTGGCATTATTAAATAGTTTTTACATGAATTATGGCGATCCTTGGTAACGTTTTTCATGTGTTTCGGAAAAAGAGGTTTCAAATGTTAATATGCAAATTTTGAATGTTTGGTTATGCATGCGTGTTACAAAACTGGAGGGCGAACCCGATTTCGGAAAACTGTTCTTCCTTTAAAACTTATGTTTCGGTCCACTCACGCTTTATTGTTTTAAATTCTCTCTAGGTCGTGGTACAAGTGCGGGGGCAAGCGCCGAGGCAGAGGCGGAGGCATAAAGTTTTCCGTTGCGGAGTAGCTAGTTCACAGAGTAGGACTTGTTTTTTAACTTGTTTTGTAATATCGCTCTGTGAAACTGTGGACTTGACGTCCAGTCGGATGTATTTGTTTAATCTCCCTGGTCTGACAATGGGTGTGTTGTAATAATAATTAGTTTTCCAGTCTTTTGGGTTCGATTGTCAGACGGGAGCAGGATGCTTTCCGATTATCGAGGCGATAATCGGGGTGGGTCCCGTCACGAACAGACGTTGACTGATGACCGTGGCGTAGTTCGGGACGTAACGAGTTCATAGACAGGTGGCACGTCCAATTCGGACGAACAGGGTGAAAGTTATTGACAGGACCTATCCCAATCCCCTCGGGATTAGTGCGGGATGACCGTGCTCCCGTCTGACACGAAGTGTCAGACAAGGGATAATTCCGACCTTTGCCCTCCTGGGCTATCATAGTACGCCAGGATCCGGAGGAGGTATGTGATATCTCGGTCTCTGCTACAGTCCACATCCGTTGTCAACCTGAAGGGCAGTCAAAACATTAAAAACTGTGAGTGGACAAAACAAGAGTTTATAAAAACATTTCATAAGACATTTGTACCCTCCACTAAAAAGCATGCATGCATTCGAAAACCATTTATCCAACATTAACCATATGTGGGACTAAGCCCAAAGCAGATATAAACCAAGGTCGAAAGGACCACAATAAAAACGACCATACGGGCCACTGCCCAAATCCTTAAGAAACCAAGTACACGAGCCACTGCTCAAACCTTGTGCACACCTGTGCACACCACATATCATATATCATATATACATATAAGTCACACAACCAATCCTGTCACGGTATCCAAAGCTACGCGCGTGCTACCCGGGTCTCAATCCGAGTCTTCTCAAAGTCAAGGTCAATGTCCGCAGACCACTGATCCTACTCGAGGTAATAGTAACCATAGCCTTCCTGAGAGTAAGGAACCCAACTGGGGGGTGACTCCACTCAGTCGGTGCTCCGTGACTACTCCGGGGTCCACCCAGGCCAACGACCCTCCCCGGAGGAGATAATATAAGTGAAGGAAGGTAGATGAACATATATATACATAACATAAACATTCATAACCGGTTCCCCTGAACCGTCATGATCCATAATATCCATAATCAGGTAACATGCCGGTTCCCATAAACCGTCATGTACCGTAATAACCAACAAGGGTTCATGCCGGTTCCCATAAACCGTCATGAACCTGGGAATCCATTTAAGGTTCCCTGACCTGAAATCAAAACCGTAAAGTGACTGGGTCTCGTGCCCGAACATAGGACATCAACTGGGCACCGTGCCCAAAATCCAAGGTCGTATGCCTGAGACAAAACCAAATGGGTCTCATACCCGAGTTTATCCTTTTGAAATTCAAATCCAGTTCATTTAAATCAATACAGAGATACAGACCCGTATAAGCACCGTATAAGGCTTAAACCTCGAAATACGTGCTTATACGTAACCACATACAAATGCACCCATGGCATCATCAAACAAGTAATAAAACATATAATAAATATTTATGCATGCACCAATTTAGAAAATAAGGTCCACTCACAGACCGTCCGAGCTGCCGCCTCGATTTGCGTGCCATACGGCTCCCCGAGCCGATCACCGTCACCGGGACTCCCAAACCAGTCCAAATCGTAATAGAAGGTTACTAACTACTTAATTAACCTCCCATTAAAGCCCCGAAATTTTCCCGTATTTTTAACTATTTTTAAAACCGAACCTAAATATTCCGATGCCCCGAAACATATCGAGACGGTGTCCGATTGACACGAAACCAGTCCCAAAATGTTCGTTACATCGAATAGATGATTTCATATGTTGGAACCTTCCCCAGATTCCCTGCCACGCGCCCTCACGCGCCGCCTGAAGTGGCTGCGCGTGGGCTTCACGCGCCAGCTACAGTACCTGCTGACGTCATCGCTGACGTCAGCATGACGTCATCTGACAGCTGTCAGGTCTGACATGTCAGACTCTGATAGGTACCACGTGTCATGCTCCCATTGGTCCACGTCACGGTACTGTCAGTGCCACGTGGCAGTCTGACATGTGCCACGTGTCATCACGGCACTGGTCCACATCAATGACACGTGTCAGCCCCTGATTGGGCCACGTCACTGACATGTCAGTGCTGACTGTGCACTGACATGTGACACGTGTCGGCTGATGAGTGGTCCACGTCACCTGACAATCTGACAGGTGCCACATCATCATGCCACGTCACCACCTTCAACTACTCGACGGGTTGCCCCGAATACCAGTAACCGGGTCGCCGTGACTCGCGACTTGACCCGGCCGGTTCTGCGCCGTCCGGCCACCAAAACCGTTCCCATTTGTCCCATTCTCCTCGTCTCTCCCTAACCTAGAGTTCTAGGACCTTAAAATGGAAGAAAAACATCGAAAACCCGTACCTTCAATTCGGCCATGGCTGCCGTGACTTCTCCCGCCGTCCACGGCTGTTCCAGGCCGTCCAACGCCTCGAAACCAATCTCATTCATCTCCTGGGATCCCTAGAAACCTTACCCAATTAATGGAATCAAGTAAAAACCATTAAAATCAAATTTTCAAAATTTGAAATATTTTCACCTCACGGGTTCTCTCTCCCCGCCGTGTCCTCCGCCGTGGCTGGCCGTGGCTTGCCATCCTCAGCCTCCTTCCACCACCTCACGGTCATGTTCAACTCACACAAGCAAGGAATGGTGATGGTGTGTGTGTGTTTCGGATTTGTGAAGGAAAAAGGAAGAAAATGAAGAAGAAGATGAAGTGATGAAGGTGATGTCGTGGAAGAGAAGGGAGAAGGAGATGATGGCTGATGAGAGAAGAGAAATGGAGGGTGTGGATTTAAGGATGAATTGAAATGGATGGCCAAGATTGAATGGTGGGTGGATTTGATTAAAAAAGTAATTAAATAATATTATTTTATTATATAGATCCACATTTTGGGGGTCTAAGCCAATGGGATGAGTGACACTTGTCACTCATCCATGGGGCCCACCAAAATATCCACCCAATCAGATTTCGCCGAAACGTCCCCGTCTCGAAGTTCGTGCATAGTGAAATCGAACTTCCGTGACCCATAACTCTCCCGTTCGAAGTCCGATTTCAGTGTGCCGCCTGCCTATGGATTCGTATCGTCCTTATCTACGTAACGGTCTTCGGCCCTCGGCCATTGGACCTCCCGGTCAAAAAGTCAACTTTTGACCCCTTTTAACCAAAATTACCAAAATTCCCCTGAACTTCCGAACGTCATAACTTCCTCCCCGAACGTCGGAATTGAACGTGCCACTTGTCTATGAACTCGTGACGTCACGAACTACATCACGGTCATCAGTCAAAGTCCATTTGACCGCCCGATCGAAAAGTCAACATTTTGCCACCACTAGGGGCAAAACGGTCATTTCGCATCGTTCGTCCGATTTCGCTCTACTAATCACGGATTAGCCTCACTAATCGTGATTAGTCACTAATATAATCATGAAATTCGGGACGGATCGTTACAGTTATGATGTTCGGATGTCCAGGGGCATTATCGTAATTTGGACGTTATAGGGGAAAAAGTTGACTTTTTGTTTGACATTTGGTTTCCACATGACTCGAAGACCGTTAGGTTCGTCTCGACGCCCCGAGTACAACGACAGGCGGCACGCTTGAAACGGACATCGGGTGACCGAGTTACGGGTCACGGAAGTTGGAGGGCATTTTGGTAATTATTGACCTGAGGGCATTTTGGTCTTTTTACACGGTAGTTACTGTTCACCACCGTGAAAAACAGAGCGCACACGGCCTGCACGGCCATGCCGTGAATGTCTTGAGCGTGCAAATTGTTTAAGGTGGTAGTGGATTGATCAGATGATTAGTTTATGTGAATTGAGGTAGTGGGAGCATGACTGAGTGGCGTGAGCAGGTTGCAAGCACAGGCTGGGATTAAAAATTGGCCATGGTTTCTGTGTTGCGGGAAACAAATTTTCAAAGAGGAATCAGACGGTTTCTCACGGGTTGTTTGCCATTTGATCGATTAACTGAGTTAGGGGAAGTGAGAGGGTTCATTTGGAATCAGTTGAGAGTTGAGAGCCGGAGAGAGAAACGAGTGAGCTGAGTTTTGGAAATTTGGGGGGAAATTCAAAGGTTGAGTTTTGAGGTGAGTTGAGCTAAACCGTGAGTTGGATTAGCATTCTGTGGCCATTACAAACATCCCCGTGCAAGAATTGAAGAGGGTCGATCAAGGTTTGCTCAGGAACTCAAGTTCCAGTTTCTGGAAAAACACAGTGTTGAGGACGACGACTTCCAGGCCCGGACATTTCCGAAGCTACTGAGGAGCGCACGGGGCGCGATTGACGCGTCCTAAAACCGTGAGTGGACTTTTGATTTCCAAACTGTGCATGCATGACTATTTTACTTAATTATCTTGTGTTTTCACTCATGATTATATGATGATAAATATGCTATTTCAGTTTTACGTGATTTCACGCTTTTCGAGATAAATATCTTACTTCACGTATTTTGAGGTGACGATTTTCGCCTATGCATGAATGATGTTTTGATGAAGTAATTGGATATGATTATGCATGTTACGTATTTATGATGTTTTGATTATATTTGTGAAGTGACCTTCGGGAATTGCATGTTTTGGAATTGCATGTGAATTCGGACATAAGTCCTATTATGAAAAGATATGATTTCGAAATGATTTTTGGAAAACGGATCGTGTTGAATCCTGGCTTATTGTGTTTATAAATGGTTTTGGGTTTAAAGACCCGGTTGATTGTTGGATCTGATTTTGGGTTTAAAGACCCGGTTGATTGATGATGGGGGCGGGCCCAGTAAATTGAGTTTAAAGACTCGTGAGTTTAAAGACTCGGTTATGGTAATACCCCCGAGGCCTATTGATTATGTTTTGAGTTTAAAGACTCGTTGATATCCCGGGAAGGCCTGATAATGAGTTTAAAGACTCGGATGGATCCAACGGCTTAATTGTGATTATTGATTCCCTTTTTTTTACTTGGTTTGCGTAAATGATGATGCAAATGACAATTCTGGATTTTGGTAATATTATCTTATTTTACACGAGTTGTGATGGTTTTTCTGCAAAGTTTTACACGTGTTTCGGAAAAAGAGTTTTCAAATGTTAATACGCGGTTTTTGAATATCTGGTTATGCATGCGTGCTATAAAACTGGAGGGCGAACCCCGATTTCATTAAACTGTTTTCTGCAAACCTTTGTTTCGGTCCACTCACACTTTGTTGTTTTAACTACCCTCCAGGTTGTGGTACAAGTTCGGGGGCTAGCGCCGAGGCAGAGGCAGAGGCATAAAGTTTTTCGTTGCGGAGTAGTAGTTCACAGAGTAGGATTTGTTCTTTAATTTGTTTTGTAATATTATGCTCTGTGAAACTAAGGATTTGAGGTCCAGTTGGTTGTCTTTGTTTAATCTCCCTGGTCTGACAATGGGTGTGTTGTAATATTATTTTGGTTTTTACGGTCTTTTGGATTCGATTGTCAGACGGGAGCAGGATGCTTCCCGATTATCGAGGCGATAATCGGGGTGGGTCCTGTCATTTGGTCGGTCTGGAGCCGATGCGCCGACCGACAGAGGGCTTAGCCTCCAAAGTTGATATAGGCTGATGTGGTAATTGGCAGGGGGTTGGGTTTCCTGGTCGATCTGGGCTGATATGGTATCAACAGATGTAAAATTTGGTATTGCTTAAGGATTAATTGTTAATTTATTACCTTCCCGATATGTTTAATAACCAAGGATATGGATAATATATCAATAAGCCATAATTACGTGTGTTATGGGAAAATTGATAATTGTTATAATTGTGCTCTAGAAATTTACTTGCAAAGATTAATTAATTTTGACAACTCAATTCACCAATTGCAAAGTTGAACTTATTTTCAAATTTCAGAAATTTACTTGCAAAGATTAATTAATTTTGACAACTCAATTCACCAATTACAAGATTGAACTTATTTTCAAATTTCAAGGATGCAATTTTTTTTAAGGAGGGGAAATTGTAATGCCCTGGACTTTCAAAAGATTAGAAATGACCATTTTGTCCTTAAGAAGTTAAAATATTGTTTTTTTCGTCAGGATATCTTATGGATATACTGAGAGTACCGTTACTAAGGTTTCGACATCTTGAGTACATAGACAGGTGGCACGTTAACATCGGAGATCAGATAGGTTTGTTATGAGGCTAAAATGATCAAGGGCATTATGATAATTATGGACAAAAAAGGTAACCTTGTAATTTCACATTTGGACATGTGAAAAATGTGATGTTCTAGAAGGACCTTCAAAATTCTTCCACTCTCCTTCTCACTGACTTGCTACATGTATATATACATGAAAGATGATGGAAAAATGGGGGTGATTCGGTGGATAAAGGCCGAAGGCCATGAAAAACTACAAACTCACACATCGTGAGCTGTTTAGGGAAACATATTGGGAAGAAATGATGGGATAAGAAGAATGAGTGAAAAAGGGAGAGAGTGAGGTAAATTAGGGTGTGAAAGGAGGAGGAAATAAAAAGGGTGGAGGTGGAACCCGTGAGGTCCCTTATCGGGTGTTCAGTTTAGGACCAGAATACAGTCTCACGTGTGCACTGATACGCTTCTGGTGGCCAAGTGACCCTCCTATGTCAGGGCCCACCCTTAATCCCCCGGGATTAAGGGCTAAACCCCGCTCCCGTCTAACGTACGCATGGCACGAGGGCTAAACAATCGCCTAACCTCCGTGCGACACGTAAGTCGGACAAGGGAGTTCCAGTCCAACCACCTCAACAACCTCAAGCTTCCCAGAGTGCGCAGAGTCTACTGTGGATTGTGCATGTGATGTCTCCATCTCTCTTAACCGACAGCCCGCACTGCAGCAACCTGGAGGGTATCGAAAACACGAAAAGACTGTGAGTGGACAAAAATAAAGTTTAAAATTCAAAACAGTTATCAGAAAACACAAATAGTTATACCCTCCGTGTAAAAAACCAATGCATGCATATCAATTACGTCATAAAACAATATACGAAAACTAAACACATTTTCCTTTTCCCAATCCCGGGCCTCAGCCCCCAAATCACCGAAAACCATTTTATCCGGGCCACTGCCCAAAACATCATCATCAAGTCTTAGTGAAACCCAAAACATATTTAAAGCCACAATTTTATCCATCGAACCTGCTGGATCTATCCGAGTCTTTAAACTCCCGAGTCTTTAAACTCAATCCAGGCCTCAATAATATCCGAGTCTTTAAACTCCCGAGTCTTTAAACTCAAAGGCCTACGGGGGAAATCAATATATCCGAGTCTTTAAACTCCCGAGTCTTTAAACTCAATCCGGGCCCGTCCCCCGTCAAATATATCCGGGTCTTTAAACCCAATATCCAGATCCAGCAAATCCAATCCCAAAACCATTTGAAAACCTTTTTGCAATTCCAATTCCATATCCAAATCCGAATCCGAAACCACTGGTCTGATGCCCTTCCGGCATCCATAACCGTCATTCCGAATCCAGACCCAGAACTCATTTCCTTCTCATTTCCCGGTCCGAGTCTGCAACCATCATTCCGTAAGCCGGCATCCGGAATAACCATTCTGAACCCAAACCCGAAATCCACTTCAAATCCCGAATCAATCCCGAATCGTCACCCGGAATTCCGATTCCGAAACCCGAAATCTCATTTCTGAAAACACCTTTGAACTGGGCCTCAGGCCCGAAAATACTTTTCAAAATCCTTTTACTTTCCTTGAAATCCAGCCGTATTTCAAATCCCGAAATCAACCATAAAAACCAGGTTCAAATTACAATAGTTATCAAAACCTCGTAAAACGTGAAAACCGTCATTTTCCTCGAAAAACGTGCACAAACCATAAACCATCACAACCATAAATCAAATCATAGAAGCTAGTATAGAAATCATATAAAAACATATATGCATGCATCAAGAGTTAGAAAGCAAAGTCCACTCACAGACCATTTCAGCGTCGCCTCGATACGCGCGCACTTACGCCGTCCCCGGCCAGTTTGCTATCCTCGGCTTTCCCAAACCTGTCCAAATTCCATAACGAGGTTACTAACTACTTCACGCTACTCATACTAAAACCCCATAGCTTTCCCGAACTTCTAACGTACTTAAAACGGGACCCTAGACCTTCAACCCCGCAGAACTATCCCGAAACAATGTTCGAAGAACCCGAAACTTAATCCATTGGATTCGTTATAACATTTAGAACAAAAACTTAGTTGGACGCTTCACCGGAAACCGCTGCACGCGCCCCCACGCGCCGCCCAAGGTGGCTGCGCGTGGGCCTCACGCGCCAGCTACAGTGTCACCCGCAACCTCGAGTGCACTGTGCTGAACCGGCCGCTGCAACTGGACCGGCGAGAACCATTCTCCGCCGTCCGACCACCGTTCTCCTCCCTTTCCTCACCATTATCAACGTCCAGACCCACTCTATCCATCCCCATCCTCCAATCACCTCGACACGGCCCCATACTTGTCGACTCAAGCTCGAAACCAGACGGCCCGTAACCCCCTGTTCCACACTCCGGCCACCCAGGTCCTCCCCTGTCACGGTGGCGACACTAGAACACTTCTAGAACCCCACTAAGTCTCACACAACTCACCAAAAACCCCGACTCGTACTTAAAACTCACGACTTTCAAATTGAAACAAAACAGAAAAACAGAGGAATTGGAAATTACCTCTCCTGCCGCTCACCGCCGTGGACTCCGCCGCGTCCCTAGGTATCCACACGCCTCCTCCGTCCTCTGCGCACCACCTGCCGCTTCACTTGATTAATTACACGACCGCATCACCGCACCTTTACCCCAACTCCTCTCTGTTTCTCTTGTTTTCCCCCGTGAGTTCTCACTTCACACACACATGAGCACTGCATCTCCCAATCTCCTCAACACCACCCTGCACTCTCAACCTCCCTCTGATCACACTCCCCTACTCACAAGCTCACACTTGCCCGGCCATCGATCGATTTCACCCCTCAGCCTCACTCTCTGTTTTTTCCTCTTCGAAGAACACGGCTGCACATTTTTAAAATACCCGTGCACATTTGTGTAGAAACCACTACACACCCACCACGCGTCACAATCCTCTCCTCTCTCTTATAAAAATCTCCCTCTGCTTTGGACACTTGTCCAAATTTGGTTGCACCATGCCCAAACAGTCAAAAGACCAACATGCCCCTCTTTAACTCCAAAATTACGATTATGCCATCGACATTCTAGACCCGTAATTTACTTATCATAAGTCCGATGAATACATGCCGCCTGTCATCGGACTCAGGACGACGAGATCTATCTACCCAACCTAGGTCAACGTACCAAAACCCAATTCTACAAAAAGTCAACGTTTCCCTTTCTTTTAACCAAATTACGGTTATGCCCTCAACCTTCCGAACATCATAACTTCCTCCTCGGATGTCGGAACCAGGCGTGCCACCTGCCTATGGATTCGTGACGTCCTAAACTACGTCCTGGTCACTGGTCAACACCCATTTGACCACCCGAACTAAAGTCAACATTTTGCCCGAACCAGGGGAAAAATCGTCATTCTACACTTACGGACCTATCGGAACCAACTAACCACCGATTAGCCTCGCTAATCCCACCTTAATCACACTACTAATCCCGACTCTCGGGACGGGTTGTTACATCCTAAGTGGCGGAGGAGTGGGCCTGGACGTGTGGAAGTAGTGGAGCTGTTTCTAGAGGCCATAGCCGAGAAGTTCCAAGGTTCGAATGGTAAGTTACTGTAAGTATTTCTTCCTTTTCGTTGTATGGATTTAATCTATAGGTAGAATAGAGTATATGTCAGGACCCACCCCGGTTTCACCCCGAAAATCGAGGTAAATCCTGCTCCCGTCTGACACCCCGACACAACACCAAAGTAACCACTAAACTACATCGTCAGACGCAGGAGAAAAATAATTACAACACCCCAAAGTCAAGTTTACAGAGCATAGTACTGAATACAACAGAAAGAAAACTGGTAACTAGATACACGCACACGGAAAACTTTACAACACTCCGGGATCGCTTTCCCGACTTCTATGCCTCAGACGCTGCCTCGACGCCGAAACCCTGTGCTAGCTCCACGACCTGGAGGGCAATTTAAAACAGAAGGTGTGAGTGGACCATAAATAAAAATAATAGTTTCGAAAACCGTTTAATAACCAAGCCAGGGTTTTAGCCCTCCATTTTGAAACCACATGCATAACCTAGTTATTAGAACAATTATAAATCACATAAACCTCATCATAAAAACAGAAACACTATAAAACAGTTATAGAAATCATATCATCAGCGCCATAGTATCAGAAAACATAAATACCAAGCCATAACCAACCGATCAAACCTGCTGGATCTATCCGAGTCTTTAAACTTCCGAGTCTTTAAACTCAACAGGCCTACGGGGGAAATATCAATATATCCGAGTCTTTAAACTCCAGAGTCTTTAAACTCAATCCGGGCCCATCCCCCGTCAATCAATATCCGGGTCTTTAAACCCAATAACCAGATCCAACAAATCCAATCAAAACCATTTGAAAACCATTTCGGAATCCATATCCAAACCCGAATATGAAATCACCGGTTTGATGCCCTTCCAGCATCCAGAACCGTCATTTCGAACCCAAATCCGGAATTTCACTTTTCAATTTCAAAACCAAATTCCGCTTTCCGAAATACGATTCTAAAACCGAAAACCTTGATCATTGCAATCACGTTCCAAAATCCCTTTATAAGCATTCAAAACCAGTTCTCATTTGAAAACCCCAAAACCATGGCCTTATACTCAGAAATCGACATATCCTCGTAAAACGTGCCAATTACGTTATGTATCGAAAACCATGCAATTATGTAAAACCAACATAGCATATTCCACAATCATGTAATCATATATAAAACCATAAAACAGTTAGAGAAAAACAGTTATGCATTCTCGAGTTTAGATGACAAGACCCATCCCGATTTTTCCTCGATAACCGTGACAGATCCTGCTCCCGTCTGACAATAACTCGAAGGTACCAAAAGTAGTTTCAAATATATACATATAACACATATAACCGATAACATTGTCAGATAAGGGATAGTTCAGTATTCCGAGACCGTTGACCTAGTCAACAGGTTTACAGAGCATAGGAAATATTTACATGTAGGGGACAAAATCCTACGCTGCAAAGTGTCTAAGTATGCAACAGTCCGTTTATTCCCCAGCCTCGATATTAGCCTCAGTATCTGTGCATTGGCCTGGAGGGCAAATAAAACATCAAAGGTGTGAGTGGACAAAAATCAAGTTTAGAAATACATTTATCAAAATATAGTCTTACCCTCCAGTTTTCACAAACATGCATGCATATCATAACTCATAAATCAAATAATTAAGATATGAATATAAATCTCAAACATCAACAAAAACACATAATCGAGGTCCAATATAGAGTCACGTTATCCCTGCAACGCGTGCAAATCAATAGGCTCAAGGACCGCTCAAATCCCGAGCATCCGCCGCTGTGAACACATCACCAGCCGGCAATCCGGATCTCGTGAACACATCACTTACCGATCCATATATAATCCAGCACATCTGATCTGAGTCAAGCCTCCCTCGGCTGCTCGACAAAGATCGTGCTACGTGACCTCTTCAGGGTAAACACTTCCATCCCGAAGGCGAGCGTTATCACCAGGGTCCATTTCGGGGGAAACATATTCCACACCGAAAGCCCTCATATATCATTATCATAAAAATCAGTGAAAACAGTTAAATCATTTATCAACATCCGTAAACCAGTTTCACGCAAATCTGTGCAATCACAATTTCAATTATAACACAATTCCATCAAATCTAGTGTCAGACTCATAATCCGAGTCAAAATCAAGTTCAAACCCCGAGCCTTAGCTAGAAATATTAGTTTCACAACTTTCTCGAAAATCGTGCCCAAAAGCATATAAAATAATATAATATTCTAAAAATAATATAATATTCCCAAAAATCCAGAAATCATTATATCGAAGTATTAATCATACCAAATCATTTCCAATCATATTATAAAGCATTTAAAACATATATGCATGCATTCAGGGTAGAAAACAAAAGTCCACTCACACACCGTCCAGATTATTCCGTTTCGAGTTGTTCGCTTCCTTCCGATATCCTGGAAGTATTCGGGCCTGTCAAACAAGTAATATAAGATTACTAACTCGTTACATAATCTCCTGTACGAATTTCCTAATCGTCGGAATAAAATAATATTATTTTAAATGTAACCTATACGCTTCGGGTATACAAAACTACTCTCAGTTCATATCCGATTGACCCGAAACCAACGCTAATAGGTCTGTATCATCGAGAGTATCAAAATTGCTGTTGGACCCTTCCCCAGATTCCCGGCCACGCGCCCTCACGCGCCGCCGCAAGCGGCTGCGCGTGAAAGCTACGCGCTGTGAACAGTGCCTGCTACAGTATCTCTCTCTCGCCCGTTTCTCTGGTATTCGGGTCTGTGACCCGCGATCAGACCCGAATAGTTCTTCACCAATTCAAGGTCAATTTTATTGTTTCTTTCACTCATTAGCATTAATTCAATATGGATTAAGGGTCTGTAAACTCAATTTCGTGAAACCGTGCCCCAAAGTCCACGACTCAACATAGATACCCGACTGGTCCCTAATCGGGTTCCACTCAAAACCAGCATGTTTATCTCAATTGTTCATACCAGAAGCATCATAGGACTACTATAAACACGAAATCGAGATCAATTTCATGAAATTTTACCTCTAATTACCTCGACTCAAGCTCGATTTTTCAAATTAGTTGCAGTGTCTGTTCATCACCATTTCAGCTCCAGTTCTTGTTCCAGTTAATTGGGTTCATGTCGTTAAGCTCCCAGCAAGCCTAATATCACGTCCAATTGGAACGAAACCGTTTGGAAATCCAAATTTGAAAATGGGGGTTTGAGTAAATTGTCGGGTAAGCTCAGCAAGGTTCCAATCCGGGTTGGTTTGATTCCTCTTCGGTTTTTCTCTCCAATTTAACCAACTAATTGTCCTTAATCACTCACAAATTCCCTTGTTCCTACTGAAATTTGATCAAGATGAAAGGAGGATGTATAGGTTCTCTGTTTTGTTCTTGTGCGATTGTTGCTAATTATCAACCTTAATAAAGAGTCATTCAAACATTAATTCATTCTAACGGCAATCAAAAGCCACTAACCAGCCTTAACAAGTGACACTTGTCACTTGGTGAGGCTAATGACTCATTGATGGGCTGAATCAGCACATAAACAAATCACTTGCATCGTTTAACTTAAAGCCCTTTCATAAAATTACCATTTTACCCTTGTGGTCACAAATGACCATTTTGCCCCTAAACTTCTCAGACCCATAACTTCTTCATATGAGCTCCGTTTTCGGCGTGTCACCTGTCTACGGATTCAGCGTTCCGAGGCCTACACAACGGTACTCGAGAAATGTGCAAAAAGTATTTTAAACAAAAAGTCAACTTTTAGTCATATGTCATCAAGGGTAAAAACGTCATTTTCACATTATTTTAATATTTTACAATTTTTGGGTTTTTCGGGGCGTTACATTAGAGAAGGGGTCCACTCACAGTACCGAGCCCTCAATCGCGTCCCGAACGTCCCGTACGTTCCTCAGCTTCCTCGGGAAGTCCCGATCCTGTTAACAACCATCAAAGTATGTTACTAACACGTCTACGAAGGTCCACCTAATTTTTCCCAAAAATCCCCGAGTCCTAAACGTAACGAACTGGAACCCTTAACCTTCACCCTTGCGGAACTAACCGCAAACGACGTCCGAACAATCCGAAACCAATTCCATTAGACTCGTCACAACACCCAGACTAAAAACCATGTTGACCACTTTCCCAACCGCCGCCGCACGCGCCCCCACGCGCCGCCCAAAGTGGCTGCGCGTGGCCCTCACGCGCTAGCTACAGTGTCACCAGCAACCTCTGGTTGACCCGGTTCGAAACAGTCCCTGTAATTCGAACCGGTGAGGACGGTTCTCCGCCGTCCATCCACCATTTCAACTCCTAACTTCACCATCTACTTCGTCCCGTCCTATGGAACTCATCCCCCTCACTCTAACACCTCGACTCATCCTACACCTCGTCGACTCAAGCTCGAACAAAACTCAAACCAGTCCCCTGTTTCACGATCCCGCCAACTCGGTCACCCCCCGTCACGGTGACTGTCTTAAACTCTTCCTAGCACCTCATTGAGTCTTACCCAACTCACCAAAACCGTCAACTCACGTCCAAAAGCCACGACTCCACGTTTGAAGCAAAACGGAAAAACAGGGCACACCGGTACTCTCCATCGTTCCAGCCTCCGTCGTGCACTCCTCCATCACGGCTGCACACCCAGCAGCTACCTAGGATCCTACTGAGTCCCCTAGACCTCACTAGACTCCTCGATTCAACCCCAAAAGCTACAACTAGACGTCTGAACCTAAACGGTAAAACAGAGCACATAGAGGAAAACAACGAAATTACCTGTGTCCTGTTCTCCACTGTGAGCTCCGCCGTGTCCACTGGATTCCTAAGGCTCCACTCTTATCTCTGAACACCACAGCAGCTTCGATTGATCGAACACGACAACACCACCATCCAAAACTCCTCACCTCTTCTCTGTTTCCTCTGATTTTCCCGTGAGCTCACACTCACACACACACCACCACCGCACCTCCTAACCTTCTCCCTAACTCTCCCACAGTCTCTGGTCACTCTCACACCCTCACAAAACTCACACTCTCACCGTGCTTGATCGATTCCTCCCTAATTCCCAGTCTCTGTTTCTCTCTGGGTCGAAGAACAAACACGAACACAGCCCAAATAATTGGGACCGTGTTCCCTAGAACCAACCAGAACCCCTACACGTGTCACCATCCTCCCTCTTCCTCTCACAAGTGGCTCAATCTCAGCCCTCCATTGTCCCTCTCTGTTGCACAAATCTCAAGTGCAAAAGACCAAAATGCCCCTTCTTGAACCCCAAAATTACCATTGTGCCACTAACGTTCTAGACCCGTAACGCACACATCGTAAGTCCGATGAATACGTGTCGCCTGTAATCGAACTCAGGACGACGAGATCTATCTAACAGTCCTGGGTCAACGTACCAAAACACGATCGTACAAAAAGTCAACTTTTTCCCCTACTTAGCCAAATTACGGTTATGCCCTCAACCTTCCGAACATCATAACTTCCTCCTCGGATGTCGGAATCGGGCGTACTACCTGTCTACGGATTCGTGACGTCCTAAACTATGTCCTGGTCATCGGTCAAAGTCTATTTGACCGCCCGAACTAAAAGTCAACTTTTTGCCCGAACTAGGGGCAATATCGTCATTCTAGGCTAACGACCTTATCGGGACCAACTAACCCTCGATTAACCTCACTAACCTCACCTTAGTCACTGTCTTAGCCCTAATTTCCGGGACGGGTCGTTACAACCTACCCACCTAAGAATAATTTTGTCCCCGAAATTCCACAGCTAGTTCCCGACACTAGGGGTCTCCTACCCTGTAAGCAATACGAACTCAACAATAACCTCTCCTAGGATTTCTGTCTATCATCTCCACCTTGGGTATTTCACACCATCCCAACTACCAGTTACACTTCATGGTGTACACAAGTGAAACTCTATGAACAAAAAAAACAAAGGTATTTTAAAATACCTCATATAGAGTACAATAACATTCATAGAGTACATCCTCACGTACTGCCACCTCACCTTCCAGAACCCATCTCAAGTCATCCAACAAGAATTCCTACCTACTGGCTCACTCCCTCGGCTGCTACTTCGACCACTTGTCGGATAAATCTACAAAGTCCTAAAGGCAAACTCTAGATGGTGGGTTCTCTCTTTCAATAATCTCATATCGATCAGTTATAGTCACTCCTTCCTCATTCTTCCGTCATCCTAGCTTGTCGGAACTCACCGTAACACTCCAGTAACCTAGAGAACATCCTAGACTCTACCCCGGAATCCAATAACACAATAGGTACAACACGACCAAAGATAGTAAAAATACCTGTCCCTGCACCTGGCGCTGACTGAACCTCCTGCTGAGTCATCGAAAACACTCGGGCCTGGGATCCCGACGCTCTACCACGTCCCCTCAAACTACTAGTGGCACCACCACCTCCTCTAGCGCCCGCTGTCCCTGACGCTGTACTCTGTCCGGGCTCCGCCACTCCTTGGCCTACACCACCTTCCTGTGGTAATAGTGGACACTCACGTCGGAAATGACCTCACTCTCCGCAGTAGAAACAAACATCTCGACCAGGTCCACCAGTCGATCTCCCTGTCGACGCAACAGACGTCGCACTAGCTTGTGGAGTCGGCTGTGCTCGGTAACCTCGAAACCCTGAACTCTGGAAACTACCAGGTCTACCGAAACGATCATCGCCCGACGATGGCGCTCCACTGAAGTTACCTCTCTTCGGTGTCCTCAGACTCGAAGCCCCAGGAAAAGATGGCTCTTGGCGTCGCTCCGGAAAACTAGCCTCAACCCTCACCGCTGCGTCCGACAACTCTCGGAGGGTAGTAAACGATCCAGCCGTCACTATGGCTCAAATCTCACCTCGCAGGCCCAACTCAAACCTACGACACTTCTCGGCTTCAGTAGCCACAAACGCAGGAGCAAACTGAGATAACATCTGAAACTTCTGTTCGTACTCAGCCACACTCTGATTCCCCTGTTGGAGCTGTAGAAACTCAGTCTCCTTGGCATCTCGGAAAGAACGAGGGTAATACTGATCTAAGAATCTCTCCCGAAAAGTCTCCCAGGTCACAGTATGGGCGTCCCAACCCGATAACTCGAGGGTATACCACCAATCATACGCCGCACCGTCCAGTAAAAATGTAGCCAGTAACACTCGATCCTCCGGTGGGCAATGCATCACTGCAAAGATCCGCTCAAGTCTCGTAATCCACCTCTGGGCTTCCTCAGGATCTGTCCCACCACTAAAAGTAGTAGCCCCGAGCCGCTGAGCTCGCTCAATTGTAGCACTCTCTGTCCCTCTTGCTTCTTCATCTTCAAGTCGTGGAGAGGGTCTACGTCTCGGAGGCATCGTCAATCACACGCTGAAAGAGGCATAGAAACAGTCAAACAACCTAAAACACAACCTCACTCACAGACCGAAAAAGCCGACAAACTCAACAAACTCGACAAACCTATGCTCTGATACCAATTTGTCAGGACCCACCCGGTTTCACCCCGAAAACCGAGGTAAATCCTGCTCCCGTCTGACACCCTGACACAACACCAAAGTAACCACTAAACTACATCGTCAGACGCAGGAGAAAAATAATTACAACACCCCGAAGTCAAGTTTACAGAGCATAGTACTGAATACAACAGAAAGATAACTGGTAACTAGATACACGCACACGGAAAACTTTACAACACTCCGGGATCGCTTTCCCGACTTCTATATCTCAGACGCTGCCTCGACGCCGAAACCCTGTGCTAGCTCCACGACCTGGAGGGCAATATAAAACAGAAGGTGTGCGTGGACCATAAATAAAAATAATAGTTTCGAAAACCGTTTAATAACCAAACCAGGGTTTTAGCCCTCCGTTTTGAAACCACATGCATAACCTAGTTATTAGAACAATTATAAATCACATAAACCTCATCATAAAAACAGAAACACTATAAAACAGTTATAGAAATCATATCATCAGCGTCATAGTATCAGAAAACATAAATACCAAGCCATAACCAACTGATCAAACCTGCTGGATCTATCCGAGTCTTTAAACTCCCGAGTCTTTAAACTCAATCCAGGCCTCAATAATATCCGAGTCTTTAAACTCAACAGGCCTACGGGGGAAATATCAATATATCCGAGTCTTTAAACTCCCGAGTCTTTAAACTCAATCCAGGCCCGTCCCCCGTCAATCAATATCCGGGTCTTTAAACCCAATAACCAGATCCAGCAAATCCAATCAAAACCATTTGAAAACCATTTCGGAATCCATATCCAAACCCGAATCCGAAATCACCGGTTCGATGCCCTTCCGGCATCCAGAACCGTCATTCCGAACCCAAATCCGGAATTCCACTTTTCAATTCCAAAACCAAATTCTGCTTTCCGAAATCCGATTCTAAAACCGAAAACCTTGATCATTGAAATCACGTTCCAAAATCCCTTTATAACCATTCAAAACCAGTTCTCATTTGAAAACCCCAAAACCATGGCCTTATACTCAGAAATCGACATATCCTCGTAAAACGTGCCAATTACGTTATGTATCGAAAACCATGCAATTATGTAAAACCAACATAGAATATTCCACAATCTTGAAATCATATATAAAACCATAAAACAATTAGAGAAAAATAGTTATGCATGCTCGAGTTTAGAGAAGGGGTCCACTCACAGTACCGAGCCCTCAATCGTGTCCCGAACGTCCCGTACGTTCCTCAGCTTCCTCGGGAAGTCCCGATCCTGTTAACAACCATCAAAGTATGTTACTAACACGTCTACGAAGGTCCACCTAATTTTCCCCAAAAATCCCCGAGTCCTAAACGTAACGAACCGGAACCCTTAACCTTCACCCTTGCGGAACTAACCGCAAACGACGTCCGAACAATCCGAAACCAATTCCATTAGGCTCGTCACAACACCCAGACTAAAAACCATGTTGACCACTTTCCCAACCGCCGCCGCACGCACCCCCACGCGCCGCCCAAAGTGGCTGCGCGTGGCCCTCACGCGCTAGCTACAGTGTTACCAGCAACCTCTGGTCGACCCGGTTCGAAACAGTCCCTGCAATTCGAACCGGCGAGGACGGTTCTCCGCCATCCGTCCACCATTTCAACTCGTAACTTCACCATCTGCTTCGTCCCGTGCTAAGGAACTTATCCCCCTCACTTCAACACCTCGACTCATCCTACACCTCACCGACTCAAGCTCGAACAAAACTCGAACCAGTCCCCTGTTTCACGATCCCGCCAACCCGGTTACCCCCCGTCACGGTGACTGTCTTAAACTCTTCCTAGCACCTCATTGAGTCTTACCCAACTCACCAAAACCGTCGACTCACGTCCAAAAGTCACGACTTCACGTTTGAAGAAAAACGGAAAAACAGGGCACACCGGTACTCTCCATCGTTCCAGCCTCCGCCGTGCACTCCTCCGTCACGGCTGCACACCCAGCAGCTACCTAGGACCCTACTTAGTCCCCCAGACCTCACTAGACTCCTCGATTCAACCCCAAAAGCTACAACTAGACGTCTGAACCTAAACGGTAAAACAGAGCACAGAGAGGAAAACAACGAAATTACTTGTGTCCTGTTCTCCACTGTGAGCTCCGCCGTGTCCACTGGATTCCTAAGGCTCCACTCTTGTCTCTGAACACCACCAGCAGCTTCGATTGATCGAACACAGCAGCACCACCACCCAAAACTCCTCACCTCTTCTCTGTTTCCTCCGATTTTCCCGTGAGCTCACACTCACACACACACACCACCACCGCACCTCCTAACCTTCTCCCTAACTCTCCCACAGTCTCTGGTCACTCTCACACCCTCACAAAACTCACACTCTCACCGTGCTTGATCGATTCCTCCCCAATTCCCAGTCTCTGTTTCTCTCTGGGTCGAAGAATAAACACGAACACAGCCCAAATAATTGGGACCGTGTTCCCTAGAACCAACCAGAACCCCTACACGTGTCACCATCCTCCCTTTTCCTCTCACAAGTGGCTCAATCTCAGCCCTCCATTGTCCCTCTCTGTTGCACAAATCCCAAGTGCAAAAGGCCAAAATGCCCCTTTTTGAACCCCAAAATTACCATTGTGCCACTAACGTTTTAGACCCGTAATGCACACATCGTAAGTCCGATGAATACGTGTCGCCTGTCATCGAACTCAGGACGACAAGATCTATCTAACAGTCCTGGGTCAACGTACCAAAACCCGATTGTACAAAAAGTCAACTTTTCCCCCTACTTAGCCAAATTACGGTTATGCCCCCAACCTTCCGAACATCATAACTTCCTCCTCGGATGTCGGAATCGGACATGCCACCTGTCTACGGATTCGTGACGTCCTAAAATACGTCATGGTTATCGATCAAAGTCCATTTGACCGCTCGAACTAAAAGTCAACTTTTTGCCCGAACGAGGGGCAAAATCGTCATTCTAGGCTAACGACCTTATCGAGACCAACTAACCCTCGATTAATCTCACTAACCTCACCTTAATCACTATCTTAGCCCTAATTTCCGGGACGGGTCGTTACAGTACAATTGTCGAAAAATGGATGAAAACGAACGAGAATTAAGTAAGATATGACTGGGTCGTGCAACTCGGAAAATCAAACAAACGGGTCGTCGTCTGGAGTGGACGATGACATTGTTCACGCGCAGAGGATTACGGCCACTCGTGCGGCCTCTAATGGTTGGACGATTGACATGGATTATTTTTCTTTTAATTTGATTAGTTTAATTATGTAATTTCTGAAATTATTGGACATTGTTTGGGTGGGCAAGTGAAATAAGGTGCCACATAAACATGTTATGAAGCCGTTTGAAAAAAATTGACTAAATGGTTTTTATGGAAGCCATGTTCAATGAGTCTTTTGAAGGACAAAATGAGAATTGCGGGTAAATTCAGGGGGCAAATAGGACAATAAGCTAAAAATAAATATTGTACATGGAAATATGGTAAAAGTTAAAAATAAAAAATATTTAAATTATAGGAATTATTTCAATTTATACCTGAACTCTGAAAATTGAATTTTAAAGGCCAAATTATCAAAATACAAGTGTCTTATAAGTACTCAATTTTAGAACTTCTGATGTTTTTTTATGTTGTAATAGATGCTATGTAGTAAAATGTAATAATAATAATTTAAATATATTAATAATAATTAATAATTAATAAAATATGAAAAATAAACAAAAAAAATTAAATATCAATACAAAAACAAAATCCTCCCCAGTAGAGAGCGATGACCCCTCCTTCGTTTTACCCATTGGAGATGCCCCAACAGCTCCCGTGGAGAAGCCAATCGGGAGACAGTTCAGAGAAACCTAGTGAGAGATGGCTGATTACGGCTTTAGCCAGTGCTCCTGCAACACGGATTCTAGGTTCTCGGTTGATGCGTATACTTCACTCTTGGCTATTTTTACTCTGTTCTTGAGAAAAAGACCCAGACGAGAGAGCTCGCATTCCACTCCCGGCGCTCCTTCTTGATTCCAAGCCCATCAACTGCGAGACATATTCTCCTCTTCCTCGAATAACATCTTCATTATCCATTGAGGACTCGCAAAACCCGTTCCAAGAAATGCAGTCACATCGTGCAGTAGGGGTGGCAATGAGTCGAGTCGTGTCGGGTTCGTGTCGTGTTATGAATTCTGTTTTACCCATTTATACCCAACCCGAATCCGACCCGTTTAATAATCGTGTCAAGAATGTCCAACCCGAATTCGACCTGTTAATGACTCGTGTAACCCGTTTAACCCATTTAATAAACAGGTTATACTCAAAACTCAATTAACTTATGACTCATTTGGCCCGTTTAACTCGTTTAACATGTTTAACCTATTTAAATTATAAGAGTTAATAGATATTTAGGTAAGTAAATGGGTAGATATATGGGTTAATAATGACACATTTATTAAATGGTTTAATATATAAGCCAATATACGGGTTAACCTGTTAACCCGAAATCTACCCATTTATTAAATGGGTTAACATGTCATTATACGGGTTAACAGGTTGACTCGAAACCCACCCGTTTAATAAACGAGTCATAACAGATTGACCCAAAATTTTAATCGTGCGAGTTAGCCCAGATAAATTTCGTGCGGGTTTCGAGTCGTGTAAAAAATTGTCACCCTTATCGTACAGGCTTCAGAGTTGCTAAAGAGTTGACCGGAGCGTCAATAAACTTCTCAATCCAATCATTTGCCCCATAATCAATGACAACAACCTCCTTAGCTTGATCCTGAGCCCTCATAGCCTCCCCCACCATATGTTTGCCCTTAAAAACTAGCAAATAACTCATGGCATCATGCAACTCCCTTTGGCCATTAGGGAAAACTTTCCATTCCAATCAAGATCCACGTAGTCCAAGAAACGACACTGAAGACGAATCGACGAAACCATACTGAATCATTGTCTTTTTAACAGTTTAATAGATAAAAAATGTAAGGTAGACATTTTCTTATTGGTATCAATATAATTTAGGTACATAAACTTTAATTTATATAATCAGGGTTTAAATTTAAATGACCCTATAATTTAAATATTTTTATGTTAATTTTCTAAGAAAAAATTGGAAAAGGCATGAAGAATACTAAAATAGGACTTGTTAGATGTTATAGAGGGAGGGAAAGGGAGAAGGTGTAAATGTAATGAAGGGCACCTACCTCACAATTTGAGTAAATATGAAGCTTCTTTAAAGTTTCAATTATGACCTCTCCCTTCCCTTTCCTCACCAGTCATCCCACGTGTCGTCTCTTACCTTTGCGCTGGCAATTTCGCTAGGGCAGGGTTACCTGATACTAGGTCCTCCCTATCGTAGTGTAATTTAATTGAATACCATTATCACTACACTAACCCAAATAATATGTTTTATACACATATATAAATATGTATTTATTTTTCTATTTGAAAAATTACTAAGTTTATTTTTAGGAGAAAGAAACTGACGTTGTTTGCTTTCAACTCTTGACTAGAAATTATAAAGTAATTGGACCACAAGTGGTTTTTGGATTGGTTTCGGATTAACTAGGATTTTGAATTGAAGATTTTTTTTTATTGTGGTTAATATAAAAATAATATTTTTCTTATGAATTTGAACTATTTTACCCATTTGTATTTTTATTTTTATTCGAGCTAATTCTTATTGGATTTTATCAATAACAAATTTATATCATGTTCTTGTTATTCTATTTCATCTAAATTTCTTCTAAAAAGTCGGCAAGTTGATCATTAAATTTGATTTTTTTGAATAATTTTAATACGATTAATTCATAAATTCTTACTAACATATAAGTTTATTAAAAAACTTGTATATATAAAATCAAAGTTCATAAATCTTTTGGCTAGTCAAAAGACTATACAATTTAAAATAGACCATAATTTTTATATAAATTACAACCATTGTCATTCAATTTTAAACTAGTCCAACAAGAAGGTAAAAACCACTTTACCAAAATCTATCATGATTTCAACATTACTTTTTATTTTTTATTATAAGATTATATTGAAGATTATGAAAACATTACTCCTATTTATAATTTTTTTTTCGCTTGCTCATTTTAAAAATAATATGAGTATCTAATCTAACTTAAAGTAATATAATTAAAAGTAAGAATTAAACCCTATGTCGTACGATTTTCCACCACCATCTCAAACCCCATTTGCCCCCAAAAAATAAAATTTCTATACCTTACCATTTAACCCCAGACAATACATAATTTATTTTTTATTTTATAGAAAATACTTAATTGTAACTATATACAACATATATAGTATACATATATAATATTTAATATATGCATAATATAATAAAGGGCTCAAGATGCCAAATAAATCAAACACTAAGGGGCATATGGGGCAAAAAGAACAAAAAAATACAATGTTATTTTTATTGAGATATAAAAGGGTATATATGGAATTTATTACTTACAAATTTTGTTTATGGATTTTAGAATAATTTTTTTTTGAGGCAAAGTCTTATTTTATTTAATATACAAGCATTACATGTTTTAAATAAAAATAAAAGTTGTTAAGGGTGTAACAATAATTTACTCATAATTTTACTTATTTGATATGTTTATTTATTTGAAATATGATAATTTTTTTTAAAAAAATAGGTAAAATATGACCATAAAAAGAAGATTGCCTCTTAATAATCATTTACGAAGAAACCAATGAAATAAAAGTTAAAAGAAAAACCACAAATAAATATAAATTCAAAGTGTAAATTAATTAAACCTTCATATAACAATAGTGTGTCTAGTTCAATTGGTTTTAATATTGACTTGTAGACAATTGTTTTCAAATTCAAATCCCGATGACATATTGTAGGAAAATTATCCAAAAAATTCCCTCATTTCTTATAATAAAAAAAACAATATCCATAAATGAATGATTCCGGAAAAAAAACACAAGTGGCTAGCCAATATATATAGCTTTGATATATACGGGATTTAAACTCCATACCACTTAATAATACCCTGAAACTTAAACTCTACTTGCTATGCAATTTTGCATTGATGATTAGCAGATAATCAAATAAATGTATACCACACTATTTCATTTGAGTAGGAGAAATTACAAACGACCTAAGAAGAAATACAATTATAATACAATGCTATTAGCTTTGCATTGAAAATTAAATTAGCTGAAAATAAAATAAAATATGAATTCCATCATTTTATATATGATGGTGAGACGTGACATCCATTTCGCCGCATAATATAATATATAATATCCTTTTAAGATTTTATGACCTAATTTTCAAATTTCGAACAATTCCATTCGACTAGCCCCACCCACTCACATGACTGATATTTTGATATTTATATTGCACTAAATTCAAACCTACAAAAGCTTTTTATATAATTACTTATTTAAAAAAAAAAACTTTTGCATATATCTTTCTTTTTATGAATGTTTTATTTATCTGTAGAACGAAAAAAAATTATAAGATTGAAATAATTATATCCGACCTTGGAATGAATCAATCAAATGGCCCACACCGCACCACTTCCCAGCTGGCGAATGGTCAACCATTTGGGGAACCGTGCATAAATACGGGTCCGGATCTCTACCTAATCTTTTACCCAGGTGGTTTTGCTTTGGAACCTCCATCTTAATCAACTTTGTTAAAGACTCTGCCCCATTTTCAAGCCCTAATATTGCAATCTAAAATTGCCTCACTTTTGGTAACTTGATACGTGATTGGTTTACTTATACTCGAAATTAAACTCAGATTAAAGGTAACAGAGTGTTATAACTCATAACGTAAGTTAATTAATTTGTATGGTATATAAATAAATACATAGATAATGAATTAAAATTATACTATCGGAACTGTCATGAACACTGGAAAATTTTGGAAAATTTTGGAAGAAATTTGAAATTCCCTAGCTTGTTTGCTTAATTTTCCATTTACATGATCGATTCATTGAACTTGGGTTTGAATTGGGAAATATTCCTCACCTCATCCAGTATATGCATCACCGAAGGCGCATACGCATACAGCGCAAATTGAATGTTGGATTGCAATCCAAAACATGATCATTAGATCGATCAAGTGAACGTACAATAAATAATTCGACTAACATGAATGGCATGCAGTACTGCACGTACGATTTACATTGAATTAATTAGAAGCCAGGTTCATTGGTCCAATCAGACCAAACATGAAACAACAAGACAGAATTGCATCTATAATATGAGAGACAAATGTACACAATAATAATATACGGCCAACACTAATTAATAACAATAGTGCGATAGATTTAACACAACATTTTAAGTGTCAATAATACCAACTTATGTTATGGTTTATAGCCTTATTGCCTTATGGGGTGTGGTGTGTGTATGGAGACTATGGAGAAATATGTTTCATTGTTCTCTGGGAAAACCCTAAACTACTGTCGGAATCCTTATTTTATGTGATTCTTCCACCTTAATTAGTTCTCGATCTTATAATAATAATAATAATAATAATTAGTAGGGATTGTTTATTGGCTAATGGCATTTGCCAGTGCACTTGCATGCCTTCGACCTGAAACCCAATCTTTCATGCTTCCATGTCGTCTCGGGCCACCATATTTGATATTCCATTACCACCCATGCCTCCTCCATTATCCAAATATAAATAATGACAAAACATTCATCTTAATTAATATCACTTAACCCTACATTACTCGACTACAAGTCTACAACCATTCTTGCCATATGGGCTATTAGGCTAGCTCAGTGACGGGGCTCAATGGAGGGCTGGGAGGGATATAGCACGACTTTACTTCTTTAATTTTTTTTTTTTGAAATAAGAAAAGAAATTAGACGAAAATATCTCTCATACAACCCAGATTCAAAGTATCAAAACAAACATCATTAGAAGCACAAGGAGGAGTTTGATCAACCCTAATTTTAGTGCCCTCTAAATAATGTGTGAGAACAATAGACCACTCAAAAACCGAGTCCATCCAAAATTCGAATTTAAGAATCGTCACTGGACTAACTATTTACGAGAACAAGGCATGACATGGCCGATGTCTCAAAATGTGGAAATAAGTACCAAAAATCGAGGACCGATTAAAAGCAATAGATTTTCACGCATGTGTGAAAGACTACAATTGTATTTGCCAAAAAGGTGGCTGTTAGGGTAACAATTGTATCGGACTTATTAACGAAAGGTGTGTATTTATATATCAGATAATATATTTATAGCAGTACGAAAATGATCGCCCGAAATTTTTAACTCAAGTTCGCTAACAAGTTAGTGATGTATAACTTGTTTCGCGTTGCCCAATTATTTTTCCAACTAATAATATCATGTTTACCTAAAAGGAATTGGAAAAATGAGGTGAGAATTAAAGGACAATGAATAAAAAGAGACACGGAAAGAAACTGAGCATATGTAATTGTCCTATCGTGACGTGAAATTAGTAATCTTCTTTTAATTGAAGAAACCCTAGCTTGGGTAAGTGGTCTTTCCTTCTACGACGTGCACACGTGTAAGAAAATAATGCATGAACTTAGGTCCACAGCAACATGTACATGGCCACTCACACGAAGTCCCTATGAAACATTGAAATTATGTTTTTATATATGGCCAAGCAAGCAAGCAAAGCAAGCATGAAGCTTGACATAATTGTAGGCCTGTAGGGCTACACATATTTACAATTCTGACGAGGACCGCATGAACTCAGAAAACTAAGACGATGAGATCGACACCAAAGCGATGGCTACATGCCTTGCATGATGTGCAAGGAATTGTGGGCCCGAATTGACTTCGGTTCTTATCCCAAAACACAAGCACACAATGAAAATTTATGTTCTTTCTCAAAACTTCAATTATTGCTTCAATTCAACTTGTCATCCGGCCAAACAAAACTGTGAGTAAATATCAATATGCATTTCTAAATAGGGTTGAGATCGAGTGGGGACTCACTCAACCTGATTTCATCATCCGGAATTTTGACCGACGGTTAGCTGAAAAGTCACTTGTCAACCAGTTCCTGCTCCGGATGAGACCGGGATCCGATCATGGCCGGGTGGGAATCAATTCTCAATCCCAAATTCAAAACCCGAATTCCTAAATCTACTTACATGCAAGTGAGTTTGTCAATTCAATGAGAAGCTTTTAAGAAGTCAAGTCAGGCGCGTAGTCCGTGGTTCCATTCCAGAAAAATGACAGTGAAGAAGAAACACATGAAAGATTATGGAATATTAATTTATTGAGCTCTAATAATATATGTTGGGAGATTGTAATAGAAGATAGATACATGTTACATGTTACACGATACACGATAGATGACATACATCTCATAAATGAATGAGATGGTAATGGTAATGGTAATGGTGATGGTAGTATATAGGTGGTGTGCATGTCCATCTCCCAAAGTGGACCACCAAATCTTCTGCTTGTCAATAATATCGTGATTATAATCGATAGACAAGGGGTTTGCACCCGCTAATAGTTACAGGCTATTGGCCTATTGCTATATATATGAAAGACTTGTAATATACGCTTTCTCTTCGGGACCATGACCAATAATAATCATACATGTCAGCAGCAATCAATATAATCACTGCTGTCTTGCGGGCTTCTTTTACTTCCCGCTCTTCTTCAAAGATATCTGCAATCCAATTCACACGTGAAATCAGTAGTAATTTGGCATTTGAACCATTGATGACAAGTGAAACACACAACAAGGGGAAGGGTCACTTTGGTTTACCAAGAGAAGATCCTCATCAGTACCAAAGGATTTGCGGGCTTCTTCTAAGCAGATTGACGAGACCCTCTCATGCTTCCTGCACAATTTACCCGGGAGTACACTTCTATAAGGGAAAAGAACTCGGGTACAAAATAAAAAGCCAATCGTATAACAACTGATATCCCAAATGAACCGGTTCACAAGTTACCACAACAAAGTGTCTATAAGAATGCAAGTGTTCTTGTACACGTGTGTAAATTTTATATTGAACACTATTGACATGGAGAATCAAGGCTTACTGAACGATAATATCTTTTCTCCCACCTAACAATATCTGACTTGTTTGAATTTCTTTGGCAGTATCAGTTATAATCAAGCATAATGCAGAGTTACTTTTGCAGGCTTATTGTATAGATATTCTTAACTATTCCTTTTGGTAGAACCTGGACTCAGTCATAAACATAAACCTCTCATGTGACGGGATTTCATAATTCATCATGTGAACTTATTTCTAGTCAGGGTTGGAAGTTTCTATCTTTTGATATCTTCTTATGGATATGGAATATGTTAGCATGGCATGTTGAAGCCACAATACTCCACAGGTTTCAAGAAACTTTGGGGCTCAGGTAATCACTACATTGATAGGCCTATCAGCATGTTTTGGAAAAAGTTAAACATGAATCATGAATGTAAATGACCCAACGGCATCAATAGAAGATAAATAGATTTTCTTCTTATTACCCCCAAAAAAAAGAGTTGGAATGAAGATAATACCTTGGACAGGCCGGATCTCTAATCTCAAACTCATCCGTAGAAGCGTCATACCCACATATGATGACATAGTGACCTATAAATGACAATACGCTTATCAGTAATTTAGTCGTCCAAACATGCAAACTCGTCAAGGTGGTTGGAAGCAGGAATGATAGGTCATTCATAAAGAAGGCATTTTATTGCATAAAGAGCATCAAATTAAATTTAACTATGACTCTATAAAATGCAATTCAGAGGAAACCATGTTAAAGAAACATCTTATGAGGAGTTGACTCACTGCTAAAAACTCGTCTTCTCTTTCGGGAATGCAATGCCATTAACATGAACTACAGGCGCACGAGCTATGTTATCATGGCTATCAACACACGAGGTCAGCCAACCTGTCTTGCAGCGTTAAATTATGTGCAGAAAGACGCTTACCAGGACAATATAGGTACTAAAGTTTGGATAAGCTAGCACAAACATGATCTTGTCTCTTAACGTGTATTTATGTACGCTTTTTCTTTCTTTTGAGCAAGTAATAGTAAAATCTATAGCATATCTATCCATGTCCCCATGAAAAGTTGAAAATGAAAAGAAATGATACCACTGAAGTGCACCTTCTTTAGGTTGCCACAAACAAAAAGCACAAACATGCCATTCTCAAACATGATTGGTGAATATCTTCAAACTCACATATTAACAGCATTAGCGTAACCAAGTGGGACAGATTGACAGTAATACCTGTGTAATCAGAGTTGCTCCCATAAAAGTTTGGGACAAAAACATCATCTGGACAAGACCGACTGTGACAGAAGTTTGACAGAATTTCAGACTTTTAACACAGGTCATAGATTATCGCAAGCAATAAAAGGGCAGTTTTCAATCACTGAGGAAAGAAGAGAGTGCAAGAAGTTTGAACCTCAATTTATACTGATCAACCAATACAATGGCAATGTATTGCCCACACAAAATCAAGAAACAAATTTCTTCTCGACTCATTGACCTGCACTGTTAAACAAAGAAATTTTAGTTAATTTGCAAAGGAAAGTCATATATGAAAAAGATGTCCAGCCCTGCTCTTAATTTGGGAAGAGATAAACAAAACCTGAAACTATGGTCTATATGTGCGAGTTTTGCAGCTGACAATTATACCTGTATGCTAATTCCAGCGTCCAGTGCTTTTTGAAATAGCTTATCCACTCGCTCCTGATCAGTAGGTAATTGCTCCTGCAGAATAAATGTACCAAAACTTTTTGCGTATAAGCACACGACCAAGAAAAGCAAACAAGTATATGAACTAAGAAAATAGAAACACAACTAGTTCATGTGAAACAACAATTGTTATATCGAAAGCATAAAAATATTTTAAAATTAATAAAATTAAATGTCCAATTCCTCATTTCTTTTGCAGATACCAAACACTCTAAGTAGCATTGCAGATCATGCAGTTTTAGGTGGCACTTATTTTTTAAAGATTCAACATTCAGCTAATACCTGTGACAAAAGAAAAAAATTCATCTAATACAGGGACATCATGACAGACGAAGATCTTGTTTATGCTATTAGGATCCTAAATACATATGATATATATAATGCATCTATAATTATAGACAATTAGGCCAAGAACTGCAATTTGGAACTTTCAAACAGATAATATGGTCTGGATCACATGCAACAGTAATAAATCACCTTGTAAAATGTCTCGCCAGAATACTTTGGGTTTGCTCCAAAAGTCACCGTGTAGTAGGAAAAACTGATAGAGAACTTCTTTAACAAATATGCTAAATCAACCGTCCAAATGCTGCACACATGAAGCATTCATATCTATCATAATCGTCTCATAAAAGCCTATGTGGAATACGTGACCAAAATACCAAATATAAATCCAGCAGCAACTTTCAGAAACATGAAGATAGCAAACATTTTTATGATTCGCCACACACATTCCAAATTCACAACAAACATTTCTCTGGATAACCAAAAAAAAGAAAAGAGAAAACTTAAAGCCACCAGTTTTAAAATGGAGTGAGAAAAGAGGACAAGTATTTTAAAAAAGTGCATAAGCTGTAGCCAATAGCATGCCCTTCTGTATAATAATTTTTCAGGGAAGAAAGAATAAATCTAGTATTTTGACACCAGAACGATACCCAAAAGAAAGTATAAACACACTGAAAGAGAAGGAATTGAAGTTCTGCCTTTGTAAAGAAGGGCACCTAGTTGTGGTACATAGCTCTGCCAATGTCTGAATATCGCAGCTGTCTATGCCAACGGTCCGAAAAACCATCAGAACGCAAGCGAGGCCGCAATCCCAAGAATCTTGCTGGTTTATGTGCGGGACCTATAAGCTCCAAGAAAACTAAACAAATTAAAACTAACGCCATATATTGTTATCAGATACAGACTGAAAAGAGTAAAAATTGAAATCCAGCGTATCAATAAAAAAGGTAGGGACAGAATCACAATGAACTCACTTCAACAAAATGCGAGCACGGCAAGCCATTACTGGGATGCTCTCCATCGGATAATTCCTCATCTCCTGCCTTAAGAATGTTGTTGAATAGCACACATGAAGACCACATGAGTGACCAAATCTGCCTAGGTTCTTCACCACCACACTAAAACTCTGACAGGTAAATAGCAAAGCGGTTATTTTCACTCGGTTCAAATCCGGAAATATAGTCCCCTCAAAGTCTGTAAAGGGTGTACATATAGCGCTGCAACCTGTTTCAGTTTGAACATACAAAAAATATCAGGTTTCTCGGACTATATAGCAAAAAGCAAAAAGAGATCGATTTCTCCAACAGTAGAAAACCGGTCGAGTGATTCAATTAAGCTAGTTAATTCTAATCCAATAAGAACCAATAATAAAAATGTGAATTACTATTCATACTGGTTCGTCAGCATAACAGGAAATTTTGTCTGCGACACCATCTGCATTCAATTATTCTATTAAAATCCAAAGGTGAAGCTCAACCACAAAAATAATTCGAAATTGAGGATTTCTGATGTTGGAAGCAAGCTAAATGATGCTGAAAAGAACGAAGCTTTACAAATCATATAACAAAAAAGGAAAATATACCTAAGAAAATTTAACAAATTTGATTGAATTTCCAAAATCGAAACAAAGAACTCAAATTTTTACATCTAAACCAACCAATTCAACAGCACCAGCTGTAAACCAGCTGGAAAATTCATGAATACAAGACAATACAGCTCAATAATTGAAATCCAAGACATCAAAATCAAGGGGATGATGGGAAGCAAAGTAGTTCAGCCGCAGCTCTCAGATCAAAATCCAATAATTTCTGAAATTAAATTGTCCAGCAAAAGATGAAAAAAGACATCACCTTTGAGGAAAAAGACAGGAGGCGAAAGGCGCGCTGAGCTCTTGAGATTCCTTGTCTGACTTCTGTCCGTGTCCGATTGGATCCTGCCTGGAAATATTCAGATTCTAAATTCTCTATGCTTGTTTTTCAGTTCTCAAATAATTTTGGTCTTTGTTGGATCAAATTGGCGAAATTTTGGTTTTCGTTTCCTTATCTTGTTTTGTTTCTGAGGGAAAATAAACAAAAATCCTTTTTTGGGCTGACAATTATTGAGTTTTTGGTGGTAAATTGACATGTGGGCTGCGGAGGATAGAGAGGAGGACGAAAGCCCAATCAGATTTACTTCGTGAGAGCAAATCGAACGATTTTTTAAAATTTAAGCTAAATAATTAGTTTAATAAAATAATTTTAATAATTTCACACTAATATTTTTTCAAAAAAATTTAAATTTTTTTATATTATTTGATTCAAATTAAATATTTTAATATCCTTAATTTACAACAACAATGTTAATAATATAGCTTTAATATCTCTAGAATAAATAGTGAATGTAATTTGCCAAATCAATTTTAATTTTCAAATAAAATGACAAAAACAATGAAGAATTAAGAATGCAAAGAGCTTGGGTTGATAAATGGCAATTGGGAGAAGAAACCACAATCTCAAATCTCATCAATAAACCTAACAAAAATTTAGGAGAATTTATGAGACTTACTTTTTTTTTAAAATGTCAATAGTATCGTTCAAAAAGATATAAAACTACAAGTTTATTAGGGGATTCCCTACAAAAAGAAGAAATCTAAGATATAATCACAAATAAATTCATAAATAAAAGCACATTGTTTAACCTGAATCAAAGTACATTTATGATCCAAAAAAACTAATTCAAAGACAAAAAATAGAGCATAAACTAAATTAGCACATGACTTAACCTAACTTACTTTCTCTCTCACCTTTGATAAATATAGAGATCTAGAACCCTAAAAATATAAAAAATCTAAAGTGGAGAGTGAGATAGGGAATTTACTAGATTTAAAGTTAATGAAAACTACAAATAAAATCCCAGATTATAAGGCTCACCACAGACGCATATCAAAATTATCAAAAATTTCAAATAAATACCCAAACTATATGACCACCCACATTTAACTACTTTAGTCAAGTTTTCCATCCATTTGTCTGTCAAAATACCACGTGTCAAAAATTTTGCCCCACCAACGATTGATGTGGCAAAAAATAAAGGGGCATTTTTGAAATTTTGAAAAAAACAATTAAGACCACCCAGAAACCCTAAATCCCAAATCAAACTCCCCTCCCTCTAATTTTAGTTCCTAGCCCCCTTCTCATCCTCCTCTTCTTGATCATTTTGTTCTTCTAGCTTTTCTTCCTCTTCTACCACATTTTCTTCTTGTATTTTCTGTTCCTCTTCACTCACTTCATCATAAGTAACATCTTCCAGTTCCTTCTAAGAATCTCCAGATTAGGTTTCCTCAATAGCTTCAGTGTTTGAAAAACTTCCAGAGAAGAAGCTATCCTCAAGTCTCTTGCCCTATTTTCCCTTACTAAGATAATATCCAATCCTTGAGTTAGGCCTATAATGAAGAAACTGAGGCCTGGAAAAAAGATAATTGGTTTTAGGATCGTAAGTACGAGCATGTAGATCAACATCAATGGGTGCTATGGCCGGACTTGGACCACAAGCTGCGGGACTAATCTTGAAATTTGGGTCAAGATTGACAGTCAGGTTCCTCACATACATTTAAACAAACAGGTTCTGGTGGCTCGTTGTTGGAACTCAAGGCTTCTTTTGGATCAAGGTCCGTATTGGTTTTCAGAGTTTTAAAAACATGAGGAGGTGTAGGGCCGAACTATTTGTGCTTTGAATCCTCCATTGTTTGATGGGAAGACAATCATTTCAAATCCGAGATGGAGACAGACAAAATCCAAACAGGCTCGTTCCTCTTCGCCAAGATTTTCTTCCTTGGAGACGCATTGACCTTGGAAGTGGCTGAAATCATAGGCACAAGAAATTCTTTGTACTCTTTGAGGGACTTGGTGATCGGACTCTAATTGGTTTTCAACTCTAATCTTTGTCGTTTTCTTTATCCTCAAATCGGGAAAAGTAACCACAGGTTGCTTTTCCCATTAAGGTTCTTCGTAGATTTTGTGCAACAACAATAACGGGCGGGGACCTGGGTGGAAAAAAATTAAGCACCCAGCGTCAAACGTCCTTCACAGACCCACAAAGCATCGAGCATCTACGAGCTTCGGGCATGACGGGTAAGGACCTGGGTGGCAAAGAAGCAAGCAATAATGGCCATATATGTGCTTGAGAGGACTATTGCAGACCTCTCCACACGAGTGGGGCAGAACCCATGGGTCATCGCTAGGTGGGTTGATGGGTTGAACGGAAAAATTGAAGAAATTGAGACGAATGGACAAATTGAAGAAATTGAGACCCCGGTGATGCGGTTTCACCATAGGGTCGACGATCGAAGATGAATGAATAGGTTATCGATGGCCAAAAATCTCAGTGGGGAAGAAAGGGAAATTACAACGAATTTTTGCTTGGGTGGGAAGATGAACCAGATTTCAGGGGGGAGCTTAGTGCCGAAAATCTTAGTAAAGCTGGTGAATAGGTGGAGCTTGAGAGGCGCATCATTACCGACTTCGATTTTGAGCTCGCTCTCTCGATCCAATCATATCTGCCTAGCTGCCCATCTACTCACCATCTCTAGGTCCCGGTCAAGGGGTTGCAGCGAACGAAAGGTGGAGACGTCAATGAGTTATTCATTGTTGTGTCGTAGAGGAGAGAGAGAGAGAGAGAGAGAGAGAGAGAGAGAATTGCAGAATACAAAGGCTGAAGTCTGAGAAAAAAAAACTGGAATTTGAGGTGAAAATGAAGATCGATGCTGGCATGGCGCGTTGGGAACTGGATATGGGATTTAGGGCAGGTTTGAAATATCGACCGATATGGCCGATTTAACCCTCACTATTTGACCCAAAAGTTCATGGGCTTATGCGGGCCCGATAAGCCTGATGGACAAAAGCCCGACTCGACCCGCTATGGGCCGTGGGCCAGCCCGACCCGAGAGTTAGCGGGCTGGGCTTGGGCTTATGGTGTTCAAACCTGATAGGCTCGAGCCCGATAAAGCCCGATAGACCCAGTCCGACCCGCCCGTAATAAACCCGGCTCATAAGCCCGAAAATATAAAATATTTATTATTTAAAAATTAATACTCAATTCATTTTTAATACTAATATTTCAACCCAAACCCAAATCTCAGCCCTAAGTCCACCTAATTTATTTTAAAAAGCCCAATACCCAATACCCAATACTTAATACCCAATACCCAATACAAACCCTAACCACTCCTCCACCTACTTAATAAGCCCAACGTTTTTGGACCATTGAGTATTTTATTTTAACGAGGCCACATTTTTGCACCCTTGTGTAATTTTTTTCATTATTAAGATTTTTTTTAATTTTAAAATTTGAGACATAATTTATTGCAAAAGCCCACGTAAGCCCGATCCATTTGGGCTTAATAGGTCTGACCCGAAAAGTCCGATATAAACCCGGCCCGATAAAAGCCCGTGGGCTCTTTTTTATGTCATTAAACACGCCCAGTCCGGCCCGTAAATTTAAAAATTATTTAATAAGCCCGGCCCGGCCCAATGCCGAAGCCTAGGCCGATCTATCGACGATATATCGTCAAAATTGGCCGGCGGCAGGTAAGAGGGGGGAAAGAAATTGAGCGAAATATCGATTTTCTTGTTTTAAGCCCGTCGTTCGCTTTATTTCATTAAAACAATCGAGATAGGAACAAATTTCATGAAAATCGGACGTAAAACGATTCAGTTACAGTCGGGTCATGCCGCGAGGGTCAAAAAACCCGAATTGCAGACCCGCGCGAGGAGAAAAAAGACTGTTTTTATGTCTGTATGTATGCTTTATATATTACTTGTTTATTTAAGTTTGCAAACTGAGTTGGTAGTTGAGTTGGTTGTGGCCTTCAATTAATGACTTAAGCACCTGGGTTCAACCCACTCTAAGTGCGCGCCTACCTTTTTTTTCCCTTTTCATTTCATTATTTTCTTATTTTGAGCTATGTTTATCATGAGTTGGTAGTTGAGTTGGTTGTGGCCTTCAATTGCTTACTTAAGCACTTGGGTTCCACCCACCCCAGGTGTTCACATACCTAATTTTTTTTTTTCCGTTTCATTATTTTCTTATTTTGAGCCATATTTATCATTTTTTTCTAATTTTAAATATATCAATCCTTTCTAATTTTTGAAAAAATATTGACACTATTTTTTAATCTTTTTTTTCAATTTTAAATATATTTACCCATTTTATAATTTTTCTTCCATTCAAATTTTTGTATGTTTATTGTTATATTTTAATTATATTAACATTCAATTATAATAATTCACTTCAATTTATATTTATGTTTATATTTTTATATTACTAGTCATCAGCAGAACTTTATTATATCATATTATTCATCATATATTTATTATATCAAGGTCATTTTATAGTTTTTATTAGTCCTATAAAACTATAATTGGGTACTTAAGTTTTTTCCAAAGTTTCATTCCAAATTTCCAACTTTTAGATCAAATTTTCGTCATTTTTGTTGAGCGTAATCAATATCGATATTTGGGGCGAGATATCTGTAAATTTGACTAGCGATATATCCGTCGATATCGATATTTTCATCCTTGGATTTAGGGTTTCTAGGTGATCTTAATTGGTTTTTTTTTTTTCAGAATTCTGAAAATGCCCCTATATTTTTGCCACAACCATTGCTGGGTAAAATTTCTGACACGTGGCATTTTGACAGACAAATGGATAGAAAACTTAACGGAGGTAGTTAAATGTGGGTGGTCACATAGTTTGGGTACTTATTTGGAATTTTTGATAGGTTGGATATCACGATCCGGCCCATCTAGCACTATATTGTCCGTTTTGGGCACAGCCCTCACGGTTTTGTTCTTGAGAGCTCACGTGCAACTTCCCGGTAGGTCACCCATCCTGAGATAGCACCAGCCTCTACTTGCTTAACTTTGGAGTTTCAACCGAACCCAAAGCCAGTGAGCTCCCTGAGCGATGTGGGATTGTTCACCAATCTTGCTTTTCCAAGCTCACATGTCTTGCTCACCGTTCTTGCTTCTCAAGATCACGAGTCTTATTCACGATTCTTGCTTCCAAGACCGGGTTTTACAATCCACTCCCCTTGAGGCCCAGCGTTCTCGCTGGCACACTTCCGATCGGGGTCCGGCTCTGATACCATTATGTCATGACCCGACCCATCTAGCCAATATTGTCCGCTTTGGGCCTAGCCCTAACGGTTTTGTTCTTGGGAGCTCACGTGCAACTTCCCAGTAGGTCACCCATCTTGGGATTGCACCAGCCTCCACTCGTTTAACTTTAGAGTTCCAACCGAACTCAAAACCAGCGAGCTCCCAAGAGACCTCGTGCTACATAGATGTGTGCCCACACATATAAGACACTTCACATTTCCTTCCTCGAGCGATGTGGGATTGTTCACCGATCTTGCCTTTCCAAGCTCACGGATCTTGCTTCTCAAGTTCACGGGTCTTGCTCACAATTCTTGCTTCCAAGATCGGGTCTTACATTGGATATGTGTTTATGGTAAGCCCTATAGTCTGGGGGCATATTTGTTTTTCGTAAAGTTAATTATCGAAACTAATTCAAATCAAAGAAAAAAAATCAGATATTATGAATGATGTTGTAAATTAAGGATATTCAAATGTTTAACTTGTAACAAATACTGAAATATTTGAGATTCTTCAAAATAAAGAAAGATATTCAAATGTTTAACTTGGAATAAATTAACATGACCTAACTTGAAAACGCCTAAATAAAGGTGCCCCCGACAAATTTAACCAAAATTTCCAAAATACCCTTACGCACTTGTGAGACTAAGGATAAGCTCTCGAGTCCCAAGTAAGGAATAATACAAACCAACAATCACACAATATACTAGTGTTCAATCAAAGCAACTAAATAACAGTAAAACAAGGGAACAAACCCTATTATGTAATTTTCAACGAGCGCGCAATCGTAAGTAATGCCTCCGCCTCAGAAGTAACACTCGACACCAAACAACAGTCTCTAGGGATTTTCAAAACCAACTAAAGTACGAGTGGGAAAAATAAACATTTAAAACAATTTTTTCGAGGCCAATATCAATCACCCCCAAGTATAAAACATGCACGCATATAAAGAAAATATCCAAATTCAAGCTATAAATCCATAGGGATTTCAAACATAAAATTTGTAACAACCTGTTCCGAATTTACGAGATTATCGAGAATTATCGAGACTAATCGAGATTAGTCGAGGTGAAATGACGATTATGCCTGTAGAAGGGAAAAATATTGACTTTTGACTCGGGAGGTCAATTGCACATGCACCAAGATCCATTACGTCGATCGAGATGTTACAAGTACGTAGACAGGCGACACGTCGAGATCAGACATCGAACGAGAAAGTTACCGGTCAATGAAGGTTTTTTGAACTATTACGATTGCACAATTTACGAGGCATTTGACTTTTGGCTGTTTTAAATGGGACCCAAAATATCTTTGTAAGGATCATAGACTGAGTGACATATGTCACTCACCCAATGACCCTCACTTTTACATTCATGCATAATTTCCATTCCACCCATTTTCATCTACTTGAAACCCAGCCCAACCATTATCATCCTCTTTATCTGGTGCTAGTTGAGGGAACAGAGAGTGACTGAGAAAGTGAGAGAGGCTGGATGCAGCGGAGCTGCGCCGGTGGCCAAAAAACCCAGGTAAACCCATGAACCGTTTAGGGTGGGCTTTTGGGTTTTTAATTTTGGATGTTTTTACACCGTTCTAAGCCCTTATTCTTGTTCTTTGAGGTGATGAGAGTCTATAGAGCAAAAAATGGAAGGTTTTGGACGCCGGGAGTGGTCAGGAGAAAGACTCAAAGTTTGGTCGAAACTTTGGAAGCTTGTATCATGAAAACTAGGTACTTTCTCTCAAATTTGGGTTCAGATTTGGATTCATTGGCTCGAGTAGATAGATTTTGATATAAAGAACATAGGGTTTGGTTGAGTTTTGAGAGATTTTTGAAGCTTTGAAATTCTGGCCATTAATGGCGGATTCCAGCGGCCAGATGGCGAATCAGACGACGAACCAGACGACGACGCACATCGACGCTGATCGTTATCTCCGGTGAGTCGATGACGTCACATGATGATGTCAGTATGCCACATCATCACTATCTACGATCGACTCGGCCCAACCAACTAGCAGAAGTTTGACTCTCTCACGTTGCTCCAGGTATTGATGGTGCCATCAATCACTAACTGCAACATTCCACACTGTACCGATATTATAGTCGACACAGGCAGTCCCTCCGAAAGTACCTATAGGAAAAACAAGTGGCCAAGTAAGACCTTGTAGATCGGCAATTCTGTCCACCAGTTAGCTGCACAAAAGCCTACTAAATTGTGCTGATGTCCATGGTCGGAAACCTTCACGACCAACCCTACTACTGCCACGAGTAAATTCTCAAAGATCTTGAGCTAAAATTATCCTTCTTTGGGATTTCCCGATCCTAAGGTCCAAAAGATAGATACTCCTGACGTCGACAAAATGTTGAAGACTACTGTCTAACCGGTGACCTCAATTCACCCTAGTGACAGCACCCGACAAGTCAATGAGATAAGTATATGACCGAACTGTCACTAAAACCCTACACTAATTTCCCAAACCCCTCTCGAAGCGACAAAACTTGTCAACTTCATTTGCTACCCACACCGGTGCAAACCAGGAAAAATCCAGGAATGGCTTCTCATACTGAACAACCGTCAAGCCCCCTGCTAAAATTGCATAAACTAAACCTCCCTGGTTTTCCTGTAGAAATTGTTAGATAATGCACCATCCAGCTTGTGGTTAGTAGTTAGAAGAATGCCAGCTGTGCCAACTGTTAGTTAGTTTGTAACTAATTCAATTATGAGAATCCTTATTAGTTGTAAGTTAGTTTTCTTCCAGCTATAGCTCACTGAAATTGTTAGGGTTTGTTAACGTGTAACCTCCTTGTAAGTTTCAGCTATATAAGTCCAATTGTAGCATCGTGTAAGGTAAGTTTTTTTTATCACTAAATAAGAATCAAGTTTTCTCTCAATTCTCTTTGAAATTTTCTCTCAAACTTCCTCTACCTAATTCTTCTCGTTCCTGCATAATTCTAAGATAGTATCAGAGCTTGCAAGCTCGCAGCTCTCGATCTTGGTGATCCATTGATGATTTAGCTTATCTTCTCTCGGTATTATCAACTGTACTCATAGTGTACGATTGGTGTGTGGCCTGGATTTGATATCACGCTCTTTGATTATCTTCTTCTTCCTGATGTACTCTTCTCCAAGATAAGTTATTCTTGTTCTTCTGCTTGACGAGATCTTTGTATGTGATTTATTTCTGCTTCGAGGAACTTTCTCTATTCAACGATAGCCTTTCTTGCATTTCTTGATTGTTAAGCACTAGGGGTGGCAATGGGTCGTGTCGTGTCGGGTTCGTGTCGTGTCATGAATTCTGTTTTACCCATTTATGCCCAACCCGAATCCGACCCGTTTAATAATCGTGTCAAGAATGTCCAACCCGAACCCGGCCTGTTAATGACCCGTGTAACCCGTTTAACCTGTTTAACCCATTTAATAAACAGGTCATACTCAAAACCCAATTAACCTATGACCCGTTTGACCCGTTTAACCCGTTTAACATGTTTAACCTATTTAAATTATAAAATTTAATAGATATTTAGGTAGTAAATGGGTAGATATATGGGTTAGTAATGACACGTTTATTAAATGGGTCAATATATAAGCCAATATACGGGTTAACCTATTAACCCGAAATCTACCCATTTATTAAACGGGTTAACAGGTTATTAAACGGGTTAACAGGTTGACCCGAAACCCACCCGTTTAATAAACGGGTCATAACGGGTTGACCCGAAAATGACCCGAAATTTTAATCGTGCGGGTTGACCCGCATAAATTTCGTGCGGGTTTCGAGTCGTGTATCGGGTCGTGTCAAAAATTGCCACCCTTATTAAGCACATCAAACCAAGTATCCTGTGCATTTATAGTGATTTACACTGGCTTCTGGAATGGATTTACTTAAGCATGTCACAGATTTTATGTAAATGAAGTTGAACGACACTAACTATGTGTCATGGAGTGTCAAGATTCAACGATTGCTGAAAGGCTACCATCTGTTTGGTTATCTAGATGGTTCAAGCTCGTGTCATTTGTCTACTGATGATTCATATCAAGCATGGATGGATATGGATGTTGCACTTCTTAATATCTTGATTGGGATTGTGTTTGAAGATGCATTCACTGAGATTATGAACTGTGAATCTTCACATGAAGCATGGCTCACATTGCAAGAGAGATTTTCATCTCTATCTGAAGCCAATCTCATGCAACTAAAGACAAATCTTCAGACCATACAGAAAGGGAATAACTCAATTGAGATGTTTCTGAACAAGATTAGATCTGCAAAGCAGCGTTTATCTAGTGCTAGTGTACTTGTCTCGTACAAAGATGTCATCTTGATCATTCTCAATGGCCTACCTTCAAAGTATCATCTCTTCAAACCGGTTCAGGTGCAACTTCCTAGTGGATCACCCATCCTAGGATTGCATCAGCCCAATCTCACTTAACTTTGGAGTTCCAACCAAACTCAAAGCCAGTGAGCTCCCAAAAGGTCTCGTTCTAGATAGATAGGTGCCCACACATATAAGGCACTTCACTTTTCCCTCCTCAAGCGATGTGGGATTGTTCACCATTCTTCTCAAGACACGGGTTTTATAATCCACCCATTTGGGGCCCATCGTCCTCGATGGCACACTTTCAGTCGGTGTCCAACTCTGATACCATTCTATCACGACCCGACCCATTTAGCACGATATTGTCCGCTTTGGGTCCAGCCCTCACCGTTTTATTCTCAGGAGCTCACATGTAACTTCCCAGTGGGTCACCTATCTTGAGATTGCACCAGCCCAATCTCGCTTAACTTTGGAGTTAAGTGGGTCACCCATCCTAGGATTGCACTAGCCCATACTCGCTTAACTTTGAAGTTCCCAAGGAATCCAAAACCAATGAGCTCCCAAAATGCCTCATGTTGGGTAGATGTGTGCCCACACATATAAGGCGCATCCCCTAAATCCCCCAGGCGATGTGGGATTACTAACCATGCTCCCAAGGCACGAGTCCTCACAACTCTTACCGAACTCAGGACTCTTCTGCTGGCAGAAGAGGCTGACCTCACCAAAGTTGCCACACATGTTGTCTCAAGTCAGACCTTGCTCATAGTTATGGCAGCTACCAAAGAAGATCAAGGCGCTCAATCTGTTCCTCAGTCTGCTTCCACAAACTCAAATAATTGGCAAGGTAGAGGTAAAAAAAATTGGAACAATTGGAATAAAAATAGGGGTCTAGGAAGATCCTATGACGAGGATATTGGAACAATAATTGGAACAAAAATTGCACAATAATTGGAATAACAATAGAGGCAATCGTGGAGGTTATAATCATGGTTTCAATCAGGGATATCATTAGCCTTATGGTTTCAATCAAGGATTCACTCAGAACTATGGCTACCCTAATAATGTTCCTACTTACTATCAGCAACATTCTGGACCTGGTGTTTTAGGATCTTCACCATAGTTTGTCCAACCTGCTTCATCAGCTGTGTGTTAACTATGCAAGAATTCTGGTCATGAGGCACCTGACTGTGCACAAAACAGGCCATCTCTTCCTAGTTCTCAACCACAGGCTTACACTGCCACACTTCCACCACAAGGATATTCTGCATCGACTACCTATGAGTTCAATGACCCTAATTTTTGGCTAGCTAACACTGGTGCAACAAGTCATATGGTTTTAGATGGTTCTCAGCTTCAACAAGTTCAGACTTGTCCTCCAAAGTCAGGTGTTTTAGTAGGCAATGGTGATGTTCTTCCTATAGCTAGTATTGGTTCATTGAATTTGCCTCTTACTGATCATGTGTTTAAGTTGAAAGATGTTTGTCATGTTCCACATATTGTCCATGACTTTTTTTTTCATGTTCATGAGTTTTCCCTCTATAACAAGTGTCAAATGTTGTTTAATGCTCACTGTTTGTGTATTCAGGATCACTCAGGGAGGACTCTCTTCAAACTCCTTAGTGTGAATGGTTTGTATCCAATCCCTATGTCTTTGTCTACCTTCTCTTCAAAGTCATCCTTATCCCTTCTTGCTTGTGTGGGCATATCAGTCCTCAATTCCAAGTAGCACCAGAGGCTTGGTCATCCTGCTAATGTAGTTTTTCCTCTATGCTGATTTAAGCTCAAATCCCTTATTCTTCTGATGTTTAATCCACTGTGTGTCAATCTTGTATTCAAGGAAAAATTTTCAGGTTTCCCTTCCCTTCTTCTACACTTCGATCCTCTCAACCCTTTGACAAAGTTCATTCTGTTGTTTGGGGATCTAGTCCTTGTGTTTCTCTCCTTGGATATAAGTACTATGTACTCTTTGTTGATGATTGTACTCGTTACACTTGGATTTACCCTTTACTAAATAAATTAGATGTGTTTCCTATCTTTGTTAAGTTCTATGCCTATATATTGAATTACTTTGACAAATCCATTAAAGTGTTCCAAAGTGATGGATGGGGTGAATTTGTTAACAAATCTATATCCGACTTCCTTGCTTCTAAAGGCATAGTGCACATGTCCTTACACACCATAACAGAATGGAATTGTTGAACGCAAGCATTGACATCCTATTGAAACCACCATCACTTTACTTCAACATGCATCTATGCCTTCTTACTTTTGGTTTCATGCTTGTTCCACAACTAAATTCCTTATCAATTGTATGCCAACTACTGTTCTTCATATGAAGTTTCCTTATTCTCTGTTGTTTGGTACCCTTCCTTCCATTCTATCCTTACAGACATTTGGTTGTGCTTGTTACCCTTTCCTTCGACCCTATGCAGATCACAAACTTGCACCAAGGACTTCTCAATGTGTTTTTGTAGGATACACTTTGGATTAGAAGGGATATCTTTGTTATCACACTCCTTCTAAGAATACTTTTGTATCTCGACATGTAGTGTTTAATGAAACCTTTTTTCCATTTAAGTCCATATCTAAGTCTCCACATTCATCCTAGAAACATGATCCTAACACAATGAATGTAACGACCCGTCCCAAAATCCATGATTAGATTAGTGACTAATCACGATTAGTGAGGTTAATCTGTGATTAGTTAGGCGAAATCGGACGAACGATGTAAAATGACCGTTTTGCCCCTAGTCGTGGCAAAATATTGACTTTTTGTTCGGGAGGTCAAATGGACTTTGACCGATGACCGTGACGTAGTTCGTGACGTCACGAGTTCATAGACAGGTGGCACATTCAATTCCGACGTTCGAGGAGGAAGTTATGACGTTCGGAAGTTTAGGGGCATTTTGGTAATTATGGTTAAAAGGGGGTCAAATGTTGACTTTTTGATCGAGAGGTCCGATGGCCGAGGGCCGAAGACCGTTACGTAGATCGGGACGATACGAATCCGTAAACAGGCGGCACACTGAAATCAGACTTCGACTGGGAAGTTATAGGTCACAGTAGTTCGGTTTCACTATGCACGTACTACGAGACGGGGCTGAGTTGGCAAGATCTGATTGGGCAGATATTTTGGTGGGTCCCATGGATGAGTGACAAGTGTCACTCATCCTATTGGTCACTTCCCCTGTCACTCATCCTATTGGTCACTTCCCCTAAAAAGGGGATCTCACATAATTAAATACTATTATATTAATTATTTTATAATTAAACTTTCTAACAATCCTAGCCATCCATCCTAAATTAATCCTTCAATCCTCACCATCAATCCTCTCTTCTCTCATCTGATCACATCACCTTCTTCTCTCTTCTCCCTCACGACACCACCACCATTTTCATCTCATTTTCTTCTTCTTTTTTTCAAAAACCGAAACACACACACCCCATCACCATTCATTGCTTGGGTGTGACCGTGAGTGAGTGGAGGGGAGGACTGAGAGGTTGGGACGGCGAGTCACGACGACGGACGACGGAGGACACGGCGGAGGAGCTCGAACCGTGAGGTGAAAATATTTAAAAATCCAAGTTTTGTTTTTTTTAGGTTTTAATCGAAACTAATGATTGGGTTGTGCTTCTGGGGAACCTAGGAGAGGAATGAGATCGCTTTTGAAGGTTAGAACGTCCGGAAACGACCGTGAACGGCGGGGGAAAGTCACGGCCGCCATGGCCAAGCTCGAAGGTATGGTTTTCGGTGTTTTCCTTCCATTTTAATGTCATAGAACCTTAGGTTAGGATTAAAGGAGGAAGTTGGGACAAACGTGAGGCATTTTGGTGGTCGGACGGTGGAGAACCGACCGGGTCAACCCGCGGGTCACGGCGACCCGGTTGCAGGTTTCGGGTCAACCCGACGAGAGGACAGGGATGACTGATGATGTCATCATGTCAAGGATGACGTCATCATGCCAGATCTGACAATGTCAGCTGACATGTCAGAATATGAACCAATGGGAGCTTGACACGTGGCACTATAAGAGGTGTCAGTGTTGACTTTTGCGTTGACCAGCGCGTGTGAACAGTGTTTTGAGTGGGCCCAGGGTCATTTTAAAGATTTCGACGATCCGGATCCAATGTCAGTGGTTTCGGGTCGATCAGAGATCGTTAAGTTGGTCAAATTGAGGTTTTCACCTCGGGAAACGTGTACGGGGCATATTGACTTTTCCGGTAAAGTTTAGGGTTCTTAATATGGACTTGTATAGGTTAGTAGTAACCTTTGGATGTGGTTTGGACAGGTCAGGATGACCCGGAGAGGTCGGATTGGCTCATGAGAGCCGTATGGCACGCAAATCGAGGTGGCAGCTCGGACAGTCTGTGAGTGGACCTTATTTTCTAAATTGGTGCATGCATAAATATTTATTATATGTTTTAAATACTTGTTTGTGATGCCATGGGTTCATTTGTATATGGTTACGTATAGGCACGTATTTCGAGGTTTCGGCCCTATACGGTGCCTATACGGGTTAGTATTTCTTTATTGGTCTAAATGAAATGGTTTTGGATTTCAAAAGGATAAACTTGGGTATGAGACCCATTTGGTTTTGTCTCGGGCATATGACCTTAGATGTTGGGCACGGTGCCTAGCTAATGTCATATGTTCGGGAACGAGACCCAGTTATTTTACGGTTTATGATTTCGGGTCAGGGACCTTAGATGGATTTCCAAGTTCATGCCGGTTTATGGGAACCGGCATGAAATCTGGAAAGGTCATTGTGGTTCATGACGGTTTATGGGAACCGGCATGAACCTTTGTCAGGTCATTCTGGTTCATGACGGTTTATGGGAACCGGCATGAACCCTGGTTAATGGATGTTTTGAATCATGACGGTTCAAGGAAACCAGGCATGAATGTTTATGTTATGTATATATATGTATTCATATACCTTCCTTTACTTCTATTATCTCCTCCGGGGAGGGTCGTTGGCCTAGGTGGACCCCGGAGTAGTCACGGAGCACCGACTAAGTGGAGTCACCCCCAGTTGGGTTCCTTACTCTCAGGAAGGCTATGATTACTATTACCTCAGGTAGGGTCAGTGGTCTGCGGACATTGATCTTGACTTTGAGAAGACTCGGATGGAGACCTGGGTAGCACGTGCGTAGCTTTGGAAACCGTGACATGATTGGTTGTGTGAATTATATGTGTATATGATATAAATATGATATATGATATGATATATGATGTGTGTTTACACAGGTTTTGGGCAGTTTGGGCAGTGGCCCGTATGGTTGGTTTCTTATGGTTTGGGCCTAGTCCCTTGTGGATTTGGGCAGTGGCCCGTATGGTCGTTTTCATGATGGTTCTTTCAACCTTGGTTTTGGGCTTAGTTCCCACATATGGTTTATTTCGGATAAATGGTTTTCGAATGCATGCATGCTTTTTAGTGAAGGGTACAAATGTCTTCTTATGAAATGTTTTTATAAACTCTTGTTTTGTCCACTCACAGCTTTTAATGTTTTGACTGCCCTTCAGGTTGACGTCGGATGTGGACTGTATCAGAGACCGAGATATCACATACCTCCTCCGGATCCTGGCGTACTCTGATAGCTCGAGAGGGCAAAGGTCGGAATTATCCTTTGTCTGACACTTCGTGTCAGACGGGAGCAGGGTCATCCTGCACTAATCCCAGGGGGATTGGGATGGGTCCTGTCAATGAATCAATCTAGTTGTACACTATTGTATATTGCCTATACTCCCATTTACATGCCTCAAATCCTTGAGCATGGCCCTACGGTGACATGATCGAGTGGTTCCAGTTCTGGTTCTCCTTAGTGTTCTACTCCTCCAGAACTTCTTTTGGCCGCTGATCCCACCACAACATCTATTGAACCATCACCCGATTCCTCTACCAATGTTGCTTCTGTCACCGATCCTATGGTATCCCATTCTTCAACTTCACTAGACATTTCCACTATTAACTTGGTGGTTGACATTCCTATAACGACTACATCTTCGAGTTCATCATCAGCTCTTAATTGTCATCCTATGGTCACTCACTCAAAGTCAAGACCTGGCTTTCTTGCATTGCACGCTACTGCCTCACTGATAGGCCCTCTTGTTGAACCAACCACATATCACCAGGCTGCTCAAGTTCCTGAATGGTGCCAAGCTATGAATGTTAATGCTCTTCAACATCAACATACATGGGATTTTAGTTCCTTTACATACCCATCGTAGTGTTAATTGGGTGCAAATGGGTGTACACGCTTAAATGGAATGCAGACGGGTCAGTGGCATCACACAAAGCACGTCTTGTGCCCAAATGGTATTTTCAAGAAGCTGGGATCGGCTATGATAAGACATTCAATCCTGTTGTGAAACATACCATTATGCGCCTTATGTAAGACCCGTGTCTTTCGAAGAACGGTGAACAATCCCACATCGCTCGGGGAGGGAAAGGTGTAGTTCTTTATATGTGTGGGCACATATCTATCTAGTATGAGGCCTTTTGGGAGCTCACTGACTTTGAGTTTAGTTGGAACTCCAAAGTTAAGCGAGTTGAGGCTGGTGCAATCCCAAGATAGGTGACCTACTGGGAAGTTGCACGTAAGTTCCCAAAAACAAAACTGTGAGGGCTGGGCCCAAAGCGAACAATATCATGCTAGATGGGTTAGGTGTTGACAGAATGGTATCAGAGATGGACCTTGACAGGAAGTGTGCTAGCGAGGACACTGGGACTAAAGCAGACAATATCATGCTAGATGTGTAACGACCCGTCCCGGAAGTCGGGGATTAGCTTAGTAGTTAATGACGGATTAACAAAGAGAATCGGTGATTAGTTGGACACTTTTGGACAGTTGGTGCAGAATGACGAATTTACCCTTAGAATGGGCAAAATGTTGACTTTTAGTTCGGAACGTCAAATGGGCTTTGACTGATGACTGTGACGTAGTTCAGGACGTCACGAGTCCATAGACAGGTGGCACGCCCGATTCCGACATCCGAGGAGGAGGTTATGATGTTCGGAAAGTTGAGGGTATTTTCGTAATTTGGTTAAACAGGAGGAAATTGTTGACTTTTTGTATGACCATTAGTTTTCATGCAAACTGAGGACCGTTAGATAGATCTCGACGTCCTGAATACAATGACAGGTGGCACATCGTCATCGGACTTCGGATGAATTAGTTGTGGGTCTAGGAACGAGAGGGGTAAAACGGTAATTTGGACACTTAGGGGCATTTTGGTCTTTTGGCACCTTGGGATTTGTGAACAATCAGATGGGGACATGTGTCTTGAGGAATTGGAGATTTTTTTTGGGTTGGACCGTTGGATGAAGGACACCTGGAGGTTTCCTAGAGGATTCTACACGGTTCACACAATTTTAAATGGTTTGTGTAACCGTTCAAACAAGAACAGAACAGGGGCAGAGAACCATCGATCGATTTCCAGAGAGTGTGTGAGAGTTGATGTAACGACCCGAACTTTCGTAATTATTATTTTATTACAAAATGACCATTTTGCCCCTAAGGGAGGAAAAGTTGACTTTTACCTCGGGAAATATTTAGGACTTTGACCCATGATCGTGATGTAGTTTAGGATGTCACGAGTTCATAGGCAGGTGGCACGTTCTATTCCGACGTTCGAGGAAGAAGTTGTGACGTTCAGAAGTCTAGGGGTATTTTGGTAATTTGGTCAAAGAGGGGCCAAATGTTGACTTTTGGCCCGGAAAGTCCAACAGACGAGGGCCAAGGACCGTTACGTAGGTCGCGTCAATACGAATCCGTAGACAGGCGGCACGCCGAAATCGGACGTACGACGAAAAAGTTATGGTCACGGACGTAAACGCGATTAACCGAACTAACCGAGAACCGGATTAAAATAATATTAAATTATTAGAATCTGATTACTTTAATCAAATCAATCTGGACCTTTGGATGAGTGACAAGTGTCACTCATCCCCTACACTCCCTAAAACAAGGATCTGTGTTGGCCATTTGTTTAATTAATTAGTTTTCTCTCCTTAAATCCTCACCTTTCATCCTACACTCAGACTAAATCTCAGCCTTTAAACTCATCTACGCATTTTGATTTAAACCATCAGATATTCACTTCCTCGCACTTTCATTTTCATTCCTCTCAAAACCGTGTAAACACTCTCCCTCTCTACACAGACACACCAGCACCTCACAACCTCACTCCACATCCAAGCAACCTCTAGACAGCCCCCAACCACCTTCAGGTGGCCACCACCACCACCACGGACGGCGGCGCAACCCAGAAACCCCCCAGACCCGAAAGGAACCCGAACAGCCCAAAACTATCCAACCGTCCAAACCTTCACACCTAGACGCAAACAAACGTAGGGATAGGTAGACTAGGACGGCTGGAAGACTCAGACCCTGATTGGACGGGCCACGACGGCGACACAGCGGCGGTAAGCTCTGAAACCCGAGAGACACCGATTTTCTTCCCTGCCTCGAAACGGTTGTTTTTTACATTGACATTGTTTGGTTGCTTCTGAGACATACCTAGGGGACCTAGACGACCATTTTGGACCAAGACCCGTGGCTGGAAACTCGACGACTCGTCGGAGAAGATAACCAGAACTGGCAGCCAACCTTCCCGTCGATTTGCAGGTAGTTTCTTCAACCTAAAATCTAGTTTTGTTTGCATAGAACCATAGAAGAGGTAGAGACGAGTCCATAGGAACAAATCTCACCAGAAATGGTGGTCGGGTTGATGAGAACTGATCGGGTTGAACCGTGGGTCTACGGTGACTCGGTTCTCAGACCCGGTTACTGTAGCTGATGACGTCATCATGCTGACATCAACAGTGACGTCATCATGCTGACGTCAACAGTGACGTCATCATGTCAGAAAACAGTCAGACCAGGGACCAATGGACTGCTGACACGTGTCCTCTGACATTGTCAGTGATGACGTCAGCATTACTGTAGCAGAGTTGACCAGAGTTTGACCAGGCGTGTGGGGGCGCGTGTGAACAGTATTTTATGTGGGACCAATGCCATTTTCAAGGTTTCGACGATACGAATCCAATGGTGGTGGTTTCGTGTCGATCGGAGATCGTTAGGTTGGTCAAATTAGGGTTTGAAGCCTTGGGAATCGTGTTCGGACTGTTTTCCCGGGACGGTTTCAGTCTAGGGTTTCTTAGTTGTTTAGTAGGGACTTAAAGTGACCTTTATGTATGCTTTGGACATGACAGGAATTGTACTTTAGCACTTGGACGGGGTTTTACGCTCGGGATTGCAGCGGGATTGTACTGTAAGTGGGCCTTTGATTTCACTAAACCTTGGCATGCATAACTGTTTTCCTTTCTATTATATCTATATGTGATTCAAGCAAAAGTATCTATTTATCCCGAGAATGATTTATGGCACGTATTACGATGTTTGGGCATGAGACCCGTCTGGTTGATTATGCACGGTTTTGAGTCATGTATATGTATAATGGATTTCGATATTTATCTTTGGTACTACACTGTATAGATCTACCCTAGGATACTGTCTCCTCCGGATGTAGGTACCCCGGAGTGGTCACGGGGCATTGCCTGTGAGGAGTCATTCTACGGAGGGACCGGACCGTAGAGTGACTCAGGAGTAGGATTGCTACTATTGGACGTCTGGGACGTCAGGCATCTAGAATGCCATTCTCGGACTGGGTTCGTGATTTGGACTCGGGATTGAGACCCCGGTGGCACGCGTAGCCTTGGGACTGTGACCTTATTGGGCGTCTGGGACGTCGGACATCTGGGATGTATAGTGCAGTGACTGAGATTATATTATGTTGATATTATTCTGCTTATAATTATATGATTTTGTGGCTTTTGATACTGATGCATGCTTTTTAGAAAACGGAGGGGAAAATCTATATGTTTTCGATATGGTAAACTATTTTGTAAACCTTGAGTTTCGGTCCACTCACCCTTGTTGTTTTACTACCCCTCCAGGTCGTGCTATTGAGGAGGAAGAGGATGAGGATCCCGAGGAAGAGGCATAGGTTTACGTTGCGCACCTGAACCCTACTGCTGGGTAAGTTGGCACGTAGAATGTCTAGAGTCGTGCTCAATAAACTGTATTCGGGAACTATCCCTTGTCTGACACTATTTGTATTCGGATATTTTGTGTGGCGTGCTATGTATGACTTAAGTTTGGATTTTTCTTTATGCATTTGAATTCTTAAGGGTAATTTTGGTATTTTGAGGCCGGGTGTCAGACGGGAGCAAGGCATGTCCCCGAGTGGTCCCAGGGGGATCGGGGCGGGTCCTGTCAACTTGGTATCAGAGCACTAGGATGTGGTCAGCATGCTAGACTAGTGGTCAGTACTTAGTTTAAAAGATGTCATTATCTAATCTATGCCTCTTAACAGTGGGTTATGCCTCCAAGGAGAATTCCTCAAGCACGAATTGACGAGGAAATCGCGAGAGAGATGGAATGCGCTAGCATTGAACGGGCTCAAGGTTGGGAGCCACACCTTTCAACGGGGGATCAAACCCCAAGGATGCCCATGAGTGGATTGCGAAATGGGAAAGAATCTTCACCGTGATGCACTGCCCACCCGGCGAGTGGGTGACATTGGCGGCCTTCTTACTGGAAGGCGGAGCTTATCAGTGGTGGCATGGTCTTGAAATGTTAGGGTGGTCTGTCCACACCACCACATGGCAGGTCTTTCGTGCCCGATTCTTAGATCAGTATTACCCGCAATCATTTCGCGTGGCACGAGAGGCAGAGTTCCTGCGGCTGAAGCAGGGAGATATGTCCGTGGCAGAATATGAGCAGACTTTCGGGAAGCTTTCCCGTTTTTCCGCAGCTTTTGTGAGTACTAAGGAGGAAAAATGTCAAAGATTTAAGCTGGGACTCTGAGGAGAGTTACGGGCAAGTGTGACGGCTACCAGCTATGCGACTCTAAGGGACATGGTCGATGCTGCAGTTCGTGTCGAGGCCAGTCTGGCGGCACACCAGGCGCGACAATCATCAGGCGAGGGGCAGCGGCGGGATTGTCCACATCCGGGACCAACCGGCCCGAAGATCTCTAAGGGGGGAGGTTACCGAGGAGCACCCTCATCTTTACGTGGTCGTGGCTGGTCAGGTCGACATGGGGGCTCTCAGAGGGGCGGATCGAGATTCAGTTCTGGACAGCATCAGTCTTGGAGTGGTGCATGAGGAGGGTCTTGGGATGGACCGAGGACAGTTAGTTGTTTTGCTTGTGGAGGAGCGGGCCACTATGCCCGAGATTGCCCTTTGCTGTCAAGGAACAACGAGGCTAAGAGTGCTAGTGTTGCACAGAGTTCGGCTTCCAACACTGCCGGAGGCCGAGGACAGGGTGCTGAGCGTGGCGCGCGTGGGCGCAGACAGAATGCGGGGCCCAGGGCTAGTGTTTTTGCAGTGACTCAGCAGCAGGTGAGGTCAGCCCCAGGCGTGGTTACAGGTACTCTTCATATCTCAAATCTTGTTGTACGGGTGTTAATGGATGCTGGGGCTACCCATTCTTTTATTTCGAAGAGTTGTGCAGGTATGTTAGATCGCGAGGTGTCAGCCTTGGATAGTGAGATGGGTGTTGGTACACCGATGGGCGTTGTGTACATAGTGAATCAGGTGATCCGGAGATGCCCAGTAAGGGTGGAGGATGTAGATCTGCTAGCTGATCTAATCCTTATGGATATCCATGACTTTGATGTTATCTTGGGAATGGATTGGTTGACGGAGCACGGTTCGCTCATCGACTGTTGTAGTAGGCGAGTGATTATGCGGAGTCCGGGTTTGCCGGAGGTTACTTTTCAGGGAGAGCGTGACGGTTCGCTACCTGAAATAATTTCTTCACTTGCCGCTACCAAGCTTCTACAGAAGGGATGCCAGGGTTATCTGGCGCATGTTGTGACGACGCAAAGTGATACTCCGAGTGCCGATGATATACCTGTGGTGCGAGAATTTCCGGATGTGTTCCCGGAAGATTTGTCTAGCTTACCCCCACATCGGGAGATCGAGTTCACGATTGAACTACTTCCCGGCACACTACCTATATCACAGGCACCATAACGGATGGCACCAGCGGAGTTGCGGGAGCTGAAAACCCAATTGCAGGAGTTGGTGGATTTGGGATTCATCCGACCAAGTACATCACCGTGGGGAGCACCGGTGTTGTTTGTGAAGAAGAAAGAGGGGAGCCTCCGTTTGTGTGTAGACTATCGACAGCTCAACAGGGTCACGGTAAGGAACCAGTACCCCTTACCCCGGATCGACGATCTATTCGATCAACTGCGGGGAGCACAGTACTTCTCAAAGATTGATTTACGATCTGGTTACCACCAGTTGAAGATTGCTGAGGAGGATGTCCCGAAGACAGCGTTTCGGACCAGATACGGGCATTATGAGTTCCTTGTGATGCCTTTTGGCTTGACGAATGCTCCAGCAGCATTCATGGATCTGATGAATAGGGTCTTCCGATCTTATTTGGATAAGTTCGTGATCGTGTTCATTGATGACATCCTAGTGTACTCAAGGAGTTCTCAGGCTCATGAGAAACACTTACGATCTGTGTTAGGGAAGCTGAGGCAGAACCAGTTATACGCCAAGCTGAGTAAGTGTCAGTTTTGGCTAACCAGCATTGGTTTTCTGGGACATGTGGTGTCAGCAGACGGGATTAGTGTGGATCCCCAAAAGACCGAAGCTGTGACAAATTGGGCTAGACCGACGACCGTGACAGAGGTACGGAGTTTCGTTGGTTTTGCAGGATACTACCGGAGATTTGTTGAGGGCTTCTCTAATATCGCTGCACCGTTGACTCGTTTGACCAGGAAAGGAGTAAAGTTTGTTTGGGATGAACGGTGTGAGCAGAGTTATCAGGAATTAAAACGTCAGTTAACTACCGCACATGTTCTTGCCTTACCGGATAACAGTGGAGAGTTCGAAGTCTACAATGACGCATCATTACAAGGGTTGGGTTGCGTGCTGATGCAGAATGGCAGAGTTATCGCTTATGCATCAAGACAACTAAAGACACATGAACTGAACTACAGTATGCATGATCTGGAGTTGGCGGCAGTGGTTCACGCTTTAAAAATCTAGAGACATTATCTGTACGGAGTGACTTGCAGGATCTTCACCGATCATCAGAGTCTAAAGCATTTGTTCACCCAGAAGGAGCTGAACGTACGGCAGCGACGATGGTTGGAACTAATCAAGGACTATGATTGTAAGATTGAATATCATCCAGGAAAGGCGAATGTCGTGGCAGACGCACTTAGCAGGAAGTCAGCAGGATTGATTGCACACCTGAGGCTGGTGTACCTTCCTTTGCTAGTGGAACTCCGAAGAGCTGGAGTTATGTTGGGGATGGATGAGCAGGGAGCTTTGTTGGACAGTTTTCATGTACGACCTGTGCTAGTCGATCAGATTATCGAGGCACAATTAGAGGATCCGACATTTTGTATCTACAGGATCGAGGTCGAAGCGGATGAGAGGCAGGACTTTACTATCCGAAGAGATGGAGCTCTGTGAAACTGGGCCGTTTGTGTGTTCCTGCAGTGGCAGAGTTACGGGCAGAAATTCTTGAGGAAGCCCACAGTTCGGCTTATGCCATGCATCCGGGAGGTACAAAGATGTACCGTACCCTCCGGAACCACTATTGGTGGGCAGGAATGAAAAAGGATATTGCAGAGTTTGTGAGCAGATGTTTGACCTGTCAGCAGGTCAAGGCAGAGCGGCAGAGACCGTATGGAGCTATGCAACCACTTCCAATTCCCGAGTGGAAGTGGGATCACATTACCATGGATTTTGTTTTTAAGTTGCCTAGGACTCAGAGAGGATTCGATGGAGTTTGGGTGATTGTCGACCGATTGACCAAGTCAGTTCATTTCTTGCCGGTACAGGAGACATTTAAGCCAAACCATCTGGCTCAGCTGTTTGTGAAAGAGATCATTCGACTTCATGGTACGCCGGAGTCGATAATGTCTGATCGAGATCCGCGTTTCACTTCTAGGTTCTGGTGGAGTTTGCAGAACGCCTTGGGTACAAACTTACATTTTAGTACAGCGTTCCACCCACAGACCGATGGACAGTCTGAGAGGACTATTCAGACTCTGGAGGACATGATGAGGTCTTGTGTACTGCAGTTTCAAGATTCGTGGGATACTCATTTGCCTTTGATGGAGTTTGCGTACAACAACAGTTATCAGACAAGTATCGGAATGGCGCCCTACGAGGCACTGTATGGTCTACAGTGCAGGACACCCATCTGCTGGATGGAGGTAGGGGAACGAGCAACAATAGGGCCGGATTTGATGGACATGACCCAGGAAACAGTCCGAATTATCAAGGAAAGATTGAAGGCAGCACAAGATCGCCAAAAGAGCTATGCTGATCGACGAATTCGAGACTTGGAATTCGAGGTTGGAGATTTTTTGTTCCTTAAGTTATCTCCATGGAAAGGAATTGTCTGTTTTGGCCGACGTGGGAAGTTGAGTCCACGTTATTTTGGACCATTCGAGATCACAGAAAGGATTGGACTAGTGGCATACCGGTTGGCATTACCTCCAGAACTTGCCAGAGTGCACGACGTTTTCCATGTGTCCATGTTACGGAAGTACCTAAGGGACGATTCACTTGCCTTGCCGGAACAACTAGTGGAACCGATGACTGATCTGAGCTTTGAAGAGAAACCAGTGCAGATTCTGGATCAGAAGAACAAGGTTCTGAGAAACAAGACGATTCGGTTGGTGAAAGTACTGTGGAGGAACCATGACGTCGAGGAAGTAAGGTGGGAACCCGAAGACTTGATGAGGGAACAGTACCCCTTTTTATTTGAGTAAATTTTAAGGACGAAATTTTTGTAAGGTGGGTAGATTGTAACGACCCAAACTTTCGTAATTATTATTTTATTGCAAAATGACCATTTTGCCCCTAAGGGGGGAAAAAGTTGACTTTTACCACGGGAAATATTTAGGACTTTGACCCATGACAGTGACGTAGTTTAGGACGTCACGAGTTCATAGGCAGGTGGCACGTTCGATTCTGACGTTCGAGGAAGAAGTTGTGACGTTTGGAAGTCTAGGGGTATTTTGGTAATTTGGTCAAAGAGGGGCCAAATGTTGACTTTTGACCCAAGAAGTCCAACGGACGAGGGCCAAGGACCGTTACGTAGGTCACGTCAATACGAATCCGTAGACAGGCGGCACGCCGAAATCGGACGTACGACGAAAAAGTTATGGTCACGGACGTAAACGCGATTAACCGAACTAACCAAGAACCGAATTAAAATAATATTAAATTATTAGAATCTGATTACTTTAATCAAATCAATCTGGACCCTTGGATGAGTGACAAGTGTCGCTCATCCCCTACACTCCCTAAAACAAGGATCTGTGTTGGCCATTTGTTTAATTAATTAGTTTTCTCTCCTCAAATCCTCACCCTTCATCCTACACTCAGACTAAATCTCAGCCTTTAATCTCATCTGCGCATTTTTATTTAAACCATCAGATATTCACTTCCTCACACTTTTATTTTCATTCCTCTCAAAACCGTGTAAACACTCTCCCTCTCTGCACAGACACACCAGCACCTCACAGCCTCACTCCACATCCAAGCAACCTCCAGACAGCCCCCAGCCACCTTCAGGCGACCACCACCACCACCACGGACGGCGGCGCAACCCAGAAATCCCCCAGACCCGAAAGGAACCTGAACAACCCAAAACTATCCAACCGTCCAAACCTTCACAGCTGGACTCGAACAAACGTAGGGATAGGTAGACTAGGACGGTTGGACGACTCAGACCCTGACTGGACGGGCCACGACGGCGACACGGCGACGGTAAGCTCTGAAACTCGAGAGACACCGATTTTATTCCCTGCCTCGAAACGGTTGTTTTTTACGTTGACATTGTTTGGTTGCTTCTGAGACATACCTAGGGGACCTAGACGACCATTTTGGACCAAGACCCGTGGCTGGAAACTCGACGACTCGCCGGAGAAGATAACCATAACCGGCAGCCAACCTTCCCATCGATTTTCAGGCAGTTTCTTCAACCTAAAATCTAGTTTTGTTTGCATAGAACCATAGAAGAGGTAGAGACGAGTCCATAGGAACATATCTCACCAGAAATGGTTGTCGGGTTGATGAGAACTGATCGGGTTGAACCGTGGGTCTACGGTGACTCGGTTCTCAGACCCGATTAATATAGCTGATGACGTCATCATGCTGACGTCAACAGTGACATCATCATGTCAGAAAACAGTCAGACCAGGGACCAATGGACTGCTGGCCCGTGTCCTATGACGCTGTCAGTGATGACGTCAGCATTACTGTAGCAGCGTTGACCAGAGTTTGACCAGGCGCGTGGGGGCGCGTGTGAACAGTATTTTTTGTTGGACCAGTGCCATTTTCAAGGTTTTGACGATACGAATCCAATGGAGGTGGTTTCGTGTCGATCGGAGATCGTTAGGTTGATCAAATTAGGATTTGAAGCCTTGGGAAGCGTGTTCAGACGGCTTTCCCGGGACAGTTTCAGTCTAGGGTTTCTTAGTTGTATATTAGGGACTTAAAGTGACCTTTACGTATTCTTTGGACATGACAGGAATCGTACTTTAGCACTTGGACGGGGTTTTACGCTCGGGATTGCAGCGGGATTGTACTGTGAGTGGGCCTTTGATTTCACTAAACCTTGGCATGCATAACTGTTTTCCTTTCTATTATATCTATATGTGATTCAAGCAAAAGTATCTATTTATCCCGAGAATGATTTATGGCACGTATTACGATGTTTGGGCATGAGATCCGTCTGGTTGATTATACACGATTTTGAGTCATGTATATGTATAATGGATTTCGATATTTATCTTTGGTACTGCACTGTATAGATCTACCCTAGGATATTGTCTCCTCCGGATGTAGGTACCCCAGAGTGGTCACGGCGCATTGCCTGTGAGGAGTCATTCTACGGAGGGACCGGACTGTAGAGTGACTCAGGAGCAGGATTGCTACTATTGGACGTCTGGGACGTCAGGCATCTAGAATGCCATACTCGGACTGGGTTCGGGATTTGGACTCGGGATTGAGACCCCGGGTGGCACGCGTAGCCTTGGGACTGTGACCTTATTGGGCGTCTGGGACGTCGGACATTTGGGATGTATAGTGCAGTGACTGAGATTATATTATGTTGATATTATTCTGCTTATAATTATATGATTTTGTGGCTTTTGATACTGATGCATGCTTTTCGGAAAACGGAGGGGAAATCTATATGTTTTCGATATGGTAAACTATTTTGTAAACCTTGAGTTTTGGCCCACTCACCCTTGTTGTTTTACTACCCTTCTAGGTCGTGCTATTGAGGAGGAAGAGGAGGAGGATCCCGAGGAAGAGGCATAGGTTTACGTTGCGCACCTGAACCCTACTGCTGGGTAGGTTGGCACGTAGAATGTCTAGAGTCGTGCTCAATAAACTGTATTCGGGAACTATCCCTTGTCTGGCACTATTTGTATTCAGATATTTTGTGTGGCGTGCTATGTATGACTTAAGTTTGGATTTTTCTTTATGCATTTGAATTCCTAAGGGTAATTTTGGTATTTTGAGGTCGGGTGTCAGACGGGAGCAGGGCACGTCCCCGGGTGGTCCCAGGGGGATCGGGGCGGGTCCTGTCAGTTGAGGACTCTGGGTTTGGGTGAGTGAGTGCAGGTGTTTGAATGTGATTAAGAGAGCTTGGAGGATCGAGTGGGTGTGTTAGTGAGGAAAAAACCAGAGAACAGGAACAGGACACTGTGCACGGTTGTGCACCTCGATCGATCGACCCATAACAATTGGACGTGTGGTGGTGTTCAACAACCTGTGAGGAGTCTTGTAGACTCAGTGGAGCACGACAGAGCTCACTGTGGAAGGCAAGGAGTAGGTAAGTTTCTCGGCTTCCACTGTTTTTCCAGATTTCTTCAAAACTAAAGTCGTGAAGTTTGGTGATTTGTTGACTCATTTTATTAGTCCTATTAGCTTTAGGAAGTTGTGGTTGAGCTTAGGAATCGAACCAAAGCTTAGTGGTGGCCACTGGTGGCCTGAGACGGACCCCGGTTTTCCTGGGATTTTCTTCGAGTTTGGGAGGTGATTGTTAGCCCATTATTTCGTGTTTGTAGATAATGGAATAGGTTTCTAGGAGTAGGACGACCCTAATGGCGAATAAAGGACTGAAAATGGCTGGGATTCAAGAGAGAACCGGCCTCGCCGGCTCGGTTCAATTGGACCGGTCTGAACCAGTTTGGCTGGAGGTTGAAGATGAACAGTAGCCGCGCGTGAGGCCCACGCGCAGCCACTTCAAGTGACACGTGTGGATGCATGGCTTGCCTTTTGAGGAAGGTTCCAACATGACTTTTAAATTATTCGATGTAACGAACATTTTGGCGCTGGTTTCGAGTCAATCAGACATCGTCTCGATAGTTTTCGGGATGTCCGAAGGTTTTAGGACTCAGTTAAAAATAGTTAAAAATAAGGGAAAATTATGGGACTTTAGTATGACCTTTTTGAAGTAGTTAGTGACCTTGATATGGGATTTGGACAGGTTCGGGAAAGCCGAGGATAATAGAATGGCCGGAAATGGCGTAAGTGCGCGGGTATCGAGGCGACGTCGGAATAGTCTGTGAGTGGACTTTTCTTTCTAACTCTTGATGCATGCATATATGTTTTATATGTTTTCTATACGCGATTCTATGATTTTATCTATGATCTTGATGGTTTACGGTTTTGCACATTTTTTGAGGAAATTACGGAATTTCATGTTTTACAAGATTTCGATGGATATTGTGATTTGGACCTGGTTTTAATGATTCGATTTTGGGATTTGAAATATGATTTAATATCAATGATTAAAAATGGATTTCAGAAAAGTGTTTTCGGGCTTGAAGCCCAGATCAGAAAGTGGTTTTGAGAAACGTGATTTCGGGTTTTTGAATCGGATTTCCGGATGACGATTCGGGATTCAATTTGGGACTTGGAAGTAGATTCCGGGTTTGGGTTCGGAATAGTTATTCCGGATGCCGGCTTACGGAATGATGGTTGCGGACTCGGATCTGGAAAGGAGATGGATAAGAGTTCTGGGTTTGGATTCGGGATCCTGATGAGATTGCGGATTCAGATTCGGAAATGGAAAAAGGTTTTCAAATGGTTTACGGATTGGATTTGCTGGATCTGATTATTGGGTTTAAAGACTCAGATATTGATATTTCCCCCGTAGGCCTATTGAGTTTAAAGACTCGGGAGTTTAAAGACTCGGATTATATTGAGACCTGGATTGAGTTTAAAGACTCGGGAGTTTAAAGACTTGGATAGATCCAGCAGGTTCGATGAATGGAAATGTGGTATGGTTTAAATAAAGGTTTTCAATGGTTTTGGGTTGAGGCCCGGGATTTGAGAAAAAGGAACCTGATTTGGGTTTTTCTTACATGGTTTGCTTAACCGGAGTATTGAATGGTTTTTTTATAACATGAATTTGATATGCATGCATTGGTTTTTGAAATGGAGGGTATAACTGTAATTGTTTTATTGAACTGTTTTAAACTTATTTTTTATTTTTGTCCACTCACAGTCTTTTCGTGTTTTCGATACCCTCCAGGTTGTTGCGTTGCAGGCTGTTGATCGAGAGAGACGGAGACGTCAAACCTGCGATCCACAGTAGTTCGGTACACTCTGGGCAGTCCGGTTACTTTTCAAATGGTTGGTTCGAGAATCCCTTGTCCGATTTACGTGTCACATGAAGGTTGGACGTTGGTTTAACCTTCGTGTCATGCGTAAGTTAGACGAGATCGGGATTTAGCCCTTAATCCCGGGGGATTAGGGGTGGGTCCTGTCAATTGGTATATCTACCCTCCTTAAAAAGAATTTCTTCCCGAAATTCAGAATCTCGTACTTCCGTAACTCACTGGGGAAAATCCAACTGAGCTTACACCTGGGTCTCCTACCTGGTGTCCAGAACCTGCCAATCCAAAACATCCTGATAGTGCCCAAACTGTCACCACATCTTTCCCTGTGAATCAACTCAACCAACTTTTAGTTCATCGGGACAATCGCACTGGGGTCATCACAAATCCATCTCGTTCCCACGATATCCCCAATACTACACCAACCGATTCTCACAGCTCGACTATCACTAGGTACGCACCACTGCTACAAGACATAGCACTTTCCTCAGCATATCCAACCTATGTCTTGTCATCTCCTTTCTCATTCCCTTCTATCATCCTTCAACGGAACTCACAATGGTCCCCAACCATGCCCTCACAGCGACTATAATCCATCTTAACACCAAGTACTTCTCTACTTCGGAACACAACACAAGTTAAGGGAGGGTTACAAATCCTGGCATTTCAACCACGAGTTTTCCAGCTCAACTCCACTAGCCTTAGGCGATCCTCAACTTCTACGGATCACGACCACATGTCCGCACCCAAACCACTCACATGTCGGTTAATCACTGTATATGCATATTCGAAAAGGGTATCAATCATCACTCCTTCTGATGATCGCATCACATCCCGCCTGAGGTTCCATTCCAAGCACCTGCGAGGATACAAGTCACCAACTCTCGGAATCACAATCAATGCTTACGAACCTCGGACTCCTCAGTAACTACCCTCGAAGTCATTGATCACCCAATCTCAAACAATTTCCAAGCACGGGCCTTAGCATGTTTTCAAGTTGGAAAAATCCCTCTATGGCCTTAAATAGGCTCCACGTGCATAGAATGCATGTTTTACATCACATATGCTCAAGTTGGGATTCGTTTAGTCTTTGTCTGACTCCACCTTGTTTGTTCTTCATCGAGGGTCAAATATTCTCATTGTACTTTTTTACGTTGGTGACATAATTCTTACCGACAATGACCCAGCATCCATGACTCAGCTTGTCCAAGCTCTGAGTAAGGAATTTGAGATGAAGGATCTTGAAGTTCTCTCCTACTTCCTAGGTATGGTTTTCACATTAATCAGGCTAAGTATGCCTGAGATCTTCTGGCTAAGGTTGGAATGGCCAATTGTAGTTCTATGTCCACTCCTTTGGTTCCTGATACTAAACTTCTCCATACAGATGACACATTGTTGCCTGATCCCACACTTTATTAGTGTATGGTTGGGGCTCTCTAATATCTTACGTTTAGGGGTCCATACATTGTGTTTATAGTGAATACCGTTTGTCAATTTATGTACGCCTTTACAGATACTCACATGATCACCGTTAAATGTATACTTCGCTACATCAAAGGGACTTTGAATTCTGGTCTTCACTACATGTTTGGTCCCCTTTGTCTTCAAGCTTTTTCTGATGTCGACTCGAGTGGTGATCCCAACACTCGCAGATCGACTTCTGGCCATATGGTTTTCCTTAGACGCAATCCTATATATTGGGGTGCTAAGAAATAATCCACAGTCTTACGATCTTCAGCTGAGGCGGAGTATCGTGCTCTTGCCAACACTGCTTGCGAACTTCATTAGATTATGGACCTATTAGCGGATCTTTATGTCAAGCTTCCTCGCCCACCTTTTCTGGTTAACATGTTTTCCATACAAATGGATCATAACCCATTGTTCTATGGTCGTACTAAGCATGTCGAGATCGACGTTCATTTCATTCGTGAACGTGTTCAAAACCATACACTACACTTGGCTCATGTCTCTTCTCGCGATCAACTCACAGATGTCATGCCTCATGGCTTGCATACTCCTAAGTTCGAGCATTACCGTGACAATCTTATGCTTTGAGATCCTCGCATAAGCTTGAGGGAGGCTGTTAGATAATGCAACAGCCAGCCTGTGGTTAGTAGTTAGAAGAATGACAAATGTTTGTTAGTTTGTAACTAATTCAGTTATGAAAATCTTTAGCAGTTGTAAGTTAGTTTTCTTCCAGCTGTAGGTCACTGAAGTTGTTAGGGGTTGCTAGCGTGTAACCTTCATGTAAGCTTCAGCTATATAAGTCCAAGTGTAGCATCATGTAATGTAAGTTTTTGATCACTATATGAGAATCAAGTCTTCTCTCAATTTTTTCTCAAACTTGGACCGCCCTCAATCCTGGTATGTCGCCGTGAACGAATCAACCGATGCGACCACCACAAGATCATGGTGCACTCATCACTGATCGCTATCCTGAACCGTCCGCACTTCGAAGTCGAGCTTCCCCAGGCTGCCCGACCACGAATCGTGCATCGTGACCTCTCCGGAAGGAACACATCCCAATCCGGAGGCGAGCGTCACGTCGTCAGTTGCCGTGCACCAAGCATCTGTCGCGACCACGACTCAGACCCGAAGGTCATCCATAGCGTCATATGCCCGAGACCAACCAAATGGGTCTCATACCCAAGTCTATCCTTTTGGAAATCCAAAACCATTTCATTTAAACCAATAAAGAAGTACCGACCCGTATAAGCACCGTATAAGGCCGAAACCTTGAAATACGTGCTTATACATAACCACAACCAAATGCACCCATGGCATTATCAAACATGTATTAAAACATATAATAAACATTTATGCATGCACTAATTTAGAAAACCAAGGTCCACTCATAGACCGTCCAAGCTGCCGCCTCGATAAGCATGCCATACGGCTCTCTCGAGCCAATCACCATCACTGGGACTCCCAAACCTGTCCAAATCATAATAGAAGGTTACTAACTACCTTATTAACCTCCTACCAAAGCCCCGTAATTTTCCGATATTTTTAACTATTTTTAAAATCGATCCTAAACCTTCGGACACCCCAAAACCTGTCGAAACGATGTCTGATTGACACGAAACCAGTCCCAAAATGTTCGTTATATCGAATAGAAGATTTCACGTGTTGAAAACATCCCCAGATTGTGGGGCAAGCGCCCACATCCGCCCCAAGAAGATCACTGCGCGTGGGCTCACGCGCCTACTGTAGCAGCGTCTTCAAGTTGCCGCGAACCGGTCGGTCCGGTTCTTTGGTTTTCCTGGACCGGGGTGACCGGTCCGACCACCCTACTCCCTTATTTTTCGTCCACTCTTCTCCTTCTCAATCCCATTCTTCCTATTTTCATGTTTCCTATCATTTTCAATCCTCAAAACTAATTGAAACCACCTAAATCCTAACCATGTACAATGGGCCACACAGCCTCTGTTTTCCCGGCCACACGTCCTCTGTTTTCCCGGCCACCCTCAGGGCCTCCTCAGCCGTGAACCGCCCTCAAAAGCCCCTTAAAATCCCCGTAGTAACTCACTAATCCATATCTAAACAAACAAAATCAACCATAACGTAAACATTGAATTAAAATGGAGAAAATGGCAAACCGAGTACCTCTCGGGTTTCTTGCCTCCACCATCCGCGGCTACGCTGTCCTGGGCCGGCCACCATCATCCCAGCATCCCCACTCTTTCTCCCTGGCCTCTCTGTCATGATCATCTGGGGTTGGGTTGGATTGGTTTGGGGTTCAAAGTTTTGGAATGAGATCGGGTGGTTTGTTTTGGGAGAAAGGAAGAATGATCGATGAAGATGAATGCATGAAGAAAAAGAGATGGCCTGTGGATGGGTGACAAGTGTCACTCATCCATTGGGCCTCCATAAAATATCTGGGGGCCACTAGAGTCCAAAAGTTAGGTTATTTCGTAAAACGTGCAATAGTACCCAAAAACTTCCTTGAACCGTAACTTCGCCGTCGAACGTCCGAATTCGACGTGCCGCCTGTCTACGAATTCGTATCGTCCCAATCTACGTAAGGGTCCTCGACCCTCGACCATCGGACCTCCCAGTCCAAAAGTCAACATTTCACCCCTTTTTAACCAAAATTACCAAAATGCCCTTAAACTTCCGAATGTCATAACTTCCTCCTCGAATGTCGGAATTGAACGTGCCACCTATCTATGAACTCGTGACGTCACGAACTACGTCACGGTCATTGGTCAAAGTCCGTTTGATCGCCCGATCAAAAATTCAACGTTTTGTCACGACTAGGGGCAAAACGGTCACTTTGCATCGTTCGTCCGATTTCACCTAACTAATCATCGATTAACCTCACTAATCGTGATTAGTCACTAATCTAATCTAGGAATTTGGGACGGGTCGTTACAGATCCCGTCTGAAAAATTAAACAAAAATTCCCAAAATACCTTTACACACTTGTCAGACCAGAGATAAACTCTTGAGTCCCAAATAAGGAATAGTACAAACTAACAACCACACAATATACTAGTGGTCAATCAGAGCAACTAAATAAACTGTAAAACAAGGGTGCTAACCTTATTCCGTAATTTCCAACGAGCGCAGAGTTGTAGGTAATGCCTCCGCCTCAGAAGTAACCCTCGACACCAAAAAATAGCCTAAAAGGATTTCCAAAACCAATGAAAAATGTGAGTGGACAAAATAAACCTTTAAAATACATTTTCCGAATAAAATATTAATCACTCCCAAGTATAAAATATGCATGCATATAAAGAAAATATCCCAATTCAAGCTATAAAATCATAGGGATTTGAAACATAAAATTCAAGTTATAAACTGTGAACCCACAAAACGTAAAAAAAAAAAACATAACATGTATATAAATAAATGTGGTCCACATTTACCTGAAATCTTCGATTATAAAACCATCTAGAAAAACACACAATAATCAGTATACATCATACACAATCCTCCAAACTTGGTCGTTGCCAACTGAAACCCTGTACTACGTGTAGAAAGTCTTAAGATCTGCAGAGTCGAGCTCCGAACGTCTGAACGCTAATCATAGCATCTTTAGCCTCAAGATCTTTCGAGTCATGCTTGGGACGTGTGAGAGTTGGTCATAACTCCCGACAATGGTCAACAGTGGAAACAATCAAAATGATAAAGCCAAAATATTTCTTTAAAATATATCTTTGACTCCAAATCCAAGTCAAAACATTTAAACTAGGGTTTACGCCCAGAACATAGTTTCTACAAAACAATCGAAAAACATGTGTCCAAAATAATAAAAAAAAATAATTATTCTAAAATCATAAATCCGCAGATAACATGCAACAATATTTAGAATAATTATTCAAATCATTTCAATATAGATAATATCGAAAATCATTTAAAACAATTCAATGTGCATGCATCATGGTTACGAAAAAAATTTCCCACTCACAAGAAATCTGCTAAAGCTCATTCTTGAGCTGTGCGTTCCTCCTAAGTCCCTGAAGAGGTATCTTCTATCAAAAGTAACAATCAAGGTTCACTAACGTTACAAATAACCTCGTACTCAAACCCCCTAATTCCCAAGACAACTACTGACATGGAGGACACGTGGCTGCCACGTGGCTAACACGTCAGTGGCACATCATCGCCACATTTCCATATCAGCACTGCCATGTCAGCATCATTCTTAACCTCTCGCGGGTTGACCTGCGTGTTTGCAACTGAATTTCAACATGTTTCTTTGACTCGGTTCCTAGTTGTCCAATTTCACGTCCTAACTCGAATCGACAACCACCTATCTACTCTAATTCTACCCAGGAACAAGTGTAACACCTCAAAACTAGGAAAACTCACCTCAAATTCACGGATAAATTATCGAAAATTTCAGCCTAGTTTGAGCTCGCTGCTAGGTTCATCCCGTGTCCCAATCCTTTGAATTTTGGCATGGGCTTGGTAGCAAGCATGCAAGGAACACGGTGGTGACCTCCATTTGAAGTTCTAACGTTTTGAAAATCGAAACTCATTTCAAGGGTGCACGACTTTCTTGGGTTAATGGGTTATAAAACAATCCTCCACAGCCTTTCTATTTTTGTCTCTCTGTCCCACTCTCTATGCGCCCTCCTACCCCCCGAAACTGCAAATACAAATATGAAGGATGATGGTGGTGAGGGTGTTGTGTGTATTCGAGTGTTAGGCCACAAAGAAAATAGAAAAGGGATAAGGAAGAACTTTGGGGTGGTTGGGATGGTGACACTTGTCACTTATCCCAACTGTCCTAGAGAGATATTTTGTTGAAAAAACGGCCTCCCTCGAAAGTCGCACAACCAAACGTCCTTCCAAAACTATTCCTTACCCATAAGTCTACTATACCGATTCCAAATTCGACGTGCCGCTTATAATTAAAATTCTTAGACGTACGTAAAAATCTTAAGTAGACGTGCAAATAATTCCCCAAGTTAAAAGTCAAAGTTTGTACGATAATATATAGACAAGGAAAAAATCGTCAATTTACCTTAATTATCGTAATTAAAATTCCTAGACCTACGTAACAATCCTAAGTTGACGTGCAAATAATTCCCCAAGTTAAAAATCAAAGTTTCTACGCTAATATACATACAAGGAAAATATAATTATCAATTAAATATAATAATTAATAAGATTAATGCTAATAATAAATCATCTCTCCGCGAGTTATTTATTATTATTTATATAGTTAATAATAGTGATTTCTCTCGGTATAATCACCTATTAAACACTTTCTCTTTCAACCAATCAGACACTCCAGTGACCCACAAGACTCCATTATAAATACATGGCCTCTCTTCACTTCAGGTGACCCACAAGACTCCATTAGGCATCAGAGTGTTCTTGGTTGAACCACCACTCGGGCTTCAACCTTAACCCCGATTATTTCTTGTTATTGTGGGTAGGGATCAAGAAGGAATTCTACAAGTCTGGATGATTTCTGCATCAACAACTGGTGCTTTCATTGAGAGCCTAATTGAGAAAAACTCAATGCATGCTCTCCAGTTTTCTAAAAAAAAACTTCACCATCGTTCATCGTTCTTCATCCATGGCAAGAACATGAAGGACAAAACGATCTGACAGGATCATCGCCTTCATCACGATGACTCACGATAAAAGTTACATGTTCAACAGGATTCCCGAGGTTCAACTGCAACACTCTGAATCAAAACTGTCACCTGTTTTGCAACCAGAATTTTCTATGGTGCAAGAAAGGGCTCCTGCTGCGGTTGCGATGTCCATGACATCTCAAAGCCACTCGGTATCGGCGTACTCCCGACATCAATCTACTTCCCGCATTAGGCACGGTGGCAACCTTCCTACATGCGGATAGGCAACTAGCTGGAAAGGCATCACAACAAGCCCCAAATTGGATCCACACTGACGTCTGAACTTCGGAGGCTTATGAACAACCTACATCATGCATGAGGACACACTCAAGCTTATGAAGGACACGATGTGACACCTTTCCACCAATGCTCATGACTCCCAACGCTCTGCATGACATGCACAAGGACGTGATTAAGCCCATGAAGAACGTGACGTGAAACCTTGCCACCAGAGCTCCTAGCATAAGTCTCAATGCTCCACCCAGCACGCAAGAGGCAGCACCACCCAAGACCATCAACTCATGAATGACTCGGGAGGCACTTCGGAGCACTGTCACACGTTGAGTACCATGTAAGAGCCAACGACATCATGCAACCCCCCAGATTGCACACGCATGCTCAAATCAGGTGAACAAGTCGATGAAGGCTCAAGATATCCTTGCTGCTGCAGTGAGGATGACGCGACACACTTACCAGTATGCTCACACACTTTGACAATGGTGACCCCAGGAAGTCGACACCACCGGACTCGACGCTACTCTCCCCCTCATCAAGGCATACTCTATAAAAAATGAGTCTAAAAGATGATGGATCGATGCCTCCAAGGAATCCAATGGGACGACGGCTTGGAATCGACCTTCGACACCAGATTTAGCCATGCATCATCAATTTCAAGTGTTGGACCATGTCCGATGACACCCCTCTAAGCCATCGCCATGCAAAGTACTCGAAGCCTTCGCCATGCGAAGGACTCGAAACCTTTGCCCTGTAAAGAACACGAAGCCTTCACCCTGCGAAGCACTTGAAGCTTTCGCCAGTCAAAGCACTCGAAACTTTTTCCACAAGAAGCACTCGAAGCCTTCTCCACAAGAAGCACTCGAAGCCTTCGCCAAGCGAAGCACTCGAAGCCTTCGCCACGCGAAGCACTCGAAGCCTCCACCATGGGAAGCACTCGAAGCCTTCGCCACGACGAAGCACTCGAAGCCTCCCCCATGTGAAGTACTCGAAACCTTCACCACGCGAAGAGCTCGAGGCATTCGCCAAGCGAAGAGCTCGTGGTCTTCCCCACACGAAATGCTCAAGGCCTTCGCCATGCGAAACATTCCAAGCATTTGTCTCGTGAAGCACTTTAAGCCTTCACCTTGCGAAGTACCCCAAGAATTTGCCATGCGAAGCACCCCAAGCCTTCACCCTGTTAAGCACTCCAAGCCTTCGCCCCACGAAGCACTCCAAGCCTTCACCCCACGAAGCACTCCAAGCCTTTGCCATGCAAAGCATTCCAAGCCTTCACCCCACGAAGCACTTTAAGCCTTCGCCACGTGAAGCACTCCAAGCCTTCGCCCCGCGAAGCACTCCAAGTCTTTGTCATGCAAAGAATTCCAAGCCTTCGCCTCGAGAAACACTCCAAGCCTTCGCCATACGAAGCACCACAAGCTTTCACCCCGCGAAGCACTCGAAGCCGTCGCCACACGAAGCACACGAAGCCTTCGCCACGCGAAGTGCTCCAAGCCTTCGTCCTGCAAAGCACACAAAGCACTTGAAGTCTTTGCCCTGTGAAGCACTCTAAGCCTTCGCCATGCGAAGCACATCTAAGCCTTCACCATTCGAACCACCCCAAGCCTTTGCCACGAAAAGCATTCCAAGCCTCTACCGAGCAAAGCACTTCAAGCCTTCGCTCGTGAACCGTCGAAGTCGCCACACATCGAAACAACCAAGAATTTGTCCTATGAAGTGCTAGCACCTTAGCTCGTGAAGCATCGAAGTCTTCGACCAAAAGTGTCAACGCCTTCACCCATGAAGCAATCCATGCACTCGCCTCGCGAAGCGTCAACGCATTCGTTCGATGAGTGTCAACGTCTTTGCTCGAAGCATTTGATCATAAAGCATCAATGCCTTCGACCCGTGAAGTTTCCAAGCCTTCACACACGAAGCAACACATCGCTCACGAAGCAGCAAGGTAATCGCTCTGCGGCGCATCAACATCCTTGTTCGTCAAAGCCATAATTCCTTCAACTCGCAACCTATCAACATTTGCACTCTGTGAAGCACCAAAGTCCAACACTGGAAAAAATTTTAAGGACTTCACCTACGAAGGACTCGAAGCAACTCTCCAAAAGGCAAAGTATAGCCTTCACCTCGAAGAGCTAAATTGTCACCTCAAGGAACTCGACGGCTAAGTTCAATGCTGTTAACAAAAAATGAGGAACATAGTACTCAAGAACAATCCAAAGGATGTATAACTCGTACCCAACAAATGGACTTACTGGACTTGGAAAAGCTACTAAGGATCACTTGCCAACTCCACCAAGGGGAGCAACAGCTGGGCCATCTCATGACAAATCATGGGCAAATGTCTTAGTGTGCGCGACTACAAATTCCAGCACACAACTTCGAGATTCAATCAAACGCACCAAGCTCAAATTTTACTTCCTTGCGGAAATTTTGATGGCGCCAAAACGGTATGGAAGTCAGCTTTCCAACTACACTCAATTCGGAGGTAAAACGAAGTCAGAAGACCAAATTTACTACACAAAGGTCAAATCTGCCAAAAATCACAAAACACTAAAAAAAAATGGAAAACTTATATTAATGCAAATCAAAGAAGTTGGCAATTCACAAGTTGAATGCTCAAACATATATTCAACGCTAAGATCAAGCCAAGAAGAACCATGAAGCTCATCACAAGGACCGGCACAACCTCAGAGGCTATCCGTCAACCTGTGAGCAAGCCTTGGGGGTCTTCGATCATTCCATCATGGACTTCCAGTGACGCATCGTCAGTGGCCTTCTTCCTGAAATGGGGGTAACCTTCTTGGCATCACTTACTTGGCACAGTTGGCTTCGCGAAAAAAAGACTAGTTTATCTTGACTTCGTGAAAGCAACTCAGCCACTGGTTGACTATGCGAAAGCAACTTCAAATTTGATATGGAACGAAGCCATGGTGCGCTTTGTGCTTTCACGCCACTTACCTCAAGATCAATGACCACTTTCACTGAGTGAAGCTTCAGAAGAATAACTCCAGCAGTATCTGAAATGGCGATTGTAGCTCCAATAATCCATTTCAGCATCGCTAGACATCACGGAAGTAGTGGTGGTAGCATCATCCATGCCTTGACAACCTTTGTAGTACGTGTCTTCATGTCACTCTCCTTCAGCGACGAGATGGCGACACCTCCAACATTTCTTCCTTCAAGTACGTAACAGCGGGCAACATCTAGGGCACCACAGGGGGCATGATCGATCCTCGATTCTATGTTCCGCCTTACTACACCCTATTTTGAACTCAACAAGGCCTTGAAGATCAAGTCTCTGGAAGGTCATCCGGCATCCAAAGCAACTCCTTGGAAAGCTTCGATGTTGTCTCCACCCACACTTGAAGATGACGAGTCTGTCCATGCACCGAGCTCTTCTACCCACCAAGCACCAAGGGCATGGTATTTGGAAGGAGAGCCTCGTGCTATCTAGCGTATCACCTCCTGCTCTAACCTTGCCCTGCCATGAGTTGTGGCACACCAAGCCTTAGATGTAGAATACCTCTCCTCGCATTTGCATCAAGCCTCATCTTGTAGGTGCACCATGCCTCGCCTCGTAGTTGCACCATGTCTCGCCATACACTCTGCTGCACCACGCCTTGTAGTTGCGTCATGCCTCGTCTTCCACTCTGTTGCACCTCGTCTTACACTATGTAGTACCTCGCCTTATAGTTGCACCATGCCTCGCCTTGCACCCTGTCTGGCACTCTACTGCACCTCGCCTGACACTCTTTTACACCTCGCCTGACACTATGTTGTGCCTCACCTTACACTCTGTTGTGCCTCTACTGTACCTCGCCTTACACTCTGTTGCACCTCGCCTTGCACTCTACTGCACCTCGTCTTGTACTCTGTTACGTCTCATCTTGCATTCTGCTGCACCTCGTCTGCACCTCATCTTGCACTCTGCTGTGTCTCGTCTTGCACTCTGCTGCACTTCGTCTTGCACTCTGTTGCACCTTGCCTTGCACTCTACTGCACCTCGCCTTGCACTCTACTGCACCTTGCCTTGCACACTGCTGTACCTCGCGTTGCATTCTACTGAACCTCCTCCGTTGAAGACCTTGATGTTGGCTCCGCCCACACTTGAAGATGACAAGTGCGTCAATGCACTAAGTTCTTTCATTCGCAAAGCACTACATGCATGTTAACTGGAGGAGCGTCTTGATGTCAAGTTCGCTATCTTTTGAAGCCGGAAGCTCTAACAAGTTCTAGACACGCCACCAGATGGTACTCCACAAAGTGAGGTTTTCAAGACTACAACATAATTATGCCTTCATAAATCTTGAAATGATCGTCTCGAAGAGTAGAGCGCACTACCGCTTGAATCATTGCAATCAGACATCCACAGTTCTCAGAATCTGCAAAAAATCGAATCTGAACAAAAAAAAATATAAAAAATATACATTAAAATAATATATATATATATATACATAAAAAGCTTTGTAGTTGCTTTGTAGTTGCTTTGTAGCTTTTGTTGATAGCTAAGGCAAAAGGGGAGAAAAGTACAAAAGCAAAGGAAAAAGAAAGTTATGCCAACATTGGCTTTTGTTGCTGCGACAAAGAAAAAAAAAAGGTTACAGGAGCTGCTAAGCAGCAACCAAAAACAAAGCGCTCATGCGTACGCCGCCAACTAGCCTTGCGGGACCTCCATCTTCTCAACTGCTAGTCAAGTGCATAGGGACACACAGCCAACAGTTTTGTCGACCGCACCAGTCTTCACGCTAGTAGAGCAGGGACTTCAGTCCATGCGCTGTCAGCACTTGCACCTCCGCGCGGTCCACACATGTCTGTCGCACTGTGAAGCTTGCTTAGTCGCACGATGAATGGGAGAATTTTAGGAATGGGAGATTGAAGGCTGCACACGTCTATTTTTAAGGAGGAAAAAAAAGCCCTAATTATCTATTGGGCTTTATGGGCCAACCTACAACAAGAATTCAAGCTTGGACTTATAGTTGCAAGTTAGCGTGACATCCAGTTTACAACAAATACACAAGAAAATTGAAGACAAATAAGAGTCCCACTTCGTAAAAAAAAAAAAAAGGTTTATCGGGACCGCAATAAAAATTATATCCATTAGAATTTCCTGAATTTCTAAGCGATGTGGGGGCATTTGTGGAACCTTAAATCACCGAAAAATTATGCAACTGCCATGTGGCTCATAACTCACATAATGCTGATATTACCCCTAGTAAATACGATGACAGCATCCCACGATCTTCGTATTAATTTAATATATTTATCAATTAAATATATTAATTAATCAGATCAATGCCAATAATAAATCATCTCTCCGTGAGTTATTTATTATTATTTATATAGTTAATAATAGTGATTTCTCTCGGTAGAATCACCTATTAAACACTATATCTTTCAACCAATCAGATACTCCGGTGACCCACAAGACTCCACGATAAATACATGGCCTCTCTTCACTTCAAGTAGTAATTCAAAATTCATACCGAAACTCTGCCGGTTTTTTTCTTTCGATTAAATTGACTTAGGCATCAGAATGTTCTTGGTTGAACTACCCCCCGTGCTTCAACCTTAACCCCGATTATTTCTTGTTATTGTGTCTAGGGATCATGAAAGAATTCTACAAGTCTGGACGATTTCTGCATCAACAACTAGAAATTGGGTCGAATTTGACAAAACTGCTGGATAGGCTGGTATTCATGTAACAGTCGTCAAACACAACAATCATTTGAAATTGAATATTGAATTGATGGTGAAACTGAGCTAATTCCTATCCCATGAGTGAAACAAAGAATAGTAGGGAACCTACCGTTATCGTTGGAATTTGGAGTGAACAATGTTGATGATGAGATACATTGGAGGAGTTATTGGAGGTGGAGAGTGGTTGGTGTAATTTTGTAATGACCCGTCCCGAATATCGGGATTGAATATTAATTAATCATGATTTAGAATGACTAATCGGGGATTAGTTGAGTGAAATCGGACGAAACGTGCAAAATGACCGTTTTGCCCCTGGGGTGGGCAAAATGTTGACTTTTAGTTCGGGCGGTCAAATGGACTTTGACCGATGACTGTGACGTAGTTCGGGACGTCACGAGTTCATAGACAGGTGGCACGTTCGATTCCGACATTCGTAGTGAAAGTTATGATGATCGGAAGATGAGGGGTATTTTGGTAATTTGGCATAGTAGGGGCCAAATGTTGACTTTTTGATCGGGAGGTCCGATGGACGAGGGCCAAGGACCGTTACGTAGGTCTCGTCGATACGAATCCAACGACAGGCGGCATGCTGAAATCGGAGATTCGACGACGAAGTTATGGTCACGGAATCGGGCTCGATTAACCGAACGAACCGGAATTAAAATAATATTTTAATAGGAACAGTACCCGGTGACTGTGCACATTCGGATGAGTGACAAGTGTCACCCATCCCCTGAAATCTGGTCCATGTTTCCCTCCCAACACCATCATTACAACATCATCATTTATCCTTCATCATTTCCTCCATTTTCTCCTTAATTCCCTCTTCTTTGTTTTTCTAAACCGTGGACTTTGGGCATCAAAATTGGGGAGAATTGAGCTCCCTTTCACAACCAGCTTCGAGGGGAATTTGAGAGTTATGAGAGTGGATTAAACTGGGAAAACACTGGGGATTAATTGAAGGCTGGAGACTGAGAATCGAAAATTTAGAAAAATTGGGGGGAAATTCAAATACTGGGAATTGAGCCGTGAGGATCGAAATTGAACTCACTTCGAGCTTCCTGGGATCATTACGATCAGAAACGTCGAAAGAACGAAGGAAATTGGTGTTGTTTTGACTCTGAACACACTTGGTGACAGAGGATGAAATTCGAGGTTGAGTCGAGGGAATTGAGGCTTCGATTGATGTAATTGATGTGGGGAATGTGTTCCTGAGGATCCCACGATGCTTCTGGATCCATCAATTGAAGGAAAACGCTGGAGATTGACTGAACTCCATGGTTGCACAGTGACGAAGAATCGAGTTTGAGTCGTGGCGTTTGAGCCACGAATTGATGCAATTGAGTTGGGGAAAATACTTACCTGAGTCCATTGAAGCTTACTGGTTAATCAATTGAACGAAATCAAGAAGGTTTGATGGTTTTCGAAGGATGAACAGTGGCCGGATATCCTTCGATTGATCATCGGTGATCGTGAGGATTGAGGTAATGTTTCATGGAATCATTGTTACAGAACTCTAATTGGACTTAAGTAGAAGCTAATTGATTGATCAATTGATGAATTCAGTGTCGAATTGATAGGATTGGAACCGGGTCTGATCGCGGGTTAAACGACCCGTTTACCAGACAAACGGGTTGGGACGGTGACACTGTAGCAGGCGCGTGGATTTCACGCGCAGCCACTCACGGCGGCGCGTGGGGGCGCGTCCGGCCTAGTCTCAAGGTGAGGTCAACATGACTTTTGATCCTCTCAGTGTAACGAACATTTTGACGTTGATTTTGATGAAATCGGATATTGTTTCGTTAATGTTCCGCGTATCCGAAGTTTTGTATTACGTTAAAAATACGTATTTAAATCCCGGAAAAATTGGGGAAAATTATATGTTGTATTTTGAGATGTTAGTAACCCTCTATAATGATTTTGGACAGGAGTTGTGATTTCCAGATTTTACGGAAAAACGTGCAGCTCGGAAACGGACCGTTTTGGACGGTGTGTGTGAGTGGACTTTGTTTTCTAACAGTGATGCATGCATATATGATTTAAATGCCTTATTATATGATTTTATATGCTTGGGCATGATTTGTGTTTCAATCCGGTAATTTCTCGGTTTTATGATTATTATATTATTATTTTGGGCGATTTTCGAGAAATTACGAAATTTGGTAAAAATAATGTTTGGACTTGGTTTATGAGTCCGGGATTGAAATTGATTGAAAATAATGTTTGGACTCGGATTATTGAGTCATGGATTGAAAGATGATGTGGTGACTCGGGAATGAGTCGAGGGTCAATTTTGTGGATTTGTGTGAAAATGGCAACGGAGGTTGCAACGCAAGGATTTGCGTGATAATGATATGTTGGGCATGATAACCCAAGTGAATAGTGATTTTGACTCGGTTTTGGAGTCACTTGTGAATTTGATGAAATTAATGATTTTTGTGATTTTATGATTATTTTAATCAGTCCTTTCGGGCACGTTTTACGAGGTACGTACAAATGATGTTTTGGGCTAGGCCCGGAGTCTAAATGATTTCTAAAATGATGTTTTGACTTGGTTGGTGAGTCAATGATGATTTCCGGATTGTTCTATTGATTTAAATGTGATTTTTTAACGGTTTATGTGTAAAAAGTATTTTGGGCTTGAGACCCAGTTGAGAATGACCTTGACTTGGTATGAAGTCAAGATTTGATTGAAATGTTTTGGGATGTAATTCCCGGGATGGTGTTCATTGTGATTGTGATATTCCCAGACGGTCGGTGCTTGGGGGGGGATTACCCAGACGACCGGAGCTTGGGGGATGTGATTGTAGGATCGGGAGTTGATCCTATGGTAGTCAGCTTCTCGGATGATACTGAGCCTGGATGTACCACCCGGAGGTGTCTGATCCTGGGGATGTGTTCGCCCAGAGGTGACTGAGCCCGAGGGGGTTGAGCCCAGAGGTGTTTATTCCCGAGAGAGTGACTGGATATTGGCCTACGCGTAGTGCAGCACTTGTGAGTAGTGCAGTTTGATTGATTGTGCACTTGTGAGTAGTGCAGATGTGATTGGTGATATTTTATGCACTCGTGAGTAGTGCGGATTGATTGGATTGATATATTTATTGTGCACTGGTAAGTAATGCTGATTGGTATTGATTGTGATGATGTACTGGTATTGAGTACGGGTTTTTGGTCCTTGTGGCCAGGTGATTATGTTTTCACATGTTTTGGCCTGAGAGCCGGGATTTGATGTTTTATAACATGAACTGATTTGGTGAGCATGAGTTTTATGGACCATGGGAAAATATGTTTTGAATTTATCGGTCACTCATGTTTTACGATATGCATGCAAGATTGTGAAAACTGGAGGGTAAGATTGTATTTTGATAAATGTTTTTATCAAAGGTCATTTTTGTCCACTCACACCTTTTCTGTTTTATGACCCTCCAGGCCGTGGTACGACGTTCGGGACTGATCGTGAGGCAATGACAGCAGCAGAAATCCGCGCAAACATCCTTTGTCTGGCAAGCACTGAAGGGGAGTTTCAGACCTTTAGTTGACTTGTCAGACGGGAGCAGGACCGGGCACGGGTTTTGACGTCCAGTTGGGACGGGTCCTGTCAAATTGGTATCAGAGCATTTGGTTCTTGATTTCTGTTGATACGTCATGCCTCCGAGTCGTGCGTCCCGTACACGGTCTGAAGATGGGAGGGGCGAGAGTAGTGTTAGTAAAGGCCCAGATATTGAGCGAGCTCGACGGTTGGGAGCCACTGTGTTTCGTGGTGATTCGGGGCCGGATGGTGCCGAAGATTGGCTTACTCGATTGGAAAGGATTTTTGAGGTTATGATATGTCCCCTAGAGGACATGGTACCCTTGGCCACTTTTCTTTTGGATGGCTATGCTTACAGGTGGTGGCATAGTTTACAGTTGACTGGCTGGGATGCCCGTACCTTGGTGTGGGATACATTCCGAGAGCGATTTTTGGATCAGTTTTATCCTCGCTCATTTCGGAACACTAGGGAGGTTGAGTTTCTCCAATTGCAGCAAGGGAATCGGTCAGTGGTCGATTATGAACAGCAATTTTTGCACTTATCTAGTTTCGCTCCTCTGTATGTGGCTACAGAGGAGGATAAGTGTCGAAGGTTTGAGCAGGGATTGAGGAATGAGTTACGAGGAGCTGTAACTGTTGGCTCGTATTCTACCCTGAGGGAATTATCGGATGCTGCTATCCGAGTGGAGGCTACTATTTTACCTGTGTCAGAATAATCTTTGGGCTCTGGACGACGCCGAGAGCGTCAGGATACTAAACAGATAAGTCAGGAAACAACGAAGCGAGTTAGCCTTCATACTCTTGTGTCGCAACCCTCGGTAGGTGTTCATTCGGGTGGAACATCAACCCAGTCGACAAGTAAGCGGCGTGGTGGGGCAAGTCGCCTCAGCACTGCCACTTGTCACTTTTGTAGGAAACTTGGACATTTGCGAAGGAACTGCCCCGATCGACTTGACCGTAGGTCAGAATAATTGTATTGATGCATGTTTTCGTGATACCTTGTAAATGGTTTGTCTTGTCCATTTGTGTTGTAATATTGTATCATGTGTTTTGGGTGTGTCGGACTAGTGTGGGTCCGGATGGTTGTTTTTGTTCACAGTTTGGTTTGTAGATAGATGGGCGTGTTGGGCCCAGAATAAACTTGACCTGGGGATGAATATTGGTGTTATCGTTTTGGGATCATCCTTGGTTTTCCCTAGGTGGATCGGGTTTGTGATGTCATGGACATTGGGCATTGTGACGATCTAGGATCGTGATGTTCATGGCGAGCTGATGTAGTGATGGATCTGGACTGTGATCCTGATGATCCAGTTGGGTAGAGAGTTTGCCACTCTTACTCCGGTATGTGAGTCGTAAATGACGGGACTGAACTTCTTTTCGAAGTGGAGCCCTTTTATGGTATATTACACGAGTGAGTAGGTTTCCGAAGTGGTCGGATTTTGTCAACCTTAACCGTGTGGTTGTTGGATTGGCCTCCTTATGAAGTCAACCGAGTATAATGAATGGGTAACCGATAGGTTCGGTTTTGGTACGTCCGAGTGGACGTGAACGAGATTTCGGGTTTTGGAATCGAATTTCTGGGTGACGATTCAGGATTCGATTTTAGAACTTGAAAGTGGAATACTGGATTTGGGTGCGGAATGATTATTCCAAATGCTAGCTTACGGAATAATGATTTCGGATTCGGATTTGGACATGAATTAAAAATGTGATGTGTGGGTTCGGATTCGGGATTTCCTACGAAATTGCGGATTCGAATTCGGAATTGGAATTAGCTGATTGGTGGAGTTTCGATTTGTCTCTTGCTGGTTTGGGCAAATGGACTCCATTATTGGAACATGTTTGGCTATGACCTAGGTGGTTGTAGTCTTGTCAATGGATAGATGTATGTACCTTGTTTATGGTTTGGGGTACGATACTTTGCAGACTTGTGGTGTCGGGTGACGGTATACGGGTTATACCAGTAGTACGTTGGTGAACGTGTTAGTAGTCGGCTTAATCCTGATACCATTGGATGGGTTGTGAACGTGAACTGGACATTGAACACGATGTACTGGGCAGGGTGATTCTGATGATTTCAGTGATTGTTTGAGCAGGTGCTCTTAGCCATGGTTGGCCAGTATAACTCTAGTGATGGGTTGTGTGACCACTGCTAGGCTGGTGTTCAATGTGTTCCAGTTACACCGTCTGTTTGAGTGTGATGACGGTATGCATATACTCAGGATGAGTGAGTTGGTGGTTAGTGTGACCGCAAGTTGCTTTGCGGCGAGATGTTACCTTGTCGTGACCTTACCAGCATCTGGGATCGCTGAGGGGGTGACAGTTGTGGATACTGCTTTTGGTATTTGTCGCAGGATTGAGTTTGCCCTGCGAGGGGAGATCATGTTGATGATCATACGCTACATTGACGGACGTTGTAGTATGATGTGTTGTCACTGACTTGTTACTGATTGGCGCTTTACTAGGGTGGTAAAGCTTGGTGGTGACAGTTTGGCTTGTGGTGTCAGCATGGACTGACAAGTGAGTTTTGGTGACTCTCTATGAGAGCGGATGTCAGGGCACATTAGTGATTACGTGGGGCCGACAGGCTGAAGGAGTCAGCTTGGTGATGACATTGCCAATTTCTGGTGATTCATTTTCACTCGGGGTGGTCGAGTGTAGTCAGTGCGACGTGCATCTGTGATGTGACGTCTGAGTGCAGACGAGTTTTGCATTGGCTAGTGGGTGTACAGGTGTACACGTGTTGTGAGACCCATTTGTTTTGGAATACGGATAGTTGGAATTTCGGGGACGAAATTCTTTAAGGAGGGAAGGTTGTAATGACCCGTCCCGAATATCGGGATTGAATATTAATTAATCATGATTTAGAATGACTAATCGGGGATTAGTTGAGTGAAATCGGACGAAACGTGCAAAATGACCGTTTTGCCCCTGGGGTGGGCAAAATGTTGACTTTTAGTTCGGGCGGTCAAATGGACTTTGACCGATGACTGTGACGTAGTTCGGGACGTCACGAGTTCATAGACAGGTGGCACGTTCGATTCCGACATTCGTAGTGAAAGTTATGATGATCGGAAGATGAGGGGTATTTTGTTAATTTGGCATAGTAGGGGCCAAATGTTGACTTTTTGATCGGGAGGTCCGATGGACGAGGGCCAAGGACCGTTACGTAGGTCTCGTCGATACGAATCCAACGACAGGCGGCATGCTGAAATCGGAGATTCGACGACGAAGTTATGGTCACGGAATCGGGCTCGATTAACCGAACGAACCGGAATTAAAATAATATTTTAATAGGAACAGTACCCGGTGACTGTGCACATTCGGATGAGTGACAAGTGTCACCCATCCCCTGAAATCTGGTCCATGTTTCCCTCCCAACACCATCATTACAACATCATCATTTATCCTTCATCATTTCCTCCATTTTCTCCTTAATTCCCTCTTCTTTGTTTTTCTAAACCGTGGACTTTGGGCATCAAAATTGGGGAGAATTGAGCTCCCTTTCACAACCAGCTTCGAGGGGAATTTGAGAGTTATGAGAGTGGATTAAACTGGGAAAACACTGGGGATTAATTGAAGGCTGGAGACTGAGAATCGAAAATTTAGAAAAATTGGGGGGAAATTCAAATACTGGGAATTGAGCCGTGAGGATCGAAATTGAACTCACTTCGAGCTTCCTGGGATCATTACGATCAGAAACGTCGAAAGAACGAAGGAAATTGGTGTTGTTTTGACTCTGAACACACTTGGTGACAGAGGATGAAATTCGAGGTTGAGTCGAGGGAATTGAGGCTTCGATTGATGTAATTGATGTGGGGAATGTGTTCCTGAGGATCCCACGATGCTTCTGGATCCATCAATTGAAGGAAAACGCTGGAGATTGACTGAACTCCATGGTTGCACAGTGACGAAGAATCGAGTTTGAGTCGTGGCGTTTGAGCCACGAATTGATGCAATTGAGTTGGGGAAAATACTTACCTGAGTCCATTGAAGCTTACTGGTTAATCAATTGAACGAAATCAAGAAGGTTTGATGGTTTTCGAAGGATGAACAGTGGCCGGATATCCTTCGATTGATCATCGGTGATCGTGAGGATTGAGGTAATGTTTCATGGAATTATTGTTACAGAACTCTAATTGGACTTAAGTAGAAGCTAATTGATTGATCAATTGATGAATTCAGTGTCGAATTGATAGGATTGGAACCGGGTCTGATCGCGGGTTAAACGACCCGTTTACCAGACAAACGGGTTGGGACGGTGACACTGTAGCAGGCGCGTGGATTTCACGCGCAGCCACTCACGGCGGCGCGTGGGGGCGCGTCCGGCCTAGTCTCAAGGTGAGGTCAACATGACTTTTGATCCTCTCAGTGTAACGAACATTTTGACGTTGATTTCGATGAAATCGGATATTGTTTCGTTAATGTTCCGCGTATCCGAAGTTTTGTATTACGTTAAAAATACGTATTTAAATCCCGGAAAAATTGGGGAAAATTATATGTTGTATTTTGAGATGTTAGTAACCCTCTATAATGATTTTGGACAGGAGTTGTGATTTCCAGATTTTACGGAAAAACGTGCAGCTCGGAAACGGACCGTTTTGGACGGTGTGTGTGAGTGGACTTTGTTTTCTAACAGTGATGCATGCATATATGATTTAAATGCCTTATTATATGATTTTATATGCTTGGGCATGATTTGTGTTTCAATCCGGTAATTTCTCGGTTTTATGATTATTATATTATTATTTTGGGCGATTTTCGAGAAATTACGAAATTTGGTAAAAATAATGTTTGGACTTGGTTTATGAGTCCGGGATTGAAATTGATTGAAAATAATGTTTGGACTCGGATTATTGAGTCATGGATTGAAAGATGATGTGGTGACTCGGGAATGAGTCGAGGGTCAATTTTGTGGATTTGTGTGAAAATGGCAACGGAGGTTGCAACACAAGGATTTGCGTGATAATGATATGTTGGGCATGATAACCCAAGTGAATAGTGATTTTGACTCGGTTTTGGAGTCACTTGTGAATTTGATGAAATTAATGATTTTTGTGATTTTATGATTATTTTAATCAGTCCTTTCGGGCACGTTTTACGAGGTACGTACAAATGATGTTTTGGGCTAGGCCCGGAGTCTAAATGATTTCTAAAATGATGTTTTGACTTGGTTGGTGAGTCAATGATGATTTCCGGATTGTTCTATTGATTTAAATGTGATTTTAACGGTTTATGTGTAAAAAGTATTTTGGGCTTGAGACCCAGTTGAGAATGACCTTGACTTGGTATGAAGTCAAGATTTGATTGAAATGTTTTGGGATGTAATTCCCGGGATGGTGTTCATTGTGATTGTGATATTCCCAGACGGTCGGTGCTTGGGGGGGGATTACCCAGACGACCGGAGCTTGGGGGATGTGATTGTAGGATCGGGAGTTGATCCTATGGTAGTCAGCTTCTCGGATGATACTGAGCCTGGATGTACCACTCGGAGGTGTCTGATCCTGGGGATGTGTTCGCCCAGAGGTGACTGAGCCCGAGGGGGTTGAGCCCAGAGGTGTTTATTCCCGAGAGAGTGACTGGATATTGGCCTACGCGTAGTGCAGCACTTGTGAGTAGTGCAGTTTGATTGATTGTGCACTTGTGAGTAGTGCAGATGTGATTGGTGATATTTTATGCACTCGTGAGTAGTGCGGATTGATTGGATTGATATATTTATTGTGCACTGGTAAGTAATGCTGATTGGTATTGATTGTGATGATGTACTGGTATTGAGTACGGGTTTTTGGTCCTTGTGGCCAGGTGATTATGTTTTCACATGTTTTGGCCTGAGAGCCGGGATTTGATGTTTTATAACATGAACTGATTTGGTGAGCATGAGTTTTATGGACCATGGGAAAATATGTTTTGAATTTATCGGTCACTCATGTTTTACGATATGCATGCAAGATTGTGAAAACTGGAGGGTAAGATTGTATTTTGATAAATGTTTTTATCAAAGGTCATTTTTGTCCACTCACACCTTTTCTGTTTTATGACCCTCCAGGCCGTGGTACGACGTTCGGGACTGATCGTGAGGCAATGACAGCAGCAGAAATCCGCGCAAACATCCTTTGTCTGGCAAGCACTGAAGGGGAGTTTCAGACCTTTAGTTGACTTGTCAGACGGGAGCAGGACCGGGCACGGGTTTTGACGTCCAGTTGGGACGGGTCCTGTCAAATTGGTATCAGAGCATTTGGTTCTTGATTTCTGTTGATACGTCATGCCTCCGAGTCGTGCGTCCCGTACACGGTCTGAAGATGGGAGGGGCGAGAGTAGTGTTAGTAAAGGCCCAGATATTGAGCGAGCTCGACGGTTGGGAGCCACTGTGTTTCGTGGTGATTCGGGGCCGGATGGTGCCGAAGATTGGCTTACTCGATTGGAAAGGATTTTTGAGGTTATGATATGTCCCCTAGAGGACATGGTACCCTTGGCCACTTTTCTTTTGGATGGCTATGCTTACAGGTGGTGGCATAGTTTACAGTTGACTGGCTGGGATGCCCGTACCTTGGCGTGGGATGCATTCCGAGAGCGATTTTTGGATCAGTTTTATCCTCGCTCATTTCGGAACACTAGGGAGGTTGAGTTTCTCCAATTGCAGCAAGGGAATCGGTCAGTGGTCGATTATGAACAGCAATTTTTGCACTTATCTAGTTTCGCTCCTCTGTATGTGGCTACAGAGGAGGATAAGTGTCGAAGGTTTGAGCAGGGATTGAGGAATGAGTTACGAGGAGCTGTAACTGTTGGCTCGTATTCTACCCTGAGGGAATTATCGGATGCTGCTATCCGAGTGGAGGCTACTATTTTACCTGTGTCAGAACAATCTTTGGGCTCTGGACGACGCCGAGAGCGTCAGGATACTAAACAGATAAGTCAGGAAACAACGAAGCGAGTTAGCCTTCATACTCTTGTGTCGCAACCCTCGGTAGGTGTTCATTCGGGTGGAACATCAACCCAGTCGACAAGTAAGCGGCGTGGTGGGGCAAGTCGCCTCAGCACTGCCACTTGTCACTTTTGTAGGAAACTTGGACATTTGCGAAGGAACTGCCCCGATCGACTTGACCGTAGGTCAGAATAATTGTATTGATGCATGTTTTCGTGATACCTTGTAAATGGTTTGTCTTGTCCATTTGTGTTGTAATATTGTATCATGTGTTTTGGGTGTGTCGGACTAGTGTGGGTCCGGATGGTTGTTTTTGTTCACAGTTTGGTTTGTAGATAGATGGGCGTGTTGGGCCCAGAATAAACTTGACCTGGGGATGAATATTGGTGTTATCGTTTTGGGATCATCCTTGGTTTTCCCTAGGTGGATCGGGTTTGTGATGTCATGGACATTGGGCATTGTGACGATCTAGGATCGTGATGTTCATGGCGAGCTGATGTAGTGATGGATCTGGACTGTGATCCTGATGATCCAGTTGGGTAGAGAGTTTGCCACTCTTACTCCGGTATGTGAGTCGTAAATGACGGGACTGAACTTCTTTTCGAAGTGGAGCCCTTTTATGGTATATTACACGAGTGAGTAGGTTTCCGAAGTGGTCGGATTTTGTCAACCTTAACCGTGTGGTTGTTGGATTGGCCTCCTTATGAAGTCAACCGAGTATAATGAATGGGTAACCGATAGGTTCGGTTTTGGTACGTCCGAGTGGACGTGAACGAGATTTCGGGTTTTGGAATCGAATTTCTGGGTGACGATTCAGGATTCGATTTTAGAACTTGAAAGTGGAATACTGGATTTGGGTGCGGAATGATTATTCCAAATGCTAGCTTACGGAATAATGATTTCGGATTCGGATTTGGACATGAATTAAAAATGTGATGTGTGGGTTCGGATTCGGGATTTCCTACGAAATTGCGGATTCGAATTCGGAATTGGAATTAGCTGATTGGTGGAGTTTCGATTTGTCTCTTGCTGGTTTGGGCAAATGGACTCCATTATTGGAACATGTTTGGCTATGACCTAGGTGGTTGTAGTCTTGTCAATGGATAGATGTATGTACCTTGTTTATGGTTTGGGGTACGATACTTTGCAGACTTGTGGTGTCGGGTGACGGTATACGGGTTATACCAGTAGTACGTTGGTGAACGTGTTAGTAGTCGGCTTAATCCTGATACCATTGGATGGGTTGTGAACGTGAACTGGACATTGAACACGATGTACTGGGCAGGGTGATTCTGATGATTTCAGTGATTGTTTGAGCAGGTGCTCTTAGCCATGGTTGGCCAGTATAACTCTAGTGATGGGTTGTGTGACCACTGCTAGGCTGGTGTTCAATGTGTTCCAGTTACACCGTCTGTTTGAGTGTGATGACGGTATGCATATACTCAGGATGAGTGAGTTGGTGGTTAGTGTGACCGCAAGTTGCTTTGCGGCGAGATGTTACCTTGTCGTGACCTTACCAGCATCTGGGATCGCTGAGGGGGTGACAGTTGTGGATACTGCTTTTGGTATTTGTCGCAGGATTGAGTTTGCCCTGCGAGGGGAGATCATGTTGATGATCATACGCTACATTGACGGACGTTGTAGTATGATGTGTTGTCACTGACTTGTTACTGATTGGCGCTTTACTAGGGTGGTAAAGCTTGGTGGTGACAGTTTGGCTTGTGGTGTCAGCATGGACTGACAAGTGAGTTTTGGTGACTCTCTATGAGAGCGGATGTCAGGGCACATTAGTGATTACGTGGGGCCGACAGGCTGAAGGAGTCAGCTTGGTGATGACATTGCCAATTTCTGGTGATTCATTTTCACTCGGGGTGGTCAAGTGTAGTCAGTGCGACGTGCATCTGTGATGTGACGTCTGAGTGCAGACGAGTTTTGCATTGGCTAGTGGGTGTACAGGTGTACACGTGTTGTGAGACCCATTTGTTTTGGAATACGGATAGTTGGAATTTCGGGGACGAAATTCTTTAAGGAGGGAAGGTTGTAATGACCCGTCCCGAATATCGGGATTGAATATTAATTAATCATGATTTAGAATGACTAATCGGGGATTAGTTGAGTGAAATCGGACGAAACGTGCAAAATGACCGTTTTGCCCCTGGGGTGGGCAAAATGTTGACTTTTAGTTCGGGCGGTCAAATGGACTTTGACCGATGACTGTGACGTAGTTCGGGACGTCACGAGTTCATAGACAGGTGGCACGTTCGATTCCGACATTCGTAGTGAAAGTTATGATGATCGGAAGATGAGGGGTATTTTGGTAATTTGGCATAGTAGGGGCCAAATGTTGACTTTTTGATCGGGAGGTCCGATGGACGAGGGCCAAGGACCGTTACGTAGGTCTCGTCGATACGAATCCAACGACAGGCGGCATGCTGAAATCGGAGATTCGACGACGAAGTTATGGTCACGGAATCGGGCTCGATTAACCGAACGAACCGGAATTAAAATAATATTTTAATAGGAACAGTACCCGGTGACTGTGCACATTCGGATGAGTGACAAGTGTCACCCATCCCCTGAAATCTGGTCCATGTTTCCCTCCCAACACCATCATTACAACATCATCATTTATCCTTCATCATTTCCTCCATTTTCTCCTTAATTCCCTCTTCTTTGTTTTTCTAAACCGTGGACTTTGGGCATCAAAATTGGGGAGAATTGAGCTCCCTTTCACAACCAGCTTCGAGGGGAATTTGAGAGTTATGAGAGTGGATTAAACTGGGAAAACACTGGGGATTAATTGAAGGCTGGAGACTGAGAATCGAAAATTTAGAAAAATTGGGGGGAAATTCAAATACTGGGAATTGAGCCGTGAGGATCGAAATTGAACTCACTTCGAGCTTCCTGGGATCATTACGATCAGAAACGTCGAAAGAACGAAGGAAATTGGTGTTGTTTTGACTCTGAACACACTTGGTGACAGAGGATGAAATTCGAGGTTGAGTCGAGGGAATTGAGGCTTCGATTGATGTAATTGATGTGGGGAATGTGTTCCTGAGGATCCCACGATGCTTCTGGATCCATCAATTGAAGGAAAACGCTGGAGATTGACTGAACTCCATGGTTGCACAGTGACGAAGAATCGAGTTTGAGTCGTGGCGTTTGAGCCACGAATTGATGCAATTGAGTTGGGGAAAATACTTACCTGAGTCCATTGAAGCTTACTGGTTAATCAATTGAACGAAATCAAGAAGGTTTGATGGTTTTCGAAGGATGAACAGTGGCCGGATATCCTTCGATTGATCATCGGTGATCGTGAGGATTGAGGTAATGTTTCATGGAATTATTGTTACAGAACTCTAATTGGACTTAAGTAGAAGCTAATTGATTGATCAATTGATGAATTCAGTGTCGAATTGATAGGATTGGAACCGGGTCTGATCGCGGGTTAAACGACCCGTTTACCAGACAAACGGGTTGGGACGGTGACACTGTAGCAGGCGCGTGGATTTCACGCGCAGCCACTCACGGCGGCGCGTGGGGGCGCGTCCGGCCTAGTCTCAAGGTGAGGTCAACATGACTTTTGATCCTCTCAGTGTAACGAACATTTTGACGTTGATTTCGATGAAATCGGATATTGTTTCGTTAATGTTCCGCGTATCCGAAGTTTTGTATTACGTTAAAAATACGTATTTAAATCCCGGAAAAATTGGGGAAAATTATATGTTGTATTTTGAGATGTTAGTAACCCTCTATAATGATTTTGGACAGGAGTTGTGATTTCCAGATTTTACGGAAAAACGTGCAGCTCGGAAACGGACCGTTTTGGACGGTGTGTGTGAGTGGACTTTGTTTTCTAACAGTGATGCATGCATATATGATTTAAATGCCTTATTATATGATTTTATATGCTTGGGCATGATTTGTGTTTCAATCCGGTAATTTCTCGGTTTTATGATTATTATATTATTATTTTGGGCGATTTTCGAGAAATTACGAAATTTGGTAAAAATAATGTTTGGACTTGGTTTATGAGTCCGGGATTGAAATTGATTGAAAATAATGTTTGGACTCGGATTATTGAGTCATGGATTGAAAGATGATGTGGTGACTCGGGAATGAGTCGAGGGTCAATTTTGTGGATTTGTGTGAAAATGGCAACGGAGGTTGCAACGCAAGGATTTGCGTGATAATGATATGTTGGGCATGATAACCCAAGTGAATAGTGATTTTGACTCGGTTTTGGAGTCACTTGTGAATTTGATGAAATTAATGATTTTTGTGATTTTATGATTATTTTAATCAGTCCTTTCGGGCACGTTTTACGAGGTACGTACAAATGATGTTTTGGGCTAGGCCCGGAGTCTAAATGATTTCTAAAATGATGTTTTGACTTGGTTGGTGAGTCAATGATGATTTCCGGATTGTTCTATTGATTTAAATGTGATTTTTTAACGGTTTATGTGTAAAAAGTATTTTGGGCTTGAGACCCAGTTGAGAATGACCTTGACTTGGTATGAAGTCAAGATTTGATTGAAATGTTTTGGGATGTAATTCCCGGGATGGTGTTCATTGTGATTGTGATATTCCCAGACGGTCGGTGCTTGGGGGGGGATTACCCAGACGACCGGAGCTTGGGGGATGTGATTGTAGGATCGGGAGTTGATCCTATGGTAGTCAGCTTCTCGGATGATACTGAGCCTGGATGTACCACTCGGAGGTGTCTGATCCTGGGGATGTGTTCGCCCAGAGGTGACTGAGCCCGAGGGGGTTGAGCCCAGAGGTGTTTATTCCCGAGAGAGTGACTGGATATTGGCCTACGCGTAGTGCAGCACTTGTGAGTAGTGCAGTTTGATTGATTGTGCACTTGTGAGTAGTGCAGATGTGATTGGTGATATTTTATGCACTCGTGAGTAGTGCGGATTGATTGGATTGATATATTTATTGTGCACTGGTAAGTAATGCTGATTGGTATTGATTGTGATGATGTACTGGTATTGAGTACGGGTTTTTGGTCCTTGTGGCCAGGTGATTATGTTTTCACATGTTTTGGCCTGAGAGCCGGGATTTGATGTTTTATAACATGAACTGATTTGGTGAGCATGAGTTTTATGGACCATGGGAAAATATGTTTTGAATTTATCGGTCACTCATGTTTTACGATATGCATGCAAGATTGTGAAAACTGGAGGGTAAGATTGTATTTTGATAAATGTTTTTATCAAAGGTCATTTTTGTCCACTCACACCTTTTCTGTTTTATGACCCTCCAGGCCGTGGTACGACGTTCGGGACTGATCGTGAGGCAATGACAGCAGCAGAAATCCGCGCAAACATCCTTTGTCTGGCAAGCACTGAAGGGGAGTTTCAGACCTTTAGTTGACTTGTCAGACGGGAGCAGGACCGGGCACGGGTTTTGACGTCCAGTTGGGACGGGTCCTGTCAAATTGGTATCAGAGCATTTGGTTCTTGATTTCTGTTGATACGTCATGCCTCCGAGTCGTGCGTCCCGTACACGGTCTGAAGATGGGAGGGGCGAGAGTAGTGTTAGTAAAGGCCCAGATATTGAGCGAGCTCGACGGTTGGGAGCCACTGTGTTTCGTGGTGATTCGGGGCCGGATGGTGCCGAAGATTGGCTTACTCGATTGGAAAGGATTTTTGAGGTTATGATATGTCCCCTAGAGGACATGGTACCCTTGGCCACTTTTCTTTTGGATGGCTATGCTTACAGGTGGTGGCATAGTTTACAGTTGACTGGCTGGGATGCCCGTACCTTGGTGTGGGATACATTCCGAGAGCGATTTTTGGATCAGTTTTATCCTCGCTCATTTCGGAACACTAGGGAGGTTGAGTTTCTCCAATTGCAGCAAGGGAATCGGTCAGTGGTCGATTATGAACAGCAATTTTTGCACTTATCTAGTTTCGCTCCTCTGTATGTGGCTACAGAGGAGGATAAGTGTCGAAGGTTTGAGCAGGGATTGAGGAATGAGTTACGAGGAGCTGTAACTGTTGGCTCGTATTCTACCCTGAGGGAATTATCGGATGCTGCTATCCGAGTGGAGGCTACTATTTTACCTGTGTCAGAATAATCTTTGGGCTCTGGACGACGCCGAGAGCGTCAGGATACTAAACAGATAAGTCAGGAAACAACGAAGCGAGTTAGCCTTCATACTCTTGTGTCGCAACCCTCGGTAGGTGTTCATTCGGGTGGAACATCAACCCAGTCGACAAGTAAGCGGCGTGGTGGGGCAAGTCGCCTCAGCACTGCCACTTGTCACTTTTGTAGGAAACTTGGACATTTGCGAAGGAACTGCCCCGATCGACTTGACCGTAGGTCAGAATAATTGTATTGATGCATGTTTTCGTGATACCTTGTAAATGGTTTGTCTTGTCCATTTGTGTTGTAATATTGTATCATGTGTTTTGGGTGTGTCGGACTAGTGTGGGTCCGGATGGTTGTTTTTGTTCACAGTTTGGTTTGTAGATAGATGGGCGTGTTGGGCCCAGAATAAACTTGACCTGGGGATGAATATTGGTGTTATCGTTTTGGGATCATCCTTGGTTTTCCCTAGGTGGATCGGGTTTGTGATGTCATGGACATTGGGCATTGTGACGATCTAGGATCGTGATGTTCATGGCGAGCTGATGTAGTGATGGATCTGGACTGTGATCCTGATGATCCAGTTGGGTAGAGAGTTTGCCACTCTTACTCCGGTATGTGAGTCGTAAATGACGGGACTGAACTTCTTTTCGAAGTGGAGCCCTTTTATGGTATATTACACGAGTGAGTAGGTTTCCGAAGTGGTCGGATTTTGTCAACCTTAACCGTGTGGTTGTTGGATTGGCCTCCTTATGAAGTCAACCGAGTATAATGAATGGGTAACCGATAGGTTCGGTTTTGGTACGTCCGAGTGGACGTGAACGAGATTTCGGGTTTTGGAATCGAATTTCTGGGTGACGATTCAGGATTCGATTTTAGAACTTGAAAGTGGAATACTGGATTTGGGTGCGGAATGATTATTCCAAATGCTAGCTTACGGAATAATGATTTCGGATTCGGATTTGGACATGAATTAAAAATGTGATGTGTGGGTTCGGATTCGGGATTTCCTACGAAATTGCGGATTCGAATTCGGAATTGGAATTAGCTGATTGGTGGAGTTTCGATTTGTCTCTTGCTGGTTTGGGCAAATGGACTCCATTATTGGAACATGTTTGGCTATGACCTAGGTGGTTGTAGTCTTGTCAATGGATAGATGTATGTACCTTGTTTATGGTTTGGGGTACGATACTTTGCAGACTTGTGGTGTCGGGTGACGGTATACGGGTTATACCAGTAGTACGTTGGTGAACGTGTTAGTAGTCGGCTTAATCCTGATACCATTGGATGGGTTGTGAACGTGAACTGGACATTGAACACGATGTACTGGGCAGGGTGATTCTGATGATTTCAGTGATTGTTTGAGCAGGTGCTCTTAGCCATGGTTGGCCAGTATAACTCTAGTGATGGGTTGTGTGACCACTGCTAGGCTGGTGTTCAATGTGTTCCAGTTACACCGTCTGTTTGAGTGTGATGACGGTATGCATATACTCAGGATGAGTGAGTTGGTGGTTAGTGTGACCGCAAGTTGCTTTGCGGCGAGATGTTACCTTGTCGTGACCTTACCAGCATCTGGGATCGCTGAGGGGGTGACAGTTGTGGATACTGCTTTTGGTATTTGTCGCAGGATTGAGTTTGCCCTGCGAGGGGAGATCATGTTGATGATCATACGCTACATTGACGGACGTTGTAGTATGATGTGTTGTCACTGACTTGTTACTGATTGGCGCTTTACTAGGGTGGTAAAGCTTGGTGGTGACAGTTTGGCTTGTGGTGTCAGCATGGACTGACAAGTGAGTTTTGGTGACTCTCTATGAGAGCGGATGTCAGGGCACATTAGTGATTACGTGGGGCCGACAGGCTGAAGGAGTCAGCTTGGTGATGACATTGCCAATTTCTGGTGATTCATTTTCACTCGGGGTGGTCGAGTGTAGTCAGTGCGACGTGCATCTGTGATGTGACGTCTGAGTGCAGACGAGTTTTGCATTGGCTAGTGGGTGTACAGGTGTACACGTGTTGTGAGACCCATTTGTTTTGGAATACGGATAGTTGGAATTTCGGGGACGAAATTCTTTAAGGAGGGAAGGTTGTAATGACCCGTCCCGAATATCGGGATTGAATATTAATTAATCATGATTTAGAATGACTAATCGGGGATTAGTTGAGTGAAATCGGACGAAACGTGCAAAATGACCGTTTTGCCCCTGGGGTGGGCAAAATGTTGACTTTTAGTTCGGGCGGTCAAATGGACTTTGACCGATGACTGTGACGTAGTTCGGGACGTCACGAGTTCATAGACAGGTGGCACGTTCGATTCCGACATTCGTAGTGAAAGTTATGATGATCGGAAGATGAGGGGTATTTTGTTAATTTGGCATAGTAGGGGCCAAATGTTGACTTTTTGATCGGGAGGTCCGATGGACGAGGGCCAAGGACCGTTACGTAGGTCTCGTCGATACGAATCCAACGACAGGCGGCATGCTGAAATCGGAGATTCGACGACGAAGTTATGGTCACGGAATCGGGCTCGATTAACCGAACGAACCGGAATTAAAATAATATTTTAATAGGAACAGTACCCGGTGACTGTGCACATTCGGATGAGTGACAAGTGTCACCCATCCCCTGAAATCTGGTCCATGTTTCCCTCCCAACACCATCATTACAACATCATCATTTATCCTTCATCATTTCCTCCATTTTCTCCTTAATTCCCTCTTCTTTGTTTTTCTAAACCGTGGACTTTGGGCATCAAAATTGGGGAGAATTGAGCTCCCTTTCACAACCAGCTTCGAGGGGAATTTGAGAGTTATGAGAGTGGATTAAACTGGGAAAACACTGGGGATTAATTGAAGGCTGGAGACTGAGAATCGAAAATTTAGAAAAATTGGGGGGAAATTCAAATACTGGGAATTGAGCCGTGAGGATCGAAATTGAACTCACTTCGAGCTTCCTGGGATCATTACGATCAGAAACGTCGAAAGAACGAAGGAAATTGGTGTTGTTTTGACTCTGAACACACTTGGTGACAGAGGATGAAATTCGAGGTTGAGTCGAGGGAATTGAGGCTTCGATTGATGTAATTGATGTGGGGAATGTGTTCCTGAGGATCCCACGATGCTTCTGGATCCATCAATTGAAGGAAAACGCTGGAGATTGACTGAACTCCATGGTTGCACAGTGACGAAGAATCGAGTTTGAGTCGTGGCGTTTGAGCCACGAATTGATGCAATTGAGTTGGGGAAAATACTTACCTGAGTCCATTGAAGCTTACTGGTTAATCAATTGAACGAAATCAAGAAGGTTTGATGGTTTTCGAAGGATGAACAGTGGCCGGATATCCTTCGATTGATCATCGGTGATCGTGAGGATTGAGGTAATGTTTCATGGAATTATTGTTACAGAACTCTAATTGGACTTAAGTAGAAGCTAATTGATTGATCAATTGATGAATTCAGTGTCGAATTGATAGGATTGGAACCGGGTCTGATCGCGGGTTAAACGACCCGTTTACCAGACAAACGGGTTGGGACGGTGACACTGTAGCAGGCGCGTGGATTTCACGCGCAGCCACTCACGGCGGCGCGTGGGGGCGCGTCCGGCCTAGTCTCAAGGTGAGGTCAACATGACTTTTGATCCTCTCAGTGTAACGAACATTTTGACGTTGATTTCGATGAAATCGGATATTGTTTCGTTAATGTTCCGCGTATCCGAAGTTTTGTATTACGTTAAAAATACGTATTTAAATCCCGGAAAAATTGGGGAAAATTATATGTTGTATTTTGAGATGTTAGTAACCCTCTATAATGATTTTGGACAGGAGTTGTGATTTCCAGATTTTACGGAAAAACGTGCAGCTCGGAAACGGACCGTTTTGGACGGTGTGTGTGAGTGGACTTTGTTTTCTAACAGTGATGCATGCATATATGATTTAAATGCCTTATTATATGATTTTATATGCTTGGGCATGATTTGTGTTTCAATCCGGTAATTTCTCGGTTTTATGATTATTATATTATTATTTTGGGCGATTTTCGAGAAATTACGAAATTTGGTAAAAATAATGTTTGGACTTGGTTTATGAGTCCGGGATTGAAATTGATTGAAAATAATGTTTGGACTCGGATTATTGAGTCATGGATTGAAAGATGATGTGGTGACTCGGGAATGAGTCGAGGGTCAATTTTGTGGATTTGTGTGAAAATGGCAACGGAGGTTGCAACGCAAGGATTTGCGTGATAATGATATGTTGGGCATGATAACCCAAGTGAATAGTGATTTTGACTCGGTTTTGGAGTCACTTGTGAATTTGATGAAATTAATGATTTTTGTGATTTTATGATTATTTTAATCAGTCCTTTCGGGCACGTTTTACGAGGTACGTACAAATGATGTTTTGGGCTAGGCCCGGAGTCTAAATGATTTCTAAAATGATGTTTTGACTTGGTTGGTGAGTCAATGATGATTTCCGGATTGTTCTATTGATTTAAATGTGATTTTTTAACGGTTTATGTGTAAAAAGTATTTTGGGCTTGAGACCCAGTTGAGAATGACCTTGACTTGGTATGAAGTCAAGATTTGATTGAAATGTTTTGGGATGTAATTCCCGGGATGGTGTTCATTGTGATTGTGATATTCCCAGACGGTCGGTGCTTGGGGGGGGATTACCCAGACGACCGGAGCTTGGGGGATGTGATTGTAGGATCGGGAGTTGATCCTATGGTAGTCAGCTTCTCGGATGATACTGAGCCTGGATGTACCACTCGGAGGTGTCTGATCCTGGGGATGTGTTCGCCCAGAGGTGACTGAGCCCGAGGGGGTTGAGCCCAGAGGTGTTTATTCCCGAGAGAGTGACTGGATATTGGCCTACGCGTAGTGCAGCACTTGTGAGTAGTGCAGTTTGATTGATTGTGCACTTGTGAGTAGTGCAGATGTGATTGGTGATATTTTATGCACTCGTGAGTAGTGCGGATTGATTGGATTGATATATTTATTGTGCACTGGTAAGTAATGTTGATTGGTATTGATTGTGATGATGTACTGGTATTGAGTACGGGTTTTTGGTCCTTGTGGCCAGGTGATTATGTTTTCACATGTTTTGGCCTGAGAGCCGGGATTTGATGTTTTATAACATGAACTGATTTGGTGAGCATGAGTTTTATGGACCATGGGAAAATATGTTTTGAATTTATCGGTCACTCATGTTTTACGATATGCATGCAAGATTGTGAAAACTGGAGGGTAAGATTGTATTTTGATAAATGTTTTTATCAAAGGTCATTTTTGTCCACTCACACCTTTTCTGTTTTATGACCCTCCAGGCCGTGGTACGACGTTCGGGACTGATCGTGAGGTAATGACAGCAGCAGAAATCCGCGCAAACATCCTTTGTCTGGCAAGCACTGAAGGGGAGTTTCAGACCTTTAGTTGACTTGTCAGACGGGAGCAGGACCGGGCACGGGTTTTGACGTCCAGTTGGGACGGGTCCTGTCAAATTTTAACCTAATTTCACCATGAATCAATATTCATTTTAAGTTGTTTAATGATTTAAATGAGTATTAACCGAATCGCGCAACTTAAACGCACATTATAAAGTTCTCATGATATCATTTTAGTTAATGAGCTATTATTTATGAGCTATTCAGTGAACCCCTTGACTGAAAACCCTCAGTTACAAGGTTTTCGACATAGCACTTCCATCGCAAAACAAACGAGAAACGAGACTTAGTACCCTTAAATTATAAGTGTTTGTTCAATAATCATTTCATTTTGATTACAATGATTTTATTAAAGAATTTTAAGCTAAGTCACATTATATATGAACTAGTCACTAATATCAATTGTGGAACCCAAAATCATCCGAAAATTATGGAGCTGCCACGTGTTCCGTAATTCCCAAAAATGACCAAATTGCCCTTAGCAATAATGCTGATCATTTGAAAAACACCCGCACATTAAATAATCTATTTACCAGTTAAATACGTTATTTGATCGGGTTAAAATCTCCGTAATATTGACATTCTCCCCGAGAGTTAATTATCGTTATTCTTAATAATGGATAATTAATATTAATATTAAAATACAATAAATATCATTACTATCATGATGAGCCATCATTACAATTATTAAATAATATATTTAATAATAATATATTATTTACTAATTAAATATTCAACCGACCAATGAGAACGCTCCAAGGCTCCCAAGATTTTCCTATAAATAGCAAGGCACATTTCATTTCCAAGGTACGTTGATTCTTCGTTTCGAAGTATATCCCTTTCCTCTCTCAAAGCTAACTTAAGCATCAGAGTGTTCTTGGTCGAACAACCCCCCGGGTAAATCGATCGAGGCAACGATAGCTAATTGTTTGCTGTTTGTAGGAATTGTGAGGACTTTTCGCGACGTGTTCAATCTTTGATTCAACAATTGGTGCCTTCATTGAGAGCTATTGAGGTAGACTCAGAAGAAGCTCTCTCATTTGTTCATCGTTCATCTTTCTTCGTTCGTCGTTCATCGACATTATTCCAAGATTTTGAACGTTGTTCATTACTCATCGAGAATTCGTTCATCGTTCATCTTTCCTCGTTCGTCGTTCATCGAGATTGTTCGAAGATTTTGAACGTTGTTCATCGTTCATCTCCCTTCGTTCGTCGTTCATCGACATTGTTCGAAGATTCTGAACGTTGTTCAAATTATCCATCAACAGCTTTCCAAATTCAAAATTCCTTGATTCGGCATGGCTAAGGTTCATCGATCCGTTCGATCAGCTGAAGAAGGAGTTTCTACCTCAACGGCTCAGATAAGGAATGATGCTCGCATTGAAACTCCGGAGAAGCGGCCAACTCAACCCAGGCGTGTGTCCATAGAATCACCCATGGAGACACTTGAAGGGAGGCTAACCTTCAGTTTTGGAGCGTTCCTCTCTCCAGCCAACCAAGTACCCGCGCTAGGGGAAGGAACTTCGGCTTTACAACAAGTAAACGAGAGGTTGATAGGAAATGCATCACGACATGATCGACCCACAACAAACATGGTCCTAAGGGACTTTCTGGACAGGTGTCATGACATCTTAGGGAGAAGTCATCACCAACCTCCCCAGGACAACTTGGCGCAGCAAGTTGAAGGATTAAGCAAACAAGTTCAACTTCAATCAGAGCTCTTGCGGCAACTCCTAGCTGAGAGACCAGTCCAAGAGCAGGACAGACATTCCACGTCATGTGGAAAACAAGAGCATGTTCAAAGGCGTCCTGGGAAAGAACCAGTCCACTGCCGAACAATGTCACGAGACACTTCGCTAAGCAATTCCAGTGAAGAAAGTCATGCTCACCGAGCAAAAATCCCTCAAGGCCTAAAGCCATCAGTACGTGAACGGCAAGGAAATATGACTGGGGCAACTTCACGGGCAGGGCGCTCACAGCACTCACATGGGAGCAGGGGGCAACTTCGAGCTCTATACAAAAACCCAAAATGATCTGCCCACGGTAGTAAAGGGGAAGATGAAGCATACTCCCCTGCACGATCCTAGAGATCAGGGGGAGAAGCTCAAAGAGGTTCTCGACGATTAGCAAAAAGGGACTCATCGCCTCAGCAAGGAGCGTTGCGGGCTAATGATGTTCAAAAAATGCTGGACATGCACCTTCGAGCTCAACAAGGTGGCGATCTAGAGGACGATCTACGTCGCCAGATACGGCTCTCTACGCCCTTTATAAGGGACATTGAGGAGGAGCCATTCCCCCAGAGGTTCGCAACGCCAAACTTCACTCCATTCAAAGGAACCTCCGACCCGGTAAAACACATAGATTATTACCGAGGAGTCATGATCCCCCACAGGTCTAACGATGCGCTCATGTGTAAAGCTTTTCAAGCTTCCCTTCAAGGCCAAGCCATGACTTGGTTCAATCATCTCCCCCCGAGGTCAATTAAGTCCTTCGAAGAGTTGGCCCTGGCATTTGTGAAGGAATACGCACAACTTCGGACAATCGAGGTGAAAGATGACCATCTTTTCTCTGTCCGAAAGAGAGCAAAAGACACTCTGCGACAATACATACGGAGATTTTGTGAGGAGAAGTCTCGCATTATCGGCTGTAATAACCTTGTTGCGACAATGGCATTCAAGCAAGGACTCCCTCGAGACAGCCAGCTTTACGGGGACATCGTCATGAGCAATGCACGAAGTCTTTCCAAAATACTTTCGCTGGCAGAGCGACATGCAAGTTGGGAGGACGAGAAGAGCGCCGCTCATACTCAGGACCATGCCGGGACTAGCGAAAAGGTCTCCAATGAGGATGAACCCCATGGAAAGTTTGGAACTGGAAAGCTCAACAAGCGCAAGGCGGGGCAACACTCCCAAACGCCAATTATGGGGAAGCCTAACTTGCAGCTATCTTTACCAGTCCATCAGATCCACAATGAAATTAAGAACAATCCATGGTTTAAGAAGCCGGAGCCAGTCAAAGGCAATCAAGAGAATGCTGATAAAACCAAATGGTGCGCCTATCATGAATGTTATGGGCACAATATAAGCACATGTATATCTTTCGAAAGATATCTCCGAAATCTCCTGAAGGAGGGGCATTGTACAGACTACATCAAGAAGAAGACTGTAAATCACATGGAGAATAAAGAGCCAAACGAACCAGCGTCAAAGGTGATCCGCATCAACTAGACGCAAGTCAACATTAGAGAGACATAAAATTCTATGGAGTTTTTCAATTTTGCTTTTCAAGTTGTCTTCTAAATTCAAGTATCAATGAAATGAAATTGACAAATTGATTTGTTCACCATGTACAATTTTCAAAGCTTATTCTCTCTAGTGTAAAAAGCCTTCGTCATCGAAGCATCCAAGCCTTCGCCATGCGAAGCATCTAAGCCTTCGTCATCGAAGCATCCATACCTTCGTCATCGAAGCATTCAAGCCTTCGCCCTGCGAAGCATCTAAGCCTTCGCCATGCGAAGCACCTAAGCCTTCGTCATCGAAGCATCCAAGCCTTCGCCCTGCGAAGCATTCAAGCCTTCGTCATCGAAGCATCTAAGCCTTCTGAGTCCTGCAAATTTCTGCGCAGCAAGGGGTGCTCATCTCGAGCGGTATCTCGCTCATTTTCTATCAGCATCCTCTCTGCACGGCTCATCTCCAACTCGCCTATTTTGGCTTCCGATGTGAAATTAGGACCTCAAGTTTTCTTAAGTTATCGTAATCTCACATCAACAACATAACTTTCCGTTTTTGCAGGCCCTTCGTGTCAAGATGGCACATTCGCGGGACCAGAACAGATAAGTTAGGAAAGAAGTTGCTCGTTATGCTTTTTGGTTAGGAAAGAAGTTGCTCGACATACTTTTTTCTCCCAATAACCAATAGGTCCTTGTTTATTGTCCTTCTTCTGAACAACGGTCTCCTTCAAGCACAGTGGAGCGCTCAACCACTCCTTGATTAGGATGACTGAAGTCCTCCCACCATTCATATCCCTAAATGGAGAAAGTAGCCGGCTCATGTCCCGAGACTCTGGAGGAATTCTAAGGGCCATGTCAATCTTTTTGAGATCAGGCTAACCTCCAAACCCGTTGTACAGCTCATCAAACATGCGGAAGTGCGAGGCCATCCTTAAGTTTGGAGAGGCATGACTGTCGCCAGGCTCCACGAGAGTGTCGCTTGGAAAGGCAATTTGATTGCGAGCCTTCCACTCCATGAGGTCTTGAGGCTTCTCAAACTCCATATCTTTCCCTCGGAATGGACTTAGACCACGAGAACCGCTACGCTCCCACAAAACAAGTTTGCTGGGCCTCTCGGCACCTTAACACATAGCGAGCATATTTGTGGTACTAACAAGAGTCACAGTGAATGTGATCCAGCCTACCAATGCTCACTAGTCACGTTCGCAAGTGCACTCAATCACCGCCAAATCCCCGTCGACTGTTCAACTCCGTTCACCACGTAGCACTGGTTGTACACCCACTTCGACAAAGTTTCCAAACACTTTCGACGGACTCTCGACACGTAGCAAGCATATTTGTGGTACTAGCAAGGGTCACATTGAATGTGAGCCAGCCTACCAATGCGAGCACGCGCCGTCCAAACTGCACCCGATTCTGTAATTTCTGACACTTTCCAGGAACCTCGAATCCTGCCCAAAAATATCATGAAAGGTCAATAATGGGTCCTGTACCCGCGATCAGATCCGAAAAAATCTCCATCAATTCGACCTTGATTTCTTCCGTTCTTTACACTGATTTCATCTAGACCATCTTAATTTAGGTTCTGTACATTTAATTACTTCAATTACAACCAAAATCCAACAAACCCACGATGAACTCCCAAACGGGTTTCATGATCGGGTTCACCTAATTCGACCCTGATTTTCAAATTAATTCATACGGTTAATATCATGAGAGTGTAAGGAACGTTTTTACAAGATCAATTTGATAATTCCTTACCTCCAGCTAGTAGAACTCAAGCTCGATTTTCAGCAGCCATGGAAGCTTCTGTTCTTCCCCAATTCGACACGATTCCTCTTCGTTTTTGTTGCAGGGAGTTTCGTTTTGATCACAGAAGCTTAATTCAATCCTCAATTTCTCTTCTCATAGCCACAAATTCGAATTCGAATTTCCCTTGATTTTCTGAATTTTCGAACTCTGAATACACCCAGTTCTCTCAGTCCCTTGAGTTCCTCTCTCTCCATTCAGTTCCTCAAGCTCTTAAATTGCACAATGACGATAAGACAGTGGGATATCACGGATCAATTTGGACAAAATGATTACAATTACCCTTAATTAAGGGATAATTGTCAAAAGTGAGTGTCAAGTCCCCAAAACCAGATTCCATGTTATCTGGGGCAAGAAGAAGACAAAGGACAGGTGTCATTGTCTGATCAAGGTTAAAGGACCATTTTACCCCTGGTTCGGCAAATTACCATTTTGCCCCTAACCTTCCGTGACCCGTAACGTTCTCATCCGAACTTCGTTTTTGACGTGCCGCCTGTCGTCGTACTCAGGGTATCGAGACCTACCTAACGGTCCTTGAATCGTGTGAAAATTAGTTGTCAAACAAAAAGTCAACATTTTCCCCCTTTTCGTCCAAATTACGAAAATGCCATCGAACTTCCGAACGTCATAACTTTTTCCCCGATCGTCGGAATTGGACGTGCCTCCTGTCTATGAACTCGTGACGTCCCAAACTACGTCACGGTCATCGGTCAACGTCCGTTTGATTCACCAATCAAAAAGTCAACAAATTGACCATACTATTCACAAGGGTAAAACGTCATTTATTCAATATTTTACAAAATTGTATTTTCCAAATTTCCAGGGCGTTACACTTGGGGGCATAATCGGCAAATAAACACTGACTCGTTTCTTGAACCCAACAGTAACCGGCAACCCGGTAATATATGATTCCAAACAATATACATCCCTCCAGATTCCCTGAATGCCGAATCGATGTGGGGGCATTTGTGGACCCAAAATCATCTGAAAATTATGGAGCTGCCACGTGTTCCGTAATTCCCAAAAATGACCAAATTGCCCTTAGCAATAACGCTGATCATTTGAAAAACACCCGCACATTAAATAATCTATTTACCAGTTAAATACGTTATTTGATCGGGTTAAAATCTCCGACATTCTCCCCGAGAGTTAATTATCGTTATTCTTAATAATGGATAATTAATATTAATATTAAAATACAATAAATATCATTACTATCATAATGAGCCATCATTACAATTATTAAATAATATATTTAATAATAATATATTATTTACTAATTAAATATTCAACCGACCAATCAGAACGCTCCAAGGCTCCCAAGATTTTTCTATAAATAGTAAGGCACATTTCATTTCCAAGGTACGTTGATTCTTCGTTTCGAAGTATATCCCTTTCCTCTCTCAAAGCTAACTTAAGCATCGGAGTGTTCTTGGTCGAACAACCCCCGGGTAAATCGATCGAGGCAACGATAACTAATTGTTTGCTGTTTGCAGGAATTGTGAGGACTTTTCGCAACGAGTTCAATCTTTGATTCAACATCAATCAAAACATAATATATTTTATTTCAGAGACAAATCAGTTTTTTCTTAATTAACTAAACTTTATTTGGGTGGTTGAGAAAAATGGATACAAGATTACAAAATGTAGAGAAAAATGTGGGAAAATAGAGGGTCGTGTAATGGTATGGTATTTGAATGGGGTAGGCTCCTAACTCCACCAGCTTAGAAAGCCTGCCACTTGCAAGTTGCAGGTTGCAGGTTGTAGTTGAAGACAAGCAAATGAGGCACCTATTCAAATTTTAAAGTCCTTTGAATTTATGGCTAAAAAAAACCATGAATAGAAGAGAGGAAAAAGTCTTCTGGATTTAAATCCTCATGTTTTGCACATGAACATCGCGAGGTTCTCATTTGTTTAACATATATGGGTCGAATTTAAAATGACCAACCAAAATCTTTCTTTTAAGTGTTATTTTCGTGTTGAGAATTGTTAGCAATTTTATCTGTTTTTACTAAATTCTTATAGCACCATACCATATTTAGTGCAATGCGGAGTGCAGATCGTTAGATATTTTCAAATTAAAATTTAACGATTGAAAAATAAAGGGACATTTTTTTTATATATTTTTTATTTTTTATTATATTGTATTGAAAAACATGATACTTAAAACATTACAAGTCGGAATATTTAAAACTTTACTCCATAATAAAGATAAATATGACTAAACCCTAACTAAGTTAAGCGTTTCAAAAATTTGAAGCTCAGGGTAGATTTCAATACGTTGCAATGTGGATGCTGAAGGGTTGAATGGAAGAGGAGGGAATTATACGATGAATGCCGGAGCAAATTGTGACTTTTGAAAAAAGCTGATAGAAAAGTCAAAGATTTTAGGTAATTGCTTTCGCCGTCACAAACGGCTACATAGTTCAAACTCAAAGGGTTCTCTTCATCCTCTTTGCCTGCTGTGCTCCACCATGGTCATTGGTCATGGTCATGTTGGTGGGTAAGTGTATATGCAGATGTAATGATACTTGATGAACACTTCGTGTGGGGTTTTTACTTTGATCAAGGCCCCAGCTTTCACCATTTCCCTGTTGGACATTGGAAGTTGGACTCAGCACAAACAACTCAAGAATTTTAATGATTTAAACATTATCGTTGTGTTTTTTTTAAGCTGGATGTTAAGATTGTAATTGTAAATTGCTATTTTGCAATGACTGTAAATATCCAATAAAATTTCGTAAAATTTACTTTAATCTCATATTTATCTTAATATTCATTTACAGCCATGTATAAATTCAAATTCAATGGTACACCAGATATTAACTTTATAACTTTTGAAATTTGATATTGAATTAAATTCAGTAACATATTTAACTTTTTCTGTATATTTAAAAAGCGATGATACAGAAACAGAGGTGAATTTGCAGCTGAAGTAACTGGGATTTTCACATGTAACTAAAATTCAAGCAAAAGGTCCAAAAAGAAGGTTAGAAGATGAATAGAATAGTATAAAATAGGCAGATAAGTCATTTCAACGAGGCGCTTTTCTGTAGCTGATTGATCGTTCGTCCTGCGTCCGTCCTACAACAAGAGCTGCCCTCCCCTTAAACGGCTACCTCATCCAATCTCAAATTTCAAATTTCAATAGTTTAAATTACCATGATATCCTTCACCCACAACCCCTTACCTAATTACACCAAATTGTTCATATTGTTTATAAAAGGCAGCAACTGGGAGCATTATGATTCCTGGACGATTAAAGAAATTCAGAAACTTTACTGCTTATTATAAATAGCAATTATATTTGCGTTTTGTGTTGTCCGCTTGTCCAAATTGGTATTGTTGGTGGCATATATCATCAATCTGGGTGGGTCACGACCATTATCACATCTAATTATGAATTTATGCGGGTTCGTCTTGGTCCCATATTATCTAAGTAACCAAAGAAAAAAAAAACCACAATGGACATAGGCGTAACCATAAATTTAAACACAATGAACAGAGGTGTAACTAGAAATTTAAGTCAGAAGGGGCATTTTATGTAAATACATGCTTAAAATTTTGTTCCTTGGAAAGAAAATTTATATTTTGATTTTATTACGAATTAAAACATTAATGTTGAGTTTATGTAGACTATAACAGAAAAATACAAAATTATTAATATAATGTCAGTTGTTGAAATTTTTTATAGGTATATATATTATTCATTTTTCCAAAATAACTATGTTAATAATCTATTTTAAGTGTTTAAAATAATACCCCCAAAAAATACTCATGCACTTAAATTATCAATACTTAATAAGTGAAATTGGCATACTAAGTGAGAATTATAAAGAAATAAGCAATAGAAAAGAAATAAATTTTAAAATTTTTAACAATATTAGGGTAATTTGTATATACATTAGGCCTCGTCATTGGGCCGGGTCGGGCAAGCCCGGCCCAAAATTTTTGGGCTTGGGCTGGGCCAGGCCTATTTTATAATTTAAAAAATATCGGGCCGGGTCGGGCGGACTTGATCATAAATATGAAAGCTCATGCCCTTTGTCGGGCCAGGCTTTTATCGGGCTTTATGGGTCGGGCCTACTAAGCCCACTTGGGCCGGGCCTACTAAGCTCATTTGTACCTACCTAATTGTAAAAAAAAAAGTGAGTTGAGTTTAAATATTATTATCGAATATTGAAATAAGCTAAGGAGGGGTACTATTGGATTTGGAGAATTGACTTAACTTTTCGAACATAAAGCCGAGATAGGATAAGGAGGTTGATAAGAGAGTCAGAAACCTAGTGAGTTTTTTTGAATTTAGGGTTAGGGTTTAGTTTAGGTATTGGGCTTTTAAATGACACTAGGTTGAGATTTGGTTGGAGTTTTGGATTTTGGCTATGATAGTAGTAACAAGATTGGACTGGGTATCAATTCTTAATTTATAATTATTTTATATTTTCGGGCTTATGGGTCGGGTTTACCTGGGCGGGTCGGCCTGGACTTACCGGGCTTTATCGGGCTCGGGCCTAGCGGGCTTGAATACCTTAAGCCCAAGTACAGCCCGTCAACATGCGGGCTGGGTCAGACTTTTTGTCATCGGACCTATCGGGTACCCATAAGCCCGTAGATTTCTGGGCCAAATGATGAGGGCTAATATACATATATAAATAAATAAGACAACAAGAAAAATTACAGGAGGGTCCGGGATCCCTTTGGTCCCTCTATACCTCTGCCCTTGACAATGGAATCTGTTCTATTCGGCTCAATTTTATTAGTAAAAATAACATGATAAATCATACTAGTTCATTGGATTCGAGGTTTGAAGTTTTTTTTTTTTGTTTTTTTTATAGAGAAGTGATATATATTGAATATTTATTTTATTTTGACAAGTGTTGAATATGAAATATAAAATTTTCCAGTATGCAGTGATTGTTTAGAGTGACGTCAGCAATATATTAATTTTTTGACACAAAAAAAAAAATTAGTTTAAATATTTTTATATTTTAAGAAAAAAGAACATACGAAAATGTATTTTCATGAAAGAAAAAAAATCTGAATACGATGGACTAATGCAAATTTAGGCATTTATGCTTACAAGTTACAATCTTGACCTAACCCATCTGTTCCATTTAAGTTAATGTTTCCTAGTGATTTCTTTTTGCCATTTCCTTGTTATAAGAAACAAAAAAATGATCTGAAAACAATGCAATTATGAACATTATGTCAATAGTACAAAACAACGAAGAAACAAGAGAGTAAAACTGTAATTACAGGTGGACAAAATCCGTACTCCGTCTTCTACGTAGTCCAATATTTTTATTAATTATTTTGAACGTATTCTTTACACCGAGATTGAAAGAGAGAGATGATGGAAAGTAAAAGAAAAGAAAAGAGACGTTGGGCATGGCACGTGACGATTGGCAGTTACCCTCATGACTCAATGAACTTCAAACTCAAAATCAAATTTAGGAAAGAAAGAATAAAATCCTAAAACAAAGAGAAAGTGACCCCATTTTCCCCACCTCCTTCTTCAAGCTTGAGTTCCTCTGTTACTGTCACTCACTGGGTCTGGTTTCCTAAACTCCTCCATAAATTTCAAAACCCATCTCACAAATCCTTTGGATTCCTCAATTCAAAAGTCTAAATCCATGCTTGCGCACTGGCTTATTTTCCTTGCTTTCCTTGTTTAGCTCAAGCATTCTCAGAAGTTGAAAAGATGGAAGCTTTAGCCAAGAGGAGGGAGAATTTGCAGAAAAAAGGAGTTGGGTCTGTCAATGGAGGTGGAGCTGAGTCGCTCACCGATTCGACTTCGAGTGGTGAGTCTAGAGAGAGCAGTTCGAGTAGATCGAGCTCTGAGACTTCCAATGAGGGAGTGAAAAGAAAAGGGCTTTCATCGCCGCCTCTGTTGGGCTGGCCAATAAGGAAAGCTGAGCTCTGCAAAAATTCGGTTGCTGCAGATGTGGGTGAAGCTGAACAAAAAACCAATGTTGATGATTCTCAGTTTAAGGACTTGGCTTCCAAAATTGCAGGTTAGATTTTCGTTTTTTTGAAAATTGTAATAGTTTATAGCAGAAGGGTCAAAATTCAAAATTTTGAAACTTTGCTAGGGTTTCAGCACCATTGTAAAAATTCTTACTCTTTTAACATAACATTTGAATTTTATTGAATGTTTTTTCTATCTCTTATCAGCAAGCAACCAAAAGGTTATTTGAATTACCTTATATGACTTTCGTTTTTTTGAATCTTTTTGTGTGGTTGAAATTCAAGCAGAGATGGATATGATGAGGGAGAGATTTTCAAAATTGCTGCTTGGAGAAGACATGTCGGGGTCTGGTATAGGGGTTTGCACAGCTATGGCTATTTCAAATGCCATCACCAATCTCTGTGGTAAGTTCAATTCTCCCCGTCTCTTGTGCATTTGTAATAGAATGAAATGGGTTTGAAGCATGGTATGGTTCGATTACTTCATATTGCTTTTTTAGTCTTTTTTTTTCAATTAATTCAAAATTTATACAACTTGAAGCTACTATTTTTGGGCAACTGTGGAGATTGGAACCCTTGCCTGCTGAAAAGAAATCAATGTGGAGAAGAGAGATGGAATGGCTAATTTGTGTTAGTGATCATATTGTTGAATTGATTCCTTCTTGGCAAACATTTCCTGATGGGAAAAACCTAGAGGTAACCCTTGCTAAACCCTCTTAGTTTTGCTCGGAGTTGTAATTTTTCCTTTCTTATTATCAATCTTTTAGTTCCCAATTTCCCGTTGTTGGTAATCAAACGTGCAAATTCCCAAAATGAAAACCCGGTGGCAAACATGAGCAATCAATCTAATGGGTCATGTTTCTTATTCTAGGTCATGACATGCAGGCCAAGATCAGATCTTTTTATGAACCTGCCAGCGCTGCGAAAGCTAGACATTATGCTTCTTGTGAGTCTTTACTTTGCTTGGTTCATTATGTACTGCTTTAATTTCTAAACTCAGTGTGAGGTTAAGATTGATTTTTTATTTTTCTTAATGTAGGAAATATTAGATAGTTTCACCAACACGGAGTTCTGGTATGTGGATCAAGGAGTCATGGCCCCAGAAACAGATGGATCAGCTTCTTTTCGCAGAACAGTTCAGCGGCAAGAGGAGAAGTGGTGGCTACCTGTACCTCGTGTGGCAGCTGATGGTCTCAGTGAAAATTCAAGAAAGCAGCTGCATCACACACGCGAATGCACAAATATAATCCTAAAAGCTGCATTGACTATCAACAGCATTACTCTAGCCGAAATGGAGGTTCCAGAGTCATACTTGGAAACTCTCCCCAAGGTTTGCTAAACCCTTAATTCTTAATGATGGCTCATCTTTCAAGAAGTAAATACAACTTGAAGTAATTCTTTTTATGATCTGACATTGAACTCATTGTGATTTGTGATGTGTGATCAGAATGGAAGGGCCTGTCTTGGAGACGTAATTTACCGATACATTACATCAGATAAATTCTCTCCAGAGTTTTTGCTTGATTGCCTTGACCTATCCAGCGAACATGTTGCTCTGGAGATTGCAAATCGTGTTGAAGCCTCAATATTTGTTTGGCGTAGAAGAGGTCACTCAAAGCCTCCACCTTATTCTAACCGTTCCACCACAAAGTCATCTTGGGAGATGGTCAAGGACCTAGTGATTGATGTGGATAAGAGGGAATTGCTGGCAGAAAGAGCTGAAAGCCTCCTGCTTTCCCTGAAGCAGCGGTTTCCTTGCCTCACCCAAACTACCTTAGACACAAGCAAGATTCAGTGCAACAAGGTTAAATTTTGTTCTCTTAAAACATCATTTCCTCATTTGTTTTTGTTCATAAGCTTGAATGCACTTGTTGTTTTGAAACTTTTCAGGATGTTGGAAAGTCCATTCTTGAAAGCTATTCACGAGTTTTGGAGAGTCTTGCATTTAACATTGTGGCTCGTATTGATGATTTACTATATGTGGATGACTTGGCTAAACAGACTGATAAACTGTCATCAGTTACTGCAGTCAGTGTGATTGCTTGCAAGAAAGTTCCTGCCCAATATTCGGTGCCTGCCTCAAGCACTCCTCGCAAAAGAGCTTCTTCTACCATGCCTAACTTTTCACCTGTACCTCTAATTAGCCCTGCTAGGGGAGAGAGGACTCCTTTTCTTCACAGCAGTAACACTAACAACAAGGAAAAGCCTACCCGTCGCGGCTTTGGAGTGAGAAGAGTGTTGACAAATTATCTTGGTGTTGAAACAAAAGCAAGAATCTGCAGTAACACAATGGAAGGGTCTGTTTCGATTCCGAACTTACAAGGCACAGAAACTTCGGATCGTCCCAAGGACTCATCCCAGCAAAATGGGAGAAAATCGCATCACGTAGATCGTTGAGGCCTTCGCCTCAGAAATGCGTGTGGCAAAAAAGTGGAAAGAAATGATAGAATTCGAGAGGAGCCATGGAAGTTGAAGATAGAAAAGCTCTTGGTTGAATTAGGGGAGTTTAATCTATTTGTTAAAATTCCTTGTTTGGATGTTGTTTGGCTTTAAAATTTGTAGTTAAAAGGGGAAATAATAGAGATTACTTGTTCTGCTCAAAGAATACTTGAGATTACTTGTTCAAACCAATGACCTAATTTTACTGAATTGGAAAATGTCTCAAATCGACGACGGTTTATATAAATAATTCATGGTTCGAGTGATTTAAGGACGTCATATTGATGATGGTAAAAACTTGAGAAGCACCCTAGCGGGAGACCACCATTGTAGTTCAAAATTTCAAATCCTGAAACCAATCACCGGGTTATGCAGTCGGTTAAATATCTTATAAAAGATCACAACATCAACAAAGTCGTTGTAGTATAGTGGTAAGTATTCCCGCCTGTCACGCGGGTGACCCGGGTTCGATCCCCGGCAACGGCGTCTTTTTTAATCTTTTGTCTTCTTCTGATGCTCACCAATTCACCCTTTGTTTTCCTTTTGATGTTCACCACTCCACCTTTGCTTGCCATGTGTCCATAAATGTTACTTTTTTTTTTTTCCTTCTGATTTTGATAAAACAACTTTTAAAATTAAACCAGAGCAATATTGTTAGGCAGGGATTGCACTAATTAACGGTGATGATTGATCAAGTAATCTTTCTCATATTCTCAACATCTAAACAAATAGTTTATATTGTTTATAAAAGTCACCAACCAAGCAAACAACTGATTGAACTTCTCAGAAATTCAAAACTAAAAATATCCGTCGGAAATTTGTTTTGCTCCTCCCTTTTCTCAGCAACCAAACAAACATCACAATTCAAGGTTCTTGCACTTACAGAACACCAAAATAATAAAGTACAACAATGATTTTTTCAGTCTTAATCTATTCCCCTCTTAGATTTCACGGCACCCAAACAAGCATTTAGTATTAAGATTTACAAGAATAAGTAGTGTTTACCTCCATTACGAACTAAACCCGGTCCGATTGGGGATGTGAATTTTCGGAGTTGGGTCCGTTTAGGGAAGAGGTTTGCCGGGGTTGGTAGGGTCGGTTGGTGGCCTGGGGAGACTATGGCGATGGTAAGGCTTTCTCAGATTTATTTATTTATTTATTTTAGTTTAAATGTTTTAAGTGGTGTATTTAATTAGAGATTTTAAATGATTTGAGGTTGTTTTTAAATTTAGGGGTATTGAATTAGGTATTCAATTTAACTTTTAAATTATTATTTTAAAATTCTTAAAAATCTTGGTATATTTAATTCGATTTTAAAATATAATTTTAAATTTTTATGTATTCAAAAATTCTGTGATTTTATATAATTTGATAAAATGATGGATTTTGATTGTTTTTGGAAAGAAAAATACTCATATCAATCCTTTACTCAAACCATCACATCTCACTCAAAATTTCATTAGATTTGAGAAAAAAAAAACATATTCCTTAAAACTTTCTTCCGTCGTTCATCCTAGCTCACCCAAGGCTTTGTGAAGCTTGGGCTGTCGTTTGTAGGTGATATGAGTTAAAGACGTCGTTTGTAGGTTGACTTCTTACTATCATGCAGCTCGTGCTTCTGCTATGAAGGTAGAGGTTAGGTTTAGTAGGATGTCTTGCTCTCAAATTCCATTGTTCCAGGGTTCTTTTTCCACTATTGCTGCTGGGTTCTTTTTCCTCTATTGCTGCTGGGTTCTTTTTCCACTATTGCTGCTGGGTTCTTTTTCCTCTATTGCTGCTGGGGTTCTTTTTCCTCTATTGCTGCTGGGTTCTTTTTCCACTATTGCTGCTGGGTTCTTTTTCCTCTATTGCTGCTGGGTTCTTTTTCCTCTGTTGCTGATTTTTTTTCCTTCGTTGCTGGCGTTTTCACAGCGCATACAGAGATACTTTCTCTTTCTTCCTCTGTAGCTCCATTTATTCTTCGAATCAATGTTACTCTAGTTTAATGGTTCTTGAATTCCCCTCCCCCCTCTTTTGGTTCTTTAGTTTGTTCAAGATTCAGTTCTTAAAAAATATATATAAATTACAATTAGAAAAAGAATAGAACAAATACAACAAAAATGAAGGTTTAATTTCTTCATGAGGAATGCCTCTTATTAACATGTGATTTAGGCCGAATTTTTTAATTTTAGTTTATCAGTTTATCTGTAAGTGTACACCTGAGGTAGTTTTTTAATACAAAAATGTTGATTGTGAGTGAAATCATTTGGTTTTCTGCTTCTGTTTGGTATCTGAGACAATACCAACTCTTCTCTTCATCCACAACCATTTATAACACCTACATGATTACAATAGTGGTGAAGATCCCATTTACAATACCAACTGAAATTGAATCATTTGGTTTACCCAATAGCAGCTTTTGAACGAAATTTCATGGGATGGGAAAGAAGGTTGTCTAAAGGGAATGTTTTAGTGAGATTAGTCCGGTTCCATTCATTCTCTTATTTCTATTTCATTTCAGGGTGTCCTTTTCTTTTCCTTTGCCCTTGTTCTCTTTTCATCGATCTTTTCTTCTTTCTTCAACCGGTCATACCTGATCCGTAGCTGGTAGCGACATGAGGAAAGGGTCTGGAATAGTCTCTTTTATTTGCTAAGTCGCGAGTTTAAAGGACCGGATGGGTCAAGTACGGCCTCTAACGGAGACAATACCATGTCAACAAGACAATACCAACACTGCAATGTAAAAATATATAATATGGTGGACAAATTTTTTTTTTTGTCAAAAGAACAACAAATCTTTTGAAATCATAAAAAGGATTTTAAAATCATAACAAATTAATAAATAAATTATTTAAAATTTATATAAAAACACTTTAAAATAAAAAAATATATATTTGAAATCTATTTAAACCCATCAAATTTAAAATCCATTAATATCTATTAAAATCCAAATGGCATATACAACCCTTAATTTTTTTTCTTTCAAAATTAATTAAAGCCCATTTAATACAAAGTGACATTTGTGGCCACATACCCATCCATCATTATCACATTTGTGGCCACATCAAGCAGAGGGTGAACTGGTGAGCAAAAATGTCCCCTTGTTGATAAACTCCGTTTACACTCAAAGTCAAAGTTGTGACACGTGTATGTAGCGTGTACTGTTTTTAATAAAGCTAAGTGGCGTTCCGCCATTCTCCAACGGACGTTCCCTTTCTTCTGCCTTTTGACAAAAGAGAAAAAGAACAGAAGAAAAATCGCTTTGCTGCTGCGGCTGCCTGCACAATCAGATTGTAAGCTTGCCGCTTTATACTCACCTGCTACTTCGATTCTCTCCGAAATTCCCAAAATGCTATCCGTCGGCGGCACCAGTATCCACAAGACGGCCCTAGATGGCATCGTCAACGTCAACTCCCTCTTCACCTTAGCCGTCTTCATCGGCCTCACCTGGAACCCCTCCGATCCAGGAAATACCCTCATAGAGCAAGACGACCCCGCCACCTGCCGCCCCGGGCCTTCTGTCGCTGAGGACCTCGTGGCCTTCCACGTGTACTCCTTCAGCTCCTTCCTCTTCTCCAGCCTCGTCGCCCTGGGCCTCAAGCAGGCCATCCGGCTCACCCGGAGCCCATCTTACCACCCGTCCGAGATCCTTGTCCGGGTCAACAGCTCCTTGCTCCGGGTAGGGATGCTCGTCTCTGGTCTGGGTTCTGTTTTCGGGTGCGTGTTCTTGATGCTGGCTCTGATCAACGTGGTGCAGATCCAGCTGGGGACTTTGGCTTGTGGTAGCTCCCACACTTTGGCGGCTGTGATCCCCCTTGTCATCTTCGTCCCCGTCGCGCTTCTCATCTACGTTTGCCTTGCTCTATACGCATTTACACGCTAGAAATCTGTATAATCTAAAGTAGAATACTTTCAAATTCTGCTGAATTTTAACCTTCATTTGTCTTTCTGAAATTGAACTTCTTGAATTCAGTGGAGAACATAGACATTAAGCTTGCTTCTTGATTTCTTTTGCTCGTCCTCGTAGTGGAAAAGCAACAAACTTTGGTAGCTAAAGATTGTGAATGGTGGTGGATTAGGATATCAAATTAATGCTCCACAAATTGGGTAAAGTAGAATTTACGGGTGAGTGGAAATTCATAGTGGGTAGGGAGTGCTATTATGCAAGTGAAAATTTTCATTTAGCAATTATTCCTTCCACTGTTTAGATTAGTAATTTTATGTGCATCAGGATCTGGAATGAGCCACCAGCGCCTTCTTGTGAGTGAGAAATTCCGATCATATTATTCGAGGCCACACCCAAGGCCGAATTTGGCTAAGCCATGCTGGGGAGGCGCTGTCATCATGGAGAAATATTAACTCTTTCATCCTTATTGTTTTGCTGGTCATTATGATTTGGGTAGGAGATGTTTAGCGTTTTAGAGAAACAAGTTTTGGTTATAAGAGGAATTGAATCTAGGGTTGTTACCCACCTCACAAATGACATTTGAGCTGCTCTAAACTCTACAGAAAGATTAAGGTAGAAATGACTTGAGCTGCTCTCATAACAAGTTTTAGTTATGGAGATACTGTTGCTCATGAAGTGCTTGTCTTCTTGGCCTGATCTCTCAGAAATGACTAGAGCCATGGAATGGTGTCAAGCATTTTAGCTAGAGATGGTAGTTTTCAATATCTTCAAGTTGCCAGCTAACCACAATCCATTTATGAAGGATTAAGTGCGCAATAACATAATGCATGCCTCCTTCTTAGTGCTACCTCCACTATGGCTTGTGGGTTTATATGCAAGTGGCTAATTAACCACCTTTTGAGTTTTGTTGAACTGATTGTAGTATAAAGCTGGAAGTTTGAGAAGTGTTTTCTGCACGGCATTAAAGAAATGGAAGCTCCAATGAAGTACATTTGCCTCTTAGCGTTTCTTGCGATTCTGGGTATTAGCCACTTTGACGGGGCATACGGGGCTGGTGAGTGTGGAAAATCAAGCCCTGATAGAGAGGCTTGGAAGCTGGTTCCTTGTGCATCAGCAGCACAAGATGAAAATGCTCCCGTTTCCGACAAATGCTGCAGCCAGGTGAAAAAGATAGGCCAGAACCCGAGCTGCCTCTGTGCGGTGATGCTTTCAAATACTGCTAAGAGTTCAGGAGTCAAACCAGAAATAGCTGTTACCATTCCAAAACGTTGTAACATTGCAAATCGCCCTGTGGGTTTGAAATGTGGAGGTTTGTTCACATATTACTAACAATCAGTTTGTCAAATTTTTTCTTATTAATTTGTCATTGCAGTTTATTGACACTTAGCTGTCGTATTTTTCAGCATATACATTACCCTGAAGAGCATGAAGACACTCATGGTGCATGCTGCTACAAAAGTTGTCAATGGGTGCTGAAGATTGTATCTCACTATCTCTCTGTAGCTAGTTATCTAGAGTTTTACTGTGACATCATGATCCAGGCACCTAAATAATAAATAAACTGTTGATGTTTTACCACATTTGCAGAACTGTTTACTTCATGCTATCATTCGTGGTTAAAGAACAAATATCATCAGTAGCTTCAAATCCTACTCTGGTTTATAATCTGTATGGCTGTATCACATATCAGACATAGAGACTTTAGTAAATAAGCTTTTAGCCTTGGCATTAGGCTCTGAAATATTTTAATAGACAATAAGGCTGAGTTTTGGTAACCAAATGGAAATATTAATTCATTGATCGCATATTCAGTATCTTTAGATTTGACCCTAGTGAGGAATTTAGTACCCAATTTGCAGTCTTTGGAAAGATGATTGAGGTTATTTTTGTAATTGACATAGTATAACCCGTATATTAGACTACAACCATCACTCCAAGTAGAGTCCACTAGAAATATCCCTTCACATTAACATCATTGTTCATCGCCTTATTGATCCAATACAAATGCTTGACAGTGTTTTCAAATTCTATGTGGATCCTTCGCTGCTTCAGCAACTCTACATTTATCATCCTTTGTCTCGGTGATTTCATTTTATGTAATGTAAATTTTAGGATTTCAATGTTTTTCCTTCATGAACTCCCGGAAAAAACGTAGATGAAATCGATTCCATCAGCCAACGGATCAAGAATTTGAATGCAATGGTTCAAGAATCCAATTGTAAAACTGTAATTAAGTTTAGATCATCTAATTGTAATTATGTTGAAGAATATAATTGCGACGGTATAAGAAGCTAATTGCTGAGGTGCAAGAATGTTATTATAAGTTCAAATAATGCTAAAAGTATTAATTTAAATTGTTTTCACATGCTATTTAATGTTTATTTATGTTGTTTACTATCTTGTAAATTTTCATATTTATTTATTTAGTAAATGTATATTTAAATGAACTAAACGTTCATCAATGAACTTGAAATCTATAAACGAACCAATAGTTTATACTAATCACCGAGTTCGTAGTTTCGTCAATACTATGAAAAATGGGAATCTGAAGTTTCCTTCATAAGTTCACAAAATATCATAAAACCAGTAGATTTTATGTATTTTAAATCCGATTTATTATATCAAGTCATAAAACTTACAGTTCTTATTAGTTGTTTATGGACGAGTTTTTCATATTGTGATAATTTGATAATTGAAAAGACTCTGAAAGAGCATGATAATCATCATCGTAACATCTTGCCCAAAGTAAGAAATGAATGATAAGTTAGAAATGAATGACATATCATTCATTCTTTCTAGGATTTTAAATCCACGTATGCATATTTAAGAAATAATGCTGAACACGGACCATATTACAAAACTTGCAAACGAGTATAATACCAGTTACGAAACTCGAGAGACAAACTTAACAGAATGATCAATTCACATTTACAGATTAAATCGGTGCTTTATGTTTTTCAAATTCGAAAAATATTGTCTTTCACTCGAATATGATTTAGTTCAATACAAGCATTTATCCTTATATATGTGATTCATTGAATTAAATCTATAAATATGTATATTTTGTGGGGAAGTTTATTGTTTAGTTGACAGTGCTATCTCTCTCTCACACACACACACACACACACAGGGATATGACAAAAAGTCCAATTTATATTGTCAAATGATACTGAATTACCATCATTGAGATATTATATTCTCCACGTTCAAGAAGAACGCTCTTGAGGGTTAAGAATATTCGAGCCAAGACTTGTAACCTTGAAACCACTAACGAAAAGGAAGTGGAATACCTTTGCATAATCTCCGATATGTATGACCAGAATTATACATTGGAGAAGCTAACTAGAAGTTAGCCAAGAGCTAGCTAGAAGCTAGCCAAGAGCTAGCTAGAAGCTAACTAAAACGAACAGCTGCTTATTATGGCATGACCGGTTGGGACACCCAAGTCAAAGTAATGATGCGTCGTATCCTCAATACATCACACGAGCATCCCCTCACTAGTAAGCACTTGTGTTTACTAAAATACTATGCCATGTTTGCATGCTAGCCAAATTGAATATTAGACCATCACTATGCAAGGATGAGTAAAGACTTCACATTTTCTTGTATAGAATACAAGGGGAAATTTGTGGACTTTTCTAACCACCATGTAGACCATTTGAAAACATATCATGGTTCTGATTGAGATACCGACAAAGTGGTCACATGCTACCCTATTGTCCACACGCATACTGCGTTTGCTAAACTTTTCACCCAGATAATTAAATTGAGGGCCACACCATTAAGATTACTTATACAACTTATAAGACTCGATAATATCATCAAGTTTACATCAAAATCATTCAATGGCTATTGCATGCCCCTTGAGATTGATGATGATCATTTGGTTTTCCATGTTCACACCCATAATAGTCTCACAAAAACACTAATTAACCTTGGTAATGCACACCAAACTTTCAGTTTCTGCGTGGAGGCTATGCAATTTTGTAAGCAGCAATGTTGGTCTGGTTTATATCCACTATCATCCAACTCTATTTCGCGTTACAGCTGGTGACTGGGTACAAACTAGAAGTTTCGTTCTTACACATTTTTGGAAGTGCAGTTACGTGCCAATTGTGGCGCAACAACGTATAAAAATGGGAACTCAAAGAAGGAGGGGCATATATATCGATTATGAATCTTCCTCCATTATGTTCTATTTAGAGCCATTGACATACAATCTCATTACCGCTATATTTGCGGATAGTCATTTTGATGAGACAGTCTTCCTATCGTTAGGAGGAGATAAGAACGTCAAACGTTCATGAAGAACGACATAAATTGACCTGGAACATCCCCACTATGTCTAATCTTGATCCATGAACCACACAAATTAAGAATAAAGTGCAGAGAATTCTAATAATACGTCAGACGCTTCCTCTGATCTAGTTAAAGTGACGAGATCACATATACCAACTGCAAATGTGCCTGCAAGGTTAGACGTCCCAGTAGGACGCGGCTTCCGAGATGGACGATTCGTTCATATGGACGAGTCGTCCCAGACAGACGAGGTACGACCATGACGACTAACCAGTCATGTATCCCTGCCCAGAAGCGAGGTAGACTAATAGATTCGAAGGATTCTCATCCTTAGAAGAGGATAATTAGCACAATCGAATCCCTTGGATATCTAAATATCAACTGTTCAATCTCATGAAATAATTTCGGATTATTGGACTGTCCTAGAAGAGACAACTTTGGGGGACACTCCAATGTCTGAACTCACTCCCGAGTATAAAGAGATCTCGTTAAATATGCATGCTTATATGAGATAGGAAATCAGAATGATATTATCATCAATGATTTATATGGTGCATTGTATGAATGTAATGAAATCGAATCTTCCTCCGTTGATGAATGAATATCAACGTAGAGAAGACTGGTCATATCCAATGCTCATTATGCAACATGGATGAGATACGTACTAATAATGAATACCCAAAGTAACAAGATGGAAAAAGTTTGTCCTTGTGAAGCTCAATGTGATTGTGGTGATTATGGTGCATTGTATTTTCTCAAATAAATGTAATTCCACAAATTAATAATCAGTTAATCTGTTGTTATTATTTAATATTAATACTAGCGGTTGAAATTGGTCAAGAAACTAATGGAATCAAAGTCAGTCCAGCTTGTACCCAACATTGAGCTTTTTTTTTTGGACCCCAAAAAAAAAACAACATTGACCTTTTTCATTTTTGAACCAATTTCAATCATTTTGAATATTGTTTGCTGGATTCACAAAATGCAATAATTTAATATCTTTTCCCCCTGTTATGCTCCTTGGATGTCAATAAATTGGTGGATATCAATAAATTGGTAGTCGATTTTGAGGGGCAGAATAATTTTTAAGTGTTACAAGGTTATGCTGCCTCACCATGTTATTCGCCAATATTGTAACACCGATTTTGGAAGATGTCAAAGGGGATGATAGCACATCAACTTTATGTAAGACTATCTATTACATTGTAAACATTGAAAACTTAGTAAATTAAGTTCATGGAAAGTTCTATGCAATAAGTATTGACATTAGGCTGTGAAATATAAAATAATAATCTTTGATAACGAAATAATAACGCTGATTTTTTCGTAACAAATCAATAATGTAGTGATAATATTATTTCATATGGTATTAGGTATCTTTACACTTGGCCATTGATGAATTTAGGTAGCCACTTAGCAGAGTCTTTAGGAATACGAGTGAGGTTATCTTTGTAATCGACATAGTAAAACCCGTATCTTAGACTATAACCATCACCCCATTCGAAGTCATCAAGCAGAGTCCAGTAGAAATATCATTTCTATGATTGTATAACCATCACCCCGCTCATTGTTTCCATAATACTTTTCTTTCATGAACTCCAACAACTTTTACAAACCTTGTGGATAAATGTAGATGAAACCGCTTCCATCCGCCAGTGGACCAATTTTGTCTCCATTCTTTTTTATTGCATTTGAAGATACTAAAGAATCAGTGCGATAACTGATTGTTTTACGGGACTTGGGTGGAACATTTTTACCATATCTTGATGTATAATAATTGATCCCAATAAAATCAAATGACCCCTTCACCAAATTCTTGTCTTCCTTGGTGAAGCTAGGCAATCTTTCCTTGACTAACTCCCTCATACTTTTTGGATAATCTCCGAATACCAACGGTTCCGTGTACCATCCGAAGTTGAAGTCCAAAGCTCTCTCTGAAGCAGCTTTGTCTTCTATAGAGTTCGAATCAGGCTCCACATATTCTCCTACGAGACTCAAACCGATTTGTCCTCCATGTTGTTTATGAAACTTGTCTCGGTATAACTTTACAGTTGCGGCATGTGCAAGGATAAGGGTATGGCTTACAATATAAGGTTCGGTAGATGAAGTGCCAATTGTGCATGGAAATTTCGATCGAACTGAACATCTTTCTGGTGGAGCAACTCCAAGATCATACCCCATCATGGAAACAATGAGCGGCTCATTAATTGTAATCCAATTTTTAACCCTGTCACCAAATGCTTTAAAACAAATTTCACTATAATCCTTAAAATCGCTGACAAAAGAGTGATTCAGCATGCCTCCATACTTTTCTGTCAAGGCTTGTGGTGGATCAAAATGCAGTAGGGTGGTGTGATTTTATTCTTGATCAATTCATCAATCAAGCTGTTGTAATGATCAATACCCTCTTGGTTTATTCCACCACTCAAAGTTCCATTAGGAAGAATTCGGGTCCAAGAGATGGAAAATCTATAAGAATCAACGCCAAGGTCTTTTACAAGCTTCACATCTTCTTTGTACCGCTTATACGAATCAACAGCAGTGAACATGTTTGATTGATTGTTAATTCTTTGCGGGAATTTCTCGATAAAGTTGTCCCAAATACTTGGTCCTCTTCCTTCTGATTTTGCAGATCCTTCTATCTGCGCAGCAGCGGTAGAGACTCCAAACACAAAATCACTGGGGAAGTTCGCCCTCTTAACTTCAATTTCTTCTTGGTTCTATGCATTCACAGAAACTTGTAACAAGTATGAAATCGGAGCAATGAGGAACATCATCCATAAAACCCTTGAAATGTTTTGTGAAGATGCCATAATCTACTCACCAATGCAAATTTCACAGTAATGATCCTATATGTGAACAATTTATTAGAGTAGAATGCAAATTAAAGAAGCTAGTTGAAGTTGAACCAGCTTCGGATGTTCAAGGTATAAGCCTGTCTTCCATAAGCCAATTACCTATTCTTGTACATGTAGACGTACAGGGAAAAAAAAAACCTAATTTACAAGAAACAACGCGTCTACTAAAAAAAGAGATCGCAAAGAATTATGGCTTGCAATTAACAGATTTTGTTGCAACAATTGAATCCTCCATAAATTTATTCAAACTAAAATTAAGAATCTCTAGAAAGATACCAAATTAAGCACTATGTTGTTCAAAAAGAAAAAAGCATTCTTTATGTTTTATTTTTGCTAGGTTCGTGGAGTTCACAAATTCAAATGAAAAAGAACTAGCTTTCTGCTCCTACTTAATTACAAGTGTGAGGTTTTTTTTTAAGTTATTAAAATAATGAAGAACAAAATAAATAAAAACGAATGAGAAGGGAGTAATTTAATTAACATGTTTAATTTTAATATTTTGTTCATATTTTAAATTTCCTGTTTAGTTATTTCATTTGGTACGTAGGGTAACTTTATTCAAAATATTTTGGTGAAGCATACGCGATCATATCCTCCGAATTTTATAATAGTAGAAATATTTGTGTGAGAGTGCAATTACTGTTAGTCATTATTACAAACATCATATAATATATAATCCAAATGAAACTACAAGCCCGAAAGGTCTTCAGATTGAATTACATTTTGTTTTAATTTTTTCTCCGTCCAACAATCATGATAATGATTAGATGAGGATAGTATATAATTTTTTCTACTCACTTCGTTATGTAATTGAAAATCTCTTATGTTTTCATGGCATACGTGCCCACTATTTAGGGGATGTTCTTAAGTCTTATTGGGGTCAAATTTAATTTGTCATTTAAATTTAAATTCGAGAGACTTGTTTTAGGCATATATAACACCAATTCAAAAAATTGCACCTCTAATAATTTCAACAAAAACCACCACTAACTAATATGAGCAACTCGCATCTGAATTCTCATACACTGAGATTCCATTATTTTGAGATTTCTTAGTCATCGTAATTCTCATATATACAATCAATTTGAAGTTAGTCACAATTATATATATAGTACAGCAAGCTTGCATCGATCTAACAACGAGGAACGATCACAAAGAAATGTAGCCAAACATTTGATGATCGATCGATTGCCCGAATTAGATTAAGATTGGAATTTCAAAAAGCACACCTTCTAATTGATTGCATGGACAAATATTCTTAATTACAAAACAAAGTACTTGAAAGATTACATGAAAGGTTCATTAGCTAATTGTATAATATTACATAATAACTAGCCCAATTAACTTGACGCACTCACTGAGATTAAAAGAACCCAATAAGCCAAGTTAATTTCCTCCGGGCTCGGTCTTCCATGCACTCATATATCTACCATGCTATATATATAACACAACACCACCATCTTATTTTCCATTAAATATACAGTCTTTAAGCAGGTACGTACGTAGATGATCTGCGAACACATGGTGAAATATTTGGGCGTCAGATAAATTATTTATTCCATCAGTCGTGTACATGTATGTGTGTAAGTGTAACCAACCACGTATATATGTCTTAATTAAAGTTAGCAACCAAAAAGAAAGAAAGAAAAAAAACCACATCTTAAAAAGTTGTATCAACAATTCCTCTTAAGTGTGCTTCAGATTCGTCATGCATGACTTCGGTACCGCAATATCATTTAATACGTGTTGTACGTATATATAGAAGAAGATAAAGGAAAAGACATACATATATTCTTTTAAGAAGGATATATATTATTGATTGGTCGACCTTTTTGCTTTCACAAATCCTATACCCCATATATATATATATTATATTCATACTTAATTCTAATAAAATGTATAAATTAAACAAGCAAAACATATATATGATGAATTTTATTACCTCGGGTAATAGGTGGTGAAATTTCAGAATACGTTGAATAGAGAATTAGTAATAAAGAGAACCTGCAAAAATGAGACATGCATGTATATGGACATGAATCAAATAATTATCAGCAAATGAATGGGTCCATCTTTAATCTATATGATCAATAAGTACCGAATAATTGTGTAAATATATATATATATATATATCATACCCTTCCACCAGTTTCCCCTTGAAGCACTGTTTGAATTGTTCCCATTTGCATCATCCTCACTCCCATCTCTCTTGGACTAAAATTAATATACGTACAACAATATCAGTACTACACACCGCTATTTACTTCATAAAAATCAAATTTAAAACTAAAATAAACAGAACTGATCATTTAATAAACAATTGATTAATATACCAGGAAATAAGTTAAATGATTGACTTTTCGTATACAATTTTTTCTCATATATTTTTCAAACAGAACGCGAAGCGCAAAAGAAAATTTATTAATTATTTTTGACTTACAATTTAGTTTCTTCTTTAACTTGTCGTATTGTTTTGTCGATCATATATTTCAAACAGAGACACCTTAAGATTGAAAGGAATCCAATTATCTATACTTAATCTTTTGCACTTACAATGTGGCCGTAGTGGTGGGATTCAGTGGTCCCAGATCTTGGACTATAATTTTCTTGGCCACCATAGTAGATGGATGAGCTGAAGTTGCATGGCTCCCCACCTTCATTTTGATGATACGCCATGGAGTCTTTGCTTGTGATTCCATTCATGTTCTCACCTTTGCTCCCATTCTTGCCACCCACTTGATATCCATACTCTTGCCATCTCTCCCTCCCAACTCCCTAGTCAAAATTTTAAAACACCAATAAATTAACTTTCAATATATACATGCAGGGAAAAAAGAATCGGAATGGGTTATCAGACTGCCCTCTAGTTTTCTCTTATCACGTACCGGTGGTGGTACAGGTGGGAAAATAGAGCCGAACAAGGATGTTGAAGAAGATGAAGAGTCCTTGGGGCCAAAGAGATGATCTAGAGACCTGGATGATGATGACAACGACGACGATGAGGAAGAAGAAGAAGAGACATGGGTTGATGAAGCTGAACCAGCACTGACTTGATTCTTCTTGTTGTTCTCCATGGAAATGATTTGAGTGGTTTTCTTTGTCAGTAACCAACAAACAGATTATAAGAAAGTACTGCTTTGCTTGCTTGGTTTTTGATAGTTGATAGTTATCTCTTAACGGTCAAAGACCCAGAAAAAAAGCAAGAAAATATTGGATAAGGTTGGCGGAAATGATATCAGAAGATGGCGAGAAACAAACAAGCTAAAGAGATAAAATTAAAGAGAATAAGGACCAAGGTAGGCTCAGTTGAAAGAGAAGAGAGAAGCTAGGCACGTGAAGATTTGCAGATGTGGAGATGATATGATATGACGAGACTGTGAAGGGGCTCTATTTATAAACCCAAAAATGCATGGACTTACCTAATTAATGGTTGCAGACTTGAAGGGGTATGCAACTATGCATGCATGGATGCATTCATTTGGATTTGCATTTCAGATTTATTTACAATGCTATTCATTATTTTTTTTTAATAATTTTGATACCTAACTATAAGAATATGAAAAATGCAAATATACGTTCCATATTAAAAAATTACACAATCTTATAAGAGTCTATAATTAAAGAATTGGGCATCTCCTCTCAAAGCTAATTATTTTTAAGACGGAATCTCAATCAATTTTATTCATGATATCAACGGATTGATTCTCTTATGGACATATGAGTCACATTAGTAACATGGGAGGGATGGGGTTGTTGGATACTAAGAAATTTCTCTATATCGTGGGAACAAGTGGACATATAGCTTGCCGACTCTAAACTCGTACCTATTGCCACGTACATGTCTTCCTCCCACATCAATTTTTTTGACTTGTGTGATGTTGTATTAATATGCTTTGGTTTGCTTTGCATGAATGGTCCATTCACATTTTCGTATGAGCGATAGGGATGGAGCTCTTTAGTCTTGCGGTTTACAAGTGAGAACTTAATAGGTCCCAAGTCTGAAAATTGTGAATTATGTGAATAATTCAATGTATTCGTAAAAATGTGAAAATTGGTACTCCCTCTTTTTGTTTTTGTTTTTCATGACGCGAGAATGCAGACATATGGTGATCTGTAATTGTATAATCATGTGATCCGAGAATTGAAACTAAGGGGAGGATAAACGGATAAGGGGTTTTTGGGTCAATTGTGGATTGGGGTTTTTGATGCGGATATGTTGGTTTACATCAAATAGTTGACTTGACTCCAATTTATTCCTTCCTCTTCATCCTTTTTAATTTCCTTTCTCTCTCTCTCTTGAGAAGTTTAGAGCCATGCGCTGCACAGTGCACACTAATATATAAGATACCATACATTTAATCCGGATATTACATGCATGTGTGTTTGTCTTCCATCAAATATTCTCAACCATATATCCGTATAGAATAAGCAATACAGTGTATAGTGTAAAACATGAAACAAACATGTTCATATTTTAAAAACAGGAAGGAAAAAAAGTCTGATCCTTGGCGGCTACTCGAGGGAGGCATCAATGCTTAGCACCTTGGTTACATCTTCCTTAATTATAAGTCGATTTAAATTTGAATATTATCGCGTATAAAACACTATCAAAATATATTAGCAGCCTAGAATAAAACTTTTTTAACAGCGTATGCACTAAAAATTGTCTTATATGACACATTAGTTACGAGTAGGAGCACATTTGTGCCTAAAGACTCTCTAACCACCTCAGTCAGTGCCACGCATATTAATTGTGTTCATTTCTTAATCCATTGTTTAGACATTATAATTTTTTTTTTCTAGAATTTTTTACACTTTCAAATTTATACAAATACTTACAAACAATTAAATTTTAAAAGGCAGACTACAAAAATAATTGTATATGAGAAAGGTACATATATTGATTCTAAAATACTTGTACGTAGAAAATGCACATTAATTATAATATACCTATAGGAAGAAATAGGTACATTGATTTTGCTATGACCTATTTTCACATGATTGACACTATAACAGGTAATTTAATATTTATTGGCTAACCAAATATGAAACCCATAATCTGATTCCCACAATCACCTTCATCCATGATAGAGAATATGATCAAATTCAAAATCAATAGATTAAAATCGATTATACAGATCAATCAACAATCAAAATATTAAATAATTCTTTAATTACTGTTTAATACTATTTATTGTAGTAGACTACTTTATAGATTAGAATTTAAAAAATGACCTCTTTATAATTACCCCTTGATTGAATGTAAAGTGCATGACATTTTTTTTGTAAGTAAGTAAAAAAAAATATGATGAATTATCAAACCAATCCATTATTTTTCATCAAACGAGCCCAACAAATCCCATATTCATTTCGAAGAAATCTATTGCTAAACTTATTCTAATCCGGAATCATAATTATTCCCTACTCTCTTCGTACTCGAGCTAACCTTGCTTCAAGATTGGCTCTGTGCATGTGCGCTAAGGAGAACATATTTCTTTTTAAAATATACTTGTAGGATCAGAAGAATACCCCACAACCACATGGCTGCTACCTAGCAAAAGATGCCGCAATTAGGTCGAATGGTGTAGGGTTAATTGTCATGAAAAAACAAGCAATGATACGTACCTCAAGCTTCTCATCTGGCGTGCCTAATTGGTAAATATGCTAATTAACTTAAATACTCAACTAATTAGATAGATCACGGTATCATCAAGAATAGTATATACCAGTACCCAATCAAGGGTTTACAAATTACAAGTAATGAAAGGCTCTCATTAAGTACAACGTATGGAATGAAATGCGCTTAATTAATTATATCCTCTAATTAATATATTAAACAATCAAATCAACAGGTTATCATAGTTAATTAATTAAGTAATGCCTGGATACTATATCTAAATGGATTATCTAGAAGATACGTTTGTTAAAGAAGTTTCATACTTGGATTGGATATTATCATATCATTGCCTTCAGGTTCCTTTTGGATAGGTTAAGATAAGTATATACATATAGCACTGCACATATATATGTTTCAATATTATGTCGGCATGGATCTATCTCTACTTTCGGGAAAGTTACATTCATTTTTCAAAATATAGAGCAACAGCTTTCCATTTCCGGATGTATATGATCAACTTGGATAACTCCATATCATATCTAATCTTTTATCTATACAAATACACACCATATCTCTTTTGCCTTCCACTTTCTTAGGGAAAGTTGATCGAGCTGCTGAACAAGCTAGGAAATAGAAAATTTCATTCTCCTAACTAGTGATTGGATCCTTCGATCGGATCACTGTTTGGTCTGCTCGGTTTTGAATCCCTGATCCATTTTGAACTAAGTAATGTGGCAACTCAACCCAATTTGTCTCTACATTGAGAAATTGGGAGAATGATTATGGCCCGACCCAATTTAGATAAAGAAAGAGAAGATAAAATGCATGGCCGCCTGTCCTACAGTTAGCTTCCTTTTGCAACTGCCATTACTCTTTTGCAAACTGCTTCATTACCTCCACAGTATTGGTCCTATGCTTGTTCCACTGCTGTGTATCTGATCAATCGAATGCCTTGTGCCCTGCTTCATATGCAATCTCCTATTGAGAAACTTTTTCAATCCACTCCACCACTGGTGCATCTCAGGATCTTTGGCAGTGCTTGTTTTCCCCTTCTCAAACCTTACAATCAACACAAACTACAACAAAAAACAACTGAGTGTATTTTTCTTGGTTATGCACATATGCATAAAGGCTACATATTCTATGATCCAATCTCTGCAAAGATTTTTGTCTCTAGGCCTGTCTTATTAAATGAGTCTGAATTTCCTTATAAGTCCTTCTTCTCTCAAATTCAGATCAATTCTCAAAATCCCTCAAACTCTGAGTTTCCTTCTTCCACTGTGTCAAACACTTTTCCCTTATCTACCTTGTTCCCCTTCAATCAACCTGGTTCTACACCCTTCTCTTCTGATCCTTCTAATGCTTAGATCAATGCTAGTTATGTGGTATCTGTCTCAACACACTCAGATCACTCTATTTCCTCATCAAGACCCTCTGATCACTCAACTGCTACTCACTCATCCGAAGCTGGTCCAGATTTCAACCTTGAGCCTTCTGAGTCTGATCAGGGAGATGTTCCAGGTTCCTCAAGCTTTCAACCTCAATTACTACAGGTTGTCTTGCCTATCACTGGAGTTAATATGCATCCTATGCAAACCAAATCAAAGAGTGGCATCTCCAAACAAAAGGCCTTTTACACTCAGACAGTTTCTGATTTTACTAAGGTTGAGCCTTCATCTTTTACTTAGGCAACATCTGTTCCAGTTTGGCAGCAGGCAATGAAGGAGGAACTTGATGCTCTCTTGGATCAGCACACCTGGGATCTAGTTCCCTTACCTCCTGACAAAAACCTGGTTGGTTCTAAGTGGGTTTATAGGATTAAGAAAAACTCATATGGCAGTGTTTCTAGATATAAGGTTAGACTTGTTGCTCAAGGGTTTAGTCAGGAAGCTGGATTGAACTATAGAGAAACTTTCAGCCCTGTGGTTAAGCCTACAACAGTACAACTTGTTCTAGCTTTGGCAGCTCAATTCAAATGGAAACTTAAGCAAATGGACATAAAGAATGCCTTTTTGCATGGAGACCTCAAAGAAGAGGTTTATATGAAGCAGCCCCCTAGATTTGATGGTAAAGGTCCTAAGGACTATGTGTGCCTACTGAAGAAGTTTCTTTATGGTCTTAAACAAGCCCCAAAGGGCTTGGAATGAGAAGTTCACAAGCTTTCTCCCTAGTCTAGGATTCAACACTACCTGGGCTGGTGCTTCTTTTTTTGTTAAACAAACATATGCTGGCATTGTTATTCTTCTCCTCTATGTGGACACCTCATCTTAACTGGAAGCTCCTCTTTTGCCATTCAAGATGTTTTTTATGCCCTTACAGATGAGTTTGCCATGACTGATCTTGGGGAGTTAAGCTACTTCTTAGGAATTCAGATTTCCTATACACCTTCTGGTCTGTTTTTGTCTTAGTCTAAGTACATCACAAATGTACTAGTCAAGCCAGATATGTTACAAAGCAACACTGTAGATACCCCTTCTCTTCCTGGTTCCAGACTAAGAAGGATTGATGGTTCTGCCTATGATAATCCTACAAACTACAGAAGCATCGTGGGAGCATTGCAGTACTTGACTTTCACTCGACCTGATATTGCTTTTTCTGTAAATCAGGTATGTCAATACATGCACTCCCCTTGTGAGAATCACTTTATGGCTGTGAAAAGAATACTTCGTTTTCTTAAAGGTACTGTGAATCATGGTTTGATGTATCAACCTGGTTCCCTTGATCTGCAAGCATTCACAGATGCAGATTGGGCAGAAGATCCCAATGACAGATGCATTACAACTAGAATGGTTGTATTCTTAGGTTCTAACCCAATCTCCTGGACCTCTAAGAAGCAAAACACAGTCTCTCGATCTAGTACAGAAGCAGAATATAAAGCATTAGCCACTACATCAGCTGAACTTGCTTGGATTCGTCAGTTGTTATGTGCTCTTCACATCCCTTTTCTCAAGGCACCCCTAATCTACTGTGACAGTACTTCAACTGCTGGCCTTTCTACAAATCCAACATTTCACTCTCGAACCAAGCACATTGAAATCGATTATCATTTTGTGCGTGAACGAGTTGTCAAAGGAGATCTCAATGTGGAACATGTGAAGTCAGCTGATCAGTTAGCAGACATTTTCACCGAAGCTCTTGCTGAAAATCTGTTTCAAGTTCACTCTTTTAATTTGACTTTAGAGTCATCAAATTGAGGGAGGGTGTTAGAATGCCACATGTCATGGAGTCTCTGGATCATTAGTTGACAGTTAGTTTTCTGTTAGGAAGTTATACAGCTATTCAATATTGTTAGAGTTAGTTAGTACAATTACTTGTAGAGTACGGCTAAGCTCAAGGACAGATCCAAATATAAAACTCCTGTAATGCTCATAGCTTAATAATCATTTTAAATTCAATCAATACTACAATTCTTTTCTTCTCCTCACTTTGATCTTCATTTTCATTTCATTAAAGTTTTCACATATATGAATGAATAAATATATGTACGAAGTATCATACATGTATATATGTAAAAATCGGTATGACTTTTAAAGAACATCAATCCTTAACTTACTACTTGACTCATTTGCATGTGCAACAACAAGAGATTCCAGTAGCCAATTTGCAAAATGTTGGATGTACGAGTGATTTGTATTCATTGTTTCTAGTTATGGTCTATAGCGGTATAGTCTACAGGAATGAATATAGTAGCAAAGCATATTAACTTGTCGTCGACTCATGTTCAACCTACTTTCCGTTCCTTTACTTTTTGTTTTCTCCATACAAATTACTTTTTGATATATTTCTTAATTAATCTAAATTACAAAATTGAAGATTCAAATTTAAGTATAGAATAAGAAGTAATTATATGATCTAATCTAATCTAATCATGTATATACATATATATATATATAAGAATTTATAGAAGAAAATTAACCGAAAATATAATAAAAATACAAAAATTAAAAGAAAAAACAAAAAAGAAAAAAAAATTTAAAAGCGTGAATACTGTAATCTGCCATTTTCTTTTTTCACATATTGATTTCATTTATGCATCATCTCTTCCAAATGCCATCCACATCCAAAGGTTAGAGTTAGACACTGGTGGGCCTAAGAGAGAGGCATGTTTGATTATTGGTCGGTTGCGTACTTGCATGTTCTCACAATTGTATGGTGTTATACAAATCACATGTAACTGAAAAAGAAAAGGCCAGCTGATATTCCCAGTTCCAATTTTCCACCGCTCACCAGTCGATGGATTATTGCCCTTATTAGCATACAATTATTTGTATGTTACTATTGGTAGATCACGCACGCATTATCCTTCTTTGATGTGTCAAGATGTAGATATTTTTTTCAGATTATAATTCATCAACTTTATAAATACTCGATGATCGAGATCTATTTGTTGGTATAGGACAGTTCTTGAGTTGTGAGCGAGCTACCCACACACACAAAATAAGTAAAATAATAATAATTTTGATATTTTGATCATCAGGATCGGATTAGAAGTTTCACAACTTGAAGCGCAATTTCAAACATGAAGTTTCAACCCAAACCTTCACATACTGTTCCAGAGCCATCATCCTTGCATAGCCTTCCATTAGTTGCCAGAAGTGCGCTCACATGTTAACAAATTTTCAACCCAGACTTTTCCAGAAGTGTGTTAGGAAATTAATCCTCCGCCACGCAAGTGCTAACAATAAAGATGAAAAAAGAAAATAAAGAAACCAAGAACACAAAAGATTTAACGAGGTTCGGCCAATTAACTTGCCTACGTCCTCGGAGAGTTTTCTCCTTCACTATGAGAGAATACAAAATACAAGATTACACTACTCAAGTTTATACCCAACTCGAGCCCTTGTATCCAATAGGATACCCCTTGTACACCCTCTCTCAACCCGAGAAGATCACTCTACTCCAAGAGCTATACACACTCTTGAAGTGCTCAAGAAGATCACTCTAGCCCAAGAGCTATACACACTCTTGAAGCACTCACTCACTTGTGAGGTGTTCTCCTTGATGTTGAAATGTGACCAAGCTCTCCACCTTATATAGTGCTTAAGGCACAAGTTGTATTTGTGCTTTTCCAATGTGGGACAATTTCCTCACATTTCAACATCCTTCATTGAAGTCCATTCATGCACCTTCTTCAATTAATGCTCTTCTTCATGAAGCTTCCACATCAATCTTTTCCTACAAGGTTGAATGAACAACACCATGTATTTATTCCCAATACATAATCAAATTCAATGCATTAATAATCCACTAAGGAGGCATTAACTCAACAATCTCCCCCTGCCGACTTAGGTGGATAATGTTGCATCACCACTTCAATCCCTGAAGTTCATCTCAAATTGAGATACCGCTTGATATACCCACAAGCATTCCATTGGCCTTATTCTTGTACCAACTACACATACCCCGAATCAGTTGCATACGATCCTAGCTCCCCCTGATTCAAAATGGCCAATGCTATGTGCAGCTGCTCCGAGTCAACAATTACCAGTTGGCTCCGAAGAGGGACCTCGACTTTGCCTCTTCCTTAGCAGGATTATCCTTCTCACCATCGTCTGAAACTTGGAAACATGTAGATAGCGTCTCTGCTGTGCCCGCAAACGAGACCCGCTTCAGGTACCTGTTCTCCTGTGCACCCTGTTTCCCAACAACCTTCGAGGTCTGAGTTTTTCCTATCAGACGGAACATACTTTTACATTTTTCTCCCTTCATTAGGACCATGCAGCCACGTGACACTTTCATAACTCCCCCTGCTGACGAAACCTTGCAGCCCTTGGAGTCTAGTTGGCTCAAGGATATTAGATTTCTCCGGAACTTTGGGACATACACCACATCACCCAATGTTCGAACTGCTCCATCGAACATTTTGATCTTCACCGTTCCCGTACCCATGACACGACGTCTTGTGCCATCACCCCAAGTCACAAATCCTTGGACTTCCTGGAACGTATCAAAATATTCTCTCCTAGAGCAAAGGTGATGAGAACAACCACTATCTAATATCCAATAATCTTGAGAAAAAATGTAATTACCTTTGGAGACTGTGAGAAGTTCTCCAAAATCTCTAGACATCTCCGCTACACCAGCCAAGGAGCAATCTGAGCCCTTATCGTCCTTCTCTTTCATCAATGGACAATCCGGCTTTATGTGTCCCCACTCCTTGCACTTGTAGCATTGCTTGCCCTTTCCTCTGCCTCTGGATTTAGACCTGCTATGCTCACTAAATCCCCTCGCAGTTGACCTTCCCTTACGATTCTGTTCATGAGCAATGAAGACGGAACCTTGAGAATCATCGGCTTTCCTTCTCTTCTCATGTGATAAGAGAGTCGATTCTACATCCTCCATCTTCAGTGTATCCTTACCATACACAATTGTAGTAACAATATTCTCATATGAATCGGGAAGCGAGGTAAGAAGTAAAAGGGCTTGATCTTCTTCCTCAATTTTAACCTCAACTCTTGATAGTTGATTTATCAATCCCTTGAACACATTCATGTGCTCCATGAGATTCGCACCTTCTCCCATCTTGAGCTTGTAGAGATCCCGCTTTAAATTCAGCTTCGTTTGCAAGCCTTTCCCAAGATAAAGCTTCTCCATTTTCTCCCAAAGCTCAGGTGCAGAATCTACATCATTAACATTATTTATAATATTGTCAGCAATATAAAGCCTAATAGTGCTGACACACCTGGACTCCAACTCGTCCCAATCTTCATCTGACATCTTCTCTGGCTTCGCATCCTTCCCCTTCAACGGTCTTGCAAGGCCTTGTTGAACTAGGATGTCCTTCACCCTCCTTTGCCATAGAGTGAAATTTCCTTTTCCATCAAACTGCTCCACCTTGAAATGTGAACCGCTAGAACTTGCCATGGCAAACCGCTCACGATCGATAAACCGAAGCTCTGATACCACTTGTTAGGAAATTAATCCTCCGCCACGCAAGTGCTAACAATAAAGATGAAAAAAGAAAATAAAGAAACCAAGAACACAAAAGATTTAACGAGGTTCGGCCAATTAACTTGCCTACGTCCTCGGAGAGTTTTCTCCTTCACTATGAGAGAATACAAAATACAAGATTACACTACTCAAGTTTATACCCAACTCGAGCCCTTGTATCCAATAGGATACCCCTTGTACACCCTCTCTCAACCCGAGAAGATCACTCTACTCCAAGAGCTATACACACTCTTGAAGTGCTCAAGAAGATCACTCTAGCCCAAGAGCTATACACACTCTTGAAGCACTCACTCACTTGTGAGGTGTTCTCCTTGATGTTGAAATGTGACCAAGCTCTCCACCTTATATAGTGCTTAAGGCACAAGTTGTATTTGTGCTTTTCCAATGTGGGACAATTTCCTCACATTTCAACATCCTTCATTGAAGTCCATTCATGCACCTTCTTCAATTAATGCTCTTCTTCATGAAGCTTCCACATCAATCTTTTCCTACAAGGTTGAATGAACAACACCATGTATTTATTCCCAATACATAATCAAATTCAATGCATTAATAATCCACTAAGGAGGCATTAACTCAACAAAGTGTCAATGCATGTTTCTTCTTATGGATAAGGATAGACTCATACGAATCACTCTCATGCCTAGGAAATGATGTAGAATGTAACGACCCGAACCAAAATAATAATATTTTAATGTAAAAAGACTATTTTACCCTTGGGGGGAAAACTTTGACTTTTTCTCGGGAAATAATTTGGACTTTGACCCATGACTATGACGTAGATCGGGACGTCACGAATCCGTAGACAGGCGGCACGCCGAAATCAAAGTTCGTATGAAAAAGTTATGGTCAAGGAAGCGTTTTAGCGGAACTTACGAACCGAGAACGACGGAATAAAATATTAATTTATTATGGGAATCCGTGCCAAACTGATATTTAAATTAAATCAGTGGATGAGTGACAAGTGTCACTCATCCAAGCCAACACTATTCCAATAAAGCAACAATTTCACTATTTAACCATTTTTATATTAATTATTTTCCCTCCATTTAACCCCAGCCCTTGGATCTCTGCCCCAAATGAATCCCAGCCCTTCATCTTATCTGTTTTTCTTCTTCATGCACGATCATCTCTGCCTTTTCTCACAAACACACATCCATCCCCCCTAACCCGTGCACCTTCTTACCATTTTCTCTCCACCCAAACACTCAAACCAACATCTCTCACACCACCACCCGATCACCAACCGCACCACCAACATCCACTGGCCATCACCGAGCATCACCGGCAGCCACCACCTCATTTTCCAGCCCCAAAAATTCCGTGCAAAAACACGACCCGAAACACTGAGGAAACGGGTCCAATAAGCAAACCTCGACAATCACCTCACCTCGACGCAAGGGAAGCTCCAGCCTACACCGTGAGGACCCCAGGAGCATAACTGGACGACGGCGAGGGCTACGGCGGCGTGACGGCGGCGGTAAGAACCAAAACCCGAGAACCCGTTTTTATTCCCCTGTTTCGAACCAACCCGTTTTAATGCCTAGAAATCGATCTATTGTTTATGGACATGTCCTAGGGCTAGAGACGAGCTGTTTGGGACTGTCTTGGGCGACTGAGAAGGCGTGGATCGCCGGAGACGACGACCGGATTCCTGGCCGTGAAGTTCAACACGGACTGGTGAGTTTCTTCTCATTTTCTTCCTACTTTGAGGTTGCAGAACCATAGAACAGACCTAGACGACCCTATAGGAATCAACCCCGTCGAAAATGGTGGCCGGAATCGTACGGTGGAATCGGGTCAAACCGTGGGTCGACGGCGACCCGGTTCCAGTCAAACGGGTCGACCCGGTACTGTAGCAATGATGACGTCATCATGCTGACGTCACTTCTGACAACATGATGACGTCATCCTGTCAGAAATTGTCAGACCAGGAACCAATCAGAACGTGACACGTGTCACCTGACATGTGTCAGTGATGACGTCATGCTGACGTCAGCATGACGTCACTGCTGACGTCAGAGTACTGTAGCAGCGTTGACCCACGCGTTGACCAGGCGTGTGGGGGCGCGTGTGAATAGTGATTTTGGTGGGGCCAGTGCCATTTTCAAGGTTTTGACGATACAGATCCAATGGAGGTGGTTTCGTGTCGATCGGAGATCGTTTGATTAGTCAAAATGGGGTTTGAAGCCTCGGGAATAGTGCCCGGGACGCGTTTTTGAGACGAATCTGTTCTAGGGTCTTAGTGTTGGTGTTATAGAGTCCTTAAGTAACTATCAGGTATGTTAATACAGGTTTTAGAGATCGTTGAGCCACAAGGACCGAGTGTGAGTGGGCTGTTTGATTTATAAAAGGCTTGCATGCATAAACTGTTTTACTGTTTCCACTTATGATTTCGATGAGTCTTATATAACTGTTTATATCTCTTATTACAATGTTTTGGGCATGAGACCCGTCTGGATTATATGTGGATTTTGTCTGGGATGTCCGGGGGGGACATGGGGTAAACTATACTGTTGTTGTGTTGTACTTTCCTACCTGTTTATATTGTCTCCTCCAGGGAGGGTCGTTGGCCTGGGTGGACCCTGGAGTAGTCACGGGGACCTGACTGAGTGGAGTTGACCCCCGTTTGGGCGACTTCCCCTCAGGAGGGCATATTCATATACCTCGGGCAGTAACCGGGATACCGGGAGCTGATGTACCTAGAGAGTCTTGGGTGTGAGACCCTGAGTGGCAACGCGTAGCCTTAGAACCGTGACATCATTTGGGTTGGGTTTTTACAGTACACTGACATGTTGGTTTTTCCTTTGGATTAATATTGTGATTCTATGGTTATAATTTCATCATGTCTTCGTTGCATGCAAGATTTGGAAAACGGAGGGGTAAAACCTTATGATTACTTTATTATTAAACTGATTTATAAACTGTTATTTTTGGCCCACTCACTCTTGTTTTACTGACCCCTCCAGACCCCGACACGGAAATAGAGGAGGAAGAGGAGGAGGACCCGGAGGAGGAGGCAGAGGCTTAGTTGTTTAGCTGTGCACCTGTACACCCACGTGTGGGTAGGTTGAGCACTGAATAAATGTACTCTGACTATTGTGCTCACGTGTTGTATATTACTTTCCCTTGTCTGACAGTATCGCTTTAAACACTTTTAATGTACGTTATCTAGCTATTTGAATATCCGGTTGTTATCTAAGGGTAATTTCCGTATGTTTAGAGTCATTGTCAGACGGGAGCGGGACACGTCCCCGGGTGGTCCCAGTGGGATTGGGATGGGTCCTGTCATAGAAGCCCTAAATCTGTCATTTCATGCTTCCTCATCATGTCCTGCTTAAAACCTGTCATCATAACTTCACAATTTCTAGTGTAGATAGTATTATCCACATAAATGGATACAATAAAAACTTTATTGTCTTTGTTTGCCATCATGTACAAAGTAGTTTAAGTAGGAATTCTTTGTAAGCCATAAGTTAACAGATAGGTGTGAATCTTACCATAACATGCCCTAGGAGCCTCAGTTAATCCATGTCGAGCCTTCTTCAGTTTGTATACCTACTTTTCTTCATTCCACACTTCAAAATCATATGGATGGTCAACATACAGTTACTCTTCCAACAACCCATTTAGAAATGCTGACTTGACATCTAAATGAAGTAAACATCATTTCTTCTATGCAGCTAAAGGAATCAAAGTTGTGATTGTGTGTAGCCTTGCTATAGAAGCAAATGTCTCATTGAAGTCAATAGCATGCTTCTAAGCATAGCCATTGTCCACAAGCCTTATCTTGTGCTTCTGAATAGAATCATCAAGATCCAGTTTGGTCTTGCATATCCATTTGACCCCAATTATAGTCCTGTCATGTGGTATGGGATCTAATTCCCAATTTGAATTCATTTCAATTGCCTATATTTCATTTTACATTGCTTTCTTCCATGCATTATCCTTCATGGCATCCTTGAAACTCTCAAGATCAATAATGCATAGATACCATTTAGACTATTTAGCGTAACTGGTGTATTTCTCGTTTCAAAATCAGACTCACACTTGAGCTTGCTAGATGAATGTCATGTGCATTATGATTTGGTTCTTGTGTCTCAGTAGCTTCAGTCTTGGTCTTAATGTCAAATCCAGCTAGGATCTGAACATTGAGTTATGCATTAAGCTCCTAATTTCACATAGCTTTCTTATTGAATGTCACAGTTTTGGAAACAACAATCTTCTTGGTTTCCATATTTTAGACTTCGATAGCCTACAAACACTCCTTTTATAGCTGATTCATCCAACTTCTGTCTTAGGTGAGTATGGGCATGAGTATAACACAAAGATCCAAGCACTCTCAAATGTTTCACACTAGGTTTCCTTCCACTGAACACCTCAGATGGTGCTTTCTTCCAAATAGGTTTAGTAGGACACTTGTTAGCAGGTAGACTGCTGTGTTGATAGCTTCTACCCAAAATTTATAATGAATCTTCTTATCATGAAACATTGACTTGGCCATTTCCACTTTTGTTCTATTTTTTTTTTCTTTTTGCAACTCTATTTTGTTGTGGTGATTATGTTATAGTGAGTCGCCTTTCTATTCTCTCATCTTCAGAAAAACGGAGGAACTTTTGAGATGTGGACTCTTTAGTCTCCACCTCTATCACTTCTCACTTTCTTGATCTTATTTCCAGTTTGCAGTTCAACCGTTGCTTTGAAACTCTTGAATGCAGTAAACACCCTAAATTTATGCTTAAGGAAATAGACCCAACACATCTTAGAATAGTTATTTATGAATATTAGGAAATACTTATTTCCACCCATTGTCTTTAACAGGACCTACTCCAAAAAAACCTTGATAACGTGCCAAGTCCTGTTCTCGTCTAACAACTAAACCAAAATTTCAAATTACCCTCAACACCAGTCAGATAACGGATAATGTACTGATGTCCTGCTTATGCCTCCACTTGTTGATCAGCCCCGATCTCTCTACAACGGCGTGAAGCGTCAAAAAAACCATTAAAAATATGAGTGGACAAACATAATTATTTGAAAAATACATTTCTGAGAAAATAAACTTTTTCCCTCCAAATGTTAAACATGCATGCATGCATAAAATATAAATATATGAATTCAAATCAAATCATATGCCATGGGACCCACCAATAATAAAATGTATCAAAAGTCTGTGACCCACATTTCCCTGAAATCCTTACTTATCAAGTAATGTGAAAACATCTGGACACAAATATTAGTAATTAAATACAACCAATCCTCAAATTCTCAAGCATCAGTCACGATGATCAATCAACACTATACATAAGCAAACTCGGGAACTGCACTCCCGCATCATCCAATTCACGTTCGGGAACAGAGTCAACGTTTGGGTGGTAACTCAAGAACATGCTCATATCCAGACTATATATACTAGCATTCCTAGGAACAAACAACCTCCGGGTGGTAATCCTGGGCACTGTCGACGTTCGAGCGATATAAAACCACGATACCTTTGGGATCCAAACTAACGTTTAGGAAATGTCATCCCATGACCTCTCCAGGATCCCAAATTGACGTCTGGAGGGAACAATATCACACGAGAATGGTTAACTGTGGAAAACAGTAAATACAACTAGGAAAACTTACTTTTACACAAATCCTTAACTCAAACCAAGTTAAAAAAATATTTTTGAACCGGGCTTGAGCCCAAACCACTGTTTCCACAAAACAAGCGTAAAATTTGTGTCTAGACATCAGTCAATAAATCTGGAAAATCATCAGATAAACATTTCGAATTCATGCAATAAAACATTAAAACATTTAACTACGCATTTATCACATTTTATAAATCAAATGTCCACTCATAGTCTGTCCAAACAGCTCAATTCCGAGTTGTGCACTTCTCTTCGAAATTCCAGGAGATGTTTGCCCTGTCAAAAAACATAAGCAAGGGTCACTAATATTCGTAGTAATCTCACATTAAATTCCACTAATATTCGTTCTTATACATGTTGAATTTGGATTTGTAAATGGATTATTCGGATTCCTCTCATCGAGTAGAGTTTAGGTATATTTCATGTGGAATTTGGACGAATTTTGAGATTTTTAGACCGCATCGGAAAACTTTTCCGACGAGATTTTTCAGAAAACGGCCACCATGGACGGCGACGCTAGCGACGGTTCGATCGTTGTCTCCGGTGAAGACCGATCAACGGTGAAGACCGTTAGTCAACGTTAGTTAGCCATTAGTTCTAGTGGTCAACTAACGAAATATTCCAGAGGAATATTTTGCAGGGAATATTCCAGGGGAACATTCTGCATGAAGTATTCAAGGGAATGTTCCAAAATGCGCGCGGGCTTATTTTGGGACGTTTTCGAGCTGTTTAAGCACGTTTTAAGTCTGTTTGAGCCATTTTAACATCGTTTAAGTTAATTGAAGTGAGATTTCTTATAGTTTTACTTGGATTTCAAAATGTCACCTTATGATTGGATTTAATTAGATTGTGACGAGTTTGGACTTGCGTAGTTTGACACGTCGGGTGATTTCAACTCCTCGAACAGTTAGTGAGTGGACTTGCTTCCTTAAACTTATTTTATAATGATATTTACTCACACGTTTTACGATATTTATGCTTATGTTATTTACCTAGCATGCATGAGTTGTTATATAATCTACTTGTGGTGTGTTGACTGAGATGATTGATTTATGATGCTTACTTGGATATACTAGTTGTGTTATCATACGACGGTTATGCATATTATCTACTTAGAACCCACTTAGGAGTCATGCTTTATGATGCTCACATGATGCATTTGCATATGAGTCCATGAGGCATTGATGATATAGAGTGATAGAACCCACTTAGGAGTCGCTGGTATCTAGTACTCGTCTGTAGGTCACGGATCAGACCTCCACGTGATCGTTCACTAGCGTTGCTCACTATTCTAGTTAAAAAGCTCCAGTCTTGTCCCCAAGCTCTAGGGGACATGTGGTGATGGTGCATTGCACCCAATCCTTCACGTGGTCGTGGTGTGCAAGCAGGATACCCATTTATAATGAGCGACTTAAGAGCAATTGTTTAGTGGGTTAACATTTTGACATATTCTTTGACAGGACCCACCCCGATTATCGCCTCGATAATCGGGAAGCATTCTGCTCCCGTCTGACAATCGAACCCAAAAGACCGGAAAACTAGTTAAAATTACAACACACCCATTGTCAGACCAGGGAGATTAAACAAATACGTGCGACTGGACGTCAAGTCCACAGTTTCACAGAGCAATATTACAAAACAAATTAAAGAACAAGTCCTACTCTGTGAACTAACTACTCCGCAACGGAAAACTTTATGCCTCCGCCTCTGCCTCGGCGCTTGCCCCCACGCTTGTACCACGACCTGGAGGGAATTTAAAACAACAAGGTGTGAGTGGACCGAAACATAAGTTTAACAGGAAAAACAGTTTTTCCGAAATCGGGTTCGCCCTCCAGTTTTGTAATCCGCATGCATAACCAAATATTCAAAATTTGTGTATTAAACATTTGAAAACTCTTTTTCCGAAACACAAGAAAAACGTTATAGGGATCGTCATAACTCATGTAAAACCATATAATAATACCAGATTCCAGAAACCGTCATTTTGAAACATTATTTGCACAAATCAAGTGAAACATAAAACAATAATCATGATTATGCCGTTGGATCCATCCGAGTCTTTAAACTCAACATTAGGCCTTCCCGGGATATCAACGAGTCTTTAAACTCAAAACACGATTAGTAGGCCTCGGGGGTATCATAATAATCGAGTCTTTAAACTCACGAGTCTTTAAACTCAATTTTCGGGCCCGCCCCCAGAATCAACATACCGGGTCTTTAAACCCAAAACCAGATCCAACCATCAGCCGGGCCTTTAAACCCAAAACCGTTTTTAAACATAATAAATCAGGATTCATCACAAATCTTTTTCCAACATTATTCCAAAAACATTTCTCATCGTAACAGGACTCATGCCCGAATTCACATGTAAATTCCAACACATGCAATTTAACAGAAAATTTCTTCACAATATGATCAAACATCATAAATCCGAAACATGCGTATTCATAACCAGATACTTCATCAAAAACTATCACGCATGCATAGGCAAAAACCGAAATCTCGAAATGCGTGAAATACGATAATTATCTCGAAAAACGTGAAAACAAGTAAAACCGATATATCATCTCACCATCATAAAATCATATGTAAAACCATGAGATAAATAAGCAAAATAGTCATGCATGCCCAATTTAAAAAAAATCAAGAGTCCACTCACTGCCTTAGGACACGTCAATCGCGTCCCGCGCGCTCCTCCGTAGCTTCGGAAGTGTCTGGGCCTGTGAAAACGTACAAGAAGGGTTACAAACATCCCAAAATAACTCGTAGGATTTTTCCGAATTTTTTTCCGGATTTTTCGGCAAAAATAAACTTAAAGACTTAATCTTCCGGACTCCCGAAATTATCCCGAATGACTCTCGATCGATTCGAACTCTAAAGATAAAATGTTATTTAAACTGTAAGGATTAATTCTCATGTTGACCGTGATCGGAGTTGACGCCACACGCGCCGTCACGCGCCGCCCAAAGTGGCTGCGCGTGAAAGCCACGCGCCAAGCTACAGTACCTTCGTCCTTACCCGAATCAACTGATAAACGGGTCTAATACCCGCGACTCAACCCGACCAGTTCAAGCCCAATTCTCAATCAATTCCTCTCGTTTTTGATCCTATTATCTTCCCTAATCCTTTAATTTTAGGTCTGTAATGAAGGTTAACCCCGACTAGTACCCAAACGACCCAACTCAAACTCGAACAGTCGAACAAATCGACATTCTGGAACTCACCCAAACTAACCCCAATCTCAAATTATTTTCACCAGTAGGTTAAGGGGATTCATACGAACACAATGGTACCATCAATTGGTCTCGCCGTTACCTGGAAGTCGTCGTCCTCAAGCTCGAAAATACTCAGAACCAGGGTACTCCGTTCTTGGCCAATTCGTGAATGTCGTCCTTCGAATTTGACGTGGTTGGTTTCCTTTTGCTCCCAGAAGACTAGAATGGCCCCTGGTTTCGATCAACAAACCACAGAAATCGAATTCAGTTTTTCCCTCCAACTGGTTCAACTCTGAACCGTAGCTCAGGTTCCTGGCGAAACGGGCTCCAATCCCTTCAGTTCTTGCACCGTAGTGATCCTAACACTCCCAGAAGTCTCACCGTGTGTTTAGTTTGATCCTTCGACCCTCAGAATTTGAACTCTGCGATTTCCCCCCCAGAAACCCGAAATGGTTCAACACTGGTTCTCTCAATCTCTCTCAGTTTTTCCACCGCAGAAAGGACGCAAATGAGTCCCTAAGTCCAACAGCAATCAGAGTAATCGATTCAAACGGCCAGCAACTCGTGGGAGACACTCTGAAGTCTCTGAAAACGGTTTCCCGCAAGCACAGAGACCACGGCCATTCCTCACTCTCCCGTGCTCTGAGCTCTGCCCAAACGTGCACCAAGGTCACTCAATCCTGCTTCCACTGTGACAGGACCGCCCCCAGAAGGGGCATAAAAAAAACCGTGCCCGGTCCTGCTCCCGTCTGGCAAGTCGACTGAAATACCCAAGTTTACCCTCAGTACGTGCCAGACCAGGGATAGCCACATGTGCTTACTCATGCCTCCGCCCCTCGTACAGCCCCGAACAACACGCCACGACCTGGAGGGTCAATAAAAACCAAAAGGTGTGAGTGGACAAAAAAAATAAATCAGTTTAGCAAAACGGTTACAACAAGCGTTTTTACCCTCCGCGTAAAAACGAATGCATGCATACAAAAATCATTCCGCAATCGGTTAAGATTTTCCACATAAGAAAAACTGTGTATCAAATTTCAACATAAGGGAAAACTCGTATGAATCTCAAAATCATTTTTCCTTTCTCAACCATCGGGTCTTAGCCCGCAATCGTAATCACCGGGCCGCAGCCCAAAACCACGAATCAAACCAAATGCACAACAGGATCCAAACCAACAACCATATACCAGGCCACTGCCCAACTCAACTGAAACATCAGAAAATCATCAATAAATCACAAGTCAATCATTTTGCTGGATATCAAGTGCGCCCGAGTCTTTAAACTCAAAACCATGCGCATAAACAGGCCTTCCCGGGATATCATCGAGTCTTTAAACTCAGAACATAATCAATAGGCCTCGGGGGTATCACAGTAACCGAGTCTTTAAACTCACGAGTCTTTAAACTCACGAGTCATTAAACTCATTAAGGGCCCTCCCCCGTCATCAATTAACTGAGTCTTTAAACTCAAAACGTGCTCCAGCAATAGCACCGGGTTTTTAAACCCAAAACAGTTTCCAAACACAACAACAGGTCTTTAAACCCCAAAACAGTTTATCAATCACGACAGCGTGGGATCCATCCCAAAATCACATTTTTCACAACCGGACCCATGGTCCGAAATTCCACATTCTTTTTCCCCAAATCATACTTTACAAACATAAACAAATCATCATTAAACATGGGGCATGCGCAACCATAGCGAATCACTTTATTTAAATTCTTTTTCCATTTCCGAATTCGAATTCGCAATAATGATTCCGTAAGCCGGCATCCGGAAACATCATCCCGAACCCAAACCAAGAATCCACTTTAAATTTCCGAAAACCGAAATCTCGTTCGTTAAAATTTCTTTTATGCCCCGAGCGTCACGCCCGAAATCACCTTTTTCAAAATCCATTTTTATTCCTTGAAATCACTTCATTTCTCAAATCTCATTATCAAAACATCAAGACCACAATCATAATTACCAAAATCACAATCCAAGCAAAACCTACTCAAAACCCACATTTAAAATCCTCAAAATCACAAGTCTCATTTTAATTCCCCAATTCAAACATCAACAGTGATCAAATCACAATAACTCAAAATCTCGTAAAACGTGCAAAACCGGAACTTTCTCGAAAAACGTGTCAAAATCGTAAGTCACACTCGCAAATCATAAACAACCTTCTTAAATCATTTTACACCCATTTTATATAACTTCTTCCATTAAACCATCATTACGCATACGAGTGACCATAGTCTCGAAATACGTGGAATTTCACAAGTATAGTAAAAATACGTATAAATACGGGGATCGAATACGTATAAATACGGAAATCAAAATCAATCAAAACTTATAATCATAATCATAAAATCATAGAAATAATTTATGCATGCATTAAATTTTTAAAGCAACGTCCACTCACACACCGTCCAATAGGGCTCGGTTTTACGCCGCACGCGGTTCTGTAATTTCCGATATTTTCCAGAAATTCCAAATCCTGTTCGAAAACATACTTTAGTGTCACTAAGGGCTTACATAACAGCATACTAATTTCCCACAATTTTTTTCGGGAATTAATCATTAATTACAAACGTAATAGAAATCTTCGGACCCTCGGAACCACATCGAAACGGTGTCCGATAATTTCGAAACTAATGCTGGGATGTTCGTTACAAAGTGTAGGACAAAAGCCGTTTTGAACTCACCTTGAAAGTCGGACCCACGCGCCGTCACGCGCCGCCGCAAGCGGCTGCGCGTGACACCCACGCGCCTGCTACAGTGACGATGAACAGTTCGTCATCCTCGCCCGTTTCCTCTGCAAACGGGTCCTGCAACCCGCGTGACAACCCGGTTAGATAGCTATCAATTCTCAATCAATTCCTTTCCTTTTTAATCCTAACATCTTCTCTAATCTATTAATTTAAAGTCTGCATCCAACATTACCCTCGACAAACCTTAAATCGATCAACCCAGACTCGAACAGTCGAACTGGTCGACTTCTGGGACTCACCCTACACGGTTCTGTTCACAAATTAAATTCACCAGTAGCATAAGGGGACCTAGACGAACATAATTTCACAACCAATTGAACAAGCCGTTACCTGGTATCCGTCGTCCACAACACTGTGTTTTCCAGAAACTGGAACTTAGGTTCCTGGGCAAACAGCGATCAAACTCCTTCGATTTTTGTACAGTCATGTTTGAATTGATCTCAGGAAGCTAATCCAACCCGCGGTTTGGCTCGACTCACCTCAAAACTCGACCTTTGAATTTCCCTCCATTTTTTTTCTGGTTTTCTCCCGACTCAGTTCTCTCTCAATTCTCAGTTCATTCCTCACCAAAATGACCCTCGGAGACCCCCAAATGTCCCTAATCTCTCTGTTTCCAAACCGGGCAGCAAACAAACCGTGGGAATTCCTCTGCCTTCACTGAAATTCTGTTTCCCACAAACAGAACCCAAAGCCATTACAAAACCTCCCGTGCACGGTCCCATTCTGTCCATACCACGCCTCAAAGCCACTAACACTCCCCAAGGTCACTATCTTGGTTAAACAATCTACTGATCAGACCACTTGGGTTAAATAATTGCTGGATTTCAGACACACACGGCACGGGTTCTTCATCTGTTTCACGGTTCAAACAGCCCCTCAGCAGGAAATTACCATTTTGCCCTCACTTGGCAATTTACCAAAATGCCCCTCACCGTCCGTGACCCGTAACTTGGTCACCCGATGTCCGTTTTCGGCGTGCCGCCTGCCGTCGTACTCGGGGAATCGAGACCTTCCTAACGGTCCTTGGCCCTCGGCCATCGGACCCCCCGATCAAAAAGTCAACATTTTTCCTTATTTCGACCAAATTACGGAAATGCCCCTGGACTTCCGAACGTCATAACTTTCACCACGAATGTCGGAATCGAACGTGCCACCTGTCTATGAACTCGTGTCGTCCCAAACTACGTCACGGTCATCGGGCAGAGTCCATTTGACCGCCCGAATAAAAAGTCAACGTTTTGCCCACAACCAGGGGCAAAACGGTCATTTTGCACCGTTCGTCCGAATTCGCCCAACTAATCACCGATTAACCCCGCTAATTGTGATTAGTTAGTAATCTAATCCTGAATTCCGGGACGGGTCGTTACAATCTTCCCCCCTTAAAGAATTTCGTCCCCGAAATTCCAACCGACCAAGACTCAACCGATCATCCCCCTAAAACCAGTTTCGTTCTCGGAATTCCAATTACGTTCATTCCACATCCACCACGTGGAAAACATTTGGCCCCACAACACGTGTACACCCGTACACCAGCTAAACTCATCCGTACTCAGGGGCCCCATCATAGTCTTATGTCGTACCGACCACACTCGACCACCTCGAGTGAAGATGATCACTTAATGACTGCTCCCACTGGGAGTCACCAAATCTCACTTGTCAGTCCGTGCTGAAGCTACCAGCCAAACTGTCACCACTAAGCTTCATCACCCTGACATAGCACCAACCATCAGCCAAACGGCGATAACACCTCATCCTACTACTCGCTCAAGTAGCGTAAGATCAATACGTGATCTCATCTCGCAGGGCAACCCAATCCTGCGACATATCCATCTCAAGTCCATAACTGTCAATTCCCTCAGCGAACCACAAAGCTGGAATCATTTCGGTGTGATAACATCATGCAAGGCCACACGTAGTGACGCAGTCACCAACTCACTCATCCTGAGCGTACGTATACCGTCACCAAACTCAATCAGGTGGTGTAACTGACACACATTGAATACTAGCCCATCGGTGTTCGCCCAACTCCACACTGGGGTTCACTAGCCATCCGTGGCAAAGAGCGCATGCTCATGAATTCACTGAACCCAACAAAATTAACTCTGCCCAGTGCATAGTATTCAATGTCCAGTTCACACCCACCACCAAATCCAATGGTGTCGGAACTAAGCCGACCATCAACACGTATAACCATACGCCACTGGTACCTCACATGTGCGGTCACCATGCACCACACGGCCAGTCCAATACCGATCCTTGTACACCGTGCAAGATACGTACATCCATTCCCTAATAAGTCCACTGCATGGCCCGCAGTCAATCATGATTCGATACTGGGGTTCTCCCGTTCCAATCTCATACTAGACAAATCGATCATTCCGCTCATCATCCATTCTGGATCCCATGGTCACCCGACCAGTAACACAACATCAACCCCCAAACACGTCATCCAAGACGTACCAACCCAAGCACGCTCACCAAGGCGTGTACAGTCATGCCGAGTGGGCGTATGATCTCATTCACAAATACTGAGGCACACCAACTCAGAATCTATCGGATACCCGCTCAACGGTTACCACATTACCTCTGATTGACTTCGAAAAGAAGCCAATCCAAATCGCACATATCTATAACTGACCAATTAGACTTGGTTGGATATCCACTCATCCACAAGTCAAGCCTCGAGTTCAACTCACAACCGTCCCCACTCGCTCGAGCACGGATTAACTTCGAAAAGAAGTTCAATCCAACAATCCTCATATCTAAGCATTTACGACAGAGCGATAAGCTCTTCACCTAGCCTGATCAAGGCGATCACAATTCGAGTCTGTTACCGCGTCACCCGACTGGTAACACCACGATCCTGGATCGTCACCACGCCCAAGGCCCACAACCTCATAATCCAGATCCACCTAGGATCCACCCATGCTCACAGCTGGAAATCCACCTGGAACCCGATAATAAGGTCTCACACCCACTAGATTTCTTGTCAATCACCCAACATTCCTCAACTATTTTCTCCCCCAAACAATCACTCAACAACGTAACACATCCACTCTGTGGATCCCCTCCATTTACCTCATATCGATCCCTGCCACTCCACCTAGGGGAGACCAAGGATGATCCACTAGGATTTCAAGTCCAACCGCCGGACTCCCTACATCCGTAACTCACTTGGACAACCACGCGTCCACCATTGGCCCGATACTCAGACCTCACGTCAACTAATGACTAACTATGCACATACATTGATTCCGACAGGGAATTACTCAACTCTTGTCACCTCGTCACTGTTGGGACTTACCCCAATACCTCAACCTCCGCTGGATCCTATCCAGTCCACAAGTCGACCACTACTGAATCTCAAATACCAACGCACTCTCAAAATGACAGAGTCACACCCCAACTCGTGGCTCAACACAATCTCACTCGCTGACACTAGCACCAGCACTAGTACCCGCACCAACGTACAATCATCCACACTAGCACACCGTGTGCAAAGTGGGTAGCCCTGGATCTCCGCTCATACCGAGCGACGATCCCGCATCACTACTCGTACCCCGCAACCATGGGTACCACCATCCTGACAATCCACATCAGGATAGATGGACGTTCCCTGATCGCCCCATAATCCCCAACTATTACCACTACACCAAGTACCCCTGAGCATCAGCTAAACTCCACAAGACCACCGTTCCACAAAGCCAAGTCATAGTTTCCTAACTCCTTCAATACCTGACCATAAACTGGTCCTCATTCAGCCTTTCTGGCTCTTCTCGAGTCTTGACACCTTATCATGACTCATCTCACGTTCCTAACTCAAAATCCTGACTCAATGTGAGTCCCACATCCACACCTCGACTCCTCCTGAGTCCAATCTCATACCAAACCAATCCTGTCATTACTGACATACCCAATCCCCGAGCAACATCCAATGCTCAACCACCTTCTATTCGACCAATAGGGCCTAAGAGAAAGTACAATTTGCCCAAAAATGCGGCCTTCCAGCCACCGGTCTCGTTTGTCCTTGCGACCCACCAATTCTACGTCTAACGAATCGCAGTTCACAGCGTCCACTACCCGACATCTGACCCTCAAACCAGGGTCAATTTCACCCGAGATCTAACACGAGGTCCCAAATACCCTCGCCTACTCATCTCACTACCAGGTCGCGCACGAGGCTTACGCTCTGGAGGCATGATGTGGCAACAGAATCAGCAACCTAGCGCTCTGATACCAAATTGACAGGACCGCCCCCAGAAGGGGCATAAAAAAAAACCGTGCCCGGTCCTGCTCCCGTCTGGCAAGTCGACTGAAATACCCAAGTTTACCCTCAGTACGTGCCAGACCAGGGATAGCCACATGTGCTTACTCATGCCTCCGCCCCTCGTACAGCCCCGAACAACGCGCCACGATCTGGAGGGTCAATAAAAACCAAAAGGTGTGAGTGGACAAAAAAAATAAATCAGTTTAGCAAAACGGTTACAAAAAGCGTTTTTACCCTCCGCGTAAAAACGAATGCATGCATACAAAAATCATTCCGCAATCGGTTAAGATTTTCCACATAAGAAAAACTGTGTATCAAATTTCAACATAAGGGAAAACTCGTATGAATCTCAAAATCATTTTTCCTTTCTCAACCATCGGGTCTTAGCCCGCAATCGTAATCACCGGGCCGCAGCCCAAAACCACGAATCAAACCAAATGCACAACAGGATCCAAACCAACAACCATATACCAGGCCACTGCCCAACTCAACTGAAACATCAGAAAATCATCAATAAATCACAAGTCAATCATTTTGCTGGATATCAAGTGCGCCCGAGTCTTTAAACTCAAAACCATGCGCATAAACAGGCCTTCCCGGGATATCATCGAGTCTTTAAACTCAGAACATAATCAATAGGCCTCGGGGGTATCACAGTAACCGAGTCTTTAAACTCACGAGTCTTTAAACTCATTAAGGGCCCTCCCCCGTCATCAATTAACCGAGTCTTTAAACTCAAAACGTGCTCCAGCAATAGCACCGGGTTTTTAAACCCAAAACAGTTTCCAAACACAACAACAGGTCTTTAAACCCCAAAACAGTTTATCAATCACGACAGCGTGGGATCCATCCCAAAATCACATTTTTCACAACCGGACCCATGGTCCGAAATTCCACATTCTTTTTCCCCAAATCATACTTTACAAACATAAACAAATCATCATTAAACATGGGGCATGCGCAACCATAGCGAATCACTTTATTTAAATTCTTTTTCCATTTCCGAATTCGAATTCGCAATAATGATTCCGTAAGCCGGCATCCGGAAACATCATCCCGAACCCAAACCAAGAATCCACTTTAAATTTCCGAAAACCGAAATCTCGTTCGTTAAAATTTCTTTTATGCCCCGAGCGTCACGCCCGAAATCACCTTTTTCAAAATCCATTTTTATTCCTTGAAATCACTTCATTTCTCAAATCTCATTATCAAAACATCAAGACCACAATCATAATTACCAAAATCACAATCCAAGCAAAACCTACTCAAAACCCACATTTAAAATCCTCAAAATCACAAGTCTCATTTTAATTCCCCAATTCAAACATCAACAGTGATCAAATCACAATAACTCAAAATCTCGTAAAACGTGCAAAACCGGAACTTTCTCGAAAAACGTGTCAAAATCGTAAGTCACACTCGCAAATCATAAACAACCTTCTTAAATCATTTTACACCCATTTCATATAACTTCTTCCATTAAACCATCATTACGCATACGAGTGACCATAGTCTCGAAATACGTGGAATTTCACAAGTATAGTAAAAATACGTATAAATACGAGGATCGAATACGTATAAATACGGAAATCAAAATCAATCAAAACTTATAATCATAATCATAAAATCATAGAAATAATTTATGCATGCATTAAATTTTTAAAGCAACGTCCACTCACACACCGTCCAATAGGGCTCGGTTTTACGCCGCACGCGGTTCTGTAATTTCCGATATTTTCCAGAAATTCCAAATCCTGTTCGAAAACATACTTTAGTGTCACTAAGGGCTTACATAACAGCATACTAATTTCCCACAATTTTTTTCGGGAATTAATCATTAATTACAAACGTAATAGAAATCTTCGGACCCTCGGAACCACATCGAAACGGTGTCCGATAATTTCGAAACTAACGCTGGGATGTTCGTTACAAAGTGTAGGACAAAAGCCGTTTTGAACTCACCTTGAAAGTCGGACCCACGCGCCGTCACGCGCCGCCGCAAGCGGCTGCGCGTGACACCCACGCGCCTGCTACAGTGACGATGAACAGTTCGTCATCCTCGCCCGTTTCCTCTGCAAACGGGTCCTGCAACCCGCGTGACAACCCGGTTAGATAGCTATCAATTCTCAATCAATTCCTTTCCTTTTTAATCCTAACATCTTCTCTAATCTATTAATTTAAAGTCTGCATCCAACATTACCCTCGACAAACCTTAAATCGATCAACCCAGACTCGAACAGTCGAACTGGTCGACTTCTGGGACTCACCCTACACGGTTCTGTTCACAAATTAAATTCACCAGTAGCATAAGGGGACCTAGACGAACATAATTTCACAACCAATTGAACAAGCCGTTACCTGGTATCCGTCGTCCACAACACTGTGTTTTCCAGAAACTGGAACTCAGGTTCCTGGGCAAACAGCGATCAAACTCCTTCGATTTTTGTACGGTCATGTTTGAATTGATCTCAGGAAGCTAATCCAACCCGCGGTTTGGCTCGACTCACCTCAAAACTCGACCTTTGAATTTCCCTCCATTTTTTTTTCTGGTTTTCTCCCGACTCAGTTCTCTCTCAATTCTCAGTTCATTCCTCACCAAAATGACCCTCGGAGACCCCCAAATGTCCCTAATCTCTCTGTTTCCAAACCGGGCAGCAAACAAACCGTGGGAATTCCTCTGCCTTCACTGAAATTCTGTTTCCCACAAACAGAACCCAAAGCCATTACAAAACCTCCCGTGCACGGTCCCATTCTGTCCATACCACGCCTCAAAGCCACTAACACTCCCCAAGGTCACTATCTTGGTTAAACAATCTACTGATCAGACCACTTGGGTTAAATAATTGCTGGATTTCAGACACACACGGCACGGGTTCTTCATCTGTTTCACGGTTCAAACAGCCCCTCAGCAGGAAATTACCATTTTGCCCTCACTTGGCAATTTACCAAAATGCCCCTCACCGTCCGTGACCCGTAACTTGGTCACCCGATGTCCGTTTTCGGCGTGCCGCCTGCCGTCGTACTCGGGGAATCGAGACCTTCCTAACGGTCCTTGGCCCTCGGCCATCGGACCCCCCGATCAAAAAGTCAACATTTTTCCTTATTTCGACCAAATTACGGAAATGCCCCTGGACTTCCGAACGTCATAACTTTCACCACGAATGTCGGAATCGAACGTGCCACCTGTCTATGAACTCGTGTCGTCCCAAACTACGTCACGGTCATCGGGCAGAGTCCATTTGACCGCCCGAATAAAAAGTCAACGTTTTGCCCACAACCAGGGGCAAAACGGTCATTTTGCACCGTTCGTCCGAATTCGTCCAACTAATCACCGATTAACCCCGCTAATTGTGATTAGTTAGTAATCTAATCCCGAATTCCGGGACGGGTCGTTACACACTGCCTAAAACAACATAAACAAAACGTCTGAGTCCCCCACTAGCCATAAACAATTGCACGCACACAACCCACGGCCGTGCACTCTGTTTTTCACGGTGGTGAACAGTAACCACTGTGAAATGACCAAAATGCCCCTCTGTGCAATAATTACCAAAATGCCCTCCAACATCCGTGACCCATAACTCGGTCATCCGACGTCCGTTTCAAGCGTGCCGCCTGTCGTTGTACTCGGGGCGTCGAGGCGAACATAACGGTCTTCGAGTCAAATGAATATCAATTGTCAAACAAAAGGTCAACTTTTTCCCCTTATAACGCCCAAATTACGATAATGCCCCTGAACTTCCGAACATCATAACTTTCACTCCGAGCGTCCGAACCGGACGTGCCACCTGTCTATGAACTCGTGACATCCCGAGCTACGTCACGGTCATCACTCAACGTCCGTTCGACCTCCAAATCAAAAAGTCAACAAATTGACCACACAAACACAGGGGTAAAAACGTCATTTTATTCAATATTTAATAATATTACATTTCCAGAACGTCCGGGGCGTTACAATCTCCCCCCCTTAAGGAATTTCGTCCCGAAATTTCAAGGAAACAAGTAAGGGAACTGTTCTCGCATCTGCGCCTCGGGTTCCCATGTGGCTTCCTCCACATTCTGGTTCCTCCAGAGAACCTTCACCAGAGGAACGGTCTTCCGACGTAGCACTTTCTCCTTTCGATCCAAAATCTGTACCGGTTGTTCCTCGAAGCTCAAATCATCTCGAAGTTCAATGGGCTGATCCTCCAGTACATGAGACGCGTCAAACACATATTTCCGCAACATCGACACATGGAAAACATCGTGGACCTTCGAAAGCTCTGGCGGTAGTGCCAGCCGGTAGGCCACCGGGCCAATCCTCTCGGTAATCTCATAAGGTCCAATATAACGAGGGCTCAACTTCCCTCGCCTGCCGAATCGCACTACACCCTTCCAAGGGGACAATTTCAGAAATACCCGATCTCCGACCGCAAACTCCAGATCTCGAATCCGATGGTCCACATAGCTCTTTTGTCTGTCCTGGGCTGCCTTGAGCCGATCCTTGATGAGTTTGACCTTCTCGGTCGTCAGTTCCACCAATTCGGATTTAGTCAGCCTCCTTTCACCCACGTCCGTCCAACACAACGGGGTTCTGCACTGCCGTCCGTACAAGGCTTCGTACGGAGCCATCCCAATGCTCGCTTGATAGCTGTTGTTGTAGGCAAACTCCATCAAGGCTAGATGTGACTCCCAAGTGTCCTGAAATTGCAAAACGCAAGCTCGCATCATATCCTCCAATGTCTGGATGGTCCGCTCAGACTGGCCGTCAGTCTGAGGATGAAATGCAGTACTGAAACGAAGTTTCGTCCCAAATGCTTCCTGCAGACTCTGCCAAAATCGAGAAGTAAATCTTAGGTCTCGGTCAGAAACTATTGATTCTGGAGTACCGTGCAAACGGATGATCTCGTCAATAAACAACTGGGCCAACTGCGTCATCCTGAAGTTCTCTCGCACTGGCAAGAAGTGAGCTGATTTCGTAAGCCTGTCCACAATCACCCAAACTCCATCGTGACCCCTGGGTGTCCTAGGAAGTCCAAACACAAAATCCATCGTCAAGTGATCCCATTTCCATTCCGGAATAGGTAGTGGTTGCAAGGCTCCATAAGGTCGTTGTCTCTCAGCCTTCACTTGCTGGCAAATCAGACACCTGCTGACAAACTCGGCAATCTCCCGTTTCATTCCCGGCCACCAGTAGTGCTCTCGCAAGGTACGATACATCTTGGTCCCACCAGGATGCATCGCGTAGGCCGAACTATGAGCTTCGTCCAAGATCTCCTTCTTCGGTGCCTCCACGCCGGGCACACACAACCGTCCTTCTTTTAGCAAAGCTCCATCCTCCCTGACTGTAAAGTCTAGCCGTTCACCGGCTTCCACTTCAATCCGAAGTACACATGAGACAGGATCTTGAGATTGTGCCTCAACGATCCGATCGACCAGAAGTGGTCTCACATGAAAATTAGCCAGCAAGACACCTTGGCCATCCAAACCCAAATCAATGCTATTCTTACGAAGTTCCACCAAAAGTGGTAAATGAACCGTCCGTAGATGTGCTACAGAATGCGTTGACTTCCGGCTTAGAGCATCAGCCACCACATTGGCTTTTCCCGGGTGGTACTCAATCGTGCAATCATAGTCCTTAATTAGCTCTAGCCACCGTCGCTGCCTCACATTCAACTCCTTCTGAGTGAACAAGTACTTCAGGCTTTTGTGGTCCGTAAACATTCTGCAAGTCGCACCGTACAGGTGATGTCTCCAAATCTTCAATGCATGCACAACAGCAGCTAACTCCAAATCGTGCGTCGGATAATTGCGCTCATGCGGTTTCAACTGGCGCGAAGCATAGGCGATCACTTTCCCATGCTGCATTAGTACACATCCCAAACCCTGTAAGGATGCATCACTGTACACCTCAAATTCCCCACTGTCGTCTGGAAGGGTCAGTATAGGAGCAGACGTCAACCTTTCCTTTAGCTCCCGAAAACTACGCTCACAACCGTCATCCCACTCAAACTTGACTCCCTTCCGCGTCAGTCGCGTCAACGGGGCAGCAATGGTAGAGAAACCCTCTACAAACCTCCTGTAGTAACCAGCCAAACCCAAGAAACTTCTGACTTCAGTGACGGTCCTCGGTTGTTCCCACTTCGCCACTGCCTCAATTTTCTGAGTATCCACACTGATCCCGTCAGTTGAGATCACATGCCCCAAGAAACTCACGCTCGTCAACCAAAACTGACATTTGCTGAGCTTCGCATACAACTGGTTTTCCCTCAAGGTACCCAGCACCATCCTTAAGTGCTCCTCGTGCGCTTCCGCACTCCTCGAGTAGACCAGGATATCGTCAATGAACACGATGACAAAGTGATCCAAGTAATGCTGCAACACTCGGTTCATCAAATCCATAAACGCTGCGGGTGCGTTGGTCAAGCCAAACGGCATCACCAGGAACTCATAATGACCATAACGGGTCCTAAAGGCTGTCTTGGGTACATCCTCATCCTTAACCAGCAATTGATGATACCCCGAACGTAGATCAATTTTGGAGAAGTACTGCGCTCCTCGCAGCTGATCGAACAAATCATCGATCCGAGGCAACGAGTATTTGTTCCTGACTGTTACTTTATTCAGTTGCCTGTAATCGATGCAGAGTCTCAAACTCCCATCCTTTTTCCTCACAAACAACACCGGAGCTCCCCAGGGGGATACACTCGGTCGTATAAATCCCATCTCAAGTAATTCTTGTAACTGCGCCTTCAGTTCTTTCAACTCGGCTGGTGCCATACGATACGGAGTCTGAGAAATAGGTTGCGTACCTGGAACCAGATCAATAGTGAACTCAACATCTCGATGCGGTGGCAATCCCGGTAGATCCTCCGGAAAGACATCCGGGAACTCCCGTACAATCGGTATATCCTCCACCCGCAATGGTGCAGCTCGTGAATCCAACACTCGGGCTAAGTATCCCTGGCACCCCTTCCTCAACATCTTACTTGCCTTCAGGGCAGAAATCACTCCGACAGGAGTTGCTCGCTGAATTCCCTGAAAAGTGGTTTCCGATAGCCCCGGGCTCCGAAAAGTAACCCTCTTATCGACGCATTCGATAGAGGCATGATGGAGCGTCAACCAATCCATACCCAAGATGACATCAAAGTCATGCAAGTCCAAGAGTATCAAATCTGCCACCAGACCAACATCACCTACCATTACGGGGCACTCCCCCAACACTTGATTCACCACAAACACATCTCCGGTGGGCGTGCTCACTCCCATGTCACAGTCCAGTGCGGACACCTCTCTACCCGCCAACAACTCACAGTCCCGTGAAATAAATGAATGAGTACCTCCGGGATCAATTAAAGCACAAACATCATGTCTAAAGATCGTGAGTGTACCTGTCACAACACCAGGCGCTGCCCTGGCCTCCTGCTGCGTAACAGCAAAAACTCGGGCCTGTGGTCCAGCTGCTCGCCCACGGCCCCGGCCCCTCTGTCCACTAGCCGCTCCGGTACCACCTCCTCGAGTGCTCCCAGTCCCAGAAACTGCAGCTGTGCTCCGTCCCTGCTCTGCTCCACCCCGACCTGCGCCACCGCCCTGTGGCAAAGATGGACAATCCCTCCGGTAGTGGCCCCGCTCGCCACAGAAGAAACAGATGACACTGGAAGCATCTCGAACAAAACCACCATTCTGCCGTCCCGTGGAAGCAACAGAAGTCGCGCTCGCCTGCGGAGCAGTCTGCGCCCTAGGCGCTCGGAATCCGGAACCCTGATAGTTACCAGGCCTGCCATAACGATCATTGCCTGCAGATGAGGCTCCACCATAACGTCCCTTCTTCGAGGCTCCCTGACCATACGATCCAGAATATGAACGCCCGCGACGTTGTCCACCACCAGAATACTGTGGACGTCTCGGGAGACTAGCCTCAACCCGCACCGCGGCATCAGACAACTCCCTGAGAGTAGCAAAAGCTCCGGCCGTCACAATGGCCCGTATCTCACCCCGTAGACCAAGCTCGAACCTACGACATTTCTCAGCCTCAGTAGATACAAAGGTAGGAGCAAAACGAGCTAGCATCTGAAATTTCTGTTCATACTCAGCTACGGACATGCTCCCCTGCTGGAGCTGCAGAAACTCGGTCTCCCTAGCATCACGGAATGAACGGGGATAATATTGATCCAGAAACCGTTCACGAATGGTCTCCCAAGTCACTGTACGGGCATCCCAACCCGACAACTCCAGAGTGTACCACCACTCATAAGCAGAGCCATCAAGTAGAAATGTGGCCAACACCACACGCTCCTCAAGAGGACAGTGCATCACAGTAAAAATCCGTTCAATCCGATAAATCCAACGGTGAGCATCCTCGGGATCCGCTCCACCACTGAATACCGTAGCCCCAAGACGCTGGGCTCGCTCGATCGAAGCGCTCTCGGCATCGCCATTAGGTCGTGGAGGGGGTTCGCGTCGCGGAGGCATGGCTGGTCGTCCTTCTCTGAAAGAGGCATAAGTTAGTACAATAATCAAGGCACACCCGAGTGCCGGACACGAATCGTAAACCTAGGCTCTGATACCAATTGACAGGACCCACCCCGATTATCGCCTCGATAATCGGGAAGCATCCTGCTCCCGTCTGACAATCGAACCCAAAAGACCGGAAAACTAGTTAAAATTACAACACACCCATTGTCAGACCATGGAGATTAAACAAATACATGCGACTGGACGTCAAGTCCACAGTTTCACAGAGCAATATTACAAAACAAATTAAAGAACAAGTCCTACTCTGTGAACTAACTACTCCGCAACGGAAAACTTTATGCCTCCGCCTCTGCCTCGGCGCTTGCCCCCACGCTTGTACCACGACCTGGAGGGAATTTAAAACAACAAGGTGTGAGTGGACCGAAACATAAGTTTAACAGGAAAAACAGTTTTTCCGAAATCGGGTTCGCCCTCCAGTTTTGTAATCCGCATGCATAACCAAATATTCAAAATTTGTGTATTAAACTTTTGAAAACTCTTTTTCCGAAACACAAGAAAAACGTTATAGGGATCGTCATAACTCATGTAAAACCATATAATAATACCAGATTCCAGAAACCGTCATTTTGAAACATTATTTGCACAAATCAAGTGAAACATAAAACAATAATCATGATTATGCCGTTGGATCCATCCGAGTCTTTAAACTCAACATTAGGCCTTCCCGGGATATCAACGAGTCTTTAAACTCAAAACACGATTAGTAGGCCTCGGGGGTATCATAATAATCGAGTCTTTAAACTCACGAGTCTTTAAACTCAATTTTCGGGCCCGCCCCCAGAATCAACATACCGGGTCTTTAAACCCAAAACCAGATCCAACCATCAGCCGGGTCTTTAAACCCAAAACCGTTTTTAAACATAATAAATCAGGATTCATCACAAATCTTTTTCCAACATTATTCCAAAAACATTTCTCATCGTAACAGGACTCATGCCCGAATTCACATGTAAATTCCAACACATGCAATTTAACAGAAAATTTCTTCACAATATGATCAAACATCATAAATCCGAAACATGCGTATTCATAACCAGATACTTCATCAAAAACTATCACGCATGCATAGGCAAAAACCGAAATCTCGAAATGCGTGAAATACGATAATTATCTCGAAAAACGTGAAAACAAGTAAAACCGATATATCATCTCACCATCATAAAATCATATGTAAAACCATGAGATAAATAAGCAAAATAGTCATGCATGCCCAATTTAAAAAAAATCAAGAGTCCACTCACTGCCTTAGGACACGTCAATCGCGTCCCGCGCGCTCCTCCGTAGCTTCGGAAGTGTCCGGGCCTGTGAAAACGTACAAGAAGGGTTACAAACATCCCAAAATAACTCGTAGGATTTTTCCGAATTTTTTTCCGGATTTTTCGGCAAAAATAAACTTAAAGACTTAATCTTCCGGACTCCCGAAATTATCCCGAATGACTCCCGATCGATTCGAACTCTAAAGATAAAATGTTATTTAAACTGTAAGGATTAATTCTCATGTTGACCGTGATCGGAGTTGACGCCACACGCGCCGTCACGCGCCGCCCAAAGTGGCTGCGCGTGAAAGCCACGCGCCAAGCTACAGTACCTTCGTCCTTACCCGAATCAACTGATAAACGGGTCTAATACCCGCGACTCAACCCGACCAGTTCAAGCCCAATTCTCAATCAATTCCTCTCGTTTTTGATCCTATTATCTTCCCTAATCCTTTAATTTTAGGTCTGTAATGAAGGTTAACCCCGACTAGTAACCAAACGACCCAACTCAAACTCGAACAGTCGAACAAATCGACATTCTGGAACTCACCCAAACTAACCCCAATCTCAAATTATTTTCACCAGTAGGTTAAGGGGATTCATACGAACACAATGGTACCATCAATTGGTCTCGCCGTTACCTGGAAGTCGTCGTCCTCAAGCTCGAAAATACTCAGAACCAGGGTACTCCGTTCTTGGCCAATTCGTGAATGTCGTCCTTCGAATTTGACGTGGTTGGTTTCCTTTTGCTCCCAGAAGACTAGAATGGCCCCTGGTTTCGATCAACAAACCTCAGAAATCGAATTCAGTTTTTCCCTCCAACTGGTTCAACTCTGAACCGTAGCTCAGGTTCCTGGGCGAAACGGGCTCCAATCCCTTCAATTCTTGCACCGTAGTGATCCTAACACTCCCAGAAGTCTCACCGTGTGTTTAGTTTGATCCTTCGACCCTCAGAATTTGAACTCTGCGATTTCCCCCCCAGAAACCCGAAATGGTTTAACACTGGTTCTCTCAATCTCTCTCAGTTTTTCCACCGCAGAAAGGACGCAAATGAGTCCCTAAGTCCAACAGCAATCAGAGTAATCGATTCAAACGGCCAGCAACTCGTGGGAGACACTCTGAAGTCTCTGAAAACGGTTTCTCGCAAGCACAGAGACCACGGCCATTCCTCACTCTCCCGTGCTCTGAGCTCTGCCCAAACGTGCACCAAGGTCACTCAATCCTGCTTCCACTGCCTAAAACTACATAAACAAAACGTCTGAGTCCCCCACTAGCCATAAACAATTGCACGCACACAACCCACGGCCGTGCACTCTGTTTTTCACGGTGGTGAACAGTAACCACTGTGAAATGACCAAAATGCCCCTCTGTGCAATAATTACCAAAATGCCCTCCAACATCCGTGACCCATAACTCGATCATCCGACGTCCGTTTCAAGCGTGCCGCCTGTCGTTGTACTCGGGGCGTCGAGACGAACATAACGGTCTTCGAGTCAAATGAATATCAATTGTCAAACAAAAGGTCAACTTTTTCCCCTTATAACGCCCAAATTACGATAATGCCCCTGAACTTCCGAACATCATAACTTTCACTCCGAGCGTCCGAACCGGACGTGCCACCTGTCTATGAACTCGTGACATCCCGAGCTACGTCACGGTCATCACTCAACGTCCGTTCGACCTCCAAATCAAAAAGTCAACAAATTGACCACACAAACACAGGGGTAAAAACGTCATTTTATTCAATATTTAATAATATTACATTTCCAGAACGTCCGGGGCGTTACATTCTTGATTTCTGCATGACTCATCTAAATGTGTTTTTAAATTATTATTAAATTGATATTATCATCTCTCGTATTACATGCAAGTAATGTTATGACTATTTTTGGGGATTTTTAATAAAACGAGGGGTTAAGGTGTAACGCCCCGAACTTTTATAAATTATTATTTTAATGTGAAATGACCATTTTGCCCTTGAGAGGGGGAAAAGTTGACTTTTGACCCGAGGACTATTTTGGACTTGGAACCATGACCGTGACGTAGATAGGGACGTTACGAGTCCGTAGACAGGCGGCACGCCGAAATCGAACTTCGTACGGGAAAGTTATGGTCTGAAACGTGAAATCGGGAAAGTTTACGTCTCGAAAACCGTGCTGATTATTTTATTACAGATTAGGTGAGATATTATTTAAGGGACACTTGGATGAGTGACAAATGTCACTTATCCGTGAGCTAAGGACAAATTAGGGTTTGTGATTGGCCATTATAAATCCTAAACTATCCCTCTCTCCTCACAGAAAACCCCCTGAGCCGTGACTGAGCCCCAATCCTGACCACCAAAATCGTGCAACCACCGTGACTGGCTGAGAGAGTGGAACTGGGGGACTCACCTGAGCGTGCAGACGACGGCGTAGGGAGGAGAAACCACGGCTGAGACGGCAGAGAGGTAAGCTTTGAACCCGAGACCGTGTTTTAAACCCCAGAAATGGAGGTTGGGATCCTAACGTCTGTTTTCGATTTCTATTGACCCAAATGGATTCTATGGACTGAGAGGAACTCATAGGACCTGGTTTCGAGACCAGTAGAGACCGGACCGGCGAGTTAACGGCGACTGAAAACGGGTTAACTGTTCATCGAGGTAAACCTTCAGACCCAGCTTTTGTTTGATGTTTTTATTTAGCTAGAACCCTTACTGGGAGTGAGACGATCATTTAGGGATAAATTAGGGTTAAAATGGTGGAGAAATGGACAAATGGCGACCGGGTCAAGCCACGGGTCTGAACGACCCGGTTTCAGATAAACGGGTCGACCCGTCGCGAGGAGGGAGACGGTGACGTGGCACCCTGTCAGATCTGTCAGGTGACGTGGCCCAATTAGCAGTCGACACGTGTCACATGTCAGTGCACAATAAACATTGACATGTCAGTGATGTGGCCCAATCAGGGGCTGCCACGTGTCACTGACATGTCAGTGACGTGGACTAGTGCCGTGCTGACACATGGCACTTGTCAGAGTTGACACGTGGCACTGACAGAGCCGTGACATGGACCAATCACACGTTGACACATGGAACCTGTCAGAGTTTGACATGTCAGACCTGACAGTTGTCAGATGACGTCAGCAGTGACGTCATGCTGACGTCAGCAGTGACGTCATGCTGACGTCAGCAGTATTGTTCATACCGTTGACTGGCGCGTGGGGGCGCGTGTGAACAGTGTTTCCGACGGGACCACCACGATCCTTTAGGTTTCGACGATCCGGATCCAATGGCGGTAGTTTTGGGTTGATCGGAGATCGTTAAGTTGGTCAAAATAGGGTTTATTACCTCGGGAATCATGTTCAGGCGGCTTTCCCAAGCCGATTTCAGTCTAGGGTTTCATGGTTGACTTTGAGGGACTTGTAGTGACCTTTACGTGTACGTTGGACGTGACAGGAATTGTACGATAGTACCAGGACCAGGTTATACGTTTGGGATTGCAGCAGAATTGTACTGTGAGTGGGCCTTGTTTTCACGATGTCAGGCAAAAGCATATGATTATGTCGATTTATAACTATGGCACTTTTTACGATGTTGGGCATGAGACGCGTCTGGTTGATTTAAACATTGTTTTGAGTTATACATATAAATGGATATCTATGACTATCTTAGTACTGCACTGTATAGACCTACCTGTGTGATACTGTATCCTCCGGATGTGGGTACCCCGGAGTGGTCACGACGCAATACCTGCGAGGGGTCATTCTACGGAGGGACAGGACTGTAGGGTGACTCAGGAGCAGGATTGCTATGATTGAACGTCTGGGACGTCAGGCATCTGGGATGCCATACCCGGACTGGGTTCGGGGATTGGACTCGGGATTGGACTCGGGATTGAGACCCTGAGTGGCATGTGTAGCCTTGAGACTGTGACCTTATTGGACGTCGGGGACGTCGGACATCTGGGATGTCAGGGTTGGGATCTATAGTGCAGTGCCTGAGGTTATGACTATGGTTTTATTATGACTTATATTATCTGTTTATTCTTATGGTTTTAATACTAATGCATGCATATTTGGAAAACGGAGGGGTAAGAGCTATGTTTCTATTTTATTGAACTATTTTATAAACTATGAGTTCGGCCTACTCACCCTTAATGTTTTATTGACCCCTCCAGGCCGTGCTACTGAGGCAGAAGAGGATCCTAAGGCTGAGGCATAGATCTACACTGCGCACCTGAACCCCACTGTTGGGTAGGTTAGCACGCAGAATAACTTAGAGTCGTGCTCAGAACTTATATTTTGGAAACTATCCCTTGTCTGACATCTTTTGAATTCGGATTTCATGTATGACCTTATTTTGGATATTTATGCATTTGAACTTTAAAGGGTAAAATTGGTATGTTGGTTCGGATGTCAAACGGGAGCAGGGCACGTGCCCGTGTGGTCTCAGGGGGATCGAGGGCGGGTCCTATCATAAGGTGTATTTTAATTATCATGGTTTTACACTGAAAAAAGAAAATGGGTCCATTCACCCTTGTTTTTAAACCCTTCATGTTCCGTTGGTGCGCACCTATTTCGAGTAGACATGGTTGCTGCTTTGACACTCATTCACGGGCTTAGAGTGACGCAGTGGTATGATCGGGATTTCCAGGTAGAGTGTAATTGTATGATCATCAGTATGTGCCCATGCTCTCTGCTTTTGCTGTTGGGTGAAATATAGTTGGTTTTCACCAGTTAGATTTCACCCGACCTCCCTAAAATGCAATGTAACGACTCGTCCCGAATTCCGAAATTAAATTAGTGACTAATTAAAGATCAGTGAGGTAAATCTGTGATTAGTTGAACGAAATCGGACGAACGATGCAAAATGACCATTTTGCCCTTGATCATGGGTAAAACGTTGAATTTTTTTTTCAGGCAGTCAAATGGACTTTGGTCGATGATTGTGATGTAGTTCGGAACGTCACGAGTTCATAGACAGGTGGTATGTTCGATTCCGACGTTCGAGGAAGAAGTTATGACGTTCGGAAGTTCATGGGTATTTTGGTAATTTGGTTAAAAGGAGCAAATAGTTGAATTTTGACCTAGGAGGTCCGATGGCAGAGGGACGAAGACCTTTACGTAGATCGAGTTGATACGAATTCATAGACAGGCGGCACGTCGAATTCGGACGTTCGACGGAGAAGTTATGGTTCACGGAAATTTTAGGTCACTATTGCACGTTTTATGAAACGACTTAGCTTTGTACTCAAGTGGGCCAGATATTTTGGGAATGCCCAATGGATGAGTGACAAGTGTCACTCATCCATTGCTCATTATGATCCCATACATGCATACCTATTCCTTGTTCGTGCAAAATCAAACCGAAACCCGATTTCACCATACCCATCGACCATGACCACACCCCAACCTCTTCCCCCTTCAATTGGTTCTACCTGAGGATGAGGCAGAGAGTGGCAGAGGACTAAGGGTGGCTGCAAGAAGGCCTGAACCGCCGTGGACGGCGGCGTGGAGGAGAAAACCTGACAAAGGTATCGGTTTGGGTCCATTTCCATTTATTCTTGATTTGTGATATTATGGACGGTTTTGGATGGTTGGGTAAGGATTATTAGGTTGCTAGGGGAGTAATAAGGTGGTTTTGGTGGTGGTTAGGGGCTGAGGAACCCCTGGGGAAAATCTGGGGAAGTCGAACCGTGGAGGGGAAATCGGGTGGATGGATTTTTGTAGGTTTTAGATTGTTTTGTTTGCATAGTTAGATTCTTAGGATCAAAGTAGGAAGATTGGTGGAAAGAAGGAAGAAAAAGGACGAAAAATAGGAGGATAGGGACTTGGACCGGTCACGTCGGTCCAGTTGGACCGGATTGCAGAGAACCGGCCGGTTCGGACCAGCCTGAGGTTGAAGATGACTGCACAGTGCCCGGCGCGTGGGCCATCTTTTTGGGAGGGTTCCAACATCTAAAATCATCTATTCAATGTAACGAACATTTTGGGACTGGTTTCGTGTCGATCAGACATCGTTTCGATAGGTTTCGGGGTGTCCGAAGGTTTAGGATCGGGATTAAAAATAGTTAAAATTCCAAAAAATTACGGGGCTTTAGTGAGAGGTTAATAAAGTAGTTAGTAACGCTCTAAAGTGATTTGGACAGGTTTGGAAGTCCCGGTGACGGTGATTGGACCGGGAGAGCTGAATGGCACGAGTATCGAGGCAGCAGCTCGGACGGTCTGTGAGTGGACCTTGTTTTCTAAATTGATGCATGTATAAATGTTTATTATATGTTTTAATACTTGTTTTGTGATGCCATGAGTGCATTTGTGTGTGGATACGTATTGACACGTATTTCGAGGTTTCGACCTTATACGGTGCCTATACAGGTCTGTATTTCTACGTTGGTTTAAATGAAATGGTTTTGGATTTAAAAAGGATAAACTTGGGCATGAGACCCATTTGGTTTTGTCTCGGGCATATGACCCTATTGATGACCTACGGGTCTGAATCGTGGTCGCGGCGAGTGTTATGTGCACGGCGACGGACGATACGACGCTCGCCTCCAGATTGGGATATGTTCCTTCCGGAGAGGTCACGATGCACGATCTGTTGTCGGGCAGCCGATGGAGCCTCAACTTCGGAGTGCTGACGGTTCAGGATATCGATCGGTGATGAGTACTCCATAATCTAGCGGTGGTCGCGTCGGTTGATTCGTTCACAGCGACATACCAGGATTGATGGCGGTCCTGGATAGATGGTTGCACGCATCACTACGATCGGAGTCGTGACTGTGTCAGGACCCGTCCCAAATATCACCTCGATACCCGGGACGACTCCTGCTCCCGTCTGACAATCACACTTAAAGCACCAAAATAAACTTAATACCACTATAAGCATAACTATCAGACGAAGGAGTAAATATAATAATAATAATACAACTGTCTGTCAGAGCATGGTTCAACAAAATGGGCACACAATCCTACTATGTTAGTCTTGCAACGGAAGAACGTCTGAAGCTCTATGCCTCGATTCCTGCCTCAACGTTCACCCCAACGCACTTTCTCTACGACCTGGAGGGAAAATTTAAAACCAAAGATGTGAGTGGACTAACAATAAATGAAAGTTCCGAAAACAGTTCATTATCAAATCAGAGTTTAGGAAAGATAAGATTTTGTTCCCTCCGTTTTGAAATCACATGCCTAACTCGGTGATTAAAATAATAATAAAACAATAATAAACCAAGAAACATCATAAGAAACAGAAACACTATAAAACAGTCATAGAAACCTAGCATGCGCGTTAGAAAAACCGTATTATAAACCATAAACATCAAACCATCATTTTCCGATCAAACCTGCTGGGTCTATCCGAGTCTTTAAACTCAACCAGGCCTCAAATGTAATCCGAGTCTTTAAACTCCCGAGTCTTTAAACTCCCGAGTCTTTAAACTCAATAGGCCTATGGGGGTAATATCATAATTATCAGAGTCTTTAAACTCCCGAGTCTTTAAACTCAATCCGGGCCCGTCCCCCGTCAAATATAATCCGGGTCTTTAAACCCATATCCAGATCCAGCAAATCCAATCCCAAAAACCAATGTAAAACAATTTATAATTCCATAGCCAAACTCGAATTCGAAATCCCCGGTTCGTAGCCCTGCCGGCGTTCAGAACCGTCATTCCGAACCCAAATCCGAAATTTCACTTTTCAAAACCGAAATCCGTGATTATCAAAATCATGTTTCATAAGCCATCTATCACCATCAAAAATACAATTATAATCAGAAATCCCAAGTATAGCGTCAAAATCCGAAAACTGGCTTTTCCTCGAAAAACGTGCGAAAAACCCGAAATGTCTCGAAAAACGTGCAAACATTTCAACCACATATAAGCATCTTTAATAAGCATAAAAACTTAATTGAAATCATTAAAACATAATTAAAACAGTTAGGCATGCTCGGGTTTAGAGAAAGAGTCCACTCAAAGATCGAAACAAGTCAATTGCGCTCCGTGCGCTCCTCGACCATCTCAGGTGTTTCCCGTCCTGTCAATAGGCACCAAATAGGGTTACAATTACATCAAGGATACTCACCCTATTTTCCCCAATTTTTCAGGAATTAAATAATATTTTATTCATAAACCCTAAACCGTCCGGAATCCCGAACCATCCCGTAACATCGTCCGATTAACCCGAAACGTATACCATTGGATTCCTTAGAACATTTAGAACCAAAAACATGTTGGAAGCTTGGCTGGATTCCTCTCCACGCGCCTCCACGCGCCGCCCAAAATGGCTGCGCGTGGGCCTCACGCGCCTGCTACAGTGCCACCGTCTTCAACGATCGAACCCAGTTCGCACCAGGCTGCAACCCGGACCGGCGAGAACCATTCTCCGCCGTCCGGCCACCATTTCACCTCCTCTCTTCTCCTACAGCTTCGTCCAGTCACGAGGAACTCATCCCCCTCACTCTCTTGGTTCGACTCGACCCACAGCTTCACGACTGAAGCTCGAAAGAAAGCACAGACAACCCTCTGTTTTCCTTCCCGGCCGCCCAGCTCTTCCCCCTTAACGGTGGCGATCCCAATCTCTTCCTACGACCTTACTTAGTCACACCCAACTCACAGAAACCTTCGATTCACCCCCGAAGTCCACGACTTCCCGTTTGAACTCAAGGCCAAAACAGAGTACAGAGTACTCGCCGTCGTCTGAACACCGCCGTGTACTCCCCCGTCACGGCAACCGTCACAAACCACTCCTAGGACCTCCCTAAACCTCCCTGCACTCACCAATCCCCTCGATTCTCATCCTACCTTCACGACTTTCAAAATGAAATTAACGGGAAAAACAGAGGAAGGAAACTTACCCTTCGATTCCGTCTCCGCCGTGTGCACCGCCGCGTGCCACGGTGCTCGTTGGACTCCCTGCAGCCTCCTGAACTTCCCACGGTCGTGGTTTGAGCCACCACACGGCGTAGCCACCACCACAATCTCACGGTCTCCCTGTTTCCACAGAAACTGCAACCGTCCTCCGCCGTGTCCCCGTGCACGATTTCCGTCCAACAGCACGACCACCAGCTCACTTTTATCTCCCTGTCACTCTCTCAATTCACCAAAACCTCACAACCTCACAGAATCGATCACCGTCCTTCAATTTCTTTCTCTCTGTTTTTCTGCGTTCAAAGGCAAAGCACGGTTTGATTTTGAGCAAAGTGTGGCCGTGCACACTTTGGAACTTTTTGGAACCATCCAGTCACCCCCACATGTCCATCATCCCTTGGTTAGCACAAAATATCCCTGCCACTTGCCCTTATCTGATTGGCTGAAAGAAAATGACCAAAATACCCCTCATTTTGATAATTACCGTTTTGCCCTCGAACGTTCTAGACCCGTAACTTTTCCGTCCGACGTCCGATGACAGTGTGCCGCCTGTCGTTGTACTCAGGACGTCGAGACCTATCTAACGGTCCTCGGTCTTCGCGAAAATTATAAATTTACCAAAAAGTCAACATTTTCCTTAATTAATCAAAATTACGATAACGCCCTCAATCTTCCGTACATCATAACTCTTTCTCCGTTTGTCCGAATTGAACCTGCCACCTGTCTATGGACTCGTGACGTCCTAAACTACGTCACGGTCAATGGTCAACACTCATCCAACCGGTCAATCAAAAAGTCAACATTTGACTAACTAATCACAAGGGCAAAATCGTCATTTATACAAAACTTTTACAAAATTACATTTTTACCCTTCCCGAAGGTACGGGTTGTTACAGACTGACCCTGAGATATCGAGCACGATGCCAAGTTGAGTTATGTGTGCGGGCACGAAACCCAGTTACTTTACGTTTATGTTTTCGGGTCGGGGACCCTAAATGGATTTCCATGTTCATGACGGTTTATGGGGACCGGCATGAACCCTTGAATTTTTTTTATGATTCATGCCGATTTATGGAGACTGGGCATGAATTTTTACGTTATATATATATATATATATATATTCATATACCTTCCTTATTTGGAATGTTTCCTCCGGGGAGGGTCGTTGGTCTGGGTGGACCCCGGAGTAGTCACGGAGCACTAACTGAGTGGAGTCGCCCCCGTTGGGTACCTTACTCTCAGGAGGGCTTGGATTATAACCTCAGGGAGGGTCATTGATCTACGGACATTGACTTGGGTGGACCCTGAGAGACTTGGGCTTTGAGACCCCGGGTAGCACGCGTGTAGTTTTAGATACCGTGACAGGATGAGTTATGTGATTTATATGTATATACTATATGATATGTGATGTATGCAGGTTTTGGGTTGAGTCCCACATGGATTTGGGCAATGGTCGTATGGTTGGTTTCATTTAAGGTTTTGGGCTAAGGCCCTATTAGTTTGATAAGTTGGTTTTCGAATGCATGCATGCTTTTTAGTGAAGGGTACAAATGTCTTTATGAAAATGTTTTGATAAATTATTGTTTTGTCCACTCACAGCTTTTAAATGTTTTGGCTACCCTTCAGGTTGATAACGGATGCGGGCTATATCAGAAACCGAGACATCACATACTTCTTCCGGATCTTGGCGTACTCTGAAGCCCGAGAGGGCTAAAGTTGGAATTTCCCTTGGCCGACATTCCGTGTCAGACGGAATCAAGAACGTTCCGCGTTAATCCGGAGGGGATTGGGACGGGTCATGACACACAACATTTTAAAATAAATGGCTTTTGTCATCTAGACGCCATCGTCCAGATGTCGGCAACATGCCTTGATTTTCGTGTCCTTACAGACTTTTCGAATCAGGATGTATCATTTGAGTTATTCGATTTCTTTTCTTCTGATTTTCTTTACTTAATCTTAACTGTTTTTTTTTTTATTAACAGATTATACTAAAAGGAAAAGAGATGAACAGAAAGGGAAAAATAAAAAATAATTATGGGATTGAATAACTCAATAATGCTTCAAAATGAATAAATGGACTCTGATTAATTTTTTTTTTAATTTTTTGTTTGTATTTTAATTAAATTCATTAGGGTGGATGTGTGTGCCTCTAATTTTTAAACCATCCAAATTAGCATGGGGCGGTATTAAGTTCCTCTTTTTGTTTCAATATTATTTGTGTTGTGCAAAACAATAGGGGCGATTTTAAGTTTCGATCTACATACCCCTAATAAGTATTAATGGCGCCATATTTAGGAGTGTTTGTTTGATACGCCTATGGAGTCCTTAGGGGCAGCTTACTTATATTTTCCACCTCCATTCGAATTAATTGGGCCAAATTTAATCACTTCTAATACTTGGATTTTTAGTGGTGTGATTTACGAGATATTGAGAATTGAAAGTTGAAAGTTGAGAATAAAAAGGGTTGTATTGTAATTAAAGGGGCTTATATTTAATTATGGTGCAAATTACACTTTATTATTTTGTGGTTTACACATTATAACAAATTTATACTCAAATTTTCAAATATTATAATTTCCACCACGAACTTTTTAAATCATTACACTTTGATATCTTTATTAAATTTTTTGTTAAATCTGAAATGAGACTCACAATTTTAAACAATAAAATATTAATTTAAATTTATAAAAATGATTTATTTTGAAATAATAAAAATAATAAAAATTCAAAAAATAAAGAAATTTACAAAAATTCAAAAAAAATTATAATTTAAAATTTTAGAAGAACTATTTATGTATGAAATAATTTGTCTCCATAAATAATTTTTTAAATTTGTTTTTTTTTCAAATAAGGCCTTAGTAAAAAAAATAAAGAAGACAAATTACTTTCGTACATAAATAATTTTTTAATTTTTTTTTTTACATTTTTAATTTTTGTACATTTGTAAATTTTTTTAATTTTTATTACCTGAAAGTAATTTGTTTCAATTATTTTAAAATAAATAATTTTGTAAATTTAAATTAATATTTTATTGTTTAAAATTGTCGGTCCCATTTCAGATTTGATAGACACTTTAATAGAGGAGTCAAAATGTAACAATTTGAAGAGTTCAGGATAGAAATTGTAACATTTGAAAACTTAGTTATCAATCTATTATGAAGTGTAAAGGGTAGTAAAGTGTAATTTGCCCTTAATTATAACATAAGATTTTTCCTCATCTAAAGTCGATCCTATTTATTTTATATAACATAAATTGTGGGTTACATATCATTAATTATTAGAATAGAATTCCTAAAATTACTTATTTCCTAAACCTAATTATATAAGAATTAATCCTCATCTAACTTGAAATCCTAAATTAACAGTGAACCCAATTTTGATCAAGATCGATTTGTTAAGACTTCAGTCTCAGTCACTTATATCGCTTTTTTGTTCAATGAGGTACGTGAATTGGTAAGGCAATGGTAGGTGTTCACCGGAGTCGGGTGGTGGAGGAGATTGATGGCTGTTCAGTTTTTTTTTTTTGTTCTCTCACCTCCTCAAATTAATCATTAAATTTAAAAACGTATTCTGCGCTGCTAAATATCATAATAAAGGTTAATGATATTAATACGTCGTGATAAATTTTGCATTTTCTTATTGTACGTAGCTCCATGCAAAATTTCATCATGTACATAACTTCTAAAATACAACGTAGACAACAATAGGGCTTCTCACTTGGAACCTACCATCATCCCACACTATAGAAGCAGAGGTTATGGTGGGTTTATAAATCGACCCTTTTATCGTGAGCTGAAATGACCGTTTCTGTCCAAGTGATGTGAACGATAGAATACTTGGAGTAACTTTGATTTGAAGTCCTTGCGGTGCACTCACTTTAGCTTTGTATGTGGACTTTGGTGTACCAACATTTGTTACAGTCCTATTGAAAATGCCATTGACGGATTTTCGATTTCGCGTGGGAAGTGCAAAAGAAGGATAATTTAAATGATCGCTGAGTATTTCATGAGTTGATTGTGGTGAACATGTGCTCTTGTGTCCGGTTACAGCTTGCAACAATTTCGAACTATAGCCTTGTGCACACAGAAAGTTGACGTAGTCGAGTTCATTAGCATCATATACCAAACCAGGATTTAAAGCCCTAATAGGATCTATGTTTCCAGCTCCATATGCAAATTCGGCGTCCGGGTTAACATTGGCACTCAAGGGTTTAGCTGCAAAAAAAATGTTCCAAATCCAAGATATGTGTTGGTTAATTAGGTCATACTAGATATCGTACATTATAAAAAATAAAAAAAAAATTAAAAAAAACTTATATGCGCGTATATAGTTATGTATGTACATTTCTCTAACAATAACAATTGATCACGTGATATGAGTAGAACTATACCGGTAGTGATAAGAGCAGATTGGATAGCAGCCGGTGACCAATTAAGGTGAAATGATTTGACGTATGCGGCGGCGCCTGAAGCATGTGGACAAGCCATTGATGTCCCGCTTTTTATATTGAATGATGATACTCTATGATCTAATGCATCAACTGGGGAAGGAGAGACAACTGGAGGCCATGCTGCTAGAATGGAAGCTCCCGGAGCAGCCAAATCTGGCTGCAATGTTATTAAGGAGACAACTTAAGGATATTGAAGAAATGTAAAGCCTAAATATACTTATGTTTCGCACTTGATCAAGGAGCCTGCTTGTTCCACCTTTTTTGATTTGATGAATATTATTTATTAAATATATTTTCATAATCTAAAGCGTTATTTTATAAATCATTACATTGAGATCATTTATATTAGAGATCGTTTAGTTTACATATGTATTAACTCAATGAGCGATTTACCTCAAGAATCATCTTAATTATTACAAAATTGTTGATTTTTTCTTCATACATATGAATAAATAACTAAACGATTCTCTTTCATATGTATTATTTTATTGAATGGTTTATTTTATGGATTTTAATTGTTACCAAAAGTTGATCGATTTGTTTAATACTTATGATCGACAGATCGATTAATGATGTCCATACTTGTAGGTTGAAACATTGTGTAAATGATGTTAAAATAATTATTTAGATAATGAACAACCTTGATTATGATAGCAAGATGTTCAAGAATGGGAGTAAATTCTCCACTAGTTTGAATAAAAAACAGAGATGAAGTTACCTTAAGAAGGTTAGGCGTGCTTGGATTTGGACCCCTTGATGAGAAGGCGGGAACATATGGGGACAATGGATCAATGTCCTCGTAACTTCTGAAAATAGTTGCCGTGGGGTTCCTAAAATATATAAGCCATCCAGATTTTAATTATCAGCCTATGTATGAATCATAATTTAGTGATGGACAATATTTTTTTGTTTTTTGTTTCTTTACCTTGTAGAGTTTATGTAATAGTAAATGCGGTTACCATCATCCAAACCGAGGGCAGATGAAGGAATGGGAAGAGGGTCAAGCACATCTTCAACAGGCCGGCTTTGCAAAACAACACCGGCTGCACCCACAGCCGCCGCCCCTATTCCATCCGTTCCGGAGCAAAGAACAATTTTACCCTTCACCAAATTTTCATCCAACGATCCTAATTGGCATGTACTGTATATATACCACACATGCACAAACATATATATATTTCATCAACCTACTTAATTCATTTTTTTTTTTTTGCATATTTGCATCCACTATCTATAGTACGTAGATGTGCTCAGTTACCCTATGCATGATTATCGACTCTATATTTAAGTGTGATAATTGAAATTATTGATTTTAAAAATATTATGCAAAGATGATCTTTGAAAAAATATCAACTAACAATTCCGATTAGTACATTTGCATAGAGATTATTCCATAATCATGAACAAAATGAATCTTAATTATCATAAAAACACACTTATTATTACCTTGCTATACCCTCGTCTGCACCTGCTTTCTTATTTGGCGCATCTCCAGCATATATTATAGGATAGAACTTGCGCTTGAGATCAAATGTGTTTGTTACAATTCCCTATCATATACCAAAACTCAAATATTGATCAATTAGGTAATTGACAACATGACATGACTGAAACTTTTGACAACTACCTAATCTAAAATTATTTGATAATTAATGTCAGAACCCAACCCTCCTCAGTTAAGACCCGACCCTCCTCGGTCAGGACCCGACTCTAACACGATATTGTCCGCTTTGGATCTCCTGACCCTCACGATTTTGTTTTCGGAAGCTCACAGTGCAACTTCATAGGGGGTCATCCATCATGGAATTGCACCAGCCTCAACTCGCTTAATTTTGGAGTTTCAATCGAACTCAAAGTCACTGAGCTCCCAAAAGGTCTCGTACTAGATAGGTGTGTGTATACACATTTAAGGCACACCACCATTTCCCTCCCAGACCATTCCCCTCCTAGGAATGTGGGATCATTCATCGTTCCCTTCAGGACACGAGTTTTTACAATTCACCCCCCTTAGGGCCCAACGTCCTCATTGGCACACTTCCGGGTCGGGGTTTGGCACTGATACTATTCTATCAGAACCCGATTCTCCTCGGTCAGGACCCGACTCTAGCACGATATTGTCCGCTTTGGGCCTCATCGCTCTCACGGTTTTATTTTCAGGAGCTCACTGTGCAACTTCCAGGGGGTCACACACTTATTATTACCTTGCTACACTCTCTTCTGCACCTGCTTTCTTATTTGGCGCATCTCCAACATATATTATAGGATAGATCTTGCGCTCGAGATCAAATGTGTTTGTTACAATTCCTTATCATATACCAAAACTCAAATAGATCAATTAGGTTATTGACATCATGATATGACATGACATGACTGAAACTTTTGAAAACTACCTAATCTAAAATTATTTGATAATTAATGTCAGGATCCGACCCTCATCGGTCAAGACCCGACTCTAGCACGATATTGTCCGCTTTGGGCCTTTTCGCCCTCATGGTTTTGTTTTCGGGAGCTCACGGTGCAATTTCTCAAGAGGTCACCCATCATGGAATTGCACCACCCTCAACTCGCTTAACTTTGGAGTTCCAATTGAACCCAAAACCATTGAACTCCCAAAAGGCCTCGTGCTAGATAGGTGTGTGCCTACACATTTATGGCACACCACCATTCCTCTCCCAGACCATTCCCCTCACAGGAATGTGAGATTGTTCATTGTTCCCTCCAAGACACGGGTTTTTACAAGCCACTCCCTTAGAGCCCAGCGTCCTCGCTGATACACTTTTCGGTCGAGGTTTGGCTCTGATACCATTCTGTCAGGACCCGACCCTCCTCGATCAGGACCCGACTCTAGTACGATATTGTCCGTTTTGGGCCTCCTTGCCCTCACGGTTTTGTTTTCGGGAGCTCACAGTGCAACTTCTCAGGGTGTCACACATTTATTATTACCTTACTGCACTCTCGTCTGCACCTACTTTCTTATTTGGCGTATCTCCAACATATATTATAGGATAGAACTTGTGCTTGAGATCAAATGTGTTTGTTACAATTCCCTATCATATACCAAAACTCAAATATTGATCAATTAGGTGATTAACATCATGACATGACATGACATGACTGAAACTTTTGACAACTACCTAATTTAAAATTATTTGATAATTAATGTCAGGACCCGACTCTAGTACGATATTATCCATTTTGGGCCTCCTCGCCCTCACAGTTTTGTTTTCAGGAGCTCACAACGCAACTTCCCAGAGAATCACTCATCATGGAATTGCACCAGCCTCAACTCGTTTAACTTTGGAGTTTCAATCGAACCCAAAGTCACTGAGCTCCCAAAAGGCCTCGTGTTAGATAGGTGTGTGCCTACACATTTTAGGCACACCACCATTCCCCTCCCTGACTATTCCCCTCGCAGGAATATGAAATCGTTTATTGTTCCCTCCAAAACACGGACTTTTACAATTAAAGAAAAAAAAAAGTTCAACACATAATCCATCATAACCTAACAGTGCTCCTAAGTAAAAATGAGTATCGTTTTAATTGCTTATATGTATAATATATAACTTCGGTTTAAATCCTAATTAACTGTAAATTTTCCCTCCTCAACACCCTGAAACCCATGTACCTTTGGTAAAATCCTAAATTTTAATTTGTTAAACTTCAAATAGTATCTTCAATACAGTTATGCACAAATAAGTAAAATGGTAAGATAAAAATAAATTTGTCGTTGGTTGTGAAAAATTGATCATAATTATGTACTTAGAATATACTTATCCCCACTTATTAGTCACAGCTTCAATTCAATTCTCTAATAAAATTACTCAATTGCATGCTAAGACTTCTAGTTTACCTCATAAACTTTATGGTTGCCTAACTGAACTTTGGTAGTGAAATGGCGGTCTATGGTGGAAGCAGCCACAGAAAGAATCCACGGAGCGAAATTTGCGATAGTCTTGAGCGCCGGCCCCGAGTTACCGACTGCGGCAGAAGTGAGTATACCTCTCCTTAAAGCATGAAAAGCTCCGATCGAATTTGAATCCCTGAAATAATCAGAGGCAGGAAGCCCGCCGAGTGAGAGGGAGATTATGTCAACACCATCAGCAATGGCATCATCAAACGCCGCTAGAATATCTGCATCCTCGCACTCGTCTGCAGCCCAACATACTTTGTACACCGCAATTCTTGCTGAAGGCACCCCCCCTCTTGCTGTCCCCTCCCCCAACCCAAATAGACTTGCCTTGCTCACAAAGTTTCCTGCTGCTGTTGATGCAGTGTGGGTCCCATGCCCCACTTTGTCGTCTCTTGGAGACTGGACATCATCTTTTTTGAAAGGCCTACCCTTGTGGTAATACCGTGCTCCGATAAGTTTACTGTCCAATCAATTAACCACCACATCGATCATTAGAAAATTAACTTATGCATATTTATGGCCTAAGCTAATTAACAACGTAACATGTTATGTAAACGATTATAATTAATTTGCGTTACTTGTTGCAAGTAAAATTGTTTGAGCCTTGGCAAATGCCTTTCCACTTTTTGGGTGCTGGACGGAACCCGGTGCCACTGAAGCTGGCTGATTCCGGCCAAGCTCCGCTGTCGATCACGCCGACGATGATATCGCTTTCGATGGCGTTTCTCTTTACCTTCCGAGTAAGCCCAATGAAGTCCCATGACCTTGTTGTGTGTAGCTTGTGCTTTTGACTTGGGAAAACAGACACCACGCCATCCATTCCTATACATATAATACATTTTTAAAAGAACTATAACATAATTATGAAACCCCCTAGCTAATTATTTCACTGAAAAATGCTTTATCACAAACCAGCAATTTTCTGGGCTTCTTCATCTGTTAGCTTGGCAGCAAATCCATTGAAGCTTTTCTTGTAGCTGTGCAGCAGCAGAGACTCGTGTGCAATATTGCTGGATGTGTGCAAACGTTAAAAATTAAACTTATTGAGGGCTAAAATTAAATTCAAAAAATATTGTAACAAACTAGCAAAACGAAGCACTAAATTAGGATATATGATAATTAATTAACCTGCTGTCAACTGCGCTTTGTAGCATGTTAACATGAAGATCAGGCAATTTGGTTTTCGTGGAAGCCTCTTGCTTTGGCTGGTCACCCATGTAAACAATGTGAACCTGCAATCAATTGTAATCAAGAGAGAATATTATCGTCGTCGCCATCATCATCATCACGAATGTACGTAATTAAGGTGGGATTTTCGTGCCTTTCGAGTGTCCACTTGATGAGCAGTCGAGTGAGTAACGTGGACTAGCAGAGTAGCAGTAAACGTGAGGGTGATGAGAAGGAGAAACGGCCATGGAATAATCAAAGCCATTAATTCTGCAATAACTTAAAACTACAAAGAGTGGAGAACATGAGCAATCCCATCCAAGAATACTAGGTATTTATACTATATCGAAAGCTCGGAGGCAACTGATTTGAAAAGGATGCCTAAAGTAAATTGACAAAAACACCCTCCCACATGTGTATCACATGGTTACTTTAATTAAATACTCGATTTCCTACCCGCGCATTGTGCTTGTAATGATGATCGAGGTTGAACTTAATGTGTACATATATCTATTTTCTCTTCTTAACAGTATTGTATTAAGAAAAATGATATTTTATTACTTGTGATTTACACAAAATAATACAGTTATATACTTATAAACGCTACAATTTTCTCTACCCATTAGAAATTCATTAAAATTTATATTAAGTCAAGAAAAAATGGGATCTACATAATTTCTACCATGCATCAAGTATCGCAGTGTCTTTTGTTGCTTCGTATCGTAGGAAGAAAAAGTTCTTCTTCGCCACCTCCTTATTCTTCTTTGCCTTCGTCTTCCTTCTTCTCCACAAACATCAAGAATACAAACACCAGTGGATGGATATTTTATAAAATGAATCATAAGAATGGATTAAAATAAAAAGAAAGAGTTTTTAAAAAAAATCTGAACTTTTTGGAAAAAGTTTGGAAGTTCATGCATTTTTCGTCACTAAAGGTTAAAATCGCTTTTAATGACGAATGTTGTAATAAACGGCGCTGTAAAAACAATATTTGGCAACGCTGTCCTGAGAGAAGTGATCACTAAAGGAGTTCTTCATCTTTAGTGACGAAAAATGCATAGGCATTCAAACTTTTTTCAAAAGAAATTTCAAAAAAGAAAATTTTAATTCTTTATTTTCACTTTTAGCCCATTATTAATATTCCATCTCTAAACATGCATGGGTTGGTGTTGTCGGTCTTCATGTCTGGGAAGAAAGGCAAAAAAGTAGAAGCCGAAGAAGAAGTACCTCGATCTTCTCCTTCTTCTTATGGATCATGATATATGGTTGTTTGTTTTTTTTTTCAATTTTTTTATTGTTTTGTTAGTTTATTATATGTTTACTTTTTGGTTCAATTTTTTATTGTTTGTTTTTAATTTAATTTTTTTTTAATATTAATTTCATTGACATGGTAATTTTTATTTTTATTTTTAAATTAAATATGTGTCTCAACTTATCCAAATCATCACTTAAGAGAATTTTGAACGGAAATCTTTTTTAGGGATAAGATTGTAGCATTTTAAAGAATACAAGATGTAACATTTGAAAAGATGAATACAACTATGTGATGTTATTTTATGCAAACTACACAGTAATAAAATATAATTTGAGTAAAAAAGTGAATTATAGGATAAAATTTGTCTAGCGTTGGTACATCACGTTGATATCAATAGTAAGTGTAGGAGTGAAATCCACAGAACAAATCATGTAGACAGCATTTGCGCAAAGCTGTTATAATTAATTAGTAAAAATCATTAGATAGCACAATCTCATAATTTCAAAGCGCGTGGGAGTTTAATTACTTTGATCAAATACCGAAGATTGCATTTGCTTATCGTTTGTTGTTTGCTTTCAACCTTGTGAATCACGTACACAGCCTTATCATATCTCAATATGCATCACATTGGGGGAAGGCTTCAATGGTATGTACCAGTGAATGGTATAAAAATTCAAGGGTTATGGAGGGTGGAGTAGTTGAATGGTTTAGATTTCAATATCATTGAATAGTATGTACCATTGAAGCCTAGACAATTACATTGACTATGTCATCACAACACATTCACAAATTTTTTAAATTAGAAAGAAAAAAAAAGTAAACTAAACACACTAAATATTATTTTTACATGAATTTAATGTCGCTCTCCCAGCGTGATTTTGATTTAATAGTTAATATTTAATTTCACTCACTTTACATAGAAAAAATTAGAGGTAGTTATATATAGATCATTTTTTAGAGTCCAAATTATAAATTAGTCTACTACAACAAATAGGAACGGTAAATAAGATATAGCTTGATTTTTTTTATTGTTGGTCAAAGTGCAGCATTAGTTTTAGTCTCCTGATTTTTAACGAATTACAAATATACCATTTATTTTACATTATTGATCATTTGTCTTGTTCCCTTTTGCATTAAAAGTGTTATTTTATTTTATTTTGTTATGAAAAACCAAAAAACATTATGTTGAACCATTTGAAGTTTTTGGTTATGCATTATGATTGTTATTCATCATTGTCAATTTCTCTTTTAGATAAGCTAGTCCAACTTGAGTGGATGAGATGATTCTGGACAAACTATTGTACGTAATTTACCTATAAGTATTTTAATTGTATGTAAAAATGTAATTTACCTATAAGAATTTTAATTGTATAATAAAGGTATATTATACGCAATATACCTCTCCCAAATAGAATAGAAAAATAAGGAATATACATATAATTATTAATTTGCTTACGAAAGAATAAAACATGTAGATAATTAATAATTTATCCACGAAGAAATAAAACCAATTTTTTTATAAAATAGATAATGTACCCGTAAGTCTGTAATTATTCAAAAGTATCAAATAATATCCGAGAAGTTTTGTGGATTAAAGTGATTTTCATTCTTAAAAAAAATGAAAAAAATGAAATTTAGTTAGATTTATCTTATCAAATAATTTTAAAATAAATAAATATAAAATATCAATATTTAAATTTTAAAAGTTACTCATTTATATGTGAAAAAAGAAGGTATAAACGGTATTAGACCATTTTTAAAAACAATACAATAAAAAAACAGAATAAAAATCTAAATAATACAATAAATGTACTATTTTATATGTTAAATGGATCATTTTATATGTTATACTTAAAAATTGGAATAATTTATAATAACAAATTTATATATAAGTTCTTTATCTTAAAATAATCCCTTTAATATTTGTCAAAAACTGGACGAGAAAAGCATAATGATAATTGTGAATGCAGACACTCAGTCGCTCAGTAGCAATTGTTAGTGCTTGCCTATCAACTCTCAATCACATATTCATTCACTCACAATAGTTCCGACCATTTACAAAAGCAAAAGCACTTGAGCTTGCAGACACACATGTATTTTGATCAACTATATTGTCTTTTCCACATTGCAAGAGTATTTGGTCCCTATCAATACAAGAAATAAGGTTTTACTCGGCAAAATAAGCGCGTTGGGTAACATAAAGTTCTCGTCGGGTAAAATTGTAAAAACAAAACCCGATGGACCACCGTCAGGCAGCCGCGGCCAGGGTCGCTTTCGTTGGGCCATATGTTTTAACGATGAACTATCAATTATCGTCGGGTAACAACGATATAACTCAAAGCAACGTTCGTCAGTGAATATTCGTCGGGTAACATTTGGTCAACAAACTACGCCCAACGAATATTACTTAGTTTGCTCTGATACCCAAATTGACCAGACCTTTTTAGAAATCACTTTGATATCCGTGTAAGGTCCCGTTCATGTCTGACAACCAAATCAAAGTTTTAGAATTACCCTTATGATCTTACAATATAATATGAGAATCTATTAGACAAGGGATGCACACCATCCATCTCGATAACATTGTCTCGTTATATATATGAGCCCAAAATGTTTTGTCTTCCTGGGGTCACGGTTCATACCAATCCACTGATCCTAAAGAATAGTTTAACTCGATATCCCAACTCTCTCCAAATCTCATGTTTGTTCATCGTTCTTCCTATGGCAAGAACGTCATGTTCAATATGACAACAAATTCACATATAAATATATATATATATATATATATATATTTTTAAAAGATAATCCCATTAACATTTCACAAAAATTTGAAAGGATGAAAATGGATTCCCTTTGGAAGGAATAATTTGGCTCCCGCCTCCCGGTCCACAGGAGCATAATGATAATAGTGACGAGGCTCACTAGCTAGCTAGTGCTTTGTACTTTCTTCTCAACACTTTCAAAGTCAATCACATATTCATTCACACTAGCTAGAAGCTACCAATTACTAAAGCAAAAGCACTTTAGCACTTGCAGACACAAGTCTCTTCACCTATGTCTATTTTCCCATTCTGTAATATAGTGAAGTGGAGGCGTATGTTGCCTATTTCGTCCCAAACAGCATTCCTATAATGCTATATATAATTAAAGACATTTTACTTCAACTTCTCCAAAAAAATCCAAAATCATCACTTCACTGGTGTAATTTAAAATTTATTTGAGTGGGGTCTTTTTTAAATACTTAAAAAATTAATGTAATTTAACTCATCAAAATATATGTCAAATTAACCAAATGCTACTGATTTATTACAACCATATGCAGTTATCTTTGACGGATTCTCAGTTTGAAATCGTTTCGTTGTATGCTCAAAATAAATTATAATTGAAGTATTAATTTTAAACAAAATATATATTCGTAAAATTTTGAAAATTAAAAAAAAATTAACTATTATATGAACTATGTACTTTAATATCAAAATATCATTATGATTTTTATAAATCATATATGATAATGATATATATGTGCATTAAGAAGCCTGAAATTGTATTTTCAAATTGAATGTAAATTCCAAAATATATAATTAATTATAATTATATATTAATTCTTACTTATTAATATAAAAAATTAATTAATGATAATATATTTATACATATATTACATTGGAAAAATATATAATTTTGCGAGGATTGAGGTAGGCCTCGTCATTGGGCCGGGTCGGGCAAGCCCGGCCCAAAATTTTTGGGCTTGGGCCAGGCCTATTTCATAATTTAAAAAATACCGGGCCAGGTCGGGCGGGCTTGATCATAAATATGAAAGCCCATGCCCTTTGTCGGGCCGGGTTTGGGCCGGGCTTTTATCGGGCTTTACGGGTCTGGCCTACTAAGCCCACTTGGGCCGGGCCTACTAAGCCCATTTGTACCTACCTAATTGTAAAAATAAAAATAAAAATAAAAATGAGTTGAGCTTAAATATTATTATCGAATATTGAAATAAGCTAATGAGGGGTACTATTAGATTTGGAGAATAGACTTAACTTTTCGACCATAAAGCCGAGATAGGATAAGGAGGTCGATAAGAGAGTTAGAGACCTAGTGAGTTTTTTTGAATTTAGGGTTAGGGTTTGGTTTGGGCATTGAGCTTTTAAATGACACTAGGTTGAGATTTGGTTGGAGTTTTGGATTTTGGTTATGATAGTAGTAACAAGATTGGACTGGGTATCAATTCTTAATTTATAATTATTTTATATTTTCGGGTTTATGGGTCGGGTTTACCTGGGCGGGTCGGGCTGGGCTTACCGAGTTTTATCGGGCTCGGGCATAGCGGGCTTGAATACCCTAAGCCCAAGTCCAGCCCGTCAACATACGGGCCGAGTCGGGCTTTTTGTCATCGGACCTATCGGGTATCCATAAGTCCGTGGGCTTCTAGGCCAAATAATGAGGGCTAGATTGAGGACCTCTCCGGACTCATAGTGGCTCCGCCAATGTGACACTCCATATGAGACCTATAGCGTACCTCATTTCTGCCGATTATATGTAATAACTAGAAAAGAAAATATTAAAATATCCCAGCCCCACACACATATATATATATATATATATATCATGGATAATATATATGGTATGATTTTGTGTAGGGCATTGTGTTGTGAATTATTGACTTATGCTGTGGGACAGGAAATAATGTTGAATTGATCCACATGAAATCGTATTTTTGACATGCGTCATGTTACACTCATGAGTCATGGCCCATGCGCAATGTTTTCCACTTGGGAGCCTCTCCTGACCAGTAATGAAATATGTTTTGGATGAGATTTAACATTAGGGTGTAGAAAATTTTAGCGAGGGGGGTTAAGGGTGTTTAGGTAGGAGTGCTAGTGAAAGAACTTATAACGTAGAGCTTAGGATTTAATTCTTGAATTTTAGGCACAAATTCAAGAACTAAATCCTAAACTTTAATCAATTAACATAATATTTAAATATAGGGTAGTAAAAAAAATTCAAATTTGAAGTTTAAAAGTAATTGAAGAATTCTTGTTTTTAGTTATCTTGTTTTAAGTTGGATTATCTTTACATTACTCTGTAAAATAAAATAAAAAGTGTAAAAGAAAGAAGATTATAAGTGGCAATAAAGTTTCCATAAAATAGAAAGAAAAAAAAAAACTACTAAAATTAAAAGCTTAAAGGATCAACTTTCTTATTTGAGTAATTATTATAGTAGTTAGGAATTGGAAAGATTCAAAAATTTGGTTTGTGAAATTTTGAATAAATATTTATGTTGTTAAAGACTCATTAATGGATAGCTTAAAAAAGTCATCATACATTTCTTCGAAAGTGATAAAGAATATAAAAAAAAGTTGAAGTAAAGGATGGCGTTTTAATTCCTCCAATATTTCTACTATCATCCTTAGGAGTTAAAAGCTTCTTCTTTCTACCTTGTGGGTCTTGATAACCGACAAGCTTGGGTAGTGTAATTTATTTAATTTGGATTTTTGTTTAGTTTTTATAATCTGGGTTTATTTTCCTTAAAAAATCCATTAACTCTATGAGTTTACTGTGTAGTATGTCTCTTTTGTGGATGTAGTTTAATAGGGAGTTTTGGTAAATTGCTGTGAGAAAGAGATTGATGTGGGGAAGTTTTAGTGAAATTTACCCTCCCTTTAGTCAGTGTCTCGATAATGCGGCAAGCCATAATTCTGTTTAATCATATGGAGTGTTTGGTTGTTGATGAAATCTTGATTTACAAGCTAAGTGTCAAAATAATGTTGTTTGGATTGAGAAAGCGTGACTTTGGCTGGAGTCTATCATCACCAAAAGTGTAACCAATTCTATTTATGATTAATACAATATTTCTTTTATGATAAAAAAATATATATATATGGACTATTTGAGTTGATAAGGTAATGAAAATATTGCTAGGTTAAAAGTGAAGCTACAAACATGTTACTTATTAGTATTAAATACAATTTCGATTACCACGTGCAATAAGAAAATAGAGTTATAGCAATCATTGGAAAGGTCACTACAGATATAAGATTTAGTCAATTACTAAAGATATAAGATTTGGTCACCACACTCATCCAAAAATACAAGTATATACGTGGTTCACCCAAATCAGGCTACATCTACGGTGTTATCTCATTCTCAGTAGTTTAATAATGTTTGCGTACATGATACAATAAGCTTAGAACTTTTAGAGAGAGAGGTAAGAGCTCTAAAATCTAGAGAGAGATTTCTCTAGTGAGAGAGTGGACATCCTAAAATGAGGGTAGTAGTGTTGTTTATATAGGCAATATTAGGTCATAATGGTGGGACTCAAGTATGGGCTTTAGTGATGGGTCTTAATGAAGAGCCTTGTTAGTGGGCATTAAAGATGGGCCTTTTGTGATCTTCGAAGTCTTATTCTATATGGGCGTGTTGCTTGGTCAGATGTACTGTCGAAAAATCCCCAAGTTCTTGACCAAGGTGAACTACCTCAGTTGAGGACTTCTCAAGAAAATGCACTGACTGAGAAACTCTTTTTTTATCTGTTGTTCCACTTGATGTACTATCATTAGTCCCCAAAGTCCTCAGTCGAGATAGGATACTGAGAGGAAAACTCCTTTGTAGTTTGTTGTACGTCTGAGTCATTGATTTTAAAGTGAATGTGCTATGGAAGTCCCCGGTGAGTACGATCTCGTGTAGGAGCTTGAATGCCTTCGAGTGATTTTTTTTTCTGTATGTGTTAGTTGGCATGTTAGCTAAGTTTAGCTTTGACTATGGGCTCAATGTTGTGTTTGAGTGGCTCGATAATGTCTTGAGTATAGGTTGAATGACAGAACCCGTCCCAAATCCCTCGGGATTAACGTGAGGCGTGCCTACTCCCGTCTGACACGAAGTGTCAGACCAGGGATGATTCTGTCTTTAGCCCAACCGGGACTACCAGAGAGCGCCAGGATCCGGATGAGTGTGATGTCTCGATCTCTGCTACAGCCCGCATCCGCAATCAAGCTGAAGGGCATTCAAAACATCAAAATTCGTGAGTGGACAAAACAAATATTTTAATAAAAACATTTCACAAAAAGACATTTATGCCCTTCGCTAAAAAGCATGTATGATAGGACCGCCCCTGGAAAGGGAATTGATAACCGTGCCCGGTCCTGCTCCCGTCTGGCAAGACGACTAAAATGCCAAAGTTACCCTCACTACTTGCTAAACCAGGGATAGCCACTCGTACTTACTCATGCCTCCGCCCCTCGAACAGCCTCGATCAACGCGCCACGATCTAGAGGGTCAATAAAAACTAAAAGGTGTGAGTGGACAAAAATAAATCAATTTATAAAAAAGTTACGGAAAGACGTTTTTACCCTCCACGTAAAACCAATGCATGCATACAAAAATCGTTTCGCAATCCGTTACATTTTCAACATAAGAAATCCGTGTATGAAAATCAAAAACATTTTCCTTTACTTAATTTTTGGGTCTTATCTCGCAATCATAAACACAGCGCCTCAGCCCAGAACCACGAAGTCAAAATCCAGGTGCACAACATAATACCACAAAGTCAAAATCCAGGTGCACAACATAATCCAGATCCATCAACCATATGAACCGGGCCACTGCCCAACACATCCGAACATCAGAAATTAACAATGAATCACAATCAATCAGTTTGCTAGATATCAGGTGCGCCCGAGTCTTAAAACTCAAAACCATGCGCATAATCAGGCCTTCCCGGGATATCAACGAGTTTTTAAACTCAAAACATAATCAATAGGCCTCGGGGGTATCACAATAACCGAGTCTTTAAACTCACGACTCTTTAAACTCATTAAGGGCCCTCCCCCGTCATCAATTAATCGAGTCTTTAAACTCAAAACGTGCTTCAGCAATAGCACTGGGTCTTTAAACCCAAAAAAATTTCAAGCGGGTCTTTAAACCCCAAAAATTTGTCAATCACAACAACGTGGGATCCATCCCAAAATCACATTTCGTCATAACAGGACTCATGGTCCGAATTTCCACATTCAAATCCCCAAATCTTACTTCACATAACATATTCAAATCATCATTAAACACGGGCCATGTATAATCATACCAAATCACTTTATTAAATCCTTTTCCATTCCCGAACTCAAGTTCACAATAATGATTCCGTAAGCCGGCATCCGGAAGCATCATTCCGAACTCAAACCAAGAATCCGTTTTCAAACTTCCGAAACCGAAATCTGGTTCATCAAAAATTACTTTTATGCCCCGAGCACCAAGCCCGAAATCACCTTTTTCAAAATCCATTTTAAATCCTTGAAAACACCTCATATATCAAATCTCAAGGTCAAGACATCAAAACCACAATCATAATCACCAAAATCACAGTCAAATCACAACATAATCGAAATCTCGTAAAACGTGCAAATCCGTGTCATTCTCGAAATACGTATCAAAACCGTAAACCATACCCACAACCGAAATCAAAACATCTTAAGAACATGATACGCACAAAGCATATAAAATCATTCGTTAAATCATCATCCAAAACATATGGAAAACCATATCTCGAAATACGTGCAATTTCGTGTGCATATAAAAAATATGTATAAATACGGGAATCGAAATCATCACAGTTCATCATCATAATCATAGAAATCATAGAAGTATTTATGCATGCATTAAATTTTGAAAGCAACGTCCACTCACACACCGTACTTAAGGCTCGGTTTCGCGCCGCACGCGTTCCCGTAATTTCCGGCATTTTCCAGAAAACTCGAATCCTGTCCGAAAACACATTCCAGGGTCACTAAGGTCCCAAATAACAACATACTAATTTCCCATAATTTTTCGGGAATTTATCGGTAATTAAAAATGTAACATAGACCTTCGGACCCTCGAAACAACATCGAAACGGTGTCCGATAATTCCGAAACCAACGCTAAAACGTTCGTTACAATGTGTAGGACAAAAGTCATGTTGGACTTACCTCGAAAATTGAGCCCACGCACCACCACAAGCGGCTACGCGTGAAAGCCACGCGCCTGCTACAGTACGGTGCACAGTCGTCGTCCTTACCCGGATGACTGGTAAACGGGTCCGGTTGCCCGCGACTCAACCCGGTCCAATCTCCTGCAAATACAGCCTAAATCCTTCAATTTTTCCATCGAAAAGCTTCCATTGTAGGTCAATTTAAGTTCTCCGTTATTAAACTCACACATCAAGCCCCAAATCGATCATTTCCCTTACGATCAATCAAACGGGTCGAGCTTTGAAACTCACTCGAATCAACTCCGTTTTCAAATTAATTTAAACAGAAGCTTCCTAGGATCTAAACGAACATTAAACCATGACCAATTTCAGGAACACTTACCCGTAGGTGATCGTCCTCAAGCCTGAAAATTTCCAGAAACTGGAACTCCAGTTCTAGGCCCAACTGTGATCAACTGCCATCAATTTTCGTGTAGTTGGAATCGAAATGAATCCAGGAGACCATCTCCAGTCTCAGTTTAGCTCATTTCCCCTCGCAAATCAAATTGAGAAATTTCCCTCCAACTTCGAGTTTTTTTTTTTCCAGAACTGTTTTCTCCCTCATTTCTCTGTTTCTCCTACTCAGAAAGGCTCTCCAAGACTTCCCAAAGTCTACTAAACCCTCTGTTTTCACACTGAGCAACCCAACAGCCCGTGGGAATTTCCCAGACTTACTGTAACTCTGTTTCCCGCAAAGGACCCAAAACCCATTACCTGTGCTCTATTCGTTCCGTTCAACACCACCACCACTCAGTTTCAAGTCCCAATTCCACCCCACTCTTGTCTGCCCGTGCTCAGATCAAGCCACACACTGCATAAACAAATCAACTCGTGCACACCCTCATGGCCACACTCTGTTTCTCGTCAATTTTAAATCATCAGCACAGTACCCGTGTTAAGCTCAAACACTCAATTGCATAAACAAATCCATTAGTGCACTGCCCAACCAGCCACTAATCCTTCCTTAGTTAAATAATTCCTTCAGCCCATACTTTGTTTTTTTCTAATCCAAAACACCCACTCATGGCTGAAATCAATCTGCACCCATGAAATTACCATTTTGCCCTTCCTTCACAAAATTACCAAAATGCCCCTCATGCAATCTAGACCCGTAACTTGGTCATTCGAACTCCGATTGACGCGTGCCGCCTGCCTACGTACTCAGGGCATCGAGACCATCCTAACGGTCTCGGCCCTCGGCCATTGGACCTCCCGATCGAAAAGTCAACATTTTCCCCTTTTTCGTCCAAATTACGAAAATGCCCTTGGACTTCCAAACGTCATAACTTTCACCTCGAATGTCGGAATCGATCGTGCCACCTGTCTATGAACTCGTGACGTCCCAAACTACGTCATGGTCATCTGTCAAAGTTCTTTTGATCGTCCGAATTAAAAGTCAACGTTTTACCCACGACTAGGGGCAAAACGGTCATTTTGCATCGTTCGTCCGATTTCGCCCAACTAATCACCGATTGACCCCGTTAATCATGATTAGTTACTAATCTAATCTCGGATTCCCGGACGGGTCATTACAATGTATGCATTCGAAAACCGTTTATTAAAACGTTCACAAAACCATTAGGGCCTTAGCCCAAAAATCGTAATTCAATATGTAACGACCGGCCCGAAAATCGGGATTAGATTAGTGGTTAATGACGGATTAGTAAAGTTAATCGGTGATTAGTTGGACGATTTCAGACAGATAGTGCAAAATGACGATTTTGCCCCTAGAATGGGTAAAAATATTGACTTTTCTTTCGGACGGTCAAATGGACTTTGACTGATGACCGTGACATAGTTCAGGACGTCACGAGTTCATATACAGGTGGCACGTCCGATTCCGACATCCGAGAAAAAGTTATGACGTTCGAAAGTTCAAGGGTAATTTGGTAATTAGTTTAAAAAGGGGCAATTTTTTTACTTTTCAAACGACATGGAATTTTCACGCATTTCGAGGACCGTTAGATAGATCTTGATCTCCAGAATACAACGACAGACAGCATGTGTCGATTGGAGTTCAGACGTTAAAGTTACGGGTCTAGGAACTTGAGGGGCAAAATGGTAATTTGTGCAGCAAGGGACATTCTGGACATTTCCTGCATTGGGATTTGTGCCCACTCAGAGGTGGACATTTGGCTATTGTTGGAATGGTTGCCCACAGGGACTTTGACGCGTGGCAGGGTCTGGATGGCTGTAGAAGCCTCATCACCGTCTTCCTTGTTTTTAAATTTTGGATGCACGATCAAATAGAGAGGAAAAACAGAGGATGAGTGTGGCCGCGAGTCTGAGTGCATTTCAAATTGTTCAAATGGCCTCAGTTGCCCTTGGTTTGTGAAGCAAAGTGAGAAAGGAAGATGAGAGGAACATGGTGGTGACCACGAAGGCCCACGACGGCGTGTGGCGGTGAAGGAATCGGGAAAAACCCGTGAGTCCCCTGGTTGCAATTCAAAATTAGGAACTTTGATTTAGGGGTTGAGGTTCGAATTGATTGATTGAGGAAGGTTTCTGAGGTTTGTGAGGAGGCCAGGAAGGTTTCGAATTGATTGATTGAGGTTCGAATTAATTGATTGATTTTTTGAGGTAGGTTTCTGGGACCTGTGGGTTATGGGATCACTCGGCGTCGCTACCCCCTGCCGATCCGCAAGGATCCAGCCCCGAGTAGGCCCCAAATTCAATCGACTCGACACCAACGCCGGACTGCTAGGCTCCAACGAGTAGGACGACCCAGTCTCGATGTCGCATGAGCTCAGTACCTCAGGGGAGATTGCTCGGTGTCAACTCTCCGTACCGATCAACAAGTCCCGAGCCCGCGACGTGCAAGCCTAGCATGACAATATAGGAGGTGGAGTTTTGACCCTTTTACCGATGATGACAACGAAGGGCCATTCGACGACGGGCCATTCGACAACTCGTCACCGAGACCCTCCAGGATTTTCGGTTCAGATGCCCTAGCAATCTTTTGGTGAGTTTCTACCTAATCCCACTCAGACTTCTCGGCCTTGAGGCCCAGGACACCATTTCGACGAGAGCCCACGAGACCCTCTAAGGTTCTCGATCCAGATGCCTTAGCAACCCTTCATTGAGTTTCTACTGAATCCCACTCAAACTTCTCGGCCTCGAGGCCCAAGTTGCCATTTTGGCGAGTGCCCACCGAGCTCCACAGGCTTCTCAACCCTGATACCAATACCGGCCACTTTGGAAGTCCATCCACCAAGCATCCAAGCTTCAACAAGGTACACCACAACTCGGCATCGGCTCTAACACCGAGCGGCCAAGATAACTCGGCTGTCCAATTAACCTTTAGCCCACCGAGTGGCCAACAAACAAAGAAAAAAAGGCCCCAAACCTTATGAGCCATCAACCTACCGAGTGGCCACCAATTTGTTTTTGGGCTCATACACTCGGCCTATTCAGTTTGGGGCCTTACATCTCGGCATTGGAACGACCCACCAAGCGGCCAAGCCAACTCGGCCCACAAAAAAAAAAAACAAAAGACAAACAAAAATACCCTAGTTTAGTTTTGGGCTGATGCATTCTGCTGCATTTTGGCTCATTGAGCTATCTCCAACAGCCCACCGAGCGAGCCAGCAAAAAAAAAAACCAAGAACACCCAAACTTGCTTTGGGCTTATGCATTTGGCCTATTCAATCTCCAATTTGATTACCAATTTGGTGTCTTACATATTGGTCTATAAACAAAACCTAACATGGCACGATGTTCATCACACATTATAGAATGGGCTCTTCTCTTCCGATACAATTTGGGCACATTGCCACTATGTCATGATGAATTGGATGAGTGGCCTACCACACTCGGGCGACCAAGACGACTCATCCACCACTACTTCTCAGAATGTACACCCTCTGAATGAGTTTTACTCTGCTCTTCCACTACAATTTGGATGCACTACCACTCTATCATGACGAATTAGATGAACGGCCTACCACAATCGGCAGACCAAGAGTACTCATCCATCACAACTCTATCTCAGTATGACCACCATCTAAATAGATTATGCTCTTCTGTTCCACGAAAACTTGGGTATATTGCTACTTTATCATGACGAATTAGATGAGCGGCCTACCACACACATCCTAAAACACTTGACCTATGTGACGACCCATCCCAAATTAGCGGGATTAATTAAGAATTAATGACGGATTAGTGAGGCTAATCGGGGATTAGACGAGGATTAACGAACGAGCAAGGTGAAATGATGATTTTGCCCCTAGAATGGGTGAATCGTTGACTTTTCATTCAGGTGGTCAAATGGACTTTGGCCCATGACTGTGACATAGTTTGGGACGTCACGAGTTCATAGACAGGTGGCATGCTCGATTTCGATGTTCGTGGAAGAAGTTATGATTTTCGGAAGTTCGGGGGCATTTTGGTAATTTAGTCAAAAAGGAGTAAATCGTTGACTTTTGACTCGTAAGGTCCGATGGATGAGGGCCAAGGACCGTTACGTAGATCAGGACGATACGAATCCATAGATAGGCAGCACGTCGAATTCGGACGTTCGACGAAAAAGTTATGGTTCACGGAAGTTCCGTGGCACTATTGCACGAAGTTCGAGACCGATTGACATTTTTCATTATTGTGGGCAAGATATTTTCCCCAGCAACCAATGGATGAGTGACAAGTCCACTGGCCACCATTCCACATACATGCATAATTCCCCTCCCTCATTCACACGGTTCTCCCGATCTCACTAAACCCGATCACCCCTCACCACACACCACCCCAACCCTCATCTGTCTTCATTGCTTCTTGAGTGAGGAACTGAGTGAGAGAGTGACTGGGAGGCAGCGGCAGGACGCACAACCGCCGTAGACGGTTGAGGGCCCCTGCGTACGGTAAGCCTGGTTATGCCCATTTTATATGATTTTCGATTTCAAACATTAGAGACAGTTTTGGGTAATTAGGATGGGTTTATTATGATGTTAGGAAGGTTTTAGGATGAGTTTGGATGACGGTTGACGGCTGTGAAACCCAGGGGAGATTTTGGAAGATTGAACCGTGAAGGGGAGTTTGACACAGTCGGGTTTCAAGCGGTTTTCTTTGGATTTGATGATAGGAATGGATAGGGAATGATGAATTACGAAGTGTAGGCTTGGATTGGATCGAAATCGGGCTAGAAATAAGAGAGGAATGAAGTGAGCTGGTCACACCGGTCGGACCAGATCGGATTGCAGAAATAAACCTGACCAGCTGGTTCGCGGGAGGTTGAAGGTGACTACACAGTAGGCGCGTGAGGCCCACGCGGAGTGCACTCTTGGGGCACGTGAGGGTGCGTGAGTCTTCCTTTGGGGAAGTATCCAAAATGTAATTTCATCTATTCGATGTAACGAACATTTTGGGACTAGTTTCGTGTCAATCGGACATCGTTTCGATATAGTTCTGGCTATCCGAAGGTTTAGGTTCGCGTTTAAAAATAGTTAGAAATTCCAGAAAATTACGGGGCTTTAGTGAGGGGTTATATAAGTAGTTAGTAACCCTCTAAATTAATTTGGACAAGTTCGGGAATCTAGGAGGCGACGATTGACCTGGGAAGACATTGGCACACGTAACTAGGCGCGGCTTCGGACGGTCTGTGAGTGGACTTGTTTTATGAATTTGATGCATGCAAAAATGTTTTATAAGTGTTTTAATATATGTTTTGTGATGCCATGAGTGCATTTGTTTGTGGTAGCTTAGGATCGATATATTTGCACGTTTTTTGAGGTTATCGGCTTTATGGCGTACCTTTACGTACTGTATTTTCAATGATGGTTTAATGAATAGATTTTGGATTTAGAAATATGAAATCGGGCACGAGGCCCATTTGATTTACAAACTGTCGGTCTTGGAGTCCATTTGATTTGACGAGGAATCGGACTGAGGGTCCATTTGAGATATATGGTCAGACCGAGGGTCCCGTTGGTTTATGATTCGGGCTTGAGGCCCATTTGGTTGTAATATCGGGCTAGAGGCCCATTTGACTGTAGTATCGGGCTTGAGGCCCTATTGGTTGAGAATTCGGGCATGAGACCCAGTTGAACTGTGGATTTAGTGTAACGACCCGTCCCGAATTCCAGGATTAGATTAGTGACTAATCACGATTAGTGAGGCTAATTCGTGATTAGTTCGGCGAAATCGGACGAACGACGCAAAATGACCGTTTTACCCCTGGGCGTGGGCAAAACATTGACTTTTCATTCGGACGGTCAAATGGACTTTGGCCGATGACCGTAACGTAGTTCGTGACGTCACGAGTTCATAGACATGTGGCATGTTCAATTCCGACATTCGAGGAAGAAGTTATGACGTTCGGAAGTTCAGGGGCAATTTGGTAATTTTGGTTAAAAGGAATAAAATGTTGACTTTTGGACTGGGAGGTCCAATGGCCGAGGGCCAAGGACCTTTACGTAGATCGGGATAATACGAATCCGTAGGCAGGCGGCACGTCGAATTCGGACGTTCGACGACGAAGTTACGGTTCAAGGATGTTTCGGGGAACTATTGCACGTTTTACGAAACCACTTAACTTTTGGATTCTAGTGGGCCCCAGATATTTAGTTCCTACCCAATGGATGAGTGACAAGTGTCACCCATCCACTGGCCACCCCTTAACATACATGCATCGATCATTCTATTCATCCAAACAAACCTAACCCGATCTCACTTCCACCCAAACCAATCCAATCCAAACCCCATTTGATCATGCCTGAGGACCTAGAGAGTGAGAGAAGGACTGAGAACAGCTACAGGAGGCTGGAACCTCCGTGGACGGCGGCGTGGAGGAGGCACAACCCGGGAGGTACTCGGTTTAACCCATTTTCATTTTCTTTTGATTTTGCACGTTAAGGTTGATTCTAGATGATTAGGTTGAGCTTAGGGAACTATTAGGAAGTTTTTAAGATGTTTTTGAGGTGGTTTACTGTAACGACCCGTCCCAAATTCCTAGATTAGATTAGTGACTAATCATGATTAGTGAGGTTAATCCGTGATTAGTTGGGCGAAATCGGACGAACAATGCGAAATGACCGTTTTGCCCCTATTCGGGGAAAAACATTGACTTTTCATTCTGGGGGTCAAATGGACTTTGACCGATGATCGTGACGTAGTTTAGGACGTCACGAGTTCATAGACAGGTGGAACGTTCAATTCCGACGTTCGTGGAGGAAGTTATGATGTTCGGAAGTTTAAGGGCATTTTGGTAATTTTGGATAAAAGGGGTCAAATGTTGACTTTTTGACCGGGAGGTTCGATGGCCGAGGGCTGAAGTCCGTTACGTAGACAAGGACGATACGAATCCGTAGACAGGCGGCACTTCGAATTCGGATGTTCGACTGCGAAGTTACGGTTCACGGAAGTTCCAAATTACTATTCATAATGACACGTTTTACGAGACAAAAAGTCCAGTTTTGTCTCTAGTGGGCCCAAATTTTTAGATAGCCTATGGATGAGTGACAAGTGTCACCCATCCACTAGCCAACGTCACACATACATGCATATCATCCCTTGCATTTTGTATCAATCATTCCCATTTTCAACCCAAAAACCCACCCGATCTCATTTCTCTCATTCCCGTGCAACCCAAACCCATCCAAATTTCACCCAAGACTAGGACAGAGGACCAGGAGGCTGAGGGAGTTGAGGTGGCCGGCCTGGATGGCCAGGGCCGCCGTGCACGGCGGCTGGAAGGGAGGAAACCCGCAAGGTACCCGGTTATACCATTTTAATCCATTTTCCATTTTTATTGTTATGGTTCATTTTTAATGGTTCTAATGAGTCCATTAGGTTTCTGTGGGGTTGTTATGACGGTTTTGGTGGTGGTTGACGGCTGAGAAGCCGTGGGGAAGGAAATGGGAAATTAGGACCGTGAGGTCCATTTCGAACCAGGGGGTTTCGGGTGGTTTTTCTTAGTTTTAGGGATTGGGTTAGATAGGAAATGAGAAAAGAGGAATTTAGGGATTGAAATGGAGGAAAACGGACCGAAAATGAGGGAGTAGGAGGGCCGGACCGGTCACGCCGATCCAGTTGGACTGGACTGCACAGTCGAACCGGCCGGACCGGTCGGCTGAAGGTTAGGGGTGACACTGTAGCTAGGCGCGTGAAGCCCACGCGCAGCCACTTCAGACTGCACGTGCGGGCGCGTGCAGGATATTTTGGGCAAGGTTCCAACATGTAATTTCATCTATTCGATGTAACGAACATTTTGGAACTGGTTTCGAGTCAATCGGACATCGTTTCGATAGTTTTCAGGGTGTCGGAAGGTTTAGGTTAGGTTTTAAAAATAGTTAAAAGTTCGGGAAAATTACGGGGCTTTGATGGGAGGTTAATAAAGTAGTTAGTAACCTTCTATTAAAATTTTGACAGGTTCGGGAGTCCCGGTGATGGTGATCGGCTTGGGAGAGCCTACGACAAGCAAATCGAGGTGGCAGACGGTCTGTGAGTGGACCTTGTTTTCTAAATTGGTGCATGCATAAATTTTTATTATATGTTTTAAATACTTGTTTGTGATGCCTGAGTGCATTTGGATGTGTGGTTACGTATAGGCACGTATTTCGAGGTTTCGACCCTATACGGTGCCTATACGAGTTTGTATGTCTTTATTGGTCTAAATGAAAAGGTTTTGGATTTCTAAAAGGATAAACTCGGGTATGAGACCCACTTGGTTTTGTCTCGGGCATATGACGCTATTTACGACCTTCGGGTCTAAATCGTGGTCGCGACGGGTATCAACGATACGACGCTCGCCTCTGGATTGGGATGTGTTCCTACCGGAGAAGTCACGATGCACGATTCGTGGTCGAGCAGCCTGGGGAGGCTCGACTTCGGAGTGCTGACGGTTCAGGATATCGATCGGTGATGAGTGCACCATGATCTTGTGGTGGTCGCGTCGGTTGATACGTTCACGGCGACATACCAGGATTGAGGGCGGTCCTAGATGGATGGTTGCACGCATCACCATGATCGGAGTCGTGACTTACCCTTAGATATCGGGCCCGGTGCCCAGTTGAGTCATATGTTCGGGCACGAGACCCAGTTGTTTTACACTGATGATTTCGGGTCAGGGACCCTAGATGGATTTCCAAGTTCATGGCGGTTTATGGGAACCGGCATGAACTCTGGAAAGGTCATTGTAGTTCATGACGGTTTATAGGAACCGGCATGAACCTTTGTCAGGTCATTGTGGTGCATGACGGTTTATGGGAACCGGGCATGGATGTTATGGATCATGACGGTTCAAGGGAACCGGGCATGAACGTTTATGTTATGTATATATATGTATTCATATACCTTCCTTTACTTCTATTATCTCCTCCGGGGAGGGTCGTTGGCCTGGGTGGACCCCGGAGTAGTCACGGAGCACCGACTGAGTGGAGTCACCCCCCCAGTTGGGTTCCCTACTCTCAGGAAGGCTATGATTACTATTACCTCGGGTGGGGTCAGTGGTCTGCGGACATTGATCTTGACTTTGAGAAGACTCAGATTGAGACCTGAGTTGCACGCGCGTAGCTTTGGAAACCGTGACAGGATTGGTTGTGTAAATTATATGTATATGTGATGTATGCTATATATGATATATGATGTGTGTTTACACAGGTTTTGGGCAGTGGCCCGTGTGGTTGGTTTCTTATGATTTGGGCCGAGTCCCTTATGGATTTGGGCAGTGGCCCATATGGTCATTTTCATTATGGTTCTTTCAACCTTGGTTTTGGGCTTAGACCCACATATGGTTCTTTCGGTTAAATGGTTTTCGAATGCATGCATGCTTTTTAGTGAAGGGTACAAATGGCTTTCTTATAAATTGTTTTTATAAACTCTTGTTTTGTCCACTCACAGCTTTTAATGTTTTGACTGCCCTTCAAGTTGACATCGGATTTGGACTGCAGCAGAGACCGAGATATCACATGCCTCCTCCGGATCCTGGTGTACTCTGATAGCCCGGGAGGGCAAAGGTCGGAAATATCCCTTGTCTGACACTTCGTGTCAGACGGGAGCAGGGTCATCCCGCACTAATCCCGGGGGGATTGGGATGGGTCCTGTCATTTACCGGCTGAGGAGCCGTGGGAAGGAAGATGGGAAAAAATGGCCGTGAGGTTCAAATTGGAACCATGGATTTTAGTGGTTTTCTCTTAGGTTTGTTAATTGGAATAGATAGGAAATGAGAAAATAGGAATTTAGGGATTGGATTGGAATCAAACGGACGAAAAATGAGGATTGGAGAGGCCTGGACCGGTCACGCCGATCCAGTTACAGAACAGAATCGAATCGGCCAGTCTGGATCGGTTCGATCGTTGAGGAAGATAAATAGTGTAGCGACGCGTGAGCCCACGCGCAGGGCCCTTTGGACGGCGCGTGGTGGGTAATTTGGGGAAGTTTTCAACATGTGAAATCTTCTATTTGATGTAACGAATATTTTGGGACTGGTTTCGTGTCAATCGGACACCGTCTCGATAATGTTCGGGGCATCGGAAGGTTTCGGACCGGGATTAAAAATAGTTAAAAATTCCTGAAAATTACGGAGCTTTAGTGGGAGATTATTTAAGTAGTTAGTAACCTTCTATTACGATTTGGACAGGTTCGGGAGTCCCGGTGACGGTGATTGACTCGGGAGAGCCATATGGCACGCGTATCGAGGCGACATCTCAGACGGTTTGTGAGTGGACCTTGTTTTCTAAATTGGTGCATGCATAAATGTTTATTATATGTTTTAATACATGTTTTGTGATGCCATGAGTGCATTTGTGTGTGGTTACGTATTAGCACGAATTTCGAAGTTTCGGCCCTATACGGGTCCAATACGAGTTTGTATTTCCTTATTGGTTTAAACGAAATGGTTTTGGATTTCCAAATAGATAAACTCGGGTATAAGGCCCATTTGGTTTTATCTCGGGCATATGACCCTATTGATGGCCTTCGGGTTTAAATCGTGGTCGCGGCGAGTGCTATGTGCATAGCGACAGACGATACGACGCTCGTCTCCGGATTGGGATGTGTTCCTTCCGGAGAGGTCACGATGCACGATCTGTTGTCGGGTAGCCGATGGAGGCTCGACTTCGGAGTGCTGACGGTTCAGGATATCGATCGGTGATGAGTGCGCCATGATCTTGTGGTGGTCGCGTCAGTTGATTCGTTCACAGCGACATACTAGGATTGAGGGCGGTCCTGGATGGATGGTTACACACATCACTACGATCGGAGTCGTGACTGGCCCTTAGATATAGGGCACGATGCCCAGCTGATGTCATATGTTCGGGCACGAGGCCCAGTTACTTTACATTGATGATTTTGGGTCAGGGACCCTAAGTGGATTTCCAAGTTCATGACGGCTTATGGGAACCGGGCATGAACCCTGGAAAGGTTATTATGGTACATGAAGGTTCATGCGAACCGTTCATGAGTGATTTTGTTATATATATGTATGTATATTCATATACCTTCCTTTACTTGTACTATCAACTCCGGGGAGGGTCGTTGGCCTAGGTGGACCCTAGAGTAGTCACGGAGCACCGACTGAGTGGAGTCGCCCTCCAGTTGGGTTCCTTACTCTCAGGAAGGCATGGATCGTAACCTCAGGACGGGTCATTGGACTACGGTCATTGACCTTGGACTCTGAGAGACTTAGGTTTGAGACTCCGAGTAGCATGCGCGTAGCTTTGGAAACCTTGACAGGATTGGTTGTGTTAATTATATGTATATATGATATATGATATGTGATGTATATGATATATGATGTGTGATGTATACAGGTTTTGGGCTAATCCCACATGGACTTGGGCAGTGGCCCTTATGTTTGGTATCTTTATGGATTTGGGCAGTGGCCCGTGTATTCGGTTTCATTTACGATTTTGGGCTAAGGCCCTAATGAACGGTTTTTATAAATTGTTTTCGAATGCATGCATGCTTTTTAGTGAAGGGTGCAAATGTTTTCGTTAAAATGTTTTTATGAACACTTTGTTTTGTCCACTCACAGCTTTTAATGTTTTGACTGCCCTTCAGGTTGACAGCGGATGTGGATTGTAGTAGAGACCGAGATATCACATACCTCCTCCGGATCCTGGACTACTATGATAGCCCGAGAGGGCAAAGGTTGGAAATATCCCTTGTCTGACACTTCGTGTCAGACGGGAGCAAGGTCGTCCCGCATTAATCCCGGGGGGATTGAGATGGGTCCTGTCATTTAGACCGAGGCCTGTGAAATGGATTTGAATCGGATTCGAGGAATCCTATTGAGATGAATCGGGTATGAGACCTAGTTGGAAACATGTTTTGAGAAAGGAAATGATTTGAAAATATATTATACCCTCCATATGATTTATATGGTCTCCTCCAAACATGTTTTTGGTAATATTATATTATTTTACATGAGTTATGACGGTTTTCTGAAATGTTTTATACGTGTTTCGGAAAAAGGGATTTCGAATATTTAATACGCGCTTTTCAATTATCTGGTTATGCATGCGTGTTGTAAAACTGGAGGGCGAACCCCGATTTCCTTAAACTGTTTTCTGCAAACTTTTGTTTCGGTCCACTCACACTTTGTTGTTTTAACTACCCTCCAGGTCGTGGTACAAGTTCGGGGGATAGCGCCGAGGAAGAGGCAGAGGCATAAAGTTTTCCGTTGCGGAGTAGTTAGTTCACAAAGTAGGATTTGTTCTTTAACTTTTTTTGTAATAGTATTGCTCTGTGAAACTGTGGACTTGACGTCCAGTCGGTTGTATTTGTTTAATCTCCCTGGTCTGACAATGGGTGTGATGTAATATTATTTGGTTTTCCGGTCTTTTGGGTTCGATTGTCAGACGGGAGCAGGATGCTTCCCGATTATCGAGGCGATAATCGGGGTGGGTCTTGTCACCAACTAAGAGTATTCTATGATAATTACTGTAATTCTTAATTCTTCCTTCAAGATTAAACACTTCTTGTGATTCCTTTCGACTTCTCCCCTTGCCGTTCACGTCGGTAGCCTAATTTGTACGTCCCAATCCTTATGGAATCCAAATTCGGCACCAAACACTCGCACTGACCGTTCGCAACGCTTTAAGGTACCTGTCACCAATGCAGGTATAGCGTATCTCTTGGGCCGAGCCACTCGGGACCCTCTCTATCCTGCTCAGTGCCCATCGAACTCACATGACTACTACGCTAGGGCACGACTACCAACCTGGTCACCTCAACTCACTCGGACATCCTCCACATGTCCGCAAAAAATCCAATTCGCCTATCCGTTTAACACCGTTTATGCACATCCAAAAGGATGTCAATTCATCCTAATCCGATGTGCCACCAGATTACAGGGTCATAATAGGCTCCTGCTGTGATTTGCAGACAACTCTCTGTGTACTACCAAGTCTGACCCTCCGGTCACTAATCCTCACGACATTCCTTACATTGTCTATTCTTTCCGACCAACGAAAACTATTGTAATGGCCCATTCTATTTCTCACAATCCAATTTCTCCTTAAATAAGCGTACCTGAATCTCAGGAGGTATAGTCAACCAACCATCCCCATCACAATTCCCAAGAATCTACACTAGCCGACGAATCCTTCTAGTCGCGTAGTGGTAGTTCAATCATGAGCACATCACGACTGAGCTACCCTCAGCTCGTGGCTCGTCGTCTCCTCTCGTTAACGTCATCGCATCACCGCCACACAGAGTGCGAATCAAACCAATCCTAAGACCTCGCTCCTACCGAGCAAACACCACACATCTCAGTTACCTTACCAAGGTAGCGTGGCACACTGGCCAACGCCTGAAGCTCATCTTTTTCTATAATCGCACTCGGTCGTGACCGAGCCAACTCCTCAACCACTGCTCCTACCGTGCGTCACTCACGCAACCTCGTATCCTCGTCAAGACTGACGAATCACATCGTCACAATTGTCATGGCAACCTGTGTCAGGGCCCACCCCTAATCCCCCAGGATTAGGGACTAAACCCTCCTCCCGTCTGACTTACGCATGACACGAATGCAAGACTGACGTCTAACCCCCATGTGACACGTAAGTCGGACCAGGGATTCTAGAATCCAACCATCCGAACTACTATGGATCGCGGGTGTGATGTCTCTGTCTCTCTCGACCAACAGCCCGCACTGCAACAACCTGGAGGGTATCGAAAACACAAAAAGACTGTGAGTGGACAAAAAAAGTATAATTTAGAAAACAGTTCAATAAAACAATTACATTTATACCCTCCACGCAAAAACCAATGCATGCATATCAATTCAAGTCATGAAATCACTCATATCAAAAACCATCATTGAAAAACCATTTGAAAACCCGTATCATCCAGGCCTCAGCCTCAAATAACAATTCAACCTCAAATCCGGGAACTCAATCCCACAACTCGTCAAATCCACTTCATCCGGGCCATTGCCAAAAACATCAGAAAACCAGTGAAAAACATCAATCATACAAGTTTACTGGATCTCAAGTGCACCCGAGTCTTTAAACTCAAAACACAATGTGCAAATAGACAGGCCTTCCCGGGATATCCGAGTCTTTAAACTCAAAACACAATCACAGGCCTCGGGGGGTATCATATCCGAGTCTTTAAACTAAAAACATATACCGAGTCTTTAAACTCAAAACACATCAATCCAGGGCCCTCCCCCTGTCAATCAATCCGAGTCTTTAAACTCAAAACCAGATCCAGTGTGTTTTCTTTTCTTTTTCCTGGTCTTTAAACCCAAAACCATTTTCCATTCAATAAGTGAAAAAAAAACAGAAAATCCACAGTCGAATTCGCAACGATGATCCCGTAAGCCGGCATCCGGAACCATCGTCCCGAACCCAAATCCAGACTTCCTTTCCAAACCTTGAAAACCAAATCCAAAACATCCTTTCTAAAATCACAAGAGCTGGCTCCAAGCCCGAAATCATTTTTCCGAAATCCATTTTAAAACGTTGAAATCAAATCATCTTTCAAATCCCGAAATCAAAGCATTAAAACCAGGTTTAAATCACAACATCCATCAAAATCTCGTAAAATGTGAAATTCCGTAATTTCCTCGAAAAACGTGCAAAATCGTAAACCATCAAAATCATAATTCCAATCATAGAATAATGTATAGAAAACATATAAAAACATATATGCATGCATCAAGAGTTAGAAAGCAAAGTCCACTCACAGACCATTCCGACGTCGCCTCGATACGCGCGCACGTACGCCGTCCACGGCCATTCCGCTATCCTCGGCTTTCCCGAACCTGTACAAAGCCCATAACGAGGTTACTAACTACTTCACAAAAGTCCTACTCAAATCCCATAATTTTCCCGGACTTCTAAGCGTACTTTAAACAGGACCCTAAACCTTCGATCCCGCAGAACTAACCCGAAACAACGTCCGATCGTCCCGAAACTTGTCCCAAAAGATTCGTTACAATGAGTAGACTAAAAATCTAGTTGGATGTTTTCCCAGAAACCACCGCACGCGCCTCCACGCGCCGTCCAAAGTGGCTGCGCGTGAGACTCATGCGCCTCCCCACAGAGTCATCTTCAACCTCCGTCCAACCGGTCCAGACCGGCTCAGTCAAACCGAACTGGCGTGACCGGTTCTCCGCCGTCCGTCAGCCGTTTCTGCTTCTTTTTCCACCAGTAGCTTCGTCCCCTTCCTAGTAATCGATTCCCTTACTCAAAGCACAACAACACGACCTCGAAACCACCTCCCTCAAGTTCGAACTAAAACCCGTCCAAAACCCTGTTTCAGCTCCCAGCCCACCGTGAAATCCCCCGTCACGGTTTCGAACCCTAGAGCTTCCTAGGAACCTACTGAACCTAACTAGAACTTACAGACCCTTCGACCCAGTCCCAAAAGCCACGACTTTCAGTTTGAAATTAAACGGCAAAACAGAGCATATAGAGAAAATCGAGCAATTACCTGCGCTCAATCCACCACCGTGAGCTCCCCCGTGCCTAACCTGTCAAGCACAACTCCATCGTCCTCTGAGCACCACCACCAGCCACGCTTGATTGAAACACGGCAGCACCACCACCAAACTCCCTCTCTGTTCTCTGATTTTCCCACTCACCGCACACACCCACTTGACCTTCCTAACGTCCCCAGACACTCTCTTCCTCTCAAACACTTCTGGTCACACTCACTCACTCTCAAGAACTCACACTCTCTCTGCAATTTGATCAATTCCTCCCTCAATCTCACTCTCTGTTTTCTCCCTCGTGCACGACTCAAAGAACACGGCCCACTTTTAATTTTGCCCGTGCAACTTGTAGAAGCCTCTAGCCAACTGCCACCTGTCACAATCCTGTGGTCCAAATCCAAAAATATCCAATCCCTCCTGTACACTTGTCCTCATCGCCTTTGCACAAATCCTAAGGCACCAAAAAGACCAAAATGCCCCTGTGAGTCAAAATTACCATTTTGCCCTTAGCCGTTCTAGACCCGTAACTTACTCGTCCTACGTCTGAGGAAAGCATGCCATCTGTCGTTGAACTCAAGACGACGAGATCTACCTAACGGTCCTCGGTCTACGTGTAAAAACTCTGTCGTGTGAAAAGTCAACTTTTCCCCTTCTTTCAACCAAATTACGGTAAGGCCCTCAACCTTCCGAACATCATAACTTCCTCCTCGGATGTCGGAATCGGGCGTGCCACCTGTTTACGGACTCGTGACGTCCCAAAATACGTCACAGGCATCGGTCAAAACCCAATTGACCGCCCAAACTCAAAGTCAACATTTTGCCCAAACTAGGGGCAAAATTTTCATCGGCGCCTAATGTCCAAAGTAACCAACTAACCACTGATTAACTCAGTTAATCCGTCGCTAATCACTTTTCTAATCCCGAATCCCGGGACGGGTCGTTACAATCTACCCTCCTTAAAAGAATTTCGTCCCAAAATTCCACAGCTCGTACCTCAGGTGTGGGGTCTCCTACTCTATCTCAACCACTTCTCAACTTAACCTCTTACCCGAAACGATCTAGTCCTGCTTACTTACCCAAAAAGGAATTCTACCTACCAACTCACTACTTGTCTTCGCTTCCCTTGACTGCTCCGACCACCCTGTCGGAATAAATCAACAAAGTCCTAAAGGCACTCCTAGATTGTGGGTTCTCTTCAATAACCTCATATCGATCAGTTATAGTCACTTATTTCTCCTTCCCTTCCGTCATCCGTCAACGAAACTCACCATGGTCTCCAACCATGCCATCACAACGACTTAATCCATCTTAATACCCTCTCCTAACACTCCCTACGCTCAGCGTCACCAATTACTTTTCTACTTCGGAACACAACACAAGTTAAGAAGGGTTTACAAATCCTGGAATTTCAACCACGAGTTTTCCAACTCATCATCACCAGCCGTAGGCGATCCTCAACTTCTACGGATCACTACCTCGCTTTGAGTACGAATCCTGGTCCAGAGTCATCCACCAGGCACCCACTACCTCGACTGCACCTAGCAGCACCATTTCCGATCCAGCCGTAAGTCTGCCCAAACCACAAGGACTATGATACCACAAACCCCAACTCACGGTTTCCCTCAGGTACTTCTCATGACCATCCAGTAATCCCACAGGGTTTCTCAAATCATCCCCATCGTCCGGGTTATCTAAACCCTCAACTGCCACTAGTTCACTACAGCCTTACCACTAGGGTCGTCACGCCGACTAAGATCATCACTAGGGGGAAAAATCCCTCGAATCTCACAGTAGTTCCTAGACCCTGCCATCAAGGCATCCAGCTACTCATAGCCGCACAATTCCAAAATCAACCCAACTAACCAAAGGTCACCAATCCATCCGATCAACATCCAAACGCCATCCGGCCCAACCGACCACCATCAATCGGCCTCCTCGGCCTACGTATCTCACTAACTCAACGAGCTACTCTCAGGCCCCTCAGGCCGACCAACCTACTCATCCGTAGATCACCGGCCACCTTCCAGGTTACTTCTGCTAGCGTATCTCCGACCCTATGGTCCATCCATCAAGTAACACCAATACCTTCCGGCCCTAAGCCGACATACGTCTTACCTCGTACCACGTATCGAGCGACTAGGACCCTCAAACTGTAACGCCCCGGAAAATGCGAAAAATGAAAAGTTAGAAAATTTGAGGAAAATGACGATTTTGCCCCTGGAATTGGGCGAACGGTTGACTTTTTGTTCGAGCGGTTAAACGGACTTTGACCGATGATTGTGACGTAGTTCGGGACGTCACGAGTTCATAGACAGGCGGCATGCGTCAATCGGAGTCCGAACGAAAAAGTTATGGGTCTAGAACGAAGAGGGGCATTTCGGTAATTTGTTATGATAAGGGTAAAACAGTAATTTGTCTTTAATGGTAAAATGAATTAACTATACCTTAATATGGCTGATTCAGCCTAAGTGGATGAGGTTTAATTATTTTGTGACATCTGGCACTTACATTAGGTGGATTAGTGGCACTTAGTTACTTGTGTTTGAATAATTAAAGCAATTGGTTGTTTAATTAATACCTGGTTAATACTTGCCTATGAACAGAAAACACAGAGAACAAACAAAACCGTCCACCTTGTGTAGTTCAATTCGTCCAAATTGATTGATTACGATTCCATTGTTGAACTGAGATTGAACAGAGAGATTTATGCGAGGGAATTGAGTGGAAAATCGAAAAGAAAGGGGGCTGGGAAATCAGAAAATACCCGAAACCTTGAATTGATGATTTCGAATTGAATTTCTTGTTGGAGGCTTAATTGATGGAAATGAACGTTTGAGTGAGCTTACTGGACCTAAGACGAGTCGACTGGGATCAAATCCGAAGAGAATTGGCCATGAATTGCTCACGAACTGGACCCGCGACAGTTCAGACATACCCCGGCTGAGTTCAGGTAATTGGAAGTACGAATTCATGAAATTGGTTTGGAATTCGAGTTTAGAATAAGTAGAAGATACTTCCTGTGCAATCAATTGAACGAAATAGTGTGAAATGAGATGGAACCCGAATGAAGACCCGTCGGGTGTTCTTATTGAGTCGAGGGCATTGGGGCTTTGATTTCTTAAATTTAAGTTACAGACCCTTAATCCATATTAACTTGATGCTAATGAGTGAAAGAACGAAAAGAATTGGAGTCGAATTGGCTAGGAATGAATCGGGTTGAATCGCGGGTCATAAACTCCGTTTACCAGGTAAACGGGTAGAGAAGAGGACTGTTCATTGTCACTGTAGCACGGCGCGTGGACTCACGCGCAGCCGCTTGCGGCGGCGCGTGAGGACGCGTGACACGTTTTCTGAGGAAAGTTCCAACATGTGTTTTACTCTCTGTAATGTAACGGACATTTTAAAATTGGTTTCGAGTTGATCGGACACCGGATCGATAATGTTTCGAGAGTCCGACGATTTAAGATATATTTTAAAATAATATTTAAATCCCGAAAAAATTATGAGAAATTAATGTGATGTAAATTGAGTTGTTTATAACCCTGTATAATGATTTGGACAGGATTCGGGATTCCTGGCACGTATCGGAAATTACGAAAACGCGTGCAGCTCGGAAAGCGAGCAGGTTGGACGGTGTGTGAGTGGACTTTTGTTTTCTACCCTGAATGCATGCATATATATTTTCAATGCTTTATAATATGATTTGACATGATTTGGTATGATTGATGTTCCGATATGGTGAATTCCGGATTTTGGGGAATATTATATTATTTTAATCGGTAATGCTGGCACGTTTTTCGAGGAAATATGCAAATGATATTTTGGGCTAGGCCGGAGTCAAAATGATTTCAAAATGAATATTTTGATGAATTAATGAGTTAAGAATGATTTCTGGATTATTATAATGCTTTCTATGTGATTTTACGGAATTACGTATAAAGGGTATTTGGGCTTGAGTCCCGGTTGGTAATGATTTTGACTTGGTTTGAAGTCAAGGATTTGATTGACATGTTTTGGGATATGATCCCGGGATGGTTTTCACTGTGCTTGTGATTTTGAATACCCAGAAGGTCGAAGCTAGGGGTGTTCCCAGACGACCGAAGCTCGGGGATATGATATGATTGTGATTGTTCCCAGGCAGCCGGAACTCGGGGTGTTCCCAGACGGCTGGTACTCGGGGTGAGATACTTTCCCAGATAGCCGAGGCTTGGGGTGTTCCCAGACGGCTAATCCTCGGGGTGATGCGTGCCGGGGCAGTCGGAGCTCGGGGTGACTTCCCAGACGACTGAGGCACGGGTTATGGCCTACGCGTAGTGCCGGTGTGACAATGTGATGGTTTGTGCACTTGTGAATAGTGCGGATTGATTGATTGATTGATTAATTGATTGTTGACCTTGTGCATGGAACTGTTTGATGTTGATTACGTACTGGTATTGAGTACGAGTTTTGGTATGTATGGCCAGGTGATTATGTGTTCGTATGTTTTGGCCTGAGAGCCAGGAATTTGATTTGTTATGTGGTATGGCTGGAAGGCCAGTGTTGGTGTTTCATATGTTTTTCCCTATGCAAGCAGGCTTGATAAACTGGAGGGTAAATGATGTCTTTTATCAATGTGTTTTAATGAATATTATTTTTTCCACTCACACCTTTTCTGTTTTGATGACCCTCCAGGTCGTGGCACAACGTTCGGGGTTGATCTCGAGGCACAGGCATAAGCGGAAATCAGCGCAGCTATCCTTTGTCTGATAGGTGCTGAAGGTTCGTTTTGGGAATTCAGTTGACTTGTCAGACGGGAGCAGGACCGGGTACGGTTTTCGAGGTCCAGTTGGGACGGGTCCTGTCACAAACGCTGCAATCCTACCAACGCGTACATACGCCGTCCACGGCCATTCCGCTATCCTCGGCTTTCCCGAACCTGTCCAAAGCCCATAACGAGGTTACTAACTACTTCACAAAAGTCCTACTCAAATCCCATAATCTTCCCGGACTTCTAAGCATACTTTAAACGGGACCCTAAACCTTCGATCCCGCAGAACTAACCCGAAACAACGTCCGATCGTCCCGAAACTTGTCCCAAAAGATTCGTTACAATGAGTAGACTAAAAACCTAGTTGGACGTTTTCCCAGAAACCACCGCACGCGCCTCCACGAGCCGTCCAAAGTGGCTGCGCGTGGGCCTCACGCGCCTGCACACAGAGTCATCTTCAACCTCCGTCCAACCCGTCGAGACCGGCTCAGTCAAACCGAACCGGCGTGACCGGTTCTCCGCCGTCCGTCAGCCGTTTCTGCTTCTTTTTCCACCAGTAGCTTCGTCCCCTTCCTAGTAATCGATTCCCTTACTCAAAACACAACAACACGACCTCGAAACCACCTCCCTCAAGCTCGAACTAAAACCCGTCCAAAACTCTGTTTCAGCTCCCAGCCCACCGTGCAATCCCCCGTCACGGTTTCGAAACCTAGAGCTTCCTAGGAACCTACTAAACCTAACTAGCACTTACACACCCTTCGACCCATTACCAAAAGCCACGACTTTCAGTTTGAAATTAAACGGCAAAACAGAGCATATAGAGAAAATCGAGCAATTACCTGCGCTCAATCCACCACCGTGAGCTCCGCCGTGCCTAACCTGTCAAGCACAACTCCACCGTCCTCTGAGCACCACCACCAGCCACGCTTGATTGAAACACGGCAGCACCACCACCAAACTTCCTCTCTGTTCTCTGATTTTTCCACTCACCGCACACACCCACTTGACCTTCCAAACGTCCCAAGACACTCTCTTCCTCTCAAACACTTCTGGTCACACTCACTCACTCTCAAGAACTCACACTCTCTCTACAATTTGATCAATTCCTCCCTCAATCTCACTCTCTGTTTTCTCCCTCGTGCACGACTCAAAGAACACGGCCCACTTTTAATTTTGCCCGTGCAACTTGTAGAAGCCTCTAGCCAACTGCCACATGTCACAATCATGTGGTCCAAATCCAAAAATATCCAATCCCTCTTGTACACTTGTCCTCATCTCCTTTGCACAAATCCCAAGGCACCAAAAAGACCAAAATGCCTCTGTGAGTCAAAATTACCATTTTTCCCTTCGCCGTTCTAGACCCGTAACTTACTCGTCCTACGTCTGAGGAAAGAATGTCGTCTGTCGTTGAACTCATGAAGACGAGATCTACCTAACGGTCCTCGGTCTACGTGTAAAAACTTTGTCGTGTGAAAAGTCAACTTTTCCCCTTCTTTCAACCAAATTACGGTAAGGCCCTCAACCTTCCGAACATCATAACTTCCTCCTCGGATGTCGGAATCGGGCGTGCCACCTGTCTACGGACTCGTGACGTCCCAAACTACATCACAGTCATCGGTCAATGCCCAATTGACCGCCCAAACTCAAAGTCAACATTTTGCCTAAACTATGGGCAAAATCGTAATTCTGTGCCTAATGTCCAAAGTAACCAACTAACCACCGATTAACTCAGTTAATCCGTCGCTAATCACTTCGCTAAACCCGACTCCCTGGACGGGTCGTTACAACCTGAGCCTCTCCAACTTGATAAGACTAGACTGCGTCTATCCATAGCGGCGTCTGTCACAACCTCGTGCAGACCAACTTAGAAAACACTCTACAATAGAGACTCCAACACTGCGCGGTCCACTCACCGCCGGTACTAACTGCTCAACACACAACATCCACCAATCGGTCCACCTCAGGATCCGATCGACAAGTACCACACTCCTGGTAACTTGTTCAATCAATTGCGAACTAGGGTTACCACAAACCCGGCTGCTCGCTGTAGCACAACCAACCTGAACGATCCCTCGCCTCAACTCCAAAGGATTGTCGTACCCCAATACTGGTGCCCAACCAACCAGTGACCACACTGTGAGGATCTCATCCTCTCGTAACTCTACGGTTCACAGCCGCTGGCCTCCGCAAGAACATGGCCATACTTCGTGCCTAACACTACACAACGGCTACACGTCGCAATCGAATCCTATCGCGTCACACCACAACTACTCCATACAACTCCTGCCAATCAACATCCTGGTGGGATTTGACATACTGAAACATGGAAACACATGACAAATAGAATCACATGTTCCTATTCCCAACCGTCGTGACTGTAGTCGTATAGGGTCATCATATAGTGGGCGACCCTGACCTCTGACCACCACTAGTATTAATCTGTACATCCTCTATCCGACACGACCCTACCCTCGAGCCATCACGACTCTCAAGTTGTCATACTGTGTCTACCGATCCACTGGATCCTACTCACCAGTAACGCTACTGTTCTAAGTCGTTAGATTCACACGAATACTGATCCTCTTCGGGATCAAACATCAAAACACGTGGCCATGGATGCCAATCGAACCTCAACTTTCATATCACGTGCCAAACACTATCTAAATAAGGTTCGATTCTACCAAATCCTGGTACTAATACCCAAACTATCAGGTTGATGATGGGCTGTTACGACCTCAGAGACATTGCATCCTCGACCTGGGTGTACTCTACTCTCTGATACCACTTTGTCAGGACCCGTCCCAAATCCCCCGGGATTAACGTGGGACGCACTTGATCCCGTCTGACACTAAGTGTCAGACCAGGGAAATTCCATCTCTAGCCCTCAACGGCTTATCAGAGTACGCCAGGATCGTAGGAGGAGGAGTGTGATGTCTCGTCTCTGCTACAGCCCGCATCCGCGATCAACCTGAAGGGCATTAAAACACGAAAACCGTGAGTGGACAAAAACAATCATTTCATTAAAAACATTTTCATAATAAGACATTTATGCCCTTCACTAAAAGCATATGCATTCATTCGAAAACTGTTTATCAAAACGTTCGTAAAACCATTTGTCAACCATATTCAAAACCTTTCAAGGGTTCATGCCCGATTCCCATAAACCATCATGACCCATAAAAACTTTTCAAAGGTTCATGCCGGTCCCCATAAACCGTCATGAACCAGAAATCCATTTATGGGTCCCCAACCCGAAATCACAAAAACCCGTAAATCCATACATGTGGGAACTCAGCCCAAATCAACATTCTCCGTGAAATAACAAAACATACAAATCACTTTTCCGAAACATAAAACATAGAACACGGGGTCTCCGCCCCCAAATCACTTTCATAAAACCTCATACGTATCAATATACATATAACCCATCCGCGACACTTCAGAGAAGATGCCAACTCGGGGCACACAGCCCCTAGGGAACACATCCCCGATAAATGTCACGATATCATCTCTATACTAGTGTGCACACTACCCGGGGTCTCACTCCGAGTCTTCTCCCAGGAATTCTCCATCTGGGAGGCTCAATCTCTGGATCTAGCCCGAGCTCTAACTCCGGATCTAGTCCACACATCTCTCTGGAATCTGGTCCGGGACCACAACATAAATCGTAACCGCCACTCCTGGAACGAGATCCCTATGGGGATACCCATTCTGGTCTGTGGATCGTGAAAAAGTGAGTCAATAATCACAATTAAACCGTTGGATCCATCCGAGTCTTTAAACTCAATATCAGGCCTTCCCGGGATATCAACGAGTCTTTAAACTCAAAACATAATCAGTAGGCCTTGGGGGTATCACAATAATCGAGTCTTTAAACTCACGAGTCTTTAAACTCAATCCGGGTTTTTAAACCCAATTTTCGGGCCCGCCTCCGTCATCAATTAACCGGGTCTTTAAACCCAAAATCAGATTCAACAATCAACCGGGTCTTTAAACCCAAAACCATTTATAAACACAATAAACCAGGATTCAACATGATCCGTTTTCCAAAAATCATTCCGAAAATCATATCTTGTGATAATATGACTTATGTCCGAAATCACATGCAAATTCCAAAACATGCAATTCCCGAAATCACTTCACAAATATAATCAAAACATCATAAATACGTAACATGCATAATCATATCCAATTACTTCATCAAAACCTCATTCATGCATAGGCGAAAACCGTAACCTCGAAATACGTAAAATACGATAATTATCTCGAAAAGCGTGAAATCACGTAAAACCGAAATAGCATAATAAGCAACATAGAATCATAAGTGAAAACACAAGATAAATAATTAAAATAGTCATGCATGCACAATTTGGAAATCAAAAGTCCACTCACGGTTTTCGGACGCGTCAATCGTGCCCCGTGCGCTCCTCAGTAGCTTCGGAAATGTCCGAGCCTGTAAAAAGGTACAAGGAGGGTTACAATCATCCCCAAATAACTCGTAAGATTTTCCCTAATTTTTCCGGATTTTTCCGCGTAATTAACTTAAGGACCTAATCTTCCGAACCCTCGAAATTATCCCGATCGACTCGAACTCTAAAGGTAAAATGTTAATTAGACTAAAAGGATTAAGTTTCATGTTGACCGTGACCGGAGATGATATCACACGCGCCATCACGTGCCGCCCAAAGTGGCTGCGCGTGAAGGCCATTCGCCCAGCTACAGTGTCGTCTCTCCTACCCGACTAGCCTGTTAAACGGGTCTGTTACCCGCGACTCAACCCGACCAGTTAACCCTCAATTCGCCAACAATTCCTCCCGTTTTCAATCCTATCATCTTCTCAAATCCATTAATTTGAGTTCTGTACCAATGATTAACCTCGACAGTCCCTAAATCGATCAAACCCAAACTCGAACAGTCGAACAGGTCGTCGTCTGGAACTCACCCAACCTAGCCCCATTTTCAAATTAACTCAGACAGGAGCTTAAGGGAACCTAGACGGGCACAATTTCACAACCAATTGAACAAGCCGTTACCTGGTAGCCGTCGTCCTCAACACTGTGTTTTTCCAGAAACTGGAACTTGAGTTCCTGAGAAAACCTTGATCAAACCTCTTCAATTCTTGCACGGTTGTGTTCCAGTCACTCCCAGAAAACTCACTCCGTGTCTAGATTGGTCCCATAACCCGTAGAAATTGAACTCTGGATTTTTCCCCCCAAAAACCCGAAATGGTTCTTCACGGCTCTCTCAGTCACTCTCAGCCTCTCTCAATCTCAACAGATAGCAAATGAGCTCCTCACTCATCCCACACTCAGATTATCGATTGAAATGGGAGATAAATCGTGGGAACCCATCAGCTGTCACTGTGAAGTTGTTACCCGCAACGGCAGCCATGGCCAATTTTAAACTCCAGCCCGTGCACTGAGCTCTGATCAGTCACCCATGTGTGCTTCCCACTGCCTCAAATTCCATAGACAAGTCATTTGTTCATTCCACTAAAGCCATAAACAATTTGCACACACAAAACACCACGGCACGGCCATGCACTCTGTTTTTCACGGTGGTGCTACAGTAACCGCCGTGCAAATGACCAAAATGCCCTCAGGGCAATAATTACCAAAATGCCCTCCAACTTCCGTGACCCGTAACTCGGTCATCCGATGTCCGTTTCACGCGTGCCGCCTGTCGTTGTACTCGGGGCTTCGAGACGAACCTAACGGTCTTCGAGTAATGTGAAAATCAATTGTATTTCGAAAAGTCAACATTTTCTCCCAAATCGTCCAAATTACGATAATGCCCTGGACTTCCGAATGTCATAACTTTTCCCCTGGACGTCCGAATCGAACGTGCCACCTGTCTATGAACTCGTGACGTCCCGAACTACGTCACGGTCATCGATCAACGTCCGTTCGACCCTCCAATCAAAAAGTCAACAAATTGACCATACGAATCACAGGGGTAAAAATGTCATTTTCTTGATTAATTTACAAAATTACATTTTCTGAATTTCCGGGGCGTTACAGTTGGAGTATGAGGAGTTCTGGCTCAGTCATTGGAAAAGTTAGGTATGCTTCCAACATGGTTGCAACTACTCTCGACTTAGAGGTCGGCGAAGGAAACTTCTCGTTTTCTACTCTTTAGCAGATAGTGCTGGATGCCGGAGAATGACATAGGATGAAATTGGATGTCATCATCTTGGATTCGTCCCTAGGTAGGACGACGAGGAGTGTTGTGACAGCTAGGAGTTCAAAGAGGGTGTATGAACCGAACACCTAGGTTGTGAGTCAAATTTGTTTTACTTGAGGAGTAGATGATTCTTGGCGTCACAGGATGTGACGAGTGAGTGTCCGAGGTGCTGGATTTGATCTTCTCCTGGTGACGGATGGTTGGGATCCACACCATGATTGATGTGCGGATAGTAGTATGTGGTTGGACGGTGCCAGAGTGCAGTCCTTGAGTAGGTCGGATGGCGCCCCGATATGTTGTGTATGGGTGCACCGGTGTGTTGTGCACGTTGGACGTTGGGATTGACCACGGTCGATCGGTACGTCAGAAATGCGTTGTCGATTGGATAGGGTCCTAGATGGACATGAGTGGTGATCGGATTAGATCCGATAGTGACAGGTTGAGACTTAAGGTGAGTCTAGATGTTAGTGGAGATCGCTGAGTGATGCAAGATACAATACGAGGACTCGGGTATGAGTCGAGATCAGAGTAGAGCAGCGAAGCGCAGTGGAGCCGGGAGTTGTCGGCTGGTCACAAAGTCGTGACATATCGTGGTAACAGATTGATCGGCATCCGACGAGTTCGGATTGCTAGGGATTGATGGGACTTTAAGGAGAGTCATTTTTTAGTATAGGAATTTGAGAAAGTTGATTCGTGCCATAGTGATGGCAGGATCTAAAGGATGTTGTCTGATCAGATGCTGAGCAGGGTGTCCGCTTGGATGTGATAGCCCTTAGTAGGAGTACGTTTTTCAGCCTGATGACTGTAGGATGGGACAGTGTCAGAGTGTTAGACTGAGAAGCCGTTTTAATGTCAGTTTGGTATTACTGACCTGTCAAAGTGAGTGACAGGAATAATCGACGAGTGTCGACGTTCTGTCTCGAGTGAGACGTACAAACTGACGTGTAGTTCTCGGAAATAAATTGGAGCTTTGGGGGCTCCAGTGACGATACGTACCATCACGTACGAGGTGTATGTCAGACGTGTACTGTTACACGGGTACCCTCGAGTGTGGGTGCAGCGATCCGAGTTGAGGGACATGGTGGATTCCACAGTTTGGTTGTGGAATCGGGTCGATTTAAATTTCGAGGACGAAATTCTTTTAAGGGGGGAGATTGTGACGACCCGTCCCGAATTAGCGGGATTAATTAAGAATTAATGACAGATTAGCGAGGCTAATTGGGGATTAGACGAGGATTAACGAACGAGCATGGTGAAAAAACGATTTTGCCCCTAGAATGGGTAAATCGTTGACTTTTCGTTTAGGCGGTCAAATAGGCTTTGGCTGATGACTGTGACGTAGTTTGGGACGTCACGAGTTCATAGATAGATGGCAAGCTCGATTCCGACGTTCCTGGAAGAAGTTATGATTTTCGGAAGTTCGAGGGCATTTTGGTAATTTAGTCGAAAAGGAATAAATCGTTGACTTTTGACCCGGGAGGTTCGATGGATGAGGGCCAAGGACCGTTACGTAGATCAGGACGATACAAATCCATAGATAGGCGGCACGTCGAATTCGGACGTTCGACGAAAAAGTTACGGTTCACGGAAGTTCCGTGGCACTATTGCACAAAGTTCGAGACAGATTGACATTTGTCCTTATTGTGGGCCAGATATTTTCCCCAGCAACCAATAGATGAGTGACAAGTCCACTGGCCACCATTCCATATACATGCATAATTCCCCTCCCTCATTCACACGGTTCTCCCGATCTCACTAAACCCGATCACCCCTCACCACACACCACCCCAACCCTCATCTATCTTCATTGCTTCTTGAGTGAGGAACTGAGTGAGAGAGTGACTGGGAGGCAGCGGCAGGATGCACAACCCCCGTGGACGGCGAAGGACCACTGCGCACGGTAAGCCTGGTTATGCCCATTTTATATTATTTTCGATTTCAAACGTTAGGGACAGTTATGGGTAATTAGGATGGGTTTATTATGATGTTAGGAAGGTTTTAGGATGAGTTTGGACGACGGTTGACGGCTGTGAAACCCAGGGGATATTTTGGAAGATTGAACTGTGAAGGGGAGTTTGACACAGTCGGGTTTCGGGCAGTTTTCTTTGGATTTGATGATAGGAATGGATAGGGAATGATGAACTAGGAAGTGTAGGCTTGGATTGGATCAAAATCGGGCTAGAAATAAGAGAGGAATGAAGTGAACCGGTCACGTACAGTTGGACTAGACCGAATTGCAGAAATAAACCGGACCGGCCGGTTCGCGGGAGGTTGAAGGTGACTGCACAGTAGGCGCGTGAGGCCCAAGCGCAGTGCACTCTTGGGGCGCGTGAGGGTGCGTGAGCCTTCCTTTGGGGAAGTGTCCAACATGTAATTTCATCTAACAAACATTTTGGGACTAGTTTCGTGTCAATCGGACATCGTTTCGATATAGTTCGGGTTGCTCAAAGGTTTAGGTTCGCGTTTAAAAATAGTTAGAAATTCCGAAAAATTACGGAGCTTTAGTGAGGGGTTATATAAGTAGTTAGTAACCCTCTAAATTAATTTGGACAGGTTCGGGAATCCCGGAAGTGACGATTAACATGGGAAGACGTTTTGGCACTCGTATCGAGGCGCGGCTTCGGACGGTCTGTGAGTGGACTTGTTTTATGAATTCGATGCATGCATAAATTTTTTATGTGTTTTAATATATGTTTTGTGATGTCATGAGTGCATTTGTTTGTGGTAGCTTAGGATCGACATATTTGCACGTTTTTCGAGGTTTTCAGCTTTATGTCATACCTTTGCATATTGTGTTTTCAATGAAGATTTAATGAGTTGATTTTGGATTAAGAAATATGAAATCGGGCACGAGGCCCATTTCATTTACAAACTCTCGGACTTGGAGCCCATTTGATTTGACGAGGAATCGGACCGAGGGTCCCGTTGGTTTATGATTTGGGTTTGAGGCCCATTTGGTTGTAATATCGAGCTAGAGGCCCATTTGACTGTAGTATCGGACTTGAGGCCCTATTGGTTGAGAATTCGGGCATGAGACCCTGTTGAACTGTGGATTTAGGTCGAGGCCTGTGAAATAGATTTGAATCGGATTCGAGGAATCCTATTAAGATGAATCGGGTATGAGACCCAGTTGGAAACATGTTTGGAGAAAGGAAATGATTTGAAAATATATTATACCCTCCATATGATTTATATGGTCTCCTCCAGAAGTCGACTTGGAGAGTCACGATCCACAGACCAAAATGGGTATCCCCATAGGGATCCCATTCCAGGAGTGAGGTTTACGATTTATGTTGTGGTCCCGGACCAGATTCCGGAGAGATGTGTGGACTAGATCCGGAGTTAGAGCTCGGACTAGATCTAGAGAATGAGCCTCCCAGATGGAGAATTCCTGGGAAAAGACTCGGAGTGAGACCTCGGGTAGTGTGCACACTAGTATAGAGATGATATCGTGACATTTATCAGAGATATGTTCCCTAGGGGTTGGGTGCCCCGAGTTGGCATCTTCTCGGAAGTGTCGTGGATGGGTTATACGTATATTGATACATATGAGGTTTTATGACAGTGATTTGGGGGCGGAGACCCCGTGTTCTATGTTTTATGTTTCGGAAAAGTGATTTGTATGTTATGGTATTTCACTGAGAATGTTGATTTGCGCTGAGTTCACACATGTATGGATTTACGGGTTTTTGTGATTTCGGGTTGGGGACCCATAAATGGATTTCTGGTTCATGACGGTTTATGGGGTCCAGCATGAACCTTTGAAAGGTTTTTATGGGTCATGACGGTTTATAGGAACCGGGCATGAACCCTTGAAAGGTTTTGAATATGGTTGACAAATGGTTTTACGAACGTTTTGATAAACGATTTTCGAATTCATGCATATGCTTTTCGTGAAGGGCATAAATGTCTTATTGTGAAAATGTTTTTAATGAAATGATTGTTTTTGTCCACTCACAGTTTTCGAGTTTTAATTCCCTTCAGGTTGATCGCGGATGCGGGCTGTAGCAGAGATGAAACATCACAATCCTCCTCCTACGATCCTATCGTACTCTGATAAGCCGTTGAGGGCTAGAGACGGAATTTTCCCTGGTCTGACACTTTGTGTCAGAGGGGATCAGGTGTGTCCCACATTAATTCTGGGGGATTTGGGACGGGTCCTGAAAACCTACCACTTGGGTGGTATTCCTCTCTTGACACTTGCATGGCAACGACTTGGCTCATACTAAGGAAGACCTCATAACACTCCTCCACAAAATTAGGTAAAACTTCAAAACATGAACTTATGAACATCATAAACATCATAAAAGTACACGTCGTGCATACATGAACTTATACATGTCGAGCATACATGAACTCATATATGCCGAGCGTACATGAACTCATACATTCGCTCAACACTTGAGCATACGACCACTGATTGAAATATCGGACGAAACAGCCGATATATCACCGATATATCGGTATTTGGGATGAGCGATGCATAAGAGGGGGGTAAGGAAAATCTTCCCGGAAAATCGATGATATCGGCGGAAATCGCCGAATATCGCCGATTTTGGTCGATATCATCGATTTTCCCCTTCGGGTGATAGTCGCCGATGCCCAAACTCAAAATTCAAAACCAATTATTCAAGCCTACAAATTACAAATTACTTTGAACCTCATTCCTCTAGGATTCACGGATAAACAGCTACCAAATTTGGAAAAAATTAAAAACCTCGAACACTCACTTCACTAATCCAATCTACAAATTGCAGCAATAAGAAATTGAGAGAGAAGATAGTCGAATTCAAGAGAAAAGAAATTTGGGGCAAACCTCCCTCAACCTCGAAACACAATTGGACTCCTCCTCCTCGAATCTGTCGTCACGACGGCCGAACCTCCTCGCCAGAGAACCTCGGTTGCACAACACTCCTCGACCCGACGACGGCTCCTCCTCGATCCACCCTCGACGACACGACGACTCCCCTCAGCCTCCTGTTCAATCCTCGACGATGACCGCTCCATCCATCACAGCCGCCTCGTCTCTCTTCGCCTCTCCCAGTCTCGCTGCCCCACTCACAGTCGCCTCCCTCTTCTCACGGTCTCACCCACAAGATGACGACAGACGACCAGGGCCAGTGGGAGAATTTTCCAAACTCCTCTCGAGCCTTCCACAGATCGATCGATCTCTCTCAAACAAAAAAACCCCTATTTATTTTAAGTGTTAAATGTGTGTGTAGTGAAACTAAAACGACTACGTTTTAAATTAATTTGCTCTTTAATTTTTTTTGAGCAAATAATGTTTTGTTTTTCCTTAACGTTTTTTTCCTATTTAACCTTCTTTTTTTCAAAATTCCAAATTGATTATTTGGTAAAATATATGTTAGTAATATATATTTTAAACTTTTAATATAAAATATGAATTACCTCACATATTTGGTAATATATATTTGAGTTTAGAATATATGTTTTATTTTAGAATATATGTTTTAATTTAGAACATATGTTTTAATTTAGAATACATATTTAATGTAAAAAATGGCTTAACAACTCACATATTCCAGCGATATTTCAAACACTGGAAATCATTAGTTGAGTAAAGAATAATTGGAATGAAACGCTGCATTTCGTTCCAATTCATTTATTAACTTCTTTTTTTAATTATTTACATATATTATTTAATTAGTTATCAAATTAAATTATATAATTTATTATTTACTTTTTTACCCCAAATATAAAAAATAAATTTAGCCTTAAACTTTTTAAAAAAAAATTAAAATTTATTATTAGGTAAATAATATGGCTTAATTCATATATTTGGTAATATATTTGGTAATCACTTATTATATAATAAATTTATCATTTATTACTAAAATATGTTTTAGTAATGTATATTTTAATATAAAATATGGCTTAATTCATATATTTGATAATATTTGTTTTAATAAAATTGTGAATATATGTGTTTTTGTTCCTTAATTATGAATATGTATTAAAAAAAGAAGAAGCCTTAAACGTTTTTTTTTTCAAAATTCAAAATGTATTATTAGGTAAAATATGTTTTAGTAATGTATGTTTTAATATAAAATATGGGGTAATTCATATATTTGGTAATATTTGTTTTAATTTTTAATATATATATTTAATTTTAGAATATATATTAAAATTATGAATATATGTGTTTTTACTCCTTAATTTTTTATCATCATCAAAGTCAAACTTAGAATATATGTTCTAATTAAATAATTTTATTATTATTTGTATTTTTATTATTATTATTATTTGTCATTATCAAATTCTAATTAGTTTTCATGTAAATAATATGGCTTAATTCATATATTTGGTAATCATTTATTATTAATAAATTTATCATTTAGTACTAAATATGTTTTAGTAATGTATTTTTTAATATGAAATGGGGTAATTCATATATTTGGTAATATTTGTTTTAATTTAAGTTTATCTTTAAGATTTTATACTGTTAGTTATCGTCATATCTATATTCTATCATATGATTCATCATATATTTATTATATCAAAGTCATTTTATAGTTTTTATTAGTCATATATAACCATTATTGGGTACTTAAGTTTTTCCCAAAGTTTCATTCCAAATTTCCGTCATTTGGACCTAATTTCCGTCATTTTTATTGACCGTAAACGATATCGATATCGATATCGATATTTAGGACGAGATATCCGTAAATTCGACTAGCGATATATCCGTCGATATCAATATTTCAATCCTTTCATATGACTCAAACATTCGAGTCGAAATACATGCCTACACTGAACACTTGACCTACACTCAACACTCGGCCTATGCTCAACACCCGGACTACGCTCAAAATATTACTGAACTACTCAACACATTACTGAGTATACATTTGCTCCTTGGCCTCAACTCAAACATTAGAGTTGGAGTACATGCACACTCGGCTAACATTCAAACCTTGGGCATATGACTCAAACATTGGAGTCGGAGTACATGCAACTTAGCCTACACTCAACATTCAGTGTAACGATCAGTCCCAAATTATCGGGATTAATTAGGGATTAATGACAGATTAGCCTCGCTAATAAGAGACTAATTAGGGATTAGACGAGGATTAACGGACGTTCAGGGTGAAATTACGATTTTGCCCCGGGAGGTCCGATGGCCGAAGGCCGGGGACCGTTACTTAGATCGAGGCGATACGAATTCATAAACAGGCTGTACGTCGAAATCAGACGTTCGATGGGAAATTTACGGTTCACGAAAGTTTTGAAGTACTATTCATAATAGCACATTTTTCGAGGCAAGTGGACTTTTGTCCTGTTGTGGGGCCTAGATATTTCAAACAGGCCCAATGGATGAGTGAAAAGTGTCACCCATCCATTGCCTATCACCCCACATTCATGTATATCATCTTCACCTTCTTTGTTTCTTCATTCAAACTCGAGACCCATAATCCTGCAACCCAAACACCAACCCTCCCTACCATCCTGTTCCATTCCCTAGCATGTTGATTGGTAAGCTGAAGGCGAGAGATTGAGACGGATGGATGACTAAGAGAAGTCGGAGGCGACGGCGGAGGAAGGTAAGCCGATTACCCGGCTGTAGATCATCTTCAACCCGCCGTGAACCCGGTCCGGCCGGTTCAGCCCTGTGCAGCCGGTCTCTAGACCGACGTGACCGGTCTGGCCTGGTTCCTCACCCATTTTTCTTCCAATCTCTTCCATTTCAATTCCAATCTTCTTATTTCATCATTTCCTACCTATTTACATAAAGAAAACAATTAAAAACTCCCTAAACCCTTTAGTTCCAAAACTTGGTTCACGGTCCAAAGTTTCCCGATAGCACCCAGGGCTGCTCAGCCCTGCCCAACCATCCAAAACCCTCTCTATACACTCCCAACAACCTAATAAACCTCACCCAAACACTCAAAATCGTCCATAATGCTCAAATCAAATTCTTGGATTCAAAGTAACAACACCGAGCATCATACCTTCTCTCCACCGTGCACGGCGGCTCCGCCACCTCCACACCGTCCTCACCTTCATCAGCCACTCTCTGTCTCCTTCTTAGATAGAATCAGGTGTGGAAAGGATTGGGTGATGGTTTGATAGGGAATGGATGAGATCGGGTTTTGGTTTGGGTTTGGTATGCACGAACAAGCAAGGGGTGAAGTGCATGAATCAATTTGGGTGGGCAATGGATGGATGACAAGTGTCATTCATCCATTGGGCCTGCCCCAAAATATCTGGGCCCACTTGATGCCAAAAGGTATCTGTCTCGTAAAATGTGCAATAGTTCCCTCGAAATCTGTGAACAGTAACTTTTCCGTCGAACGTCCGAATTCAACGTGTCGTCTGTCTTCGAATTCGTATCGTCCCAATCTACGTAATGGTCATCGGACCTCCCTGGTCAAAATTCAACTATTTGCCCATTTTTAACCAATTTACCAAAATACCCCCAAACTTCCAAACATCATACCTTCTTCCTCAAATTTTGGAATCGAGCGTACCACCTATCTATGAATTTGTGGCGCCCTGAACTACGTCACAGTCATCAGCCAAATTCCATTTGATCGCCTGAACGAATAGTCAACGTTTTGCCCATTCTAGGGGCAAAATCGTCATTTCTCCCTGAACGTCTGTTAATACTCATCTAATCCCCGTCTAATCCCTAATTAGTGAGGCTAATCTGTCATTAATTCTTAATTAATCTGGAAAATTCGGGACGGGTCGTTACATGTGTTCCCTAGGGGTTGTGTGCCCCGAGTTGGCATCTTCTCGGAAGTGTCGCGGATAGGTTATACGTATGTCTATACGTATGAGGTTTTCTTATGGAAAGTGATTTGGGGGGCGGAGACCCCGTGTTCCATGTTTTGAAGAGAGGTTTGGGGCAAAGACCCTGTGTTCTATGTTTTGGCTATGGTTTTGGGCTGAGACTCACGTATGTTGATTTGGGTTGAGTCCCTACAAAAACTGGTTTTGGGCTGAGTTCCCATGTATTAGACTCGGTGATTGTGATACCCCCCCCAAGGCTTGTGATTGTGTTTTGAGTTTAAAGACTTGTTGATATCCCGGGAAGGCCTGATTATTGCGCATGGTTTTGAGTTTAAAGACTCGGGCGCACTTGAGATCCAACAAACTCGCATGATTGATATTTTCACTGGTTTTTCACTGGTTTTTCATATGTTTTGGGCAGTGGCCCAGATGAATTAGGTCTGATGAGTTTTGGGACTGAGTTCCCGTACTTTGAGATCGATTTGTGATTTTGGGCTGAGACCCTAGATTTGAATGACGAATTTGATTCGGGTTTTCGATAATGGTTTTCGTTGATGGTTTTTTATGTGAAATGATTTCATAACGTGAGATTGATATGCATGCATTGGTTTTTAAATGGAGGGTATAAAAAGTAATTGTTTAATTTGAAATGTTTTGAACTTATACTTATTTTTGTCCACTCATAGTTCGATACCCTCCAGGTTGTTGCGGTGCGGGCTATTGGTCGAGAGAGACGGAGACATCACATACGCGATCCACAGTAGAGTCTGCGTGCTTTGGGAAATCTGGAAGTTTTGAGCAGTTTAGTCAAGAATCCCTTGTCCGACTTACGTATCACATGGAGGTTGGACGTCATTTTAGCCTTCGTGTCATGCGTAAGTTAGACGGGAGCAGGATTCAGCCCTTAATCCCGGGGGATTGGGGGTGGGTCCTGTCAAATTGGTATCAGAACAGGTTTCGTGGTTTAGTTCCCAGAGTCGTTGGTTCGTCGACTTGGGTGTTGTGATGCTACTGTGGATGTGATGTCTCGATGCGGAACAACCCGTCATCAACCTGGACGCGATAGTGACCGTACGTTCGTTAGTGGTTTAGCTAGCGGCGATTGTTAGTGCCAGGGAGATAGTCGCTCGATACTCGGTGCGAGGTATGACGTTTGGCGGCTTAGGGCCGGAGTCGTTAGCATGTTTGACGTTGGTTATGCTCGACGGTTAGGACCATAAGGTCTGATGTAGGCCATCGCGGTTAAACTGGATGGTAACTAGTGAGCTATAATTACGAGTAGGTTGGTCGGCATGTGGGGCCCGTTAGTAGCCTGTTGAGCTGGCTAGTGAGTGGATTTGTGACCCTTGGGCAGTCTGGCTGAGTAGTGGTTACTGGTTGACATTGGTGTGGAAAGTTACGATAAGGGATGATCTTAGTCAGGTGGGACGACCTGAGTGGTAAGGTTGTTGTGAACCAGTGACTGTCGCGGGTTTGGATAACCCGTATGACGAGGATGATTTGAGGAACCCCGTAGGATGACTGGTTTGGATTGTGAGTACCTGAGTGAGAAACCCCAGGGCAAGTGCTAAATCTGGAAACCGTGAGTTGGGGTTGTGGTATAGTAGTCATTGTGGCTTGGGCCGACTTACGGCCAGATTGGAGCTGGTGCTGCTTAGTGCAGCCGGGGTAGTGGATGGTTGGTGGATGACTCTGGACGAGTCCAATGAGATGATGGAGTTTGGTTGAGCATTGTGTTGCTCAACGATGTGGAGGACGAGAGAGATCAGTTTCCCTACCTGAGCGTAGACGGAGGGTTTTGGCTCGGTTGGAGTAGAGGCTCGGGATTGGTGTGTCGTGACCACTAGATCGGAATGATGTGCCACGATCTGGGATGCTTGTAAATGGTAGGATAAGCACTTCGTGAGTTGAGGCTGTGACCAGGCGTGTGGTGTCAGTGTCTGGTAGGAACCACGAACCAAGCTGGGAGATATGATGACCATTGGCAGGTCATGTTCGGTACGAACGGTTAGGATGTCGTTGGTTCGATCAGAGTAGCGCAGCGGAAGCGTGGTGGGCCTCCCTCCATTGTTTTCCACCTCGTGATTTGGCACAGCTGGGTTGGGTTACTGGATGAGCGACTAGGTTTATCGGAATTGGGGCCCAACTTGACAGGACCCATCCCAATCCCCCCGGGATTAGTGCGGGATGACCCTGCTCCCGTCTGACATGAAGTGTCAGACAAGGGATATTTTCGACCTTTGCCCTTCTGGGCTATCAGAGTACGCCAGGATCCAGAGGAGGTATGTGATATCTCGGTCTCTGCTATAGTCCACATCGTATCCAACCTGAAGGGTATTAAAAACAGAAAGACTGTGAGTGGACAAAAATAAAGAGTTTATAAAAACATTTCATCAAAGACCTTTATACCCTCCACTAAAAAACATGCATGCATAGTAAAACTATTTATTCAAACACATATGTTTAAACAACCATAATTAGGGTCACAGCCCCAAGTTCTGTAAATACAAGTCACACGGGCTCCTGCCCAAAACCATTTACAGAAAACCATAGTATAGCAAACATACGTGGGATCTCAGCCCAAATCCATTTATCATCATAAAACACAATTTCCCAAACCAATTGAAATCATGTTTATCCATTATATTCATATCCAGAACCTGTCACGGTAAATATAAAGCTACGAGCGTGCTAACCGGGGTCTCAAACCCAAGTCTCTCCAGGGTCCACCCAGGTCAATGTCTGTAGATCAATGACCCTCCCTGGAGGTAACGAACCATGCCCATCCTGGGAGTAAGGAACCCAACTAGGGGGAGACTCCACTCAGTCAGTGCTCCGTGACTACTCCGGGGTCCACCCAGGCCAACGACCCTCCCCTGAGGAGACAATCATATATAAAGGATGGAATATGAAAAACCTTTTGAAATCATTCTTTAAACCTTTCAAGGATTCATGTCCGGCCCCCATAAGCTGTCATAATCCATAAAATCCTTTCATGGGTTCATGCCGGTTCCCATAAACCATCATGACCCGTAAATCCATTTCAAGGGTTCATACCGGTTCCCATAAACTGTCATGACCCGTAAAAACCATTTGTAACACATAATTGGGCCCTAGGCCCGAATCCACATAGAAACTGGACCTCAAGTCCGATTCGTAAACCAACTGGGCCTCCGGCCCGATTCCGTAAATCAAATGGGTCTCGAACCCGAGTTTACCTTTTCAAATCCAAAACTATTTCGTGAAATCATATCCAAAACCATAAGAATGGAAAATCGGAGTAAAACCGGAAAACCTCGATTTACGTGCAAGCACGTAAATCGCCTCGAAATACGTGAAACTATATAAATCACAAGCATCCAAATCAACATCATAGAATCATATTCATAATCCATTTGGAAATCCAAAACCATTTCATCTAGACCAATAAAGACATACAGTCCCCTATAGGCACCGTATAGGGCCGAAACCTCGAAATACGTGCCTATACTTAACCACACATTCAAATGCACTCATGGAATCACAAACAAGTATTTAAAACATATAATAAACCTTTATGCATGCACCAATTTAGAAAACAAGGTTCACTCACAGACCGTCCGAAGCCGCGCCTCGATACGCGTGCCATAATCGTCTCCCGGGTCAATCATCGTCACCGGGACTCCCAAACCGGTCCAAATTCATTTAGAGGGTTACTAATAGCCTCATTAACCTCTCATTGAAGTCTCATAATTTTCCCGATTTTCTAACTATTTTTAAAACCGAACCTAAACCTTCAGACAGCCCGAAACCTATCGAAACGATGTTCGATCGACTCGAAACCAGTCCCAAAATGTTTTTTACATCGAATAGATGATTTGACATGTTGGAACCATCCTAAAATTCCCCGTCACGCGCCCCTGGAAGTTTCCTGCGCGTGGGCCCACGCGCTGGCACTGTAGCATCATCATCAACCTCCAGCGGCTGGTTCAGACAGGCCCGGTTCAATCTCTGCAACTGGACCGACGTGACCGGTCCAGGCCCCTACAACCCGTATTTTTGTCCGATTTCAAGCCAATTCAATCCTATAATTCCTATTTTAATCCTAGAAGTCCAACCCCATTAACTACAACCCCTAAAACCCACGAAACCCGACCAGTCCAACTTGAACCTCTTGGTTCAAAGGTTCCAAAACCTTCCCACGGCGTCACAGTCGTCCAACACCTACCAAAACCATCCTAGAAGCCTCCTAGCAACCTAAATAACCCATTTAAACCGATACAAACGGCCCATAATGCTTAAATCGACAAATAGAGGGAAAATGGCTTAACCGGGTACCTATTCGGGTTCATGGCCGCCGTCCACGGAGGCGTGGCTTCCAGCCGGCCACCACCATCCCTCCTTCATTCTCTCAGCCTCTGGGCTTCTGTCATGGTCATGGTTGAAGGTTTGGATTGGTTTAAGGGGGTGGGGTGAGATCGGGTTTAGTTGTGTAGGGAGAAAGGAAAAATGATCGATGCACGGGGAAGATGCATGAATATGTGTGGGCTGTGCAATGGATGGGTGACACTTGTCACTCATCCATTGGGCCCTTGTAAATATCTGGCCCACTTAAGGACAAAAGCTACGACATTTCGTAAAACGTGCAATAGTGCCCCAAAACGTCCGTGAACCGTAACTTCGCCGTCGAACGTCCGAATTCGACGTGTCGCCTGCCTATGGATTCGTATCGTCCCGATCTACGTAATAGTTCTCGGCCCTCGGTCATCGGACATCCCGGTCAAAAAGTCAACTATTTGGTCCTTTTAACTAAAATTACCAAAATGCCCCTAAACTTCCGAACGTCATAACTTCCTCTTCGAACGTCGGAATTGAACGTGCGACCTGTCTATGAACTCGTGACGTTGCGAACTACGTCACGGTCATTGGTTAAATTCCATTTAACCGCCCGAATGAAAAGTCAACGGTTTGCCCACACTTAGGGGTAAAACGGTCATTTCGCATCGTTCATCCGATTTCGCCTAACTAATCAACGATTAGCCTCACTAATCATGATTAGTCACTAATCTAATTTAGGAATTTGGGACGGGTCCTTACACAACTGCCGTAGCTGGGTCCTTGATGATCGGCGAGGGAGTTGACGCAGAAATATCTCTCGATACTTCAGATAGGCAGCTTGCAAGATGAAGATACTTTTCATATGTCTGTACAATGTATAATATAATCGAATTAGTGTAGAGAGGTGACTATTTCACGTGGAAAGGGACCATTATGTCCCCCACCCTACCGAGTCACACACGTGGAGATTGGACTCTTGGTTTTAATTTGACCCAAATTCTTGTGCTTATTGAATAAAAATTGACTTGTGGAAATGGGTTAGGCCAGCAGATAGTGCATGGCTTTGGGCTTTCCATGCCTTGATTGATTCTAGCTGAATGAGAGTAAAGCCACCGAGTTATATTGTGTTGTTCCCATTTGTGTAGACAGACCAAAACTCGTAGGTGATGGAAGGTCGAAAATTACTAATTGTTGGGCCTCTGTCAGGCTGTAGTGAGAAAGATAACATGGACTCGGGCTCCGTATTATTGAGGCATAAAGCTTGTCGATCGGTTAGTGTGCTCTGTTTAGTAGATATTAGGTCTGCAAAATGTATCCTTGATGACCTATTAAGCATGTGTCGGTGGTCTGAGAGTACTTTGGCAGAGAGCGAAGCTTGTTAATGACCATAGTTGATTTATAGTAGGTGCCATAGACGGCGCTAAACTGTTGAAGCATAAAATGTTCCAACTAAGAAGTAGAAAGACCACACTCATCCAAGAACACAAGCATGTACGTAGTTCATCCAAATCAGGCTACATCCACAGTATTATCTCATTCTCATTATTATAATAGTGTTTGTGTACATGAAACAATAAGCTTAGAGCCTTTAGAAAGAGAGTAAATGTAGAGAGAAATGAGAGCACTAAAGTCTAGAGAGATATAGGTTTCTCTAATGAGAGAGTGAGCATCCTAAAATGAGGATAATAGTATTGTTTATATAGGCAATACTAGGTCATGATCGTAGGGGCCCAAATATGGGTTTTAGTTATGGGTCTTGATGGTAAGCCTTATTAGTGGGCCTTGAAGATGGGTCTTTTGTGATCTTTGAAGTCTTCTATATGAGCTCGTTGTTTGATTAGATTTATTATCGACAAAAGTTAACATGAATATATGCATTTTTCCCACCAAATTTTACATGGTTTTCATGTGTTCCCGTGTGAGCAACATGAACCAGAAGAGTGTGAAAATCATTTTCTATAATTTATGTCATATCAAGGAAGGAGATATCGACAAAGAATCAAACTCAGTCGTTACAACTACCAAATTTGAGATTTAAAACGTCCTACACAATATTTATATATGATCGAGAATAGCTATAAAAAAAAAATACACTTCCAGATAGGCCCAGTAACTTGAAAATAAGTACCGTTACATAGAATGGAAATGTATGGATTGGAAATTTTTGAAGCAGTAGGGCTTTAGACTGGATCACAAAAGAACAGAATACAGGTTTGGGTCTTAAGATGGGCTTAAAATTAGGAGGGTGATGTTGGATTGAACGACATGTAGTGGGAAGGGTCGTTTACTTTACAAAGACTCCGAATATCGCTCGTCCTTTCCCACGTGAAAGGCCGTTTTATGTGCATTTTCATCCGTTTTCTGTTTCCTCTCATTGGCTTCGGGAAAAAGAAAAAAAAAAAAATCAATGTATTCTTCTTCTTCGTCGTCTTCTTCTCTTCTCCTCCCTCCTTTGTTCCACCAAATTCAAAGCAACAAATCCACAACGAGACCTAACACGATTCAGATCTTGATAATTAAATAATAAAAACACTCTGCACACCATTGTTGTATGGTCATTCTCTTCTCTCGGTTTCTCACTTTCCGTTTGTTTCGCGGGAATTTTTATATTGGAAGCAAAGCGTAGGTAAAGGAAAATTCTTTCTGTCAGAACAACCAAATGGGTTCGATTTTGTTTGGGGTTTCTTGAATTTTAGTGGTTTTTTGGTGACATTTGATATTTGCAGGTCTGGGGTGGTGTGAGGAGTGGAACGTATGGCGTACAAGGTGGATCACGAGTATGATTATCTCTTCAAGATTGTATTGATTGGGGATTCCGGCGTCGGAAAATCGAACATTCTCTCGAGATTTACAAGGAATGAGTTTTGCTTGGAGTCTAAGTCCACCATTGGAGTTGAATTTGCAACTAGGACTCTGCAGGTGTGTTGATGTTGGTCATAAATTTCCAATTTCCTGCTTTTCGATTGTTCAAATTTGTATTTTTAATGTACTTGAAATTTCAATGTTGAAGACTAAGTGATCATTTTCAATTTGTGTACTTTTCCTTTTCACCTCTCGTTTCTCCCATGCCTTCATCTCTTATACAGAACGAAAATTAACAACAAAAAACGAAAGGGTTATTAAAAGGGCGTTTATTTTTCATTTGCAAAGTTGAATCCATTTGTACATAGGATGGAAGTGTTTTGTGCATTTGTGAGTTCATGCATCATCGTTAACACTGTTTTATAGCTTGTGTAGAAAATCCAGGTTACGTTGTTTCCGTGGACATCTGGCTAGAACATTTGCTGTTAGTACATAATTGGTAACATTTGGATCTAAATTTACCCAACTAGAATTCTACCTTAGCGAATTTTAAGTTGAAACTGAAATTTGTAGTTGAAGGACTTTTACAGGTCTTCTACATAACCAAACACCTGGTGAAGCCGAAACAATCATCATCCCTGATTTTGCTTCTGTTATCTTCGAATTTTCATGGATGCTAATTTCCCCTTTATCGGTGGCTTTGTGTAAACTACTTGTAAACATATTTATACGAGATGGAATTATGGTATTCTGATGCAGGTGGAGGGGAAGACGGTGAAAGCGCAAATATGGGACACAGCAGGACAAGAGAGGTACCGAGCCATAACCAGTGCTTATTACAGAGGGGCTGTTGGTGCACTATTGGTCTATGACATAACCAAAAGGCAAACATTTGACAACGTGCTGAGGTGGCTCCGCGAACTAAGAGACCATGCAGATTCCAACATTGTCATAATGATGGCCGGTAACAAATCTGATTTGAATCATCTGAGAGCAGTCCCGGGAGACGATGCTCAACTATTGGCTGAGAAGGAAGGTCTCTCATTCCTTGAAACTTCAGCATTGGATGCCGTTAATGTTGAGAATGCATTTCAGACCATTTTGTTGGATATTTACCACATTATAAGCAAGAAGGCATTAGCAGCACAGGAGGCAGTTAACTCTACTGGACTTCCCCATGGCACAACCATCAATGTTGCAAATCTATCAGGCGAAGTCAACAAGAGAGCTACTTGTTGCTCTAACTAACAAGATATCTAGCTCTAATTCTATAAGACGTAAAGGAGAAGTAGGAACGCGTATACGAATTTGGTTTTTTTGTTTACAGTAATGGGGGCTGCTCTCTATGCTTCTTGTATGCAACTCTAGAGATCAAAGCGAAAAGGCTTGATTTAAAGAACTGATCGTTGTTGAAAATGAACATGGCAGCAAATCTTCGCTGTCTATCGATTTTGCAGGGTCTTGGTACAGGCAAGGATTAGATTGAACAAACATAAAGTGGGAATTTGGGATATCCAAATTCCTTGTTTATTTATTTTTAAATTCTAAATTTTATGAATTTAAACAAGAGAATTGATGCATAAAAATTTCAAAATTCCGACTTTTTTACCAAATTTTATTTTTAATTTCCCTCATCCAAACACACCCTAAGGAAAGTTCGAAAATTTAAGTGGAGATTGACGCATTTACCCGGTATCTTGATTAGAGGTTCAAAAGTCAATTTTTATTCGGGAACCTTTTTATGAATTTCTCTTGGATCATTCTATAGGTTTTGAATTCACGAGTTTGTAGATGGGTGACACGTGAAAAATGAGTTTATATGATAAAGTAACGTGTCTAGAATAGTACCTTTGTGTACATATTGGGGCAAGGGTATTTTGGACTTTGTGCACAAGGGTGAGTCTACACTTGAAATTAGTGTCCTCACTACACCAGGGGTGGGCCTTTAAATACCATACTCTCTCAGGGTTGGGAGATGGATTCCTTCACGAGGGTGGAAGGTGAGTTTCCACCGCTTATTCATGGACTCAAGTGACACGACCCATCCCAATCCCCCCCGGATTACCGTGGGATGTGTCATGCTCCCGTCTGACACGAAGTGTCGGACAAGGGATAACTGAAAGCCACTGCCCCGACGGGCGTCCAGAGTGCGCAAGGATCGATGGAGGAGACATGCAATGTCCCAGTCTCTGCTGCAGTCGCATCCGTGATCAACCTGAAAGGCATTAAAAACAATAAAGGCTGTGAGTGGATGAAAATAAACAAGTTCATAAAACACATTTCATAAAGATATTTATGTCTTTCATTAAAACGTATGCATGCATCGAAAACCAATAAGTAAACTATTTACTAAAACAACCATTAGGGCCTTAGCCCAGAAACTGTAAACCAAAACATGTGGGTATCTACCCAACACCATGAATACCGAAAACCAAACATATATTATATAAATCCGACATCCAGAATACCAATTCCAATTTCCAAGTGGGCCATCGCCCAAAACAATGACCATAAATACCATTTCCAAGAAAAACATGTTTAAACCATCCTGGGCATCCCAGATGCCTAGCGTCCCAGACGCTCGACGTCTCAGATGTCATATATCACGGTATAATAATAAGCAACGCGTGCTGCCCGGGGTCTCTCCGGGTCAATATCTCTGACATCCCAGATGTCTGACGTCCCAGACGTCTAATCATAGCAATCTTGCTCCTGAGTCACTATACGGTCTGGTAGCTCCGTACAATGACCCCTCACAGGCAATGCACCGTGACTTCCCTAGTGTCCCAGACACCTGGAGGACACCATCACATATCCTCGTATCAAGATAGTTTATGGAAAACAGTTTATCAATCATTTCAAACATCTCAAGGGCCCTGCCCGGAATTTCCATAAAACCATCACAAGTCCAAACATCTGATTGATCAAATCCAAAATCATTTATTCAAATTCATATAGGGTCTCCGACCCTAAATCACATTTATAACCAACTGGGCCTCATGCCCGATTTCGTAAATCAACTGGGCCCACGGCCCGATTCCGTAAATCAACTGGGCCCTTGGCCCGATTATATAACTCAAATGGGTCTTAGCCCGATTTCGTAAATAACTGGGCCCCTGACCCGATTTCATAAAGCAATTGGGCCCCCGACCCGATTACGTAACTCAATTGGACTCCAAGTCCGAGATTTCCAAAACAATTGGGCCTCATGCCCGAGTTTATCATTTCAATTTCAAAACCGTCTCATGAAATCGTATCCAAAACCATAAGTATGGAAAATCAGTGTAAAACTGGAAAAATAGCGCCTCGAAATGCGTGAAACCATATAATTCACCAATACTCAAATCAACAGCATATAATCACAATCATAATCCATACAAAACAGTTATGCATGCATAGAATTTATAAAACTAAAGTCCACTCACAGACCGTCCTACGATGCGCCTCGATACGCGTACCATAGGCCTTCCCGGGCCTCGTCACTATCACTGGGACTTCCAAACCTGTCCAAATCACATTAGAGGGTCACTAACCTGTTCATTAACCTCCTATCCAAGTCCCGTAATTTTTCCAAATTTTTAACCATTTTTAAACTCGATTCAAAACCTTCGGACATCCCGAACAATATCGAAACGGTGTCCGATTGACACGAAACCAATCTCAAAATGTTCGTTACATCGAATAGATTATTTCACATGTTGAACACTTCCCCATTGGACCCATCACGGGCCCCTTCGCGCCACGGTAAGCGGTTGCGCGTGAAGCCCACACGCGTGAACAGTGTCATCCCCTACCTAGCACTGAACCCGGTCCTCTGGGTTTTTCGGTTCGACAGGACCGGTGAACCGGTCTGGCCGGTTCTCAGCCAATAATCAGCCATTTCCTACGGGGTTTCTTCCTACGTGTTCTTCTAGGTCCAATTAAGAGGTTTATGAAATCAGAAACAAGAGAGCACGTCTAGATCTTTACCTTTGAATAAAAACCCGAAGCCCAGATTTTTCGATCGTCCTTCCTCTCGACCCAGCCCTCCACGAGCCTCGAAATCAGGTCCATTGTGTTCGTCTCTGTCCCTGGGTCTTATTAGAAGCAACCAAAAGTTTAAAATCACAACTAAAACTCGACTCTCAAAACTTGAACACAGAGGAGCTCTCGGTCAACTTACCTGCCGTGAACCACCGTGCCGCCACTGTCGTCCTTTCTGTCTCTCAGTCCCTCACTAAGGTTGGTCTCTCACACACAAGCACAGAGGAGATGGTGAGGTGTGGTGTGTTTGTATGGGAGAAAGAAAATGAGGTATCAGGTGGTGTTATAGCAGAGGTGGTGGAATCCGTTCAGAATGGGAGGGGGGAAGATGGACGGTCTAGATTGAAAGCAGGGGTCAGATGAAGGGCCAAGATTAAAAGTGAGTGAATTTTTAAACAATTAAAATCCAAATATTTTAATCCAATCTCACCAATCAAGGCATAAGTCCATATTTTAAGGTTATTGGTCCATGGGCCCCACCTAGAATGTTTGACCCAATCAGAATACGCCACATGTCCTCGCCTCGTAATGTGTGCATCGTGAAATCGAACTTCCGTGACCCATAACTTTCCCGTTCGAAGTCCGATTTCAACGTGCCACCTGTCTATGGATTCATGTCATCCCGATCTACGTAACGGTCCTCGGCCCTCGGCCATCGGACCTCCCAGTCAAAAAGTCAACATTTCGCCCCTTTTAACCAAAATTACCAAAATGCCCCTAGACTTCCAAACGTCATAACTTTTTCCTCGAACGTCGGAATCAAACGTGCCACCTGTTTATGAACTCGTGACGTCCCAAACTACGTCACGGTCATCGGTCAAAGTCCATTTGACTGCCCGAATTAAAAGTCAACGTTTTACTCACGACTAGGGGCAAAACGGTCATTTTGCATCATTCGTCCGATTTCGCCCAACTAATCACCGATTAACCCCACTAATCATGATTAGTTACTAATCTAATACCGGAATTCGGGACCGGTCGTTACATCAAGTTTGGATTGCTTTGAAGTAAATCGAGGTGAGGGACGATATCTACTGGTGAAGGCGAGTCGATTAATACCAGTATCAATTAAGGAGAGCCACCATATAGGGCAGTTGAAGGACGTAAGGAAACTTGAAACTTATTAGGGCTTTTCTGATCAATAGAGGTGAGGTTTCTCGATTTCGACTTCATATTTGGATTTTTGGGATTAAGTAGATAAAATTTCATTATTAGAACGTTTGAACTGGTTGAGAAATAAGAAAGTTAAGAAGGTTTCAAGAACAGAGCAAAAATGGAGGATTTTCGACGAGAAAACTCAGATTCTAGCAAACCATATGACGACGGCGCCAGTCATCCTCTCTAGTGAGGATTTCGATGATGGAATATTTCATTGGCAACAAAATATTCTGTCATTATTGACGAAATATTTTATTCAAAAAAAAATTCCCTTACCGTCAAAATAGACGGAATATTCCCAAACTGAATATTCTAACAGGATAGAATATTCCACCAGTGCGTGGAGGCACATGGGTGCCATGCGTCAGTGCATAAGGGAGCGTGTACATGCCGTTGTCAACCCAGAACACTCATTCTACCCACCATTTATTTCACCTTTTATCATCCCACACAACAAATTGTCATATGTATCATTAAAAAATATTTAGGACTACAAGTTCACAAGGGACCTTACCTAGGAAAAGTAAGAAACTTAAGAGCATTTCTAATGGTAGATGCAAATGTAAGGGACTAGAAGTAAGGTTTAGCCCCTCCATGTAACACTGTTCATGCATTTGCCCAAAACTGCTTTTTGTGTTTATAATGGGAAAAAGTAAGAATTTAATTTTTTTGTGAATTATTTTTTTAAAGATAATAATGTAGAAATCTTAAATCTTATATAATATATATGAAATAATAATGTAGAAATATTATATCTAATATATTATTTAAACTTAAAAGATAACCACAAAATCAAAGTAAGCCACACATAGAAAGATTAACCACACAAATAAAATAAATCACACAAATGAAGGTAACATTACATGTTTCCTTCCTTTGCTCAAATGTTCTCAACTAGATCATCTCGAAGTCCTTTGTGAACAGTATTAAAGTGAATTTGTGCATATCGATGCATAAAGCCTCAAAATTATGCCCATCTCTTCCCACAAGCTCTAAAGTCTCTAGTGGTTACTCATATATTTTTACTCTCTTTGATGTCAATGGTTCCAGCGTCGTCCTCTAATTCATCACCATATTTGTCCTGCTCATCCTCCACAATCATATTATGTATAATCACGCAAGACATTGTGATGCTTCATAGGGTAAATTTACTCCACATACGAGCAACCCTCGATTAATGCGAAAGCGAGCTTTTAGTATACCAAAACATCTTTTAACGTCATTGCGATATGACTCATGGTACCTAGAAAATAGTTTCTTTTTCTCATTAACAGGCTGTAACGACCCGTCCCAAATTCCATGATTAGATTAGTGACTAATCACGATTAGTGAGGTTAATCCGTGATTAGTAGAGCGAAATCGGACGAACGATGCGAAATGACCGTTTTGCCATTGATCGTGGCAAAACTTTGACTTTTCAATCGGGTGGTCAAATGAACTTTGACCGATGATCGTGACGTAGTTCGTGACGTCACGAGTTCATAGACAGGTGGCACGTTCAATTCCGACGTTCGAGGAGGAAGTTGTGACGTTCAGAAGTTTAGGGGCATTTTGGTAATTTTAGTTAAAAGGGGCGAAATGTTGACTTTTTGACCGGGAGGTCCGATGGCCGAGGGCCGAAGACCGTTACGTAGATAAGAACAATACGAATCCGTAGACAGGCGGCACGTCGAATTCGGACGTTCGACGGCGAAGTTACGGTTCACGGAAGTTCCAAGTTACTATTCACGATGACACGTTTTACGAGGACAGTTTGTCTTTAGTGGGCCCAGTTACTTTTCAGCAACCAATGGATGAGTGACACTTGTCACCCATCCACTGGTTACCATCCCACATTCATGCATCCAACCTTCCCGTGCATTTTCATTTTCCTTATTCCCAAACAAACCGATCCATCCATTCTCCCCAAATCCAACCCTCCAACCCTGTTTGATCATGAACTGAGAGGACCAGAGAGTGGGGGAGGATGACTGGAGGTGGTGGCCGGCCAGGACGGCGCTGCCGTGCACGGCGGAGGCCCAAAACCCGAAAGGTATCGATTAAACCATTTTCAATCCATTTTTCCATTTTGATGTTATGGTTGGTTTTGAATGATTAGGGAAAGATTATTAGGATTTAGGAGAGTGAGGGGACCGTTTTTTGATGGTCGTGAAGGGCGGTCCAACCCGGGGGATAATCGGAAAATTTGGACCAATTGGGGGAGGATTGGACGGACGGGTTTTGTGGGGTTTTTCTTAGTTTTCTTGATTAGAATAGATAGGAAACTTTAGAATAGGAATTTAGGAATTGAAATGGAGGCAAACGGATGAAAAATGAGGGAGTAGGAGCACTGAACCGGTCACGCCGGTCCAGGCCGGTTCAAGTTGCAGAGAACCGGTTCGATCGCTGGAGCTGGTGACATTGTGCAGGGCGCGTAAGGCCTAAGCGCAGTGGCTTCTTGGGGCACGTGAGGGCGCGTGGCACACAATTTGAGGAAGGTTCCAACATGTGAAATCATCTATTTGATGTAACGAACATTTTGGGACTGGTTTCGAGTCGATCGGACACCGTCTCGATATGTTTCGGGGCATCGGAAGGTTTAGGTTCGGTTTTAAAAATAGTTAGAAATTCCGGAAAATTACGAGTCTTTAGTGAGGGGTTATATAAGTAGTTAGTAACACTCTAAATTAATTTGGATAGGTTTGGAAGTCCCGGTGACGGTGATCGGCTCGGGGAGCCGGATGGCACGCGTATCGAGGCGCGGCTTCAGACGGTCTGTGAGTGGACCTGGTTTTCTAAATTGGTGCATGTATAAATGTTTATTATATGTTTTAAATACTTGTTTGTGATGCCAAGAGTGCATTTGGATGTGTGGTTACGTATAGGCACGTATTTCAAGGTTTCGGCCCTATACGGTGCCTATACGGGTCCGTACGTCTTTATTGGTCTAACTGAAATGGTTTTGGATTTCCAAATGGATTATGAATATGATTTGATAATGTTGATTTGGATATTTGTGAATTACATGGTTTCACGTATTTCGAGGCAATTTACGTACTTGCACGTAAATCGAGGTTTTCTGGTTTTACTCTAATTTTCCATTCTTATGGTTTTGGAAATAGTTAAATGAAATGATTTTGGATTTGAAAAGGTAACTCTCGGACTTGAGGTCCATTTGATTTACCAAATCGGGCCAGAGGCCCAATTGGTTTACGATTCGGACCAGAGGTCCAGTTTCTATGTGGATTCGGGCCTAGGGCCCAGTTATGTGTTACAAATGGTTTTGATGGGTCATGACGGTTTATGAGAACCGGCATGAACCCTTGAAATGGTTTTTTACGGGTCATGACGGTTTATGGGAACCGGCATGAACCCATAAAAGGATTTTATGGTTCATGACGGCTTATGGGGGCCGTGCATGAATCCTGGAAAGATTTAAAGAATGATTTCAAACGGTTTTTCATATTCCATCCTTTATATATGATTGTCTCCTCCGGGGAGGGTCGTTGGCCTGGGTGGACCCCGGAGTAGTCACGGAGCACTGACTAAGTGGAGTCGCCCCCCAGTTGGGTTCCTTACACTCAGGATGGGCATGGTTCGTTACCTTCAGGGAGGGTCATTGATCTACGGACATTGACCTGGGTGGACCCTGGAGAGACTTGGGTTTGAGACCCCGATTAGCACACATGTAGCTTTATTTTACCGTGACAGATTCTGGATATGAATATAATGGATAAACATGATTTCAATTGGTTTGGGAAATTATGTTTTATTATGTTATGGTTTTCTGTAAATGGTTTTGGGCAGGAGCCCATATAACTTGTATTAACAGAATTTGGGGCTGAGACCCTAATTACGGATGTTTTAACATATGTTATTGGATAAATGATTTCCCTATGCATGCATGCTTTTTAGTGGAGGGCATAAAGGTCTTCTTATGGAAATGTTTTGTGTGGCTTTCACACTTGAGGATCAGGGTTTGTTCGGGGAACGTCCATTATCCTGATGTGCCAGTGGTCAAATTGGAGGTACCCATAGTTGTGGGGTACGAGTTCTGTTATGGGATCGTCGTTCGGAATGAACGGAGATCCAGGGTAACAACTTTGCACACGGTGTGCTAGCATGGATGTTCGTGTGCTATGTATGGATGTTGGTATGTTGGTACTTTTATGCCAATACTAGTGTGGATGCCTGCGTGCTGATACTAGTGTTGATGATGGTGCGTTGGTGCTGGTACTAACGCTGGTGCTGGTGTCAGTGATTGTGACGACGATGAGCCACCAGTTGGGATGTGACTCTGTCATGATGGACAGATGATTCGTATCTGCGACTCAGTGGTGGTTGAGTCTTGGACTGGATAGGATCCAGTGGAGGTTGTGTCATGTTGGGATAAGTCCCAACAGATATATGATGACATGTGAGGTGTAACGACCCGTCCCGAATATCGGGATTTAATAATATTTAATTGTGATTTACTAATCTGGGATTAGTTGAGCGTTTCGGACGAATTGTGCAAAATGACCGTTTTGCCCTTGGGCGTGGGCAAAACGTTGACTTTTATTTCGGATGGTCAAATGGACTTTGACCGATGACCGTGACGTAGTTCGGGACGTCACGAGTTCATAGACAGGTGGCACGTTCGATTCCGACGTTCGTGGTGGAAGTTATGATGTACGGAAGTCCAGGGGCATTTTCGTAATTTGGACGAAAGAAGGGGAAATGTTGACTTTTTGACCGGGATGTCCGATGGCCGAGGGCCAAGGACCGTTACGGAGGTTTCGTCGATGCGAATCCAACGACAGGCGGCACGCCGAAATCGGACTTCGTACGGAGAAGTTATGGTCTAAAACGTGAATTCGGGAAGTTCGTGTCTCGGTTTTCGTGTCGAATATTATATTCAGAATTGGTGGTTGGAGGACACTTGGATGAGTGACAAGTGTCACTCACCCATTGGCTAGATTGGATCTTGATCCACTAATCATAAACTATACTAAAAGCTCCCACTACATAATAATCTAAAATTTAATCCTTGCTTTTGATCTGAACCATCCATTCCACCCCCAGATTGCATCACAGCCGTCCATCTCATTTTCCCCCTTCCATTTCTGATCATTCCTCCCTCACCGTGAACAACAAAATTGAGAGATTGGGTTCTGGCCATTGCCAATCTCTCTTCCACAATTGAGTGCACAAATGTTTAATTGGTGAGTTGGGGAAGGTTCTGGCTGAGGGAGAGCACGGGGGACGGTGTGGGGTGGTGTAATTCGAGAATCAAAGTTTCGGGGAATTGGAGGGAATTTCGAATTGGAGTAATTGGGCCGTGTCGATCAAAATGGGGATTAGCTGGAGTCTTCTGGGATCAAAACGTGAAGCTTTGCAGCAAAAACGACGGGAAACCATGTCGGATTGAGGGAGAACTGAGCTTCCATGGCAGCTCGATTTCGAGCTTGGGTTCAGTAAGTTTAAGGTGTGAATTCATCAAATTGTTTGTGCAGAAACATCCCTTACACTCTCACGATGCTTACTATATGATTTAATTTGGAAATCAGGGACGGAATCGGTGAACCCGATTTGGAAACCCGTCGAGGATCAATCGTGAGTCGTGGAGATTTATACCCTAAATTGTGTAATTCAATCTACAGAACTTAGTTGGTGATTGATTACAAGGGATCAGTGGAAAGAACGGATGGATTTGATGTCGAATTGGGTGAAATTGGACCGGGTCTGTTCGCGGGTTTTTCAACCCGTTTTACAGACAAACGGGTGAGAGGGATGACTGTGCGGGTTACTGTAGCAGGCGCGTGGCTTCCACGCGCAGCCGCTTGCGGTGGCGCGTGGGGGCGCGTGAGTGCGAATCCCGAGGTATGATCAACATGACTTTTATCCTATACATTGTAACGAACATTTTGGGATTGGTTTCGTGTCGATCGGACATCGTCTCGATATTGTTCGGGATGTCCGAAGGTTTTAAATCCAGTTTAAAAATACTTAAAAATTCGGGAAAATTACGGGACTTGAATAGGATGTTAATGATGAGGTTAGTGATCCTCTAAATTGATTTGAACAGGATTGGGAGTCCCGGTGATAGTGAGGTGGCCCGGGAAGGCCTATGGCACGCGTATCGAGGCGCTCGGTTAAACGGTCTGTGAGTGGACATTGGTTTCATAAATTCGATGCATGCATAACTGTTTTATGATTGTTATAATTATGATTAAATGATTTACTTTGGATATCGGTGAATTTAAAATGATTTCACGCATTTCGGGGTGAATTACGTATTTGCACGTAAACCGAGATTTTCTGGATTTTCACCGATTTCCATAAATGTGGTTGAATATGATTTCATGAAACGGTTACGAACTTGAATAAAGTAAAATCGGGCCAGGGGCCCAGTTGAACTATGAAATCGGGCCAGGGGCCCAGTTAACATGTGGATCGGGCCAGGGGCCCAGTTAACTTGTGAAATCGGGCCAGGGGCCCAGTTGATTTCTACATGTGATTGCGGGTCAGGGACCCTAAAATGGAATTGAATAAATGTTTTCTGGTTTACATTTTATATATGTTCACATGCTGGAATCTATAAATGGTTTTGATGATATTTCGGTTATGGCACGTTTCACGGTATTTGGGCATGAGACCCGTTTGATGAAACGTAACGAATGGTTCGGATTTTATCTATGTATACCTATATGTTTTGCATGTGGATATCTATAAAATGTATTTGGTACTGCACTGTATAGATCCTTCCATATTATATTGTCTCCTCCGGATGAGGTACCCCGGAGAGGTCACGGACGTCTAGTACGTCCAGCGTCTATGACGCTAAGCATCGGGGATGCTGTACCCGAACGGGGTTCGGGGATTGAACTCGGAAATTGAGACCCGAGTGGCACGCGTAGCCTTGTGATTGTGACCTTATTGACGTCAGGGACGTCAGACATCAGGGATGTCGGATTGGAGTGTATAGTGCAGTGGCTAAAATAATGGTTATGGTTTATATGCCTTATGGTTCATATTACTGGATTTATGAAATAACTCTTGGATTTACTTTTGGAAATTGAAACTATGCTTTGGTTTCCGGGCTAAAGCCCTAATGGTTATTTCTAAATAAATATGGGATTATTGGTTTTGGTGCATGCATATGATTTTACTGAGGGGCATAAATGTCTTATAAATGTTTTTAACAGACTTGTTTATTTTCGTCCACTCACAGCTTTCGTTTTCAATGCCCTTCAGGTTGATTCCGGATACGACTGCAGCAGAGACTTGAGCATCGCACACCTCCTCCATCGATCCTTACGCACTCTGGAAGCCCGTTTGGGTAATGGCAATCGGTTATCCCTTGTCTGGCGCCTCTTGTCAGACGGGAGCACGTCACATTCCATGGTAATCCCGGGGGGGATTGGGATGGGTCGTGTCAAGTGGTATCAGAGCAGGTTTTGCTCTTTTGTGCGCGAAGGACGAGGGTGTGATGTCTCTTTGGGCTGCTGTTCCGTTGTCAACCTGATAGATAGTTTTGGGTTGTATGGTGAATTGGGTGTGTTTGGCCCGATACGCCGTGCATGGTTGCGATTCAACCCAGGTGGGGTTGTATACGATTAACTGGTAATGTGGGACCGTCGGTTCGGTCATGAGATGATGGATTGTTGTGCCACTGGGCACAGCTAGGTTCAGGGAACCCCATTTGATGGGAAATGCGAAACTCAGTTGAGTATTGGTCTAAGTTTTGGACCCTAGTAGTGTTGGCTAGTGTACGGGGGTTGGTGCATCGGAGTTAGCCGATGACCTTCGTGGTGGAACCTACGATGGAACCCACGTTGAGTTGACGATTGGATTGGATTGGACGTCTATATGATGTCAGGACCGCGGGGTCGGTCAGGTTGTGGATTTTACTGCAAAAGGCAGTTGGGTTCGGTGGAACCCTAGGGTGTGACCTTGGAACCCTAATTTATAATTGATGGACCGAAAGGTGAACCTTAAGTGAGAATTTGTGCTGCGACGAGCGGCTGAGGTCATGGATGACCATGTGGATGACTCTAGTGAGTCTGGTCTGGATTATGGGATTCGATCCACGGATGCGGTTATGAGATAAAATATGGAATCCTGTTTTGGATCGAATATTAGTATGATGTGTGGATACGGATCTTGACAACGATGACTGTTGGTCGACAGTTGTGTCGAGATGACTGGCTATCGAGGGTATTTAGTGTGGTTTTAATACTTGGGGATGTTCAGGGAACGTTCATTATCCTGATGTGCCAGTGGTCAAATTGGAGGTACCCATAGTCGTGGGGTACGAGTGGTGTTACGGGATCGTCGTTCGTAATGAATGGAGATCCAGGGTAACAACTTTGCACACAGTGTGCTAGCATGGATGTTCGTGTGCTAGCATGGGTGTTCGTGTGCTATGTTTGGATGTTGGGATGGTGATACCTATATGCCAATACTAGTATGGATGCCTGTGTGCTGATACTAGTGTTGATGATGGTGCGCTGGTGCTGGTACTAGCGCTGGTGCTGGTGTCAAAAATTGGGTTGACAATGAGCCACCAGTTGGGGTGTGACTCTGTCATAATGGACCGATGATTGGTATATGCGACTCAGTGGTGGTTGAGTCTTGGACTGGATGGGATCCAGTGGAGGTCGTGATGTGTTGGGATAAGTCCTAACAGGTATATGATGACAGGTGATGAATGGATAAAATGGTATGATTGAAACTTGGGGAATCTAGGGACGATGTTCCCTATGTCATGCGAGTTGGTGGATTTGGGGAGTTGTGGTCAACTCCGAGATTGGTAAGTTTGTGTACTGCTTATATCCCCTGAGAGTACAAGGAAATTATTGGAATTGGAAAAGTCGGGGAAACCATTCGTGGTATTGTTGTGGGATTTTGTGATTGTGAATCACTTGGAACCTAAGGATTGAACCTGTTTAGGTTGTGAAGTGAGACGAAGGCAGTTGGGTATGCACATCCAGGCAGTGTTGTGGATATCCCGTTCGGAATCGGGATGTGTGCATACATGATTATTGACGGACGTGAGGTCCGAATAATGAATTGATTTTGGACACGTGGTGGTCCAAGTGAGGTATGGACGTGGGCAGTCCAGCGGTTGGACTTGACATCTCATTGGGAGCATGTCTGTTTCCAACATGGTTGGAACTCCCGATTCGGGGAGAGTTGTGATTGGGAGACGAGAGGAGTGCTCGTTTCCGCATCAGTGATTGGTATTCCGAAGTCATTAGGGTTGACTTCATATTTTCTGCCGTGGCAGATGATGATTGTTGCTACCAGTACGTTGAGCGTGTATTGGTTGGTGGACCCATGTTTGGCTTGGGGTCATTGGACACAAGCAGTTGGATATGGTTTTGGATTTGGTGGTGATATGCGAGGTCATCTTTCCACCAAGGGGAATTTGGCGAAGGATTCAATTGAGGGTGTAGGACCCTACGATCAGCTTTCAGATGGATTGTTAGCTATGTGAGCATGTGTGGATCCCAGGTGGATCTGATTTGTGATGTTGTCGACTTTGGTCGATGTGACGATCTAGGATCGTGATGTTACTTGTCGGGTGACGTAGCGATGGATATGGTTTGTGATCTTGATGATCCAGATGGGTGGAGAGTTATCACTCTTACCTTGGTATGTGAGTCGTAAATGACGGGACTGAACTTCTTTTCGGAGTGAGTCCATATGGTTGTTACTCGGTTGAGTAGGTTTCCGATGTGGTCGGATCTCGTCAACCTTTGACGTGTGGATATTGGGATTGGCTTCCCTATGAAGTCAATCGAGTGTTTTTGAGCAGGTAACCGATAGGATCGGTTATGTTACGTCTTGATGGACGTAAACGAGATTTTGGGTTTTGGAATCGAATTTCTGGGTGACGATTCAGGATTCGATTGCGAAGCTCGAAAATGGATTACTGGATTTGGGTGCGGAATGATTATTCCAATGCTAGCTTACGGAATAATGATTTCGGATTCGGATTTGGAAATGGATTAAAAATGTGATGTTTGGGTTTGGATTCGGAATTTCTTACGAAATTGCGGATTCGGATTCGGAATTGAAACTAGTTGACGGGTGGAGTTCGTTTTGTCTCATGTTGGGTTGGGCAAATGTACTCCATTATTGGAACGTGTTTGGCTATGACCTGAGTGGTTGTAGGTAGATTGATGGATAGATGTACGTACAGGGTACGTTGTACGAAGATTGATACTGGTTAGGCTGAGTGGTGCCTAATGGCGGTACGTGGGAGGTACCAGTGGTGTGTAACTAAGGTGTTGGTAATCGGATTGGTTCTGATATCATTTGTTTGGCTGTATTGTGGACTGGACATTGGATACTGTGCGCTGGGCAGATTGATCTTGTCGGGTTCAGTGATTTTATGAGCAGGTGCTTTTAGCCATGGTTGGCTTGTGGAACCCTAGTATTGAGATGTGTGTTCACTGCTGGGCTGGTATTCAATGTGTTCCAGTTACACCACTTGATGGAGTAAGTTGACGGTATACGTACACTCAGGATGAGTGAGTTGGTGGTCAGAGTAACCACGAGTAGCCTTGCGTGATGCTACTACGCCGTTATATTTTCCAGCGTCTTGGTTCGCTGAAGGAGTCAGCTAAATAGTTAGGCGATTTTATCGCGGATCTGGTGATCATTTCCACTCGAGGTGGTCGAGTGTTGTTGCTATTATGACGTATGACTGTGATGGGATGTCTGGGTACAAAACGTGACTGGTGTTGTCCCAGTATGTGGGTGTACAAGTGTACACAGATGTGTGGTCGAATTGTTTTCCACAAGGTGGTTGTGGAATAAGGTTATTGGTAATTTCGAGGACGAAATTCTTTAAGGAGGGAAGGTTGTAACGACCCGTCCCGAATATCGGGATTTAATAATATTTAATTGTGATTTACTAATCTGGGATTAGTTGAGCGTTTCGGACGAATTGTGCAAAATGACCGTTTTGCCCTTGGGCGTGGGCAAAACGTTGACTTTTATTTCGGATGGTCAAATGGACTTTGACCGATGACCGTGACGTAGTTCGGGACGTCACGAGTTCATAGACAGGTGGCACGTTCGATTCCGACGTTCGTGGTGGAAGTTATGATGTACGGAAGTCCAGGGGCATTTTCGTAATTTGGACGAAAGAAGGGGAAATGTTGACTTTTTGACCGGGATGTCCGATGGCCGAGGGCCAAGGACCGTTACGGAGGTTTCGTCGATGCGAATCCAACGACAGGCGGCACGCCGAAATCGGACTTCGTACGGAGAAGTTATGGTCTAAAACGTGAATTCGGGAAGTTCGTGTCTCGGTTTTCGTGTCGAATATTATATTCAGAATTGGTGGTTGGAGGACACTTGGATGAGTGACAAGTGTCACTCACCCATTGGCTAGATTGGATCTTGATCCACTAATCATAAACTATACTAAAAGCTCCCACTACATAATAATCTAAAATTTAATCCTTGCTTTTGATCTGAACCATCCATTCCACCCCCAGATTGCATCACAGCCGTCCATCTCATTTTCCCCCTTCCATTTCTGATCATTCCTCCCTCACCGTGAACAACAAAATTGAGAGATTGGGTTCTGGCCATTGCCAATCTCTCTTCCACAATTGAGTGCACAAATGTTTAATTGGTGAGTTGGGGAAGGTTCTGGCTGAGGGAGAGCACGGGGGACGGTGTGGGGTGGTGTAATTCGAGAATCAAAGTTTCGGGGAATTGGAGGGAATTTCGAATTGGAGTAATTGGGCCGTGTCGATCAAAATGGGGATTAGCTGGAGTCTTCTGGGATCAAAACGTGAAGCTTTGCAGCAAAAACGACGGGAAACCATGTCGGATTGAGGGAGAACTGAGCTTCCATGGCAGCTCGATTTCGAGCTTGGGTTCAGTAAGTTTAAGGTGTGAATTCATCAAATTGTTTGTGCAGAAACATCCCTTACACTCTCACGATGCTTACTATATGATTTAATTTGGAAATCAGGGACGGAATCGGTGAACCCGATTTGGAAACCCGTCGAGGATTAATCGTGAGTCGTGGAGATTTATACCCTAAATTGTGTAATTCAATCTACAGAACTTAGTTGGTGATTGATTACAAGGGATCAGTGGAAAGAACGGATGGATTTGATGTCGAATTGGGTGAAATTGGACCGGGTCTGTTCGCGGGTTTTTCAACCCGTTTTACAGACAAACGGGGTGAGAGGGATGATTGTGCGGGTTACTGTAGCAGGCGCGTGGCTTCCACGCGCAGCCGCTTGCGGTGGCGCGTGGGGGCGCGTGAGTGCGAATCCCGAGGTATGATCAACATGACTTTTATCCTATACATTGTAACGAACATTTTGGGATTGGTTTCGTGTCGATCGGACATCGTCTCGATATTGTTCGGGATGTCCGAAGGTTTTAAATCCAGTTTAAAAATACTTAAAAATTCGGGAAAATTACGGGACTTGAATAGGATGTTAATGATGAGGTTAGTGATCCTCTAAATTGATTTGAACAGGATTGGGAGTCCCGGTGATAGTGAGGTGGCCCGGGAAGGCCTATGGCACGCGTATCGAGGCGCTCGGTTAAACGGTCTGTGAGTGGACATTGGTTTCATAAATTCGATGCATGCATAACTGTTTTATGATTGTTATAATTATGATTAAATGATTTACTTTGGATATCGGTGAATTTAAAATGATTTCACGCATTTCGGGGTGAATTACGTATTTGCACGTAAACCGAGATTTTCTGGATTTTCACCGATTTCCATAAATGTGGTTGAATATGATTTCATGAAACGGTTACGAACTTGAATAAAGTAAAATCGGGCCAGGGGCCCAGTTGAACTATGAAATCGGGCCAGGGGCCCAGTTAACATGTGGATCGGGCCAGGGGCCCAGTTAACTTGTGAAATCGGGCCAGGGGCCCAGTTGATTTCTACATGTGATTGCGGGTCAGGGACCCTAAAATGGAATTGAATAAATGTTTTCTGGTTTACATTTTATATATGTTCACATGCTGGAATCTATAAATGGTTTTGATGATATTTCGGTTATGGCACGTTTCACGGTATTTGGGCATGAGACCCGTTTGATGAAACGTAACGAATGGTTCGGATTTTATCTATGTATACCTATATGTTTTGCATGTGGATATCTATAAAATGTATTTGGTACTGCACTGTATAGATCCTTCCATATTATATTGTCTCCTCCGGATGAGGTACCCCGGAGAGGTCACGGACGTCTAGTACGTCCAGCGTCTATGACGCTAAGCATCGGGGATGCTGTACCCGAACGGGGTTCGGGGATTGAACTCGGAAATTGAGACCCGAGTGGCACGCGTAGCCTTGTGATTGTGACCTTATTGACGTCAGGGACGTCAGACATCAGGGATGTCGGATTGGAGTGTATAGTGCAGTGGCTAAAATAATGGTTATGGTTTATATGCCTTATGGTTCATATTACTGGATTTATGAAATAACTCTTGGATTTACTTTTGGAAATTGAAACTATGCTTTGGTTTCCGGGCTAAAGCCCTAATGGTTATTTCTAAATAAATATGGGATTATTGGTTTTGGTGCATGCATATGATTTTACTGAGGGGCATAAATGTCTTATAAATGTTTTTAACAGACTTGTTTATTTTCGTCCACTCACAGCTTTCGTTTTCAATGCCCTTCAGGTTGATTCCGGATACGACTGCAGCAGAGACTTGAGCATCGCACACCTCCTCCATCGATCCTTACGCACTCTGGAAGCCCGTTTGGGCAATGGCAATCGGTTATCCCTTGTCTGGCGCCTCTTGTCAGACGGGAGCACGTCACATTCCATGGTAATCCCGGGGGGATTGGGATGGGTCGTGTCATGAGGAATGGACCAGAAGGTATGATTGAAATTTGGGGAATCTAGTGATGATGTTCCCTATGTCATGAGAATTGGTGGATTTCGGGAGTTGTTGTCAACTCCGAGATTGGTAAGTCTGTATACTTCTTATATCCCCAGAAAGTACAAGGAAATTATTGAAATTGGAAAAGTCGGGGAAACCATTCGTGGTATTGATGTGTGATTTTGTGATTGTGAATCACTTGGAACCTGAGGATTGAACCTGTAAAGGTTGAGAGGTGAGACAAAGGCAGTATGGTATGCACATCCAGGCAAAGTTGTGGATATCCCGTTCAGAATCGGGGTGTGTGCGTACATGATTATTGGCGGACGTGAGGTCCGAGTAATGAATTGATTTTGGACACGTGGTGGTCCAAGTGAGGTAAGGACGTGGGCAGTCTAGTGGTTGGACTTGACATCTCATTGGGAGCATGTCTGTTTCCAAAATGGTTGGAACTCCCGATTCGGGGAGAGTGGTGATTGGGAGACAAGAGGAGTGCTCGCTTCCGTATTGGTGGTTGGTGTTCCGAAGTCATTGGAGTTGACTTCTTATTTCCTGCTGTGGCAGATGATGATTGCTGCTACCAGTACGTTGAGTGTGTATTGGTTGGTGGACCCATGTTTGGCTTGGAGCCTTTGGACACACGGAGTTGGGTATGATTTTGGGATTTGGTGGTGAAATGCGAGGTCATCTTTCCACTAAGGGAAATTTGGCGAATGATTCAATGAGGGTGTAAGACCCTACGATCAGCTTTCAGATGGATTGTTAGCTATGTGGGCATGTGTGGATCCTAGGTGGATCTGACTTGTGATGTGGTCGACTTTGGTCGATGCGACGATCTAGGATCGTGATATTACTTGTCGGGTGACATAGTGATGGATCTGGATCGTGATCGTGATGATCCAAATTGGATGAGAGTTTATCACTCTTACCTTGGTATGTGAGTCGTAAATGACGGGACTGAACTTCTTTTCGGAGTGAAGTCCATATGGTTGTTACTCGGGTGAGCAAGTTTCCGATGTGGTCGGATTTTGTCAATCTTTGACGTGGGGATATTGGGATTGGCTTCCCTATGAAGTCAATCGAGTGTTTTGAACAAGCAACCGATAGGTTCGGTTTTGTTACGTTTTGGTGGACGTAAACGAGATTTTGGGTTTTGGAATCGAATTTCTGGGTGACGATTCAGGATTCGATTGCGAAGCTCGAAAATGGATTACTGGATTTGGGTGCGGAATGATTATTCCAATGCTAGCTTACGGAATAATGATTTCGGATTCGGATTTGGAAATGGATTAAAAATGTGATGTCTGGGTTCGGATTCGGGATTTCTTACGAAATTGCGGATTCGGATTCGGAATTGAAACTGGATGACGGGTGGAGTTCGTTTTGTCTCATGCTGGTTGGGGCAAATGTACTCCATTACTAGAACGTGTGTGGCCACAACCTGGGTGGTTGTAGGCGGATTGATGGATAGATGTACGTACAGGGTATGTTGTACGGGGATTGATACTGGTTAGGCTGAGTGGTGCCTAATAGCGGTACATGGGATGTACCAGTGGTGTGTAACTAAACGTGTTGGTAATCGGCTTGGTTCCGATATCATTTGTTGGTTGTGATTGTGGACTGGACATTGGATATTGTGCGCTGTGCAGAGTAATTTTGTCGGGTTCAGTGATTGTATGAAGCAGGTGCTCTTAGCCATGGTTGGCTAGTGGAACCCTAGTATTGAGATGTGTGATCATTGGTGGGCTGGTATTCAATGTGTTCCATTTACACCACTTGTTACGTACACTCAGGATGAGTGAATTGGTGGTCTGAGTAACCACGAGTAGCCTTGTGTGACTTGATCACACCGTGATTTCCCAGCGCCTTGGTTCGCTGAAGGAGTCGGCGATTCTGGACATTGCGATTAATTTATGTCGCAGGATTGGGCTTGCCCTGCGAATGGTGATCATGTGTTGATCTTACGCTACCTTGAGGGTGATGTCGTACGTGGTGTTGTCACTGACTGGCAGATGGTTGGGGCTTTACCAGGGCGGTAAAGCTTAGCGGTGACAGTTTGACTGGTGGTGTCAGCGTGGACTGACAAATGAGGTTTGGTGACTCCCAATGGGAGCAAATGTAAGGATATATTGGCAATGGAAGGGAACCGTTTAGCTGAAGGAGTCAGCTAAATGGTTAGGCGATTTTATCGCGGATCAGGTGATCATTTCCACTCGAGGTGGTCAAGTGTTGTTGCTATTATGACGTATGACTGTGATGGGATGTCTGGGTACAGACAAGGCTGGTGTTGACCCAGTATGTGGGTGTACAGGTGTACACATGGTATGTGGTCGAAATGTTTTCCACAAGGTGGTTGCGGAATAAGGTTATTGGTAATTTCGATGACGAAATTCTTTAAGGAGGGAAGGTTGTAACGACCCGTCCCGAATATCAGGATTTAATAATATTTATTTATGATTTACTAATCTGGGATTAGTTGGGCCGATTTCGGACGAATTGTGCAAAATGACCGTTTTGCCCCTGGGCGTGGGCAAAACATTGACTTTTAATTCGGATGGTCAAATGGACTTTGACCGATGACCGTGACGTAGTTTGGGACGTCACGAGTTCATAGACAGGTGGCACACTCGATTCCGAGGTTCGTGGTGAAAGTTATGATGAACGGAAGTTCAAGGGCATTTTCGTAATTTGGACGAAATAAGGGGAAATGTTGACTTTTTGACCGGGATGTCCGATGGCCGAGGGCCAATGACCGTTACGTAGGTATCGTCGATACGAATCCATTGACAGGCGGCACGCCGAAATCGGACTTCGTACGAGGAAGTTATGGTCTGAATCATGAAATCGGGGAAGTTACGTCTCGGTAACTGTGTTGATTATTTTATTCTGAAAGGGTTGTTGGAGGACACTTGGATGAGTGACAAGTGTCACTCATCCGATGGCTTGATTGGATCTTGATCCACTAATCATAAACTATATACTAAAGTTCCACTATGTAATTATTTAGAATTAAAATCCCTGCTTTTGATCTGAGCCATCCATCTCACTCCCCAGATTGCATCACAGCCGTCCATCTCATCTCTCCCTTCTATTTCTGATCAGTCCTCAACCGTGTACACCCAAACTTCAATTTTCTTCTACCCTTAATCTCCTCCCTATCCACTGAATTTGTGAACGAAAATTGGAGAGAATTGAATTTGATTCGAACTGAGATTACACGGGGGATTGACTGAGTGAGGGAGACTGAGAAATCGAAAATTTGGTTTTTGGGAGGGAAATTCGAAATGGATGATTTGAGCCGTGAGGATCGAATTTGTTGATTCAGTTCGACTTCTGGGATCAAAACGATCGGCTTTGCAGCAAGAACGACGGGAAACCGTGTCGGATTGAGGAAGAACGGAGCTTCCATGGCAGCTTCATTTCGAGCTTGAGTTCAACAGGTTAGAGGTATGAATTCATCAAATTGATTTTGCAGAAACATCCCTTACACTCTCACGATGCTTACTCTATGAATTAATTTGGAAATCAGGGACGGAATCGGTGAACCCGAATTGGAAACCCGTCAAGGATCGATCGAGAGTCGTGAGGATTTGGACCCTAAATTGTGTAATTCGATTTACAGAACTTAAATGGCGATGGATTAGATGGGATCAGTTGAATGAACGGATTGAATTGATGTCGAATTGGGTGTGAATGAACCGGGTCCTATCGCGGGTTTTTCAACCCGTTTTACAGACAAACGGGTGAGAGGGATGACTGTGCGGGTACTGTAGCTGGCGCGTGGCTTCCACGCGCAGCCGCTTGCGGTGGCGCGTGGGGGCGCGTGAGTGCGAATCCCGAGGTATGATCAACATGACTTTTGTCCTATACAATGTAACGAACATTTTGGCGTTGGTTTCGTGTCGTTCGGATCCCGTTTCGATATTGTTCGGGATGTCCGAAGGTTTTAAATCCAGTTTTAAAATACGTAAAAATTCGGGAAAATTACGGGACTTGAATAGGGTGTTAATGATGAGGTTAGTGATCCTCTAATGTGATTTGGACAGGATTGGGAGTCCCGGTGATAGTGGTGAGGCCCGGGAAGGCCTATGGCGCGCGTATCGAGGCGCTCGGTTAAACGGTCTGTGAGTGGACATTGGTTTTATAAATTCGATGCATGCATAACTGTTTCATGATTGTTATAATTATGATTATATGATTTATTTTGGATATCAGTGAATTTATATGTTTTCACGCATTTCGAGGCGATTTACGTGTTTGCACATGAATCGAGGTTTTCTGGATTTGCACTGATTTCCATAAATATGGATGGATATGATTTCATGAAACGGTTACGGATTTGATAAAGTAAAATCGGGCCAGGGGTCCAATTAACTTATGAATCGGGCCAGGGGCCCAATTAACTTGTGAATTCGGGCCGGGGGCCCAGTGGACTTATGAATTCAGGCCAGGGGCCAGTTAACTTATGAAATCGGGCCAGGGGCCCAGTTGATTTATTCATGTGATTCGGGTCGGGGACCCTAAAATGGAATCGAATAAATGATTTTGGATTTAAATCAACTATTTGGACTTATAATGGTTTTGATGATATTGAAATTATGGTTATGGCACGTTTCACGGTATTTGGGCTTGAGACCCGTCTACTGAAACTTAAAGATTGGTTTGGATTTTATCTATGTATATATATATGCTTTGCATTTGGATATCAATAAAATGTATTTGGTACTGCATTGTATAGATCCTTCCATATTATATTGTCTCCTCCGGATGAGGTACCCCGGAGAGGTCACGGACGTCTAGTACGTCCAGCGTCTATGACGCTAAGCATCGGGGATGCTGTACCCGAACGGGGTTCGAGGATTGAACTCAGAAATTGAGACCCGAGTGGCACGCGTAGCCTTGTGATTGTGACCTTATTGACGTCAGGGACGTCAGACATCGGGGATGTCGGGATTGGAGTGTATAGTGCAGTGGCTAAAATTATGTTCATGGTTCATATTATATGATATATGATTTTAAATGATGGTGCATGCATATGCTTTTACTGGGGGGCATAAATGTCTTATAAATGTTTTAAACATACTTGTTTATTTTCGTCCACTCACAGCTTTTGTTTTAATGCCCTTCAGGTTGATTCCGGATGCGACTGCAGCAGAGACTTGAGCATCGCACACCTCCTCCATCGATCCTTACGCACTCTGGAAGCCCGGTTGGGTAGTGGCAACAGGTTATCCCTTGTCTGGCACCTCTTGTCAGACGGGAGCATGACACATTCCATGGTAATCCCGGGGGGATTGGGATGGGTCGTGTCACATATGAAGGAGTTGCCTCTAATGTCAGGACCCGACCCTCCTCGGTCAGGACCCGACTCATCTAGCACGATATTTTCCGATTTGGGCCTCTTTGCCCTTGCCCTCATGGTTTTATTTTCGGGAGTTCACGGTGCAACTTCCCAGAGGGTCACCCATCATAGAATTGCACCAACCTCAACTCGCTTAACTTTGGAGTTCCAACCGAACCCAAAGCCACTGAGCTCCTAAAAGGCCTCGTGTTAGATAGGTGTGTGCATACACCTTTAAGGCACATCACCATTCCCCTCCCAGAGTATTCCCTTTTTGCAGGAATGTGGGATCGTTCACCGTTCCCTCCAGGACACGGGTCTTACAATCCACCCCTCTTAGGGCCCAGCGTCCTCGTTGGCACATTTTCCGGTCGGGTTCTGACTCTGATACCATTCTGTCAGGACCCGACCCTCGTCGGTCAGGACCCGACTCATCTAGCATGATATTGTCCGCTTTGGGCCTCCTTGCCCTTACCCTCACAGTTTTATTTTCGGGAGTTCACGGTGCAACTTCCCTAGAGGGTCACCCATCATGGAATTGCACCAACCTCAACTCGCTTAACTTTGGAGTTCCAACCGAACCCAAAGCCATTGAGCTCCCAAAAGGCCTCGTGCTAGATAGGTGTGTGCCTACACCTTTAAGGCACACCACCATTCCTCTCCTAGACTATTCCCCCTTGCAGGAATGTGAGATCGTTCACCGTTCCCTCCAGGACACAGGTCTTACATCTAAGATTATAATAGGAGCTTTTGTGGCTATGATAAGTTTATGCCTAGCATAATGGGCAATTTTCCTATTTTCAGTGCATACAATCAAAATACTACCATGCATACTTGGAAAACCTTGCTCCTCAGCTTTCGCCATAAACGTTTGCAAGTCCATGTATGTTGGAGATCAGAGGTACTCGTTGGTGTAAAGATCTTTAATTACTTTGCAAAAATGCGTGCATCATAGATTCAATGACTGTTTAGACCCCCAACCTACAGATCTCATCGCATTGATCTACTGATGAGTCATATGCTAGCATTCTAAGTGCACATTTAATCTTTTGATAAGGTGATAACCCGAGTACGCCTAGGGCATCTGATTTTTGTACAAATTGATTGTCATGAGCGGTAACATCTTGAAATATGTGGTCAAAGAGGTGGTGCTTCAATGTAACGACCCGTCCCGAGAGTCGAGATTAGTAAAGTGATTAGTAACGGATTAGTGGGTCTAATCGGTGTTTAGTTTGGTTACTGTTGGACTTTGGGCATAGAATGACGATTTTGCCCTTGGTTTAGGAAAAAAGTTGACTTTTAGTTCGGGCAGTCAATTGGGCATTGACCAATGACCGTGGCGTAGTTCGGAACGTCACGAGTCCGTAGACAGGTGGCACGGCCGATTCCGACATCCGAGGAGGAAGTTATGATGTTCGGAAGGTCGATGGCATTACCGTAATTTAGTTAAAATAGGGGAAAAGTTGACTTTTCGTACGATAGGATTTTTACGCGTAGATCAAGGACCGTTAGGTAGATCTCGTCGCCCTGAGTTCAACGACAGGCGGCATGCCTTCATCGGACATTGAACGGGCGAGATACAGGTCTAGAACGGCAAGGGCAAAATGGTAATTTTGACTCACAAGTAGGGGCATTTTGGTCTTTTTGCACATTGGGATTTGTGCAAAACAGATTGGGACAAGTGTGCAGGGCTAATTGGGATATTTTGATTGGGACCACAGGATTGTGACAGGTGGCATTGGACTAGAGGTTTCCACAAGTTTGGACGGTGCACTTAAATTGGACTGTGTGTGTGCATCGTGTTTGTTCGAAGAAGGGAGAAACAGAGACTGAGATTGGGAGAAATTGGTCGAGTGGCCGTGTATGTTTGTGTGTCTTGGTGATTGAGTGAGTGAGTAGAGATCGAGAGAGAAGTAGTGAATGAGTTTGAGTGAGAGTTTCGTGAGGAAGACTGGTGTGAGGAGAGTGTGAGTTCAAGGGAAAACCAGAGAACAAAGAGGGAGTTTGGTGGTAGTGCGAAGCTCAGTGATCAAGTGGATCAAATTGGACTCAAGGGGAAGCTTGGACGGCTCTGTGGACTTCAGGGAACGCGGGCGGCGAGCAAGGCGGCGATCGACATGCATGTAATTTCCTCATTTATTTTCGATGCTCTGTTTTGCCGTGAATTTCAAATCGATAGTCGTGGATTTTAGGGATGAGTCGAGGAGTCTGGTGAGGTCTAGGGGACTCAGTAGGGTCCTAGGAAGCTGCTGGTTATGCAGCCGTGAAGGGGAAGTGTACGGGTGGCCGGGAGTGCAAATAGGGGATTTGAACGGGTTCTGTTTCGAGCTAAGGACGATGGGTTAGATGTAGGATTGTTGTATTTGGTTGAGGGGAATGGATTACTGGGTAGAGGACGAAGAGAACGGTGGAAAGAGGGACTGGAATGGTGGACGGATGACAGAGAACCGGCCACGCCGGTCCAGAACAGTAACCGTCGAGAGGTTGAAGATGAACAGTGTTCTGTGCAGGCGCGTGAGGCCCACGCGCAGCCACTTTGGGCGGCGCGTGCGGTGGTTTCTGGGGAAACTTCCAACTAGGTTTTTGGTCTAGATGTTGTAACGAATCTTTTGGGATAGGTTTCGGGTTAATCGGACGTCGAATTGAGTTAGTTCCGCGAGGTTGAAGGTTTAGGGTCTCGGTTCGTTACGTTTAGAACCCGGGGAATTTTGTGGGGAAGTAGGAGAACCTTAGTAAACGTGTTAGTAACGTGTTTTGGTGACTGTTGACAGGATCGGGAATTCCCGAGGAGGTCGAGGAACGTACAGTACGGGACGCGAGTGACGTGCCCGGTATCTGTGAGTGGACCCCTTGTCTATAACTGAGCATGCATAACTGTTTTTAATTACTTGTTTTATGGTTTTACATGTGATTTCATGATTATCGAAGATGTTATAACTGTTTTACTTAATTGCACGTTTTTCGAGAAAGTACGTATTTGACACGTTTTACGAGAAATGCTTGATTTCTGATTATGCTGCGGTGGTTTTGGGATTTCAAATGATAAAGGGTTTTCAATGATTATAGAGGGATTTTGGAACATGATTTCGATGATTAAGGTTTTCGATTTTAGAATCGGATTTCGGAAATCAAGATCTGGTTTAAAGTTGAAAAGTGGAATTCCGGATTTAGGTTCGGAATGACGATTCTAGATGCCAGAAGGGCTTCGGACCAGTGATTTCGGATTCGGATTTGGATATGGATTTCGAATTGGTTTTTAATGGTTTTGGATTGGATTTGCTGGATCTGATTATTGGGTTTAAATGCCCGGATATTGTGATTGACGGGGGACGGGCCCGGATTAGGTTTAAGACCCGGATTGAGTTTAAAGACTCGGAGTTTAAAGACTCGGATATATTGATATTTCCCCCCTAGGCCTGTTGAGTTTAAAGACTCGGAGTTTAAAGACTCGGATATTATTGAGGCCTGGATTGAGTTTAAAGACTCGGGAGTTTAAAGACTCGGATAGGTCCAGCAGGTTTGATCGGATAATGATTGCTTGGTATTTATGCTTTATGATGTGGTTTTATGATGTTTCTGACGTGATTTCTATAACTGTTTTTATGATGATTCTGCAATTGTTTTTATGATGATTCTTATGTGATTATAACTGTTTCTGAAAATGGGTTATGCATGTATGTTTTCAGAACGGAGAGCTAAAACCCTGGTTTGCTTATGAAATGGTTTTTGGAGACTATTATTTTTATTTATGGTCCACTCACACTTTTCTGTTTTTAATTGCCCTCCAGGTCGTGGAGCTAGCGCGGGAGTTGACGTTGAGGCAGCGTCGGAGGTATAGAGTACTCGAGAGTTCCCCGGAGTGGTTTAAATTTTCCGTTGTGCGTATATTCTGTATATCGGCTTGTTTTCCTTTGTTTTGGTACTATGCTCTGTATAACTGTTGACTTTGGGCTGTTTTAAATTCTCCTGCGTCTGGCAATGTAATTTGTGGTTTTCGTGAGGTTGTTTCGGTCTTTCGTTTTTGGGTTGTCAGACGGGAGCAGGGTTTAGTCCCTAATCCTGGGGGATTAGGGGTGGGCCCTGACATTCAATCTATAACACCTACGAAAAACGTGATCAGAATGCACCAGTCACGACACAAAGTAATCCTCCATGAGCAAATGGGCATGTATACGCCTATGTCGATTCTTGACTTCGCGACTAAGTTGTGAACCTGATTAGGTGGATGGATTGGAATATTAGCTTTGATATTTTGTCATAGCGTCAACGATAAGTATGTTTCTTTGACACCTATTTTCATCATTTTCCTCTCGATCAGAGAGGCCAGAATGAAGCGCAAAAGGCCATATGGAGCCTTGCCTTGGCCATTTGAACTGGGTTAGAAATGAAAATGAAGGGCAAGGGGCCATATGGAGCCTTGCCTTGGCCATTTGAACTGGGTTAGATATGCTCTGAGGAGTACCAACAAGTAAGCTCATAATCAAAAGTAATAGGCTTAAACATAATCGAGAAATAACTAAGATCCTACTATAGTTCAGACCCAAAACCCCAAGTCCATACGTGAGACTAGAGTTGAACTAAACTAGGGAAAGCCCAATTAAGAGCTTAGACCAACCCAAAACCCCAGATCTGATTAAGCCTATATTGGTCAATCCCAGTAACAGAGAAGCCACATGCACCCCATGCAATAAGACCTTCCACTGCCATAGTAGAGCCATCATTTCAGCCATCCTAGTATCTGCACTCGCATCCACCATCGCGCCCATTAACGCAGATTTTTTTAACATCTTGGTAATGGTGGATACCTAATTATTGTGTTTTGATAATTTAACTATCTAAAATCTTTTTCTTTTTTTTTATAATTAGCGTATGAATTTAAAATGATTTTTTATAATGTGGGTATTTTTATATAAGTTTTCCTAAAAGAAAAAAAAAAAGATTATCAGCAACCATAACGAGTGAACACATCCACCCTCTAATATGTGACAATTTTGATAGTAAAGTTGAGCCAGCCCTTGGCATTTGGGTTTGGGTCGAGTCAGGCCGGGCTTATTAAATAATTTTTAAAGTTACGGGCCGAGCTAGACGGGAATACTTACATATATAAGAGCCCAAGCTCTTTATTTGGCCTACTAAACCCACCCGGACGAGGTTAAAGTGGGTTTTTAGAAATAAACTATTTTTCAAATTGTAAAGTTACAAAAAAATATATGTATGTGATTTCATTTGTCTTCATACTGAAACTTTGGAAAAACCATTTCCATTTATTTATTTCAATTGTGAGAGTATATATTCTTATTATTTAATTAGTCTAATCTAATGTCTCACATACTAAGACCAATTATATATGTTCAAACTTCAAACCCAAGAATGCTTTTCTAGGAGTTTTAGATTGAAACTAGAAGATTTGTTGTTGTTTTGTTGTCTGTCGTAGTTCACAATATAATTAGCTGATTCATTGGCCATTAAAAACGTATAAAAAATTAGGAAGTGATTAATATTAAGCCACAATAAATATGTTTGATTAAGAAAAGAGAATGTAGTATTTGGAATATAAGACAATTGGGTAAATAGTAAATGCATGGAAGAATATATGTACTATTTACCAGTACCTTACCGGTATATATAACAACTTGATACATAGTGTCATTAGTGCCTATTAATACAATGACAATAGTTTGGATTTTAAATTAAGCAAGTTGAATAGAGGGTTAGTTTGTATTTGTGAGAGTCAGATGGTTGTATTGTATAATTTGTATAGGCAGGTTAGGATTTCTATCATCTTTGGGCCGAAAGGGTTATATTGGGTTAGGCTTGGGCTTGGGCTTGAGGTTTTATTGGTCTTAGGTGGGTTTAGCTCCTTTAGGTTATTTGAGCTATTATAAAAAATGTACTTCAGTGGGTTTAGTGTCTTTAAGTTATTTGGGCTATATATTCGGGCTTACGAGTCGGATTTATATGGGCACACCGAGTTGGGATTACCAGGTCTATCGGGCCTATCGAATTTGAACATTTTAAACTCAAGTTCAGCCCGCTAATTCTGGAACCGGGCTAGACTTTTGTCCCCTGGGCATATCTGGCCCCCATAAATCTATGAACTTTTAGGCCGAATGGGGGCTAGGTTGAGTCCAGAAAAATACATAAATAAATAAATATTCCTTTTCTCACCCATCATGTCGAATCCTCTGGTTTTTTTTTTCGGAATGGCCTCTGTTACTTCGGCGGTACAATATCTAATAATCCTTTAATCTACTGCTACTTAAACAGTTCACCATTGTGCTCCTCTGTTTTCTTCGTCAATCTCTTTCACCTCTTTCTCTTCAAAAGTTTTTCATAATTCATTATTTCATGGCGGAAGAGGGTTTCCAAGGCTACCACATGCGCCAGCAAAGCAGAAGAGACAATCTCCGAGTCACCCTTCAAAACAACAACCCACAACCACCCAACAAGGATTGTTTGGTCAAAACATGATAAATGAATTTTAGAGTAGTACTGTAGTAGTACATAAGGTTATCATTTTGGATTGAAAATGAAATTTTGATTGATTTTGCTGTCAGGTTGTCACATCGTTGATCGATTATACCAATTTCATTTTTCACTGTCTTTTTTCTTTTTTTTATTGCATGTTTTAGTTTTATTTTTTCCTACACTGTTCATACTTTCAAAGCACATCAGCCATGCCAAATGTCACAGACATACAGTCCAATATTGGTGCGTTGCATTATTTGATTTGATACATTTAGTATCGTATTTTCATAGGGTTGCTTTGGTAGACCGGCCATTAACTTGGAATCAAGTCATAGGGTTTCTGTAAAAAAGAAAATTCAAATTAGTGTAATTCCATAAAACCAATTAAACGTTTTTGAAACCAAACCAAATTGATTATTTTTGTTCAATTTGAATTTGTTAAAAGTAAAATGAATCAAACTCTGTTCACTTTTATTTTTATTGAATTTAGTTTGACCGGACGTTTATGCCCAAATGATGGGAGGGAGGAGCCCAAGTAGGAAATGTGATCACAGTTGTCTTGTTGTCTCCTAGGTGTACAAGAGATACAAACTGTATTGCCAACAGATGGAGCTAGCTGTGGCATCATTTGAGACCATTGATGGGCTTGGAAATGCAGCCCCTTACATATCTTTTGCAGTCAAATCCATTTTGAAGCACTTTGGTTGCTTGAGGAATGCCATTTTGGACAAACTTCAATCCAAAGCCGAAAGGACTCCTTATGATGATGATTTTACCCAAAACCCTAATGGCTTGAACTTGTCCAACAAAAATCTTCACCAGTCTGTTTTGAGGCCACAAAGCGGACTTCTAGATAATGCAGTGGTTGTGCTTAGGGCATGGCTCTTTGAACACTTCCTTCACCCGTAAGTGATTTCTGTCGACGCCTAGCTAAATCATCGGATTCATTCGGTACATTGATTTTTGTGACTTGGGGTTTTGTTCATTTCAGTTACCCTTATGATTCTGAGAAGTAGATATTAGCTCTACAGACAGGGTTGTGAAGAACTCAGGTACCTTGACTAACAAGTCTTAAATTGTTGGTTCAATTGAACACATTTTTTATAATCTATTTATCTTTGGACACATGTAGGTTTCTAACTGGTTTATTAATTCAAGAGTAGGAACATGGAAACCAATGGTGGAAGAAATAGACGGCCTTGAAACACAACAGGCTCACACAACTTGTTTAGATGATAACCCTCTCCATTTGGGCCTAACACCGTCACGCCGAAACGCCCGGGACACCCAAGAGAAATGCTCTAAGAACAACGAACATCGCAATTTCCCGAGCAGAGTGATGATCGGATGATGCAAAGGGGGATCGAAAGTTACTATGAGTTTAACATGCAATGATCTTGAGAACCATGAAGTTTCTTTGGCCTTAAGTCTTCAAGCCAAAAAATGAGCATGTTGTTGGGGTCCACAAATTAGGTAAAGTTAGAGGGAGGGGAGATGTTGAGGATGCGTGAGCTAGTGGGAACAAAGGCATGGATGCTTTTTATCATAATTTATGTGTTGCATTTCAGATTTTTGTCAATTTTTGGCATTATCACAAATTAGTCACAATCCACGATGGGGGATGATAGATGATTAGATGGAATCTTGTTCCAAATTTGATTCTGCTTTAATTTTCTTCCATTAAGGCTAATCAGTTGGCAAAAAGAAGATAAAAAGTAATAATGATTGTCTTTGCTGGCTTGATACTAGAAGTCTAGAACTAATTTTAATTGGTTGCTTCTCGTGCCTTGAGAAAGTGTCAAACAGATGTACCATATGCTATTTGGAAACTTAGGGCACCCGCGACGGCTACATATGTTGGGCTGGATTTGGGTCCAAGTTTTCTTCCATTGGGCATGGTTTTTTTGCCCTTTAGACATGACCAATATATCATCACCCCTATATCTAGCCATTACCATTTAACTTAGAAGTTCATGGGTATGTGGGTACCTATTAGATTTGTTGACAAAAAGTAACTCGGCCAGCTATGGTCTATGAGTTGAACTGACCCGAAATTTAGCGGGCTGAACTTGAATTTGGTGTATTTAAACCCAATAATCCTGATAGACTCGAACCTGATAAGGCCCGATAAGTCCAGTCTGACCCGTCCGTATAAATCCGGTTCATAAGTCCGAATATATAAAATTATTATTAATTAGGAATTAATCAATACACAAATTAACAGGTTAATTCAAAATCTATCGATTTATTAAACAGATTAAGAGGTCATTATACGGAATAACGGGTTCACTCAAAATTCACCCGTTTATTAAACATATCATAACAAATTCACCTGAAAATAATCCAAAATTTTAATCATGTAAATTAATTTAAATAAATCTTAAATAAATTTTAAATTGTGTATAAAAAATTATTAATTTTAAATTTTTGCGGGAGAGGTTGGTAGGCGGTTGGAAAAAAAAAATTCCACATAATTAAAAGAAAAAGAGACGAAAGCTAGAATTCTTAGACTTCGAAGAATGCTACCTGGCAGCCAAGCATTGAAGAACACAACAAACCGCCTTACCACAGGCTTACAGCAAAGTTAACCTTGCCAGCTGTCACCAATACAAAGCATATTCGAAAGCGAAACAATCAGATATTCCGCTACTGGGGACAATTATCTACGTCCAGTGCTATTATAACACGGCTCATATTAACTTACAGTCAAGGTTTATCACATCCAAATGTACTATTAACGGCCTAGCTTTCTCTCAACTAATAGATCTTGCCCACTGGTCTTTTCGTACCGTAGGGCTGACCGCACCGGAGCTAAAACTGCCGAGGTAAAGTTGACGATGACGCAACGTTGGAAACCCTAACCTTTAACTACAACGCAGCGTATTGGTGAAGGCCCCAAACGCCGTCGGCCCTAACATTCTTCTCCCCCTTCCTGCCTTCAAATTAGGCAGATGCAAAGGTAGAGAGAGCAGACAAAGTAATGAAGCTCCAGAGCACAAGCAGTAAACTGCGTCGGGGTTCGTGAAATTAATGATCCTTAGGGTTTACAACATTTAATTTCTATCCGTGTTTGGTAATTGAGGGTGAGGTTCCTTACTGTGGAAATTAGGAGATTCTAGGGCACACTAAAATGCAGACGGAGGCAAGAGTTGGGGTGGTGGTGGAAGGAGGGCAGAGAACTCTTAATACTGGACATGGAGGCGTCGCTGTCGAAGGCGGCGTCAGAACACTCACCCAATCACTGCCACAGAAACAACCAAAGTCCGTGCACCAGCAATCTCAGATCGGAACAGTGTCGCAACTTTTCGCCGGAGGTGTCGCCGGCGCTCTCGCCAAGACTTGTACGGCGCCCCTTGCTCGCCTCACTATTCTCTTCCAGGTAAAATCTTTTCTTGTTTTTGGACGTTGCTCTTTGCAAGCTGATATTTTTAATAGGAATTTTTATTTGGGTTTATTTTCATGTGAATTTGGGGGTTTGGTGTGTTCTGTTTATTGATCTTGGGTAAAAAATGGACTTTTAATATGCAGTATTTTGGATTACTGGACATTTGGTTGTGCATGATTTTACTGAGAGCTGCTTTTTCGAGTCTTAGTTATCTTTTGGTCACAGCCGTTCAAGTAAACGGAAAAAGGAGAGCTACTTTGTTAATATCATGCTATCATTTTAGGTACAAGGAATGCACTCAGATGTTGCAACGTTGAGAAAAGCTAGCATATGGCGTGAGGCCTCAAGGATTGCTAGAGAAGAAGGATTTAGAGCTTTCTGGAAAGGAAATCTGGTTACCATTGCTCATCGTCTTCCTTATTCTTCTGTCAATTTCTATGCATATGAGCAGTATAAGAAGGTTCGTAAAACCAGTTTGTCAATTTTACGTTCATTACAGTTCAAGTAAGTTTATTGGTACTTCTTACTTTGATACCTTGATTATTAATGCATCGTATTTACCTGGTACAGTTTCTACAAACAATGCCATGGCTAGAAAATCATAGAGATAACTTGAGTACAGACCTTTGTGTTCATTTCGTGGGTGGTGGATTGGCGGGAATAACAGCTGCAACAGCTACATATCCTTTGGATCTTGTAAGGACACGGCTTGCAGTTCAGGTGAGAGCAGATGGTTGAGATGAAATTTTTCTTTCTCGCTAGATTTTATTTACTGATTTGTTAAGTTTTTGAACCACTGATTGACATGTTTGGGTATTCCATACTGCCTTTTTTCACGGGGCCTTTGTATATCTCTTCTCAATTTAGCATGTCCTCGTGTAAATACATTAGTGGAATTCATTTTTGTTCTCTGTTTTTAAAACTTACCCAAAAGTTCTGTCCAGTGGTATATATTCTACTTTAGTTTGAATATTTCATCCGTTTTGGGTTACTGCATGTTTGACTATGATTGATTCAATGCTTCTCATCTATACTGATAACTTTTGTGTGTGAATTTTGCTCCTACTGATTACTTGAAACTTTGCAGACAAACGTGAGGTACTACAGAGGTATTTGGCATACTTTGCGAACTATTAGCCATGATGAGGGTCTGTTTGGCCTTTATAAGGGACTTGGAGCAACCCTCTTGGTATTAGAATATTGTTTATTGCACTTCATTTTTGCTTAGGATCCTTTTTTTGTTGTTTATCTAACTTCTGGTTTGTCCATAATGCAGGGTGTTGGGCCCAGTATTGCTATCAGTTTTTCAGTGTATGAGACCTTGAGAGCTTCTTGGCAGTCACATAGGTGATTATTTATCATTTGATTCAACAATTTTTGGGTCTTAATATCTCACAATTACTTTTTCATGCATCTTTTCTTTAAATCAACACTAAAATGCTAATTCCATATCTTTATCTCAGGCCGGATGATTCTACTGTGTTGGTTAGTCTTGCTTGTGGGAGCCTTTCAGGAATTGCATCATCAACAGGTGAGTGATCGTACACTTCCCATCTTTTAAACTTCTTGAAAAGTCTTTAATTGATCCAGTATTGTTTCTTGTTTCTTTTACTGAAAGTGGTTCTTCTTGATGGAAATCCTAGTTTGTATATTGCAAGCTTGCGATGCTTTGCCATCTTTTAAATTTCTTGAAAAGTCTTTAATTGATCCAATATAGTTTCTTGTTTCATTTACTGAAGGTGTTTCTTCTTGATGGAAGTCTAAGTTTGTATATTGCAAGCTTGGGATACTTGATTATAATGTTTGTTTTGCCCTTGTAGTTTTACTGTAAAATTTTTCTTTTAGTATCTACCATTTCAGTAATGTTTCTGTTTGATATTCTTTGCTTTGTACTTGCTGAAATACTCCTAACCTGAGTGAGCTATTGCATTCAAATCTAATTAGAACACTCTTGTATGTTTAACAATCTGGTTGTGTTAATATAGTTTGTTTAATTAAAAATATCAAATGTGACGTAAAAGTTAATGTACATAGCTGTTTTCTATGCTTTTGATGCAGAGAAAACAGGTTGTGGTGCAGGCTCTGCACCAAGTCTCTAACCAGACTGACCCCTAGAGCCAGAAACCAGGCTGGAGTGGTTTTGAATCTGGTATTTGAGAATTTAGTAAGGAAACTGATGAGAAATTTCCCTCCATCTTTCATCTAACTTAATTTTATTATATCGAGATCTATTTTTTATTGACTTCGTCTTTCAAACATCTCTTCGGTGACTTCTCTCCCAAAGCTTTGCAGCCTGTTCTATTATAGGGTGGCACTGCTCTCAGGTGAACCTATGTTCTCAGTTATCAAATGTGAGAGGTGTCCTCTTTGAGGTATGCTTCTCATTTAGGCTTCCTTTTCCAATGGCTTCATGGATATGGTAATCCTTAAAGCCCTCACTGGAGCACGTGGGGATGAACTTGGGCTGGTGTTGCCTTCAGTTAGATCTTAATCTTTGCTACTTCCCTTTATTTAAGGCAGTCTATTTTCCTTCATTATGTCGTGATTGTGCAAGTGTTGGCTTTTTAGTCCTTACTTATTGAACTGTAAAATATTTGACGCCTTATTATCAAGCTCAACAGCAGAAATAAAACATGTGACATCTAGATTTATTGTACTTCACTGGATGTGCTAAGCTGCATAGTCCTTACTAGTCCAACAGATAATTTGTCTGGGAGTGACCGCATGTTGGACTGAATGTGTCACCTTTTAAGCTCATTATGAGCGTTGTTGCTCCATTGATGTGTTCATTGGAACATTGCATTGGACAACTTTGGGACTGGCTTTTGTGCAATAGCAAGAACTTTGAGTATTTTTTTCAGATCATATGTTTCAGTTTTATTTTCTTGGCTTAGGCCTCTTTTGTGATTCTCTTTACTTGGTCTTGGGCGTGTCATGTTTCGTTTTTTTTTTTTAATGTTATTACTGATGTGCTGTAGTACAATGTTAAACAATGCTGTCTGCTCTTTTCATTTGACTCAGCTATATTGTGCAGCAACTTTTCCATTGGATCTTGTGAGACGGCGGAAACAGTTGGAAGGGGCCGGTGGCCGAGCCCGTGTCTACACGACAGGCCTTTTCGGTATATTTAAGCACATATACAAGACAGAAGGCCTACGTGGCTTGTACAGAGGCATCCTACCAGAATACTACAAAGTGGTACCTGGTGTAGGTATTTGTTTCATGACATACGAGACCTTGAAGATGTTCTTAGCTGATGTTGGTGCCGATTTATAGCAGACATCTTCCCAGAAGTGATACTAAAATAGAGCATGAACGAAGCTGTTACAACAAAGCTCATAGTGGACAGTTTTGCGATGCTGCTGTGAGAAATTACATTTTTCCATGTACAGATTGACGATCCCCGTATTTGCACTTAGAATCTGTATGTCTACACAACTCTCTTACAATTCCTCAGAATTATTCAATCGTATTTGAAAAATCTTTCGTTCTTGGGCCAATTTTTGGTTTGCAATTCTAATTTTTCTCTCTTGGCTTTTGTGTAAGAATTGTTCTGCACAGTTTATTTGAGTAATGTTTTACCTTTGTTAGAATCTTTTGTTCCATCAAGTTCGGGGACATTCGAACACCGAATTTTCCTCGGTAAGATAAGTGCCAGTAGATCAAGAGCTAGGTGTCCATGAATGGAGAGAAAGATGCATGATATTATTGATCCTATTAATTGGAAGAGTGACATTGGACATATATATGTATCTTCCTTCACGTAGCCCCAACCTAGTGTAATGAGCTCAACCCTTTTTAGGGTAGGGCAAAATAATGACGGTATAAAGGCAAAGAACTAGAAATAGGGTACATTGTCTTGTTACAATGGGAAGTTTCCGGTGAGACGAATGTGATCCAAGGTACGGCGTAAACCGTACTTAATGACAGCTGCATTAGCTGCCCTAAACCCTCCTCCATACGCCGGGGAAGTGTCATTGGCTATTTGTTGCATAAAAAATTCACCTAGTTTGTTTTCAACCTTAGACTTTCCACCTTTTTTGGACGATGTTGAGGAAGAGGAGGAAGAAGCTGCAGACGTGGAGGCAGATGACGACGATGGTTTAAATCCCGGCAATACTTCTGATTCAAGCCACATGTACGAAAGCACTTGACAGATACCCTCCTCTACTTCCGGGTTAAGATTCCGGTAACCTTCATTATCCAGGTAAAAGAAGAAAAGATGAATCGCTAAAAATTATGAGGGATGAGGTTTATGATGCCAGTGAGCTTTAGAAATGCATGCTACCTTTGAGACGTAACCAGCCGTGCATCAACTCATGAGCAAGAATCGCACCGGTTTGTAATCTGCATGCGATTACAAACAGACAAGATTACAAAGCTAGACTTCTTTCATGGTTTGGATTTTATAGAAGTATTTGATCATGAATTTAGCTTCAGTTTGCGTTACCTTGGAAGACCATAAAGAACAAGAATTGCAGTCACTTCGCATCTTCGTATCAACTTTTGAGGTTGAGTTCTCATTCCAATCAGTTGATGCCCCCCAATTCTTGGCCTTTTAAGTATCTGAATATCGAAAAAAACGACAAAAAATTAGTGAATGCATGGACAATGGAATAGAACTTAATAGAATTATTTGATATAATCGTACACTGCTGACGGTTTGCTCTTCAGACAGACATAAACCCCTTGTCTCCGGCATGTGATGGAAGCCCTGCACAGAACCGGGTTCAATTTAGAGGAATTCAATTCCAAACCCCCAAAAAAAAAACTCAAAAATGGAGAAGGGTTTCAAAATTACACTCTTCTCTCCAACAATGGCTTCATTAAGTGCTTGTCTTTCAACCAGAAGCATGGGGATTTGCTGATCCAATCTCATGTTCATTCCTTCATAGTAATCTCTGATCGCGTGATACAGAGGCTGACAGTCACCGGTATCCATGATTGCAGATTCCATGCACTCAAAGCATAAACTCCGCCCGTCTCCCAACGAAATGTATCTTGCATCCCAAGACTCCAACAACAGAAAAGAAGAACAATTCGATTCAGTACTAGTATTGTTTTTCTTGAAACACAAGTTATCTCGCTAGCTTAAGATTAGTACTACCTCCAAGCGTTCGCAACTACAACAACGAGCTGTGTTATCATGTTCATGAGATGGGCAGTACTTCTGTGACCAAAACGGATGGCATCTATACTCAACCAAGCCAGCTAGATTTGTTGGAATCTGAAAATGTTCGAAACATGAATTTCTGTTTTGCGAACCATGATGAAAGACGACAGTACTCAATTTGCAATTTTCACTTACAAATTGATGGCAAACTTCGCATTTCGGATGGGCAAACTCTTTGAAACAGGACTTGTGATAAGGATTCCTCCCTGACAACGAAAACTTGGATCAAGAGAAAACGCGCGTAAGAATTTAGTGAAAGCAAATAGAGCAGGCTCGATCAATTCAGTGATACGAAACAAAGGAAGAGTAACTACCTCATTTTCGACAATGGGGTGACCACAAGAACAACAACAGAAACATTGAGGATGAAAATAAGTCCCCATGCATCCCAAGTAGTTGCCATAACGTATATCGTGCTTACAGCCACCGCAGATTCTGCAAATAGCAATCAGTTGCAGAAAGTTTGAAGCTTCATCAACATTGATGTCTGATATGCACCCACAATGAATTTTAGTTTGGAGCTTAAGATACAGAAAGCAAATCCTAGTGCAAATGGGAAATGTATACCTTTGTCCGTAGGGATGGTACTGACGAGGGGAAGGGCCATATGGAGGACACAAAGGTGGATTCACACTGTCCTGAAGTGACCTAGCTGGCTCATCATCTTTTTCCCTCTGCCATCTATATCCTGCTCATTCAAATTTAAAGAAGAAAAAAAAAATTGGATCTCGAATTATGACTTTACACACAAACTCACATAGAGTAGAATTTGGATCTCTTGACCAATAGAAACCTACCGCTTGGTCTCTTCAAATCTTCGGCCAGCGACAGGGCAACGGCGTGGTCTAATTCCTCTTTCTCCTTCTGCGCTCTAGACCTATCATCCTGATCACGACGAAAAAAAACAAAAAAAAACCAAATTGGTCGACATATATCATTCTCATTTCTCCGGTAAAATAGAAGCTGAATCTGCCCCTTGTAAAGATTATTCCATAATGGGAGAGTTAAAAAATGTCTTGTTTTATAAACAAAAGCATAGCAGGGCATCGAACTGATATGAACGGAAATGCACAGAACGACAACCTGTCTTTAACTGAAGGCATGATGTGAACATATCTCGTGTAAAAAAAATGAACACACAAATGAAACTAGCAACCAAACATCATCAGAAAAATAAAAACATGAGGAGAGGAGGAAGGTGGTCAAACCACAGATCGAACTGGCGCCCGCCAAACCATGTTTTCGTCGCCAATGAGCTGCGGAGTATGGTGGCTACCGGCGGTGGCGTCTCCTCCGCGACTAGGCCCACCCCTGAAAAGTTTACTCAGCCATTTCATAAAGCGTGATTTCCTCTCTGCGTACGAAGAAACAGACTCCCCTGCTTACCAAAAACATTTAAGCAACATCTCGCAACTAATTCAAACCATCAGTTTCTTTCTTTCAAAAAACAGAGCTTTTAGCAAACAGAGTTTCCAAAATCAAATTGATTCAAAAGTTGAAATCGAATTAATAGTTGGAGCAGACAAATACATTTCTGCAATTATTATACCATAGATACAAGGGTGAGAGAGGTCGTTGACACCTGAGGGAGCCATGTAAAGTGAAGATGAAGCTCCTTATGTATAGAGAGACAAACTAGCTTTGCCGGAATCACCACGAACTTTGAAAGGGACGGTCCCGGAGAGAGATGGAGAGACAGGGAATTATGTGACGGACGGCTCGAAAGAAAAGGAGGGGAAGGAAGGACAAGGCACCAGGCATCCTTCAAAATTAAAAGGCCCAGAAAGAAAGCAAGAGAATCTCTGAGAGGGAAAGAAAGTGATTTTAGAATGTAGGCTGAGAAAAAAAGGGTTTAGTTTAGATTCTTCGCTTCCAAAGCAATGAAATTCAATTTCGAATTTCATTTCATTTTACAAAACCCAAAAAAAAATAAAAAATCATAATCATAGTCTCACAAATCTCCTCTCGTACTCAACAAGTGTTAACCAGCTAGCGCTGTAAAACGAGTGGAATCGGGCATGGAGGAATCTAGTGAAGCAGAGAACATGAAAGTAACGGTGGAGGACAGCCCGCTGAATCAATCGAAAGGAGAAAAGGCGGTGTGCGGCGTGTGTACGCAACGTCATGGATTGCAGATGGGCGACATGGATCAAAGAATGTTCTCTCTCTCGCTTGCTTTTCTTTTCTCTCTCTTTCTGGTTTTGAATCGAATTTTTATGTTCTCCCGGGTTTTACTGTTAAAAAGGACTCAGAATATTCGTCATATTTACAGAACTACCCAATGGAGCTCATTGCCTTTTGTATTGTCAACTGCGTTAGGCCCTAAACACTGTAGGTTGGCTCAGTGGCTAGCGGGTTCCCAGATTTAGTATGTTCCATGTTAATTTTAGGGTTCGATTCTCTCTTATAAATTTTTCAATTTATCACTTGTGGCCATTTTAATTCAGTTTTTTTGAAGTTTCCCTTTCGCCCATTTAAATTTGAAAAAATAAAAATAAATTTGAAATATAAGGATTGAAATGAAACTTTAAGGCCTCGTTTGGTATGCCGTACTGTACTGACTATTTCAATCGGATAGACTAATCTGTCACCGGATAGACTGATTACTTAGTCAGGCGTTTGGTACTTTTTCGGATTAGAATGCCGACTATATTATACTGACCGGATTATATTATAGTAATTGACGAAATACTTATATCTTAAATATTAATTATATATGTCATTATTTTTATTATTATTTATTTTAATAATGATTATTATTACTATTTATTATATTTTTATTAATTAATTATTTTTAATTTTATCATTATTATTTATTAAAATATCATTAATTATTAATTTATTATTATTAGAATTTATTACTTTATTACTTTTTATTATTAATATTTACTAAATTAATATTTTATTTTTATTATATTACTATTTATTATTATTATTATTATTATTATTATTATATTTTACAAGATTACTAGTTATCCGACTATTTAATACGGACAATTTCGAATGTATTATTTTAGCGTGTCTGGACCGTATAAAAATATTCAACCGTATTAACTTATACGGTGACTAATTAATACGGCTGGTACCAAACACAGATTTCGGATTATTTAGCCTATACAGACAGTAATACGGTGTACCAAACACAACCTAAACAAACTATGGGGACTAATAACATGTTTTGGCCAATCAAAGAACCATCCTTTGTAAACACAACCAAAGAAGACCTTTTTAGTCTCAGATTAAAAGGTCTTTCATAATTCATCCTAATGGTGGTCCATTAAAAATTACAGGCTTTTATTCCCCCTTTTGGCCTTTTCCTCTCTCCTATTTTTTCTCTTCTTGTTTTGCAATTTTTTAAGGTCAATTTTCATTTTAGTAAATCTCATTGCTTCCTTTGGAGTACGATACCTAATCGTAGATTTGCAGTTCAATTTCTTTTCATTAAGTTTTCACATGCCAACAATATTCTCTCAACCAAACAAATATTTCTTCCAACATAGACAACACAAGAATCCATATTCTCATCCTCAACTTCGTTAGTGAGCACTTTGAACCAAATTTATATACGCCCACCATATATTTCAATTCCCTTTGACTTATACATTAGTCCGGTTCAATATATAAATTAAAAATCAGATTATCCATATGTCATTGATAATATGTCAATATTAACAAAATCCACCAACATATTACGAGTTCCATTTCCGCCAACAACGATACTATAATCTTGAAAGTTCGGTACATCAACAACTCACTTTACAAATTAATTAAAATGTCGTGATTATTCAAACTATATCGTATTTTGCTACTTGAAGAAGTACAAAAGTTTAAAGAACTGAAATAAATTGGTTGATTATTGCCCCCGTACAGCGCTAAAATTCAAGATGAACAAGAGATTCTTGCATACCTGTTTTGATAAGGCAACACAGTGACTGGCTCTCATACCTTATGTAGTTGCCTGCACGGGCAACTGAAAGTCTGAGGCAAAGTAGGTTTTTGCATGGGCAATTGTCCTATAAATATTCCTACACCAAAAACAGTATATTTGGAGTTTATTTGTAAGCCGTCCATATTTATTGTTTACTAATTGGGTTAAAGCCTAAAGGGTAGGTTTGGTCCTGTTTCCTTGTCAAGTGAAAGGGTTTATTGTGTCGTGTCATAGACAACTTTGAGTTTGAAGGTCATCAAATTACATTATGCAAGCGTTCTCATACAAAGAGAATTATACGTATTTGATTCGGTTCAACAACATATATAATGGTCCCATCTCCAATACATGAAATTGCTCGGCCTTCTATTTAGATAGGAACTCTTTTTCTACATAATTAGGAGCCATCAAATTTTAAATCTGGTATGGCTGCTTTATGCATTGCTTCCAAGTATTTTAAGATTTCTTTTGTGTGTGTGTTTTAGGAGTTGTGTGAACTAGAAGCAGGTGGCCATCATGCCAAGATTCTTGTAAAAGGCAAAATATAGGACAATGCCTCTGACTCAAGCCACATGATTAAATAGAAAACCTTGCAGTCGAAGATATATGCCTTCCTTTAAACAAGAATGATAACATAATTTAAGACTCCGATAATATTTTTTATTCACCTCCGTTGATACCTCTTAGTATACCATTCTTTTAGATTGTCGAATAATTCATATACATATATAATAATCGGAATCGTTCAACTTCTAAATCATTATTTTAAAAGCATTTATACGATAAATAAACAAAATTGAAAATCATTTAACTTTTCATATTTATAAACTAAATAGAAGATCCGACATGAGCATCTTAACTGTTACCAATACCATTGATTTATTTGATGCATATGAATGATTAAAGAATTTCAAAGTTATCGATTTTTTTGCGAATATGATTTTAAAATGATTATTTAGGAGTTGAAAAACTCCAATTACGATAAACATATAAGAACTATTTCATATATCAAAATAGTAGTACAGAAAAGTTTCAGGAGAGTATGATACAATTATTATCTCATTTGAAATGTATTTGGTTATGAAATAGACATTCAAAAGCGAAATTACGCGAACCAAAAAAGGACAGATTTGGTGGTCCACGTCTTGGCTAGTATGTTCCGTTATTTACTTGAGATAGAACCCAACTTTAACGCCTTTGGTTGGTCTTCGTTGTCGTCGTTGTCTAACCCTTTGATCATCATCAGCTCTGCCCACTGTTAAAATTTGCAGAAGCTCTCTCTGTCTCTCTTCCTCGCAAGCTATATCTTATCGGTAAGCTTCTCAATCCTTAATTTGCTAGTTTTCATGTTTTTTGTTAAATATCCGACTTTAATTTCTCATATTGTGATCATGATTTATAGTGCCCAACTAAGGAATTCTTTGTTTGATTTCTTGATTTATACAAACTTGCTTAAATGTGGAAATTAAAGTCCTCTTATACCTTTGATAATAATGCTCTTTTTTGGCACATAAATTGTGTTGTTGGTAATTTAGGTGGTCACATAAACATACTTCTATAATTCTATGTGATGTTGGATTGAATTCCTGGCTTTGAATAGTAATTAACATGATTGATAAGTGTGAATCATAGAGCTTTGAATTTCTGCCTTTGAGTTTTCAGTTGCTTGCAATATAGTCCAAGTGACACTATGAGCGGAGGGATTCGAACAAATGTGAAGGGGGACATTATGAAACGAGGTATTTTGGTTCTGGATGATAAGAAACCTCAGCAATAAGAAGGAAACCTATCTAGCTTAGCTCATTTACCTCAAAGGCAATTAACACAGTATTTAATTTAGCATGTTTTGAAATGGCTGATCAGAAATCGAGTGGCGGAGGAATTGACCCTGCCCTACCGGATGATATAATCCGACGGCATTCCGCCCATTCAGCTTGCTGGCACAGAGATTTAGTCTCCGAGTCTGAAATGATGCAGCTTATGGTAGAAGTACAGTGGCTTAGCACCTGAATCTGATTCCTAATTGCTTTAAATTTACTTCCAAGACTTCTTGAGAGAGAGAGAAAGCTCCCCCTTCTCTCTAGTTTTTTCACCTTTTTTCTGCTCCTCCCCCATTGAGGTCTCTAACCTGCCGTTTTGAGGGTCGATGGCAGCTCTCTCGGCATTCATTGCCGCATGTTCGGCCTTCTTGGCTATTTTTTATTTTTTGTTTTTCTTTTCTTCGGTCTTTCTCTTTGTTTCTTCCTCCTTTTCCACCTCCCAGCCTCCATCTACTCCTTACATATATATCATCTTCCATCCACGCTCATCTCCTTTTCAAAACCACATATCTTTACATCTTCTTCATCAGATTTTCACTTGGCTAAAATGCATATGTTTGTGCTTGCTTCTCCTCTACCTCTACTTCTGCCCCTAAAGTTGAGCCTTCGATTTGGGCGTTTCGGTTGTTGTGTTTGTCGGTCAAGCTTGACAATTTTGATCGTTTGAGAATGTTGCTCTTAGGTGGCTATTTGTCTCCTAACCATCCTCTACAGATCGTTCATCTTGTTTTCGTTGTTTGGATCCTCTCTATGCGGCAGAGCAATGCGTTTTGGTGGTGGTGGTTGATGGCTTCTCTTCTTAGATCTAGGGTTTGGCCGTGTTTGGCCTTGTGGATTGGATTCTTTTGTTTTGGGTTGGGCCTGCTCCTTTTAGTCGTAGAATCTTTTTATTTTATCTCTTTGATGTATTGTAATTTGGTTCTACCTTTTGATTATTAATATCAATGCCCACTTTTCGATAAAAAAAATGATGCAGCTTTGTCATTGTGCCACTGAAATCTTCCTTGGCCAACCCAATGTACTTGACCTTAAATCACTGGTTCGAATTACTGGTAAGTACCGTATCTTTTCAAGTTATCATATTTTTTTTCTTATCTTTTTCAAAGACATGATGCATAGTGAGTATATTATTATACACAATTTTTTGTAACTTTAATTACATTTGACAAAATTGATTAGTTAGGGTATAAAACAGTCCTTCTGGAATTTTGATTTTAGCCTTGTTTGTTACTCAAAACTTAAAAATTGAAGCAGTTAGTCAATCCGAGACCAAACTTGAAGTCTAAGCACTGAACGATGATTGTAAATATATTTTAAAACACTCAACCATGCTTGAATATGCGGAAAAAAAAATTGAGGTTTACTAAATATTATGTTTTTTAATAAAAACAAATAGTCATGTAAAGACAATGAACAAGTTATAACACTTTTTTTGTTGTAGCACAATTTCCCTTTGTTTCCATTTCATTTTCAGGCGGCCTTGTTACTGATTTATGGATGGGTTAGTAAAAATGAGGTTCTCGTATACTTGTCAGGTGTTTAACAAAAACAAAAATTAATATACCACTTTTTTTTTTGGCACAAGTTTTCAGTTTGCTTTAATTTCCATTTCGTTCTCAGGCGGCCCATTTACCGATTTATTGACTATTGATGCTCGGGGGATTGACCAGCAGCCTGAGGCTAATGTTACTGTGGCTATCAAGGATGCTAAACTGGTAACCCTTTCGACCCTGTCCTCCTTTCCTAAGAAGGAGATTTATTAAAAAAAAAATTCTAACTGTTTGTTGGCTAAGGCTGGCTTTTTGAGGCAGAAATTCAGGATTAATTGGTTGGATAAAGGGATAGTAATTCGAGTTATTTTCATAATGTGATCAAGAAACATATTAATCGCAATCGTATTTCCTCTATTGAGTGTGATGATGGCTCTGTTGTGGTGGAGCCTTCTGGTTGAAAGCTGAGGCTATCGGTTACTTTCAGGGTTTATTTGGGATTGTTGGTGATGTTCAAGGGTTTAATTTTGATGGTCTGCTTTCTAATGTGGTCTCGCACTCCCAGGGTTCTAATCTTTGCATGCCTATTTCTTTCTGAGATTGAGAATGCGTGCTTTAGTTTGAAGGATGATAAGGCCCCGGGCCCTGATGGCTTTAATGCTTTTTTTTTTCCAAAGAGCATGGTCAGTGGTGGGTCCTCATATTACTAGGGATGTTTTGGAATTCTTTCAATCTTCTAAGTTGTTGGGGGAAACCAATTCTACAATCATTGTAAGACCCGTGTTCTGGAGGGAACGGTGAACGATCCCACATTCCTGCAAGGGGGGAATGGTCTGGGAAGGGAATGGTGGTGTGCCTTAAAGGTGTAGGCACACACCTATCTAAACTAGGCCTTCTGGGAGCTCACTGGTTTTGAATTCTGGGGGAACTCCAAAGTTAAGCGAGTGGAGGCTGGTGCAATCCCATGATGGGTGACCCACTGGGAAGTTGCACCGTGAGCTCTCAGGAACAAAACCTTGCGGGCGCAGGTGTGCCCAAAGAGGACAATATAGGGTTAGATAGAGGGTGCCGTTGCGCAACTCTGATCTAAACTAGGCCTTTTGGGAGCTCACTGCTTTGGATTCCGAGGGAACTCCAAAGTTAAGCGAGTGGAGGCTGGTGCAATCCCATGATGGGTGACCCACTGGGAAGTTGCACTGTGAACTCCCAGGAACAAAACCTTGCGGGCGCAGGTGTACCCAAAGAGGACAATATAGGGTTAGATAGTGGGTGCCGCTGCGCAACTCTGATCTAAACTAGGCCTTTTGGGAGCTCAAGTGGCTTTGGGGGGGATTGGAACCCCAAAGTTAAGCGAGTTGAGGCTAGTGCAATTCCATGATGGGTGACCCCCTGGGAAGTAGTACCGTGAGTTCCCGAAAACAAAACCGTGAGGACGAGGCCCAAAGCGGACAATATGGTGCTAGATGAGTCGGGTCCTGACAATTTGGTATCAGAGCCAGACCCCGACCAGGAAGTGTGCCAGCGAGGACGCTGGGCCCTAAGGGGGGTGGATTGTAAGACCCGTGTCTTGGAGGGAACGGTGAACGATCCCACATTCCTGCGAGGGGGGAATGGTCTGGGAAGGGAATGGTGGTGTGCCTTAAAGGTGTAGGGACACACCTATCTAAACTAGGCCTTCTGGGAGCTCACTGGCTTTGGATTCCGGGGGAACTCCAAAGTTAAGCGAGTGGAGGCTGGTGCAATCCCATGATGGGTGACACACTGGGAAGTTGCACCTTGAGCTCTCAGGAACAAAACCTTGCGGGCGCAGGTGTGCCCAAAGAGGACAATATAGGGTTAGATAGAGGGTGCCCGATGTAGAACAAATGGCGGAATGGATTGAGGAAGAGATGGAGCGAAAACTGCAAAAAGGACGTAAGCGGAATTTACAGATTTGGCGTCCGAGCTCAGAATGGGGCTTATGATACCTTTCCGGAAAGGGAACGACGAGACAAATCAAACTCACCGCTTATTCCGTGACATATGGGTCTTTTTAGCCGAATATCGTCGTTTAGGGCCTCAAAAAGTAGTTTTAAAGTTTTCCTAGTATTTTCGGAATTTTAATTAATTAGAGTTTTCTTTTCCTTTTTGATTTAGGTTTCACTTTAGGGTTTCCTAGGTATTTAAACAACCTTTAAATGTTGTATTTTTTTTTATCATATATTTTATTCAACCAAATTCGAGAGTTTTCTCGGTTATCTTCTGGTGGATTCCAGTGTTTGTTCTTCAGGGTTTTACGCTTGTTTACCCTATTTTACTTCGTGCTGCGTCAAGTGGTATCAGAGCGGGTTTCTCCCCTCTAGTTATCGTTGATTTCTATCCATGGCTGATCGTGTAGACGATGTCTCTGCTACTCGAGCGGATTTGGATGCCCAAACCCGTCGTATCGATGCCCAAAACCGTTGTCTCACTGAATTAACTACTCAATTTGGGGAATTAACTACTCAATTTGGGGAGCTGCGAGCGTTGTTGCTGGAGAATAATCGAAGAGGCAACCAAGGCAACAATCGGGCGGGTAATGATAGGGGAAACCCTAGGAGATTTCGTGAGGAAGAAGGTGGTTCCGATTCTGAAGAGGAACTCGAAGAGCCACGTCACAATAACCATAACCGCAACCATTATGATGATTATCGGATTAAAGCTGATATTCCCAACTTTTCGGGAAATTTAAAAATTGAAGATTTCTTAGATTGGTTGGTGGACGTAGAGAGATTTTTCAAGCTCATGGAGATTCCCGAGGCCAAGATGGTAAAGATGATTGCTTTCCGTTTGAAAAGTACATCGGTTGTTTGGTGGGATCAACTCCAGAATACCCGAAAAAGGCAAGGGAAAAATAGGGTTCGGACATGGCGAAAGATGAAACAACTTATGATGGAGAGATTTTTACCAGCTGACCACGAGCAAATTTTGTATCGGATGCTCATAGGATGTGTTCAAGGCATCAAAACAGTGACTGAATATACTGATGAGTTCATGCGATTGGCTGAACGAAATAACCTAAGAGAGACCGAGAATCAGAAGGTGGCGAGGTATATGAACGGGCTGAAACCTGCCATTCAAGAGAAAATTGGCTTGCAGAATTTGTGGTCCTTGCAAGAGGCAATTAATATGGCGATGAAGGCCGAGTTGATGGAAAAAGAAAAACGCACATTGCCTTACCGGAGGAATATGCCGGATTTATCTGAAAATAATTCAGTTTTCCCTAATGATAAGGGAAAGTCCGTGCAGCAAGGCACTTCAAAACCTTCAAATTTCCAGCCGAGAGGAGGTAATGAGGGGAGTAGCAGAAATTTTGATAGGGGGCAGATTCGAAATCAGCCCTAGAAGCAGAATCTGAATCCGTATGCTAGACCCACGGGGGATATTTGTTATCGTTGTGGCAAACAAGGGCATCGTTCTAATGTTTGCCCTGACCGGAGACAGGCCAATTTAGTAGACGTGGATGATGATGGTCAAGAAGAAGGGGGAGAAAGTTTTGAGGATGACTATGAAGGAGCCGAGTTTGCAATTGAAGAGGGCTTAGAACGAGTTACTTTGGTGATGCAACGAGTTCTTTTAGCTCCAAAAGAGGAAGGCCAGCGTAATAGTATATTTCGTTCTCACTGTTCCATTAAAAACAAAATATGTGATGTGATTGTAGATAATGGCAGCTGTGAGAATTTTGTGTCGAAGAAACTGGTGGAGCATTTGCAGCTACCAACGGAGCCACATAGCACTCCTTATTCGCTGGGTTGGGTGAAGAAAGGACCTTCAGTTCGAGTCTCTGAAACATGTCGTGTACCACTCTCCATTGGTAAGCACTACAGTAATGAAATATTATGTGACATAATTGATATGGATGCTTGTCATATTTTATTGGGACGACCTTGGCAGTTTGATGTGGATACTACCTTTAAGGGTCGAGACAATGTTATCTTGTTTACTTGGAATAATCACAAAATTGCTATGGCTCCTATTACACATTCGGGAAAGATGAGTGTCCCAAGAAAGGAGAGTTCGAGTTTCCTGACTTTGACTAGCAATGAGCGGGAGATAAATGAGGCAATCAAAGAAGCTGATTCTTTTTATCCCGTGGGGCTGAAGGGATTAATGACCACAAGCAAAGAAAAGGTCAAAATTCCCACTGATGTGAAGCAGATGTTGAGGGAATTCAAGGAGCTCGTGGCTGAGGAATTGCCTAACGAACTGCCACCTATGCGGGATATCCAGCATCAAATTGATTTAGTACCTGGAGCTAGCCTACCAAATCTGCCTCATTACCGTATGAGTCCTAAGGAGAATGAGATTTTGAGGGAGCAGATTGAGGAGTTGATGAAGAAGGGATTTATCAGAGAGAGTTTGAGTCCTTGTGCGGTTCCTGTCCTTCTAGTTCCTAAGAAGGAGAATGCTTGGCGTATGTGTGTTGACAGCCGAGCAATCAACAAAATAACTGTAACGACCCGTCCCAAATTCCATGATTAGATTAGTGACTAATCACGATTAGTGAGGCTAATCCGTGATTAGTAGAGCGAAATCGGACGAACGATGCGAAATGACCGTTTTGCCCCTAGTGGTGGCAAAACGTTGACTTTTCAATCGGGCGGTCAAATGGACTTTGACCGATGACCGTGACGTAGTTCGTGACGTCACGAGTTCATAGACAGGTGGCACGTTCAATTCCGACGTTCGGGGAGGAAGTTATGACGTTCGGAAGGTTAGGGGCATTTTGGTAATTTTGGATAAAAGGGGTCAAATGTTGACTTTTTGACCGGGGGTCCGATGGCCAAGGGCCGAAGACCGTTACGAAGATAAGGACGATACGAATCCGTAGACAGGTGGCACGTCGAATTCGGACGTTCGACGGCGAAGTTACGGTTCACGGAAGTTCCCGGTTACTATTCACGATGGTACGTTTTACGAGACAAAAAGCGCAGTTTCGTCTCTAGTGGGCCCAGATATTTAATGGAGGCCCAATGGATGAGTGACACTTGTCACCCATCCACTGGCCAACCTCACCCACTCATGCACCAAACCATTCAACCGTGCATCCATTTTTCCATTTTTCCTCCAACCATTTTCCCGATCCCATTCCTCTCATCTGTGCGACCCAAACATCCAATCCTCACCCTATGATCATGACAGAGAGACCAGAGGGGGAGAGGAGGACCGGTGAAGCGTGGTGGCCGGCCAGGATGAAGCCACCGTGCGCGGTGGAGACTCAAACCCGAACGGTTACCCGGTTAGGCCCAAATCTCCCATTTTGTCGATTTTTACATTATGGATAGTTTTGGTTGATTAGGGAATGTTTGTTAGATTGTTTAGGGTGTATAGAGATGATTTTGAACGGGGGTTGATGGCTGTGAAGCCTGGGGACGGAATCGGAAAACAGGGGCCGTGGGGGGTGAATTTTTAGGGATCGATTTAGGGGGTTTTAGGTTGTTTTGTTAATTGGGTTAGATAGGAAACTTGAAAATAGGAATTTAGAAATTGGAATGGAAGAAATCGGACCGAAAATGAGGGAGAAGGAGGCATGGACCGGTTACGCCGGTCCAGTTGCAGGGGTTGGACCGGTTCGATCGAAGGAAGAAGATGCACTGTAGCGGCGCGTGAGGCCCACGCGCAGCCACTTCAGGCGGCGCGTGCGGGCGCGTGGGGGAGAATTTGGGGAAGGTTCCAACATACGAAATCTTCTACTCGATGTAACGAACATTTTGGGACTGGTTTCGTGTCGATCGGACACCGTCTTGATATGTTTCGGGGCATCGGAAGGGTTAGGTTCGAGATTAAAAATAGTTAGAAATACGGAAAAATTACGGGGCTTTAGTGGGAGGTTAATTAAGTAGTCAGTAACCTTCTATTACGATTTGGACAGGTTTGGGAGTCCCGGTGACGGTGATCGGCTCGGGGAGCCATATGGCACGCAAATCGAGGCGGCAGCTCGGACGGTCTGTGAGTGGACTTTGTTTTCTAAATTGGTGCATGCATAAATGTTTATTATATGTTTTATTGCATGTTTGATGATGCCATGGTTGCAATTGTATGTGGTTACGTATAGGCACGTAATTCGAGGTTTCGGCCTTATACGGTGCTTATACGGGTCTGTATTCCTTTATTGATTTAAATGAAATGGTTTTGGATTTCTAAATGGATAAACTCGGGTATGAGACCCATTTGGTTTTGTCTCGGGCATATGACACTATTTACGACCTTCGGGTCTAAATCGTGGTCGCGGCGGGTGCTATGTGCACGGCGATCGACGATACGACGCTCGCCTCCGGTTTGGGATGTGTTCCTTCCGGAGAGGTCACGATGCACGATTCGTTGTCGGGCAGCCTGTGGAGGCTCGACTTCGGAGTGCTGACGGTTCAGGATAGCGATCGGTGATGAGTGCACCATGGTCTTGCGATGGTCGCGTCGGTTGATTCGTTCACGGCGATATACCAAGATTGAGGGCGGTCCTGGATGGATGGTTGCACGCATCACTATGATCGGAGTCATGACTGACCCTTAGATATCGGGCACGGTGCCCAGTTGAGTCATATGTTCGGGCACGAGACCCAGTTACTTTATGGTTTATGATTTCGGGTCAGGGACCCTACGTGGATTTCCAAGTTCATGACGGTTTATGGGAACCGGCATGAACTCTGGAAAGGTCATTGTGGTTCATGACGGTTTATGGGAACCGGCATGAACCTTTGTCAGGTCATTCTGGTTCATGACGGTTTATGGGGACCGGCATGAACCCTGGTTATGTTATTACGGTACATGACGGTTTATGGGAACCGGCATGTTACCTGATTATGGATATTATGGATCATGACGGTTCAGGGGAACTGGTCATGAATGTTTATGTTATGTATATATATGTTCGTCTACCTTCCTTTACTTCTATTATCTCCTCCGGGGAGGGTCGTTGGCCTGGGTGGACCCCGGAGTAGTCACGGAGCACCGACTGAGTGGAGTCACCCCCCAGTTGGGTTCCTTACTCTCAGGAAGGCTATGATTACTATTACCTCGGGTAGGGTCAGTGGTCTGCGGACATTGATCTTGACTTTGAGAAGACTCGGATTGAGACCTGGGTAGCACGCGCGTAGCTTTGGAAACCGTGACAGGGTTGGTTGTGTGACTTATATATATGTATGTGATGGATATATGATATATGATATGTGGTGTGTACAGGTGTGCACAGGATTTGAGCAGTGGCTCGTGTACTTGGTTTCTTTATGGTTTGGGGCCGAGTCCCTTATGGATTTGGGCAGTGTCCCGTATGGTCGTTTTTATTGTGGTCCTTTCGACCTTGGTTTACATCTGCTTTGGGCTTAGTCCCACATATGGTTTGTTTTGGATAAATGGTTTTCGAATGCATGCATGCTTTTTAGTGGAGGGTACAAATGTCTTCGTTAAAATGTTTTTATAAACTTTTGTTTTGTCCACTCACAGTTTTTAATGTTTTGACTGCCCTTCAGGTTGACATCGGATGTGGACTGTAGCAGAGACCGAGATATCACATGTCTCCTCCGGATCCTGGCGTACTCTGATAGCCCGGGAGGGCAAAGGTCGGAAATATCCCTTGTCTGACACTTCGTGTCAGACGGGAGCAGGGTCATCCCGCACTAATCCCGGGGGGATTGGGATGGGTCCTGTCAATAACAGTAAAATACAGATTTCCCATACCACGATTGGAAGACATGTTGGATGAACTTGAGGGTTCTAAGGTGTTCACGAAGTTAGACTTGCGGAGTGGCTACCACCAGATTCGAATCAGACCAGGTGATGAGTGGAAGACGGCGTTTAAAAGCAAGGATGGATTATACGAATGGTTGGTCATGCCTTTCGGGTTGTCAAACGTACCTAGCACTTTCATGAGACTTATGAATCAGGTTCTTCGTCCATTCCTTGGCTCTTTCGTTGTGGTTTACTTTGATGATATTTTAATTTATAGTCAAACAAAAGAAGAACATATGGTGCATTTGAGGCAAGTTTTAGGGGTTCTGCAAGAAAATAAGTTGTATGTGAACCTGAAAAAATGTACTTTTTGTACAAATAAGTTGTTGTTTTTGGGATTTGTGGTTGGTGAGGATGGCATTCAGGTGGATGATGAGAAAATTCGGGCAATCCGTGATTGGCCGGCTCCAAGGTCGGTGACTGAGGTGAGAAGTTTCCACGGGTTGGCCACGTTCTACAGGAGGTTTGTAAGGAACTTTAGCACCATTACAGCACCTATCACCGAATGTTTGAAAAAGGGAAAATTCCAGTGGGGGGATGAGCAAGAGAAGAGCTTTGCCTTCATCAAAGAAAAGCTTTGCACCGCCCCAGTTCTCGCTCTTCCGAACTTTGAGAGAGTATTCGAGGTCGAATGTGATGCTAGTGGAGTAGGAGTGGGGGCTGTATTGTCACAAGAAAAGAAACCAATAGCGTTCTTTTCGGAAAAGTTGAGTGAAGCACGGCAGAAGTGGAGTACTTATGACCAGGAATTTTATGCGGTCGTGAGGGCTTTGAAACAATGGGAGCACTACCTCGTTCAAAAGGAGTTCGTACTGTTAACCGACCACCAAGCCTTGAAGTTCATTAATAGCCAAAAACACGTTGATAAGATGCATGTCAGGTGGGTGAATTTTCTGCAAAAGTTTCCATTTGTTATCAAACATAAATCAGGTACCCTAAATCGTGTGGCTGATGCTCTAAGTAGACGAGCTATCTTGCTGGTTACACTTTCTCAAGAAATTGTGGGGTTCGAATTTATGAAGGAGTTGTATGAAAATGACGAGGACTTCAAAGAATTATGGCGAAAGTGTGTTAATCTTGAACCAACAGCGGATTACTTTCTTAATGAGGGGTATTTGTTCAAGGGTAACCAGTTGTGTATCCCTATCTCATCCTTGCGGGAGAAGCTGATTCGGGATTTACATGGAGGAGGATTGAGTGGCCATTTGGGTCGAGATAAAACCATTGCAAGCTTGGAGGAGAGATACTATTGGCCACAGTTGAAACGGGATGTTGGAGCTATCGTGTCAAAGTGTTATACGTGCCAAACTTCAAAGGGTCAAGTTCAAAATACTGGGTTGTATATGCCTTTACCTGTTCCTAAAGATATTTGGCAGGATGTAGCTATGGATTTTGTGCTCGGATTACCTAGAACACAAAGAGGAGTGGATTCTGTCTTTGTTGTGGTTGATAGATTCTCCAAGATGGCGCACTTCATAGCTTGTAAGAAGACAGCGGATGCGTCCAACATAGCCAAACTATATTTCAGGGAGGTTTTTCGACTGCATGGGGTGCCTAAGTCTATAACTTCTGATCGTGACACCAAGTTCCTTAGCCATTTCTGGATTACTTTGTGGCGGATGTTCGGGACTGTTTTGAATCGTAGTAGCACTGCCCATCCTCAAACTGATGGTCAGACTGAGGTGACAAACAGAACTTTGGGAAACATGGTGCATAGCATTTGTGGTGATAAGCCGAAGCAGTGGGACTATGCCCTTCCACAGGTGGAGTTCGCTTACAATAGTGCAGTTCATAGTGCCACGGGGAAGTCGCCGTTTGCCATTGTTTATACTGCTATACCTAGTCATGTGGTGGACCTCGTGAAGCTGCCTAATGGTCATGGAGTAAGTGTTGCTGCAGAAAATATGGCTGAAGGCGTAGTGGCTGTTAGGGATAAAGTTAGACAGAAGTTGGAGCAGACCAATGCCAAGTATAAAGCAGCAGCCGACAAACATAGGCGAGTTAAGGTGTTCCAAGAGGGTGATTCTGTTATGGTGTTTTTGAGGAAAGAAAGAGTTCCTGCGGGTACCTACAGTAAGTTGAAACAGAAAAAGTATGGGCCATTCAAAGTGCTGAAGAGAATCAATGACAATGCTTATGTGTTAGACTTGCCGGAATCCATGGGAATTTCTAATACTTTCAATGTGGCTGACATGTATGAGTTCCGTGAAGATGTAGCTCTCTATCCTGATGATAACTCGGGGTCGAGTTCTTCTGAAGTGGAGGGGACTGATGTAGAACAAATGGCGGAATGGATTGAGGAAGAGATGGAGCGAAAACTGCAAAAAGGACGTAAGCGAAATTTACAGATTTGGCGTCCGAGCTCAGAATGGGGCTTATGATACCTTTCCGGAAAGGGAACGACGAGACAAATCAAACTCACAGCTTATACTGTGACATATAGGTCTTTTTAGCCGAATATCGTCGTTTAGGGCCTCAAAAAGTAGTTTTAAAGTTTTCCTAGTATTTTCGGAATTTTAATTAATTAGAGTTTTCTTTTCCTTTTTGATTTAGGTTTCACTTTAGGGTTTCCTAGGTATTTAAACAACCTTTAAATGTTGTATTTGTTTTTATCATATATTTTATTCAACCAAATTCGAGAGTTTTCTCGGTTATCTTCTGGTGGATTCCAGTGTTTGTTCTTCAGGGTTTTATGCTTGTTTACCCTATTTTACTTCGTGCTGCGTCAGTGCCGCTGCGCAACTCTGATCTAAACTAGGCCTTCTGGGAGCTCACTGGCTTTGGATTCCGGGGGAACTCCAAAGTTAAGCGAGTGGAGGCTGGTGCAATCCCATGATGGGTGACCCACTGGGAAGTTGCACTGTGAGCTCTCAGGAACAAAACCTTGCGGGCGCAGGTGTGCCCAAAGAGGACAATATAGGGTTAGATAGAGGGTGCCGCTGCGCAACTCTGATCTAAACTAGGCCTTTTGGGAGCTCAAGTGGCTTTGGGGGGGATTGGAACCCCAAAGTTAAGCGAGTTGAGGCTGGTGCAATTCCATGATGGGTGACCCCCTGTGACACGACCCATCCCAACCCCCCCCCCCCCCCCCCCCCCCCCCCGCGGGTTTAGCATGGAATGTGTCATGCTCCCATCTGACAAGAGGTGTCAGACAAGGGATAACCGATTGTCATTGCCCAACCGGGCTTCCAGAGTGCATAAGGATCGATGGAGGAGGTGTGCGATGCTCAAGTCTCTGCTGCAGTCGCATCCGGAATCAACCTGAAGGGCATTAAAAACAAAAGCTGTGAGTGGACGAAAATAAACAAGTCTGTTTAAAACATTTATAAAGACATTTATGCCCCTCAGTAAAAACATATGCATGCACCATCATTTTAAATCATATATCATATAATATGAACCATAAGGCATATAATAAAACCATAACCATAATTTTAGCCACTGCACTATACACTCCAATCCGACATCCCTGATGTCTGACGTCCCTGACGTCTAATAAGGTCACAATCACAAGGCTACGCGTGCCACTCGGGTCTCAATTTCCGAGTTCAATCCCCGAACCCCGTTCGGGTACAGCATCCCCGATGCTTAGCGTCATAGACGCTGGACGTACTGGACGTCCGTAACCTCTCCGGGGTACCTCATCCGGAGGAGACAATATAATATGGAAGGATCTATACAGTGCAGTACCAAATACATTTTATTGATATCCACATGCAAAGCATATATATATATATATAGATAAAATCCAAACCAATCTTTAAGTTTCATCAGACGGGTCTCAAGCCCAAATACCGTGAAACATGCCATAACCATAATTTCCATATCATCAAACCGTTATTTGTTTTTAGCATGTGAATATATATAAAATGTAAACCAGAAACCATTTATTCAATTCCATTTTAGGGTCCCCGACCCGCAATCACATGAAGAAATTAACTAGGCCCCTGACCCGATTTCATAAGTTAACTGGGCCCCTGGCCCGATTCACAAGTTAACTGGGCCCCTGGCCCGATTTTACTTTATCAAGTCCGTAACTGTTTCATGAAATCATATCCAACCACATTTATGGAAATCGGTGCAAATCTAGAAAACCTCGGTTTACATGCAAATACGTAAATCACCTCGAAATGCGTGAAATCATATAAATTCACCGATATCCAAAATAAATCATTTAATCACAATTATAACAATCATGAAACAGTTATGCATGCATCAAATTTATAAAACCAATGTCCACTCACAGACCGTTTAACCGAACGCCTCGATACACGTGCCATAGGCCTTCCCGGGCCACACCACTATCACCGGGACTCCCAATCCTGTTCAAATCACATTAGAGGATCACTAACCCCATCATTAACATCCTATTCAAGTCCCGAAATTTTCCTGAATTTTTAAGCATTTTTAAACTGGATTTAAAACCTGCGGACATCCCGAACAATATCGAAACGGGATCCGATCGACACGAAACCAACGCTAAAATGTTCGTTACATTGTATAGGAAAAAAGTCATGTTGACCTCACCTCGAGATTCGTGCCCACGCGCCGTCACGCGCCGCCGTGAGTGGCTGCGCTGAAAGCCACGCGCCTGCTACAGTGACTGCTACAGTCACCATCTTCACCCGAATGACTGGTAAACGGGTCTGATTACCCGCGATCTGACCCGGTTCAATCACACCCAATTCGACATCAATTCAATCCGTTCTTGATCCTAAAACAATCATTAACCAAACAATTTCAGTTCTGTGACATCGATTAACATCAACCAATCCATAATCGTGCCACCAACCTGTGATCACCCAAAACGGGTCGATCACCAAAACTCCACAAATCCTCAACCATTTTCAAATTAACTTCACAGGAAGCTTATTAGGATTAAAACGAACCAATTCGAATGATTAATTAAACACGACGTTACCTCAATCACCACGACTCAAGCTTGGATTTTTCCGGCCGTCCACCGCGTCCGTCCACGGCCCTAGGAGCCTCAAAGCTTGCCACATTTGATCAGGTTCGACTCGTTGAGGTTCCAGAAAGCTCAATCCATCAACAATTAGGCTTGGGCTGGCCTAAAACTAGAAGTTCGAATTTGAATTTCACAAAAACCAGTTTCGGGTTTTCAGAGAAATCCAACACCAATTTCACTCATTCCTTTCATTCTCAATCACAGAGTAACCCACTCAACACACTCTCCATTATTTTAATTCAAATCAGCCGTTAAAGGCATCCCAAAGCAGCCCACAATCCACTGTGTAAAGTTTCCCTGCACTGACCCGAAACCAATAGAAAAACCAGTGTCCATGTTCTTGCGATCGATTGCCAGCACAATACATGTGCAATCACACCTCACACTGTCCCAATTCAGTCATTAAATTGATAAACAAACCATGGGATCGATCGCACAAACATTCCACCTCACGGCCATTTCAATCAAACAGTGCCCCCGTGTGAAATTACAATTCTGGCCTTGTGCAGAAAATTACCAAAATGCCCCTCACGCATCTTGACCCGTAACTCGGTCATACGGACTCCGATTGATGCGTGCCGCCTGTCTACGGACTCAGGGCATCGAGACCTTCCTAACGGTCCTCGGTCCTCGGCCATCGGACCTCCCGGTCAAAAAGTCAACATTTCCCCTTATTACGTCCAAATTACGAAAAATGCCCTTGAACTTCCGTAAATCATAACTTTCACCACGAACGTCGGAATCGAACGTGCCACCTGTCTATGAACTCGTGACGTCCCAAACTACGTCACGGTCATCGATCAAAGTCCATTTGACCATCCGAATTAAAAGTCAACGTTTTGCCCACGCCTAGGGGTAAAACGGTCATTTTGCACAATTCGTCCGAAATCACCCAACTAATCCCAGATTAGTAAATCACAATTAAATATTATTGAATCCCGATATTCGGGACGAGTCGTTACACCCTGGGAAGTTGCACCGTGAGCTCCCGAAAACAAAACCGTGAGGGCGAGGCCCAAAACAGACAATATGGTGCTAGATGAGTCGGGTCCTGACCGAGGAGGGTCGGGTCCTGACAATCATTACCTTAATTCCCAAGGTGGTAAACCCTACTCGCATGGGGGACTTTAGGCCTATTTCGTGTTGCAACACTACTTATAAAATTATTACGAAGATTATTGCCAATCGGTTGAAGGTCGTGTTGCCATCTATTATTTGTCACAATCAGTCTGCCTTTGTGAGTGGGCGGCGTATTGGTGATAACATTTTGTTAGTTCAAGAGTTGCTACGTGGGTACCATCTCAACTCGAGTAGCCCTATGTGTGCGATTAAGGTTGATATTCTAAAAGCTTATGATTCGGTTTCTTGGGAATTTCTCTTTAATGCCCTTTCTGCTTTTCAATTCCCTCATATGTTGGTGGGATGGATTCGGGCCTGCATTTCTTCGGCTAAGTTCTCTATTATTGTTAACGGGGAATTGGCTGGTTTCTTCCCGGGTCGTAGGGTTCTTAGGCAAGGGGATCCTATGTCTCCATATCTTTTCATCATTGTTATGAAAGTCTTCTCTTGTATGATGCACCGTCATATTTCTTTGTCTCCTTCTTTTCATTATCATTGGTGTTGTGACAAGGTTCGTCTTTCTCACCTTACTTTTGTTGATGACCTCTTTATTTTTTTCTCATGGTGATGGGATCTTTGTTGCTATCCTGAAAAATACTTTTAATGATTTTGCTTATATTTCAGAATTGGTGCCTAATCTTGATAAGAGCTGCATTTACACTGTCGGAATTAGCCCTCGGCATTGGGCGAGGCCAGGCAAACCCATCCCAAATTTTTTGGGCTTAAGCCGAGCCGGTCCGGACTTATTAAATAATTTTTAAATTTGCGGGCTGGGCCGGGCGAGCTTAATGACATAAAAAAGAGCCCACAGGTTTTTATCGGGCCGGATTTATATCGGGCTTTTCGGGTCGGGCCTATTAATCCCACTTGAATCGGGCTTACGTGGGCTTTTGCAATAAACCATATCTCAAATTTTAAAATTACAAAAAAATTATATGCATGAAAAAAAATATTAATAATGAAAAAAAATATTCAAGAGTACAAAAACGTGGCCTCGTTAAAATAAAATACTCAAGGGTGCAAAAACGTTGGGCTTATTAAGTAGGTGGAGGAATGGTTAGGGTTTGTATTAGGTATTGGGTATTGGGCTTCTTAAAATAAATTAGGTGGGCTTGGGGCTGAGATTTGGGTTTGGGTTGAAATATTAGTATTGAGAATAGGTTGAATATTAATTTTTAAATAATAAGTATTTTATATTTTCGGGCTTATGGGCCGGGTTTATTACGGGCGGGTCAGGCTGGGCTTACCGGGCTTTATCGGGTTCGGGCCTATCAGGTTTGAACACCATAAGCCCAAGCCCAGCCAGCTAACTCTCGGGTCGGGCCGGCCCAAGGCCCATAGCGGGTCGGGCCGGGCTTTTATCCATCGGGCTTATCCGGCCCCCATAAGCCCATGGACTTTTGGGCCAAATGGTGAGGGCTAGTCGGAATGAGTAATAGGAGGGCTTTATACCTTCGCGAGTGCTTCGGTGTGATTCAAGGATTGTTACCGGTGAGGTACCTTGGTGTTCCCCTTATCACTTCGCACATGAGTTATGGGGATTGTGCTGCACTTATTGAAAAGATTGAGAATCGTATTCGTGGGTGGGAGCATCGTACACTTTCCTTTGCTGGTCGGTTGGTCCTTATTCCGTCTGTTTTATGTAGTGTGTTTGTTTTTTGGGCTTCCCATTTTTTTTTATACCTAAAAGGGTTTGTAGGGACATTGAGCGTATCTTTCGTCATTTTCTCTGGTCTGGGCATGTTGCGGGATCCTATCATGCCAAAGTGGCATGGAAACAGGTTTGTCTGCCGAAACATGAATGAGGGTTGGGTATCCGAAGTATTTCTCTTTGGAATATTACTTTAATTGCTAGATTCATTTGGTATTTGTTTGCTCCGGGTGGTAATAATTGTTGGGTAAGATGGGTTAAGGAGTACTACACTGGTGATAATAGTTTCTAGGAAGTGAATACTCCTAGCATTTGTTCTTCGAACTGGCGATCGTTCTTGGCTATGCATAGTATTATTAAACCTTTCATCAAGGCAAATATTGGCAATGGAGATGACATCTTTGTTTGGTTTGATTGCTGAAGTCATTTGGGTTATCTTCTTGGTAGATTTGATAGCTCTACTGTGCAAGGTTCTGGAATCCACTTGAAAACTCGTCTTTCATCGGTCTTGGTCAATGGGCAATTATCTTGGCCTCTTTTTGGTATTGATGATCTCCGGTTTATCTAGCGTGCTAACTCCTCATGCCAAGTAAGCTTCCCTACCTCTGATGAGTTTGTGTGGAATATATCCACTAAGGGCCAGTATTTTGCCTCTTCTTTATGGAACAAAATTAGGTTGATTGGTCAAGTTTGTCCTTGGTCCCATGTTGTGTGGTTTCCTGGTGCTATTCCTAGATCTAGTTTTGTTTTTTGGTTGGCTCTCTAGTCTAAGCTCTCTACCTTGAATTGTATTGCCCGCTACTCTAACCCTACTTCCATCTTGTGTGTTTTGTGTGGGGTGGATGTTGAGACTCATGATCATTTGTTTTTCAAGTGCTATTTTAGTGCTGTGATTGAGACGTTTAACATGTATTACATGTATTGCGTGGAGTTCTTCGTCTTGGCCTACCCCTATTAGTGCGGTTGGTGCTCTGTGGAAGGGAGAATCTTTTGTTAAGGTTGCTAGGAAATTAGCCATGGCTATCTCAACTTACTGTTTGTGGATTGAGAGAAATAATAGACTTTTTGGTAATGCCAAGAAACCGCCTGGTGTAGTTTCTGACCATGTTCTCTCTTTGATCCGTAATAAACCCTATACTTTGAAATTTAAGCACTGCCCTTCCAATGCTCTGTTTGCTAGGAGGTGGAATGTTCCTTATGGGTAATCTTTTTCTTCTGTCTTTTTCTTTGTTTTTGTGCTCCTAGTAGTGCTGCTAGTTTGCTATGAGTCTTTTAGCTCTTGTTAGTTTCTTTTGTTTCTTCTTTGTAAGTTTGCTCTTGGCTCTTCTGCGAGTTTGTTGTGAACCCTTCGACTCATTTTCCCGGGCTTGCTCCCTTAATGCATTTTGATTTAACCAAAAAAAAAAAACAATTATGCCGCTCATGTCTACATGGGGGACCTCATGGACTTCACGGCGGGGAGTACAGACGTCACATACCTCTTACTTGCCTATAAAATCAAGTACCCTAATAACGTTTTCCTTCTTAGGGATCATGTATGGCCTGCTCATCGGAGATGCGGATTTTATGGTAGGTGTCGTCTTGGGGAAGTCTTCAGTGACTGTTTTAACTGCATTCCGGTGGCTGCTATTGTAAACAACATCTTCATCAAAACACCCACCTACACAACCACCCATTACTAGCTAGTTTCCAAATCCCTCTGAGCACATTATTAATTTGTTAGCTATCAATATTATTTATAATTTTTACTAATATTGCAATTGCAGAGTAAGTTGTTGCCCTTATTTTTTTTAAATAAAAATAAAATAAATTTTTTGTACTTAATCCTGAAAAATATGTCACTAATACTATTATTTAATACTATTCCTATTATATGGTAGGAGGTCTCAATTCTCAATTCTTGATTCAGACATGGTAAGATTGATATTCAATATTTAAATATATATATTTCTCCAATAGTGCTGCCTAAAAAAAAACTTCAATAATATTGTCTTTATTTTGATATAGGATTATTTACCGTCTTTTTTTTGCTTCCATCCAACATCATGATCATCTGGTAAAAGCTAGGATTTAGCACATTCTCTTAATCATTTTGAACTAGAAATTACCCTTTAAAGCTAAATTTGGCAGGTTGGTAACGCTTGAAATTACTGAAAAATTGGAGCTTTTACGATTTCCAGTTGTGGTTGTTTCAAATGCCAGTATTTTGCCACCGTTCTGCAAAATTATTTCATTGTACGATCTTTTCTTTGTGGAACCTTCCTATTTGGTGCAACAAATAAAAAAGGACATATACGTTGAGTAGTCAACGTTATATGTACATATGTCGATAAAAAAAAAGTTATATAGATACATATATATATATATATATATATACGTATGTTATGGTTCCATCATTTACTTGATAAAGGACAAGCATAAGACTATGCGAACCCAAATTTGAACGCGTTTGGTCGGTCGTCTTCGTCTTCGTCTTCGTCATCTACCTCTTTGATCATCAAGCTCTGCCCTTTGCAAGCAATTTACAGTATTACAGAAGCTCGACCTCTGCCTCTCTTCTCGCTTCCTCGCAAGCTTTACCAAATTGGTAAACTTCTTAATCGACATTTGCTAGTTTAATTTCTTTTCATCTCATTTTTTATCTAAAGTTCCCAAATTGATGGATTCGCTGTTTATTTCTTGATTTACAAGTAAAACTCATCGATCATACAGAGTAATTTAGAGCGCAGATGATTTCATTATCACCATTTCGATTTTGAATTCTTTTCTTCTAGTTGTGTAAGTGAATTTCCCCTGCATTTCTAATACATAATTAAAATTTGAAAAATTGAAAAAATAAAGTGCACTTATAATAATGTTTGACACTTTGTCTGACTAATTTAGCGATTAGAGGTTGTACCTTTTGATAATAATGTTCTTTTCTGGTACATAAATAATAGGTATTAATTTAGGGCCGCCCTTGAATTATGCAGTTTCATAAATGTGTAATGATAATTTAGTATAAAATTATAAATTGTTTTCAGTGGCTTGTGATATAGTCAAGTTATGAGTGGGGGGATTCGAATAAACGTGAAAGGTTACATTAGGAAATCCAGCACTTTGGCTGTCGGCAACAAGAAACCAGCAGCAGAAGAAGACGCGTCTCCCTTACCAGCATACGCGTCGTCTCTGCTGAGGCAGAGCTCGTCACGTCTACTGAGGCAGAGCTCGCCGCCTCTGCTGAGACGACAGAACTCATCTGCTTCAAAGGTAACTACTAGTAGTCCGACATTTTATTTGGATTGCATTGAAATGCTTGATCAGAATAAATTAAGTGGCGGAGGAATGGACCCTGCTCTACCGGTCGATATAATCAAACGGCACTCGGAGCTCCAATCAGCCACACAGCCGCGCGCAGCTCTCGTCTCCGAATCTGAGATGATGCAGCTATGTCATTGTGCCACTGAAATCTTCCTTACTCAGCCCAATGTACTTGACCTCAAATCGCCTATCCACATTATTGGTACGCGCCACTACTAGCTATAACTATGAACACATTTTCGCTTCTTAATTCACACCGACTTTTCAATATTCAGTTTTTCTTACTTCTCAGGCGGTCCATTCACTGAACTATTGACGGATATTAAAGCTTGGGGTCTAGGCAAAAAGGGAAACGCACCTATTGACAATTATTTAGCTCATGTGTTCTTGGGGGACTTCATGGATTTCGGGACGGGGAGCTCCGACACCATGTGCCTCTTGCTTGCCTATAAGATTAAGTATCCCAACAATGTTTTTCTTCTTAGGTGAGATCATGGAGGTAACACAAACCAGAGATGTGGGTTTTACAATAGGCGACACAATGTGAGGCTGTGGGATGTCTTCAACGACTGTTTTAACTGCATTCCCGTCGCAGCTATCGTCGACGACATCTTCATAAAAAAACCGACGTATATAACCCGAAACACCATCCATAACCGGCAGCCGCTGGCTAGTTTCCGGATCTATTGAAAACTTCACAACTTTAATAAGTATGTTCATATTGTTTCATGTTCTTGTGCATGAAAGTCACATATGAGAACAATTCTAGTTCCAATCAAGGAACTTTCTGCATTCTTGTAACTCAGTTCCTGAAATGGAAAAATATAGACTTATATTAAGAGTGTTGTCAAATAATTTGACAGGCTGCAAAAAGAAACAGAAACAAAAATTAAGAGTTTGTTTCCTGTGGTAAACCATTTTTCATTTGATTGAGGATATTAGACCAACTTAACATGAATAAACTTCTCCTTTCTAATTTAAACATCATTTTGTGAAGATTAAATTAGATAAGTCTTTTGTTAAGTATAGGCATGTCTAAGAGCACATATAACGGGGTGGAGGTGGCCTCGGCAAGACAGCAAATAGACTCCAGCCCCTTCCTTTCATCTTCTAACCCATTTCATTTTGGACTGCTCAAGGTTATTCCCTTTGCATATCTGAGCTGGGTTAATTGATATTAAACTTAATGATTGTACTTCTCTATTGTTATCATATTTAATTTAGTTATTTTTACATAAAAAGTATAACTATATAAATTACCTAATAAAATTAAATAATATTTCGAAAATATTATATAAGATTTCTATATTAATATATCATGAACAATATCATTTAAAGGATAACACCTTGTCTTCAATTCCTTATTTGTCTTAGGGCATTTGTACCAGAGTAGTCAAATTTAATTTTTGAAACAAAATTAACAAAATTTGTATCCAAAAGCATTAACATGATAGACAAATTTAACCTAAAATTTAAATTTTCTATTAGAATTAACTACTAATAGATAGCTGTTTCTTGCTAACTATTTCTTCATCTCGTTTCTCTCTTCTCTATTCTTCACCCTCTTCATCTTCTCTTCATCGCAAACTTTTTTTTCATTCCCAAAATTCATCATCATTTGCATTCACAAGTTATAAATTTTTATGGGTTATCCAAAAATTCAAATAAAAGGAAACAAACTTCCAATTTTTTTTATTTTCGTTTCTGGGCCGTTAATTGACTCGGACATTTCGTATAGGGTTATTGTAACGACCCGTCCCAAATTCCTAGATTATATTAGTGACTAATCACGATTAGTGAGGCTAATCGGTGATTAGTTAGGCTAGATCGAACGAACGATGCAAAATGACCGTTTTGCCCTTGGGCGTGGGCAAAACGTTGACTTTTCGTTCGGGCGGTCAAATGGACTTTGACCGATGACCGTGACGTAGTTCGTGACGTCACGAGTTCATAGACAGGTGGCACGTTCAATCCTGACGTTCGAGGAAGAAATTACGGTTCACGGAAGTACGAGGGTACTATTGCACGAATTACGAAATAACTTAACTTTTGGACTTTAGTGGGGCCCAGATATTTAATGGAGGCCCAATGGATGAGTGACAAGTGTCACCCATCCAATGGACACCCAAATTGATTCATGCACCGTGCATTCCCTTCCATTTCTTCATTTCAAACACACACACCCCCATGACCCGATCTCACCATTTCTCCCATCCGTGCAAACCAAAACCCATCCAACCTTCACCTATGACCAGGCAGAGGACCAGGGAGACAGGAGGATGTGGTGGCCGACCCAGGAAGGCGCCGCCGTGGGCGGTGGAGCCACGAACCCGTGAGGTTCACGGTAAGCCAGTTTTGACCCATTTTCTATTTTTGATGTTTTGGGTCAGTTTTAATGGTTTTAATGAATCAAATAGGTTGTTAGGAAGTTATTAAGAAGGTTTCTATGGTGGTTGGACGGCTGTGAAGCCGTGGGTGATTTTTGGAAACTTTGAATCGTTTGGTTCAAAATTAAACCATAGGATTTAGGTGTTTTTAGGTTGTTTTAAGGATTAGAATAGATAGGAAACATGAACATAAGAATTATAGGATTAATTAGGGTTGAAATCGGACCAAAACGAAGAGGGGAAAGCACTGAACCGGCACTGAACCGGTCACGCCGGTTCAGCACAGTACCTGGCCGGTTCAGACCGGTTTTCTGAGGTTGATGATGATGAATAGTGATCTGACCCTTCTAGGGGTGCGTGAGGGCACGTGGGCCATAATTTGGGAAAGTGTTCAACACGGGAAATCTTCTATTCGATGTAACGAAGATTTTGGGACTAGTCTCGTGTCAATCGGATATCGTTTCGATAGGTTTTGGGCTGTCAGAAGGTTTAGGGTCGGTTTAAAAATAGTTAAAAGTTCGGGAAAATTACGGGGTTTTAATGGGAGGTTAATTAAGTAGTTAGTAACCTTCTATTAAAATTTGGACAGGTTTAGGAGTCCCGGTGATGGTGATCGGCTCAAGAGAGCCTATGGCACGCAAATCGAGGTGGCAGTTCAGACGGTCTGTGAGTGGACCTTGTTTTCTAAATTGGTGCATGCATAAATGTTTATTATATGTTTTATTACATGTTTGATGATGCCATGGGTGCATTTGTATGTGGTTACGTATAGGCACGTATTTCGAGGTTTCGGCCCTATACGGTGTCTATACTGGTCTGTATTTCTTTATTGGTCTAAATGAAAATGTTTTGGATTTCTAAAAGGATAAACTCGGGTATGAGACCCATTTGGTTTTGTCTCGGGTATATGACTCAGATATCGGGCACAGTGCCCAGCTGATGTCCTATGTTCGGGCACGAGACCCAGTTATTTTTACGGTTTATGATTTCGGGTCAGGGACCCTAGAAGGATTTCCAAGTTCATGACGGTTTATGGAAACTGGCATGAACTCTGGAAAGGTCATTGTGGTTCATGACGGTTTATGGGAACCGGCATGAACCTTTGTCAGGTCATTCTGGTTCATGACCGCTTATGGGAACCGGCATGAACCCTAGTTAATGGATGTTATGGATCATGACGGTTCAAGGGAACCGGGCATGAATGTTTATGTTATGTATATATATGTATTCATATACCTTCCTTTACATGTTCTATCTCCTCCGGGGAGGGTCGTTGGCCTGGGTGGACTCCGGAGTAGTCACGGAGCACCGACTGAGTGGAGTCACGCCCCAGTTGGGTTCCTTACTCTCAGGAAGGCTATGGTTACTATTACCTCGGGTAGGGTCAGTGGTCTACGGACATTGACCTTGACTTTGAGATGACTCGGATTGAGACCCGGGTAACACGCGCGTAGCTTTGGGAACCGTGACAGGATTGGTTATGTGAATTATATGTGTATGTGATATAAATATGATATATGTTATGTGGATACAAGATTTGAGCAGGAGCTCGTGTACTTGATTTCAGTATGGTTATGGTTTTGGACTGAGTCCCTTATTGATTTCTTTATGATTTGGGCAGTGGCCCGTATGGTCTATTTCATTATAGTTTTGGGCTTAGTCCCACATATGGTTTCTTTGGTTAAATGGTTTTCGAATGCATGCATGCTTTTTAGTGAAGGGTACAAATGTCTTTATGGAAGTGTTTTTATAAATTGGTTGTTTTGTCCACTCACAGTTTTTAATGTTTTGACTGCCCTTCAGGTTGACATCGGATGTGGACTGTAGCAGAGACCGAGATATCACATACCGCCCCCGGATCCTGGCGTACTCTGATAGCCCAGGAGGGCAAAGGTCGGAAATATCCCTTGTCTGACACTTCGTGTCAGACTGGAGCAGTGTCATCCCGCACTAATCCCGGAGGGGATTGGGATGTGTCCTGTCAGTTATGAAGTTTTTTATATTTTCGGTATTTTGGAAATTGAGGTTTTGATGTTTCGGCAGCTTCCAGGTAATGATTGGGAAGGCCGAACTGCCACAAGTAGAGCGTGAATATAATAATATTAACACATTCAACAATTAGGATGAAGAAATGAAGAAATTTAGACATTTTACTATAAACCAAGATGACAACATTGAGCAAAATGATACTCCTTACTTTTTTGGAGACGAAAAAATATATTTCGCTATATATATAGTCTCCCAAACAAGAACTTGAAATTTAGGGTTATTACTCTTCTTTTCTCTTGAGATTGATACTCGTTTGAAATTTTAACTATTACGTTTGACTCTGAATTCGTTTTTTATAATTTCATCGTTTGACATATCTATTTGAACTGTTAAAAAACTAGCTATATGTAGTGAATTGCTCGAATTCTGAGCTGAATCAATTTTACACCCAGAACAAACATATTTATTTGAACTGTTAAAAAATTATGTTGAAAATTAGTCGTTATAAGAAAATTATGTTGTTATATATTCAAATTTGGAAAAAAAGTTAATATTCAAAGTTGGTGAAAATATAGAGAGTCCGATTTTGATAGCTGTAAAAATTGACTAACTATTAATAATTTTGTAGTCATTTTAAATTAAAATTTTCCAAAATTTTAATTAATCTAATATGATTACTTTTATTAATTTAAGGCTTATTAGACTAAATGCACCATGAACTCACACATTTGTCACATTTTGCACACTATACTCGTTATTCGTCCACTTAACACCCTGAAATGGCTGAGTTGACCCACTCAACTTCTTTTTTGTTATATCCGTTCTTTTTTATGTCAAACTGACTATGTGACATGGATTAAAATACATTAAATTAATAAGATGCAATTACGGAATTTCACAACTCTCCTTCTTAATCTCCCTCAACCTCAATCTTCTCCTCAAACTTGAAACCTTCTTTCTCTCTCCCCCTCTCTTTGCACCTTTAAACTTCATCTTCAACAAAATCTATTGTTTGGAAAAGGAAGGAATCCGGATCGACCAAATTCGAGCTTAAAAACATTAGAATTTCCCCTAATTTTAAATTTCAAATTAGGGTCGAGAAGATCTTCCTCCTGCGATGGCGGTGATGATTGAGATGGTTGTGGGGTTTGTTTAGAATATGAATTTGATAAAGAAAAATGAGATATATATATATATATATATATATATATATATATATATATATATATATATATATATATATGATAGACTGAGTAGCAAGAGAGGGGGCGACTGGAATGGGAAGCAAAAGGTTTTACTCCCAAGATCACAAGGAGCATTTTTTATGCACAGTGTTTTACTGGTTTTGCTCATATTTTTCCTTTATTTCTCTTAAAATTGATAAAACTATATCTGATAAAAATCTCTAATATGCATCTTCTCTTTCCCTCTCCCTCTGAAATCATAATCAAATCTAGAATTAACAACAAACATTTAACAAAATTGACAAATATACGCAATGATGAAGAAGTGAGAATTCATACACCATTCTAATGAAACATTAGATCTAAACAATAACTAATAAACCCAGAAATTCAACAAACTCATATACCCAGAAATTTAACAAACTCGTAAACCCGGAAATTCAACAAACTCATAAATCCAGAAACATTTGAACAAAAAAAATTAGCACTGAAACGTTACAAATTTTGAAGTGTCGTCGCTTAAGAAATTGCAGCAGGATTGCCCCTCCCCAACCACAACCCACGACCTGAGCCATCGTCGCACAAGAAATTGCGGTGACATCGAACACTCAGAGCAACAAGAAGCACGACCTAGTCGGGCGAGTCGGGTGGGCTTTCTTCAATTCGAATCTTAGCCCCACTGGAAGCTGTAGCTGCTTGATCATGCTACCTGACTTTCTGATGACACCGCCGATGTGGGATGTGTGGTAACGCATGCAGAAGCACATGTGGCTTATAGGGATGCTGAGGGGAGGAAGGGGGAGCCTAAATTCGGTACAATTGGAAGATATCTAGAAAGATGAAGGGTCGATATTGAGGGAAATCTCAAATAAAATCAGAAGATGTGGGGGTAGAATCAGAAGATGTCTTAGCCTGAAATCTAAACCATTTTCCTAACCCGGATGAATTCGATGGTGTTTATGGAGATTGTCTTCGACTCTTTGTTGAGAAAAGGGAGAGGAAGAGAGCAAAAGAGAGAGATAACTGATTTGGCACTTGTGGGTCCTGAAACCATCCCACATTGCGGTTGACATGGCAAAAGGCCAAAAGAGTGCCAGCGTGTCAAAATTTCTTATTTTACCCTTACTTTTCACGGTAACATAACACTTTGGACAGAAAAGGAACTGAGTAGTCATACTCGACCATTTCATACTGTTAAATGAGTGAATAACGAGTATATAATGTAAAGTGTAAAAAAAATATAAATTTATATTGCATTTAGTCTAATAAATCTTAATTTAATATTGTCACTTTTTCCCTGGAAGAGTCGTGACCAGGCCAAGAATACAATAACAAACTGCTGACGCACCCATTTTGCCTAGGCTAGGCAAAGGCATGTCAGCCCGGTGGCAGGTTTTGACTAGGCAATTGCCTTGGCTTGAAAAAAAAAATGCAGTGGCAAGATTCAAAATGTGGAGCCCAATGCCAAAAGTCTACTGTTTGAATTAATAGACAAATAAGTCCATCAAACAAATCTAACGGTTATGAGTGTAGCCATTAACAAGTTGACATGGCAATGACTTCGCAAAATTAGTCATTCGTTTTATTTTTTTAAAATACAATTTTTATCCTTTAATTACTCTATAAATACACTGTAATTATAATTTCTCAGTTTTTTTTCCTCTTAACTTATAAACATAACATAATTTTTATTTCTTATCATTTTTCTATTTTTCTCATACATATCGTTCGTAAATATGGCACTCCATATAAAATGGTCATCATTAAATGAGAGTTATTGTGCAAAATTTGGTCAGTCCTTATATTTGAAAAGGGTAAAATATTTCATCCCACAGTAATGGTATTTCTTTATACCACTATTTTAATTGATCGAATGATCTATATATATATATATATATATATATATATATCATAATCGAAATCGTTTATTTTCTAAATTATCATGTCAAAATTATTTTCGTAAAAAATTAATAAGTTAACAGAGGTCGTTGACTTAGTTGATATATATATATATATATATATATATGTATATGAATGACTAAATTATCTATAGTTTTATTGATTTTTTTACAAATATGATATTGACATTATGATTTAGAAAATGAACAGTTCAAATTATGATATATGTATGACAATTCGATAAATCAAAATGGTGGTACGAGAAGGTACCACTAGAATTGGATGCAAGTAATTTGAAAAAAAAAATATATATAAAACATAAGATTGTAGTGGAAAACAAATCAAATAAAATAAAGGAATGAGAGGATATTTAAGAGATACGATATAAAACCTTCTATAATATTAGCTTTAATAAAATAATTCAAATAAAAATTAAACTTTGGCTCATTTTACACATCTTTATACAACAAAAAACAACATTTAACAAATTATTTGAACAGTATCAAGAGCTCATTCGGCCTTTTACGTTAGACATGCTCTAATCTATCTTCTACTCTAATATGAACAAAAAATTTCCATATTTTCCATCAACATACTTCAAATATCTTAAATTATCTAATCCAATTCAATCTTAAACACCGAGGCAAAACAATTATTACTTACCTTGCGTCCGGTGGCATATGGGCATCCTTGTCACAGAGAGAAAACGCCCTCTCCAAATTGGCCACAACACAAGTCATGGTTGGCCTTTTTTTTCCTTCAAACTCCACACACTGCATTGCAGTGTAGGCCACTAATTCAACTGACTCTTGCTCATTCACTTCTGGAAATCTAACTCTTTCATCCAAAACCTTCACCAATTCTCCGGCCATTATTGTCGGCCCTGCAAAGTCCACAACGCTTACTGATTGCCCTCCATTTCCACCATCCCTGAAAATACCTAATTCCCCAGTCAAAAGCTCCAACAACACCACCCCAAGTCCATAGACATCACTCTTTACTCCACATTCCCAACTAAGTCCAAAATCCGACAATCTAAAATGTTGTGTAGATACTCTGGCAGTCCAATTCTCGTCGAGCATAATGGTGGAAGATCTAATGTGCCCATGAATTATAGGCGGGACTGTGTACTTGTGGAGATACTCAATGCCTCGAGCTACAACTATTGCCATTTTGATCCTCATTTTCCTGGAATTCAATTTACAGCTGCTTCTTCTATGTAAACGATCATACAGAGCGCTGTGTTTTGTATACTCATAACCCATGTACCTCTCGTCTTCTTCACATAACCCAACAAATGTGACTATGTTCTTGTGGGTGAGACAAGACTGCCAATACTGAAACAACTGCAGCTTCATTTTCTTCGAACTTGTTCTTTCTGCTGGGTGGTGACACGACCCATCCCAATCCCCCCGGGATTACCATGGGATGTGCCATGCTCCCGTCTGACGCGAAATGTCAGACAAGGGATAACCTAAGCCACTGCCCAAGCGGGGCTTCCAGAGTGCGCAAGGATCGATAGAGGAGGCATGCGATATCCTGGTCTCTGCTGCAGTCGCATCCGTGATCAACCTGAAGGGCATTAAAACCAATAAAAGCTGTGAGTGGACGAAAATAAATAAGTTCATAGAACACATTTCACGAAGATATTTATGCCCTTCAGTAAAACGTATGCATGCATCAGAAATTCGTAATTCAAAACATTTACTCAAATATGCCATTAGGGCCTTAGCTGTAACGACCCGAACTTTCGTAATTATTATTTTATTACAAAATGACCATTTTGCCCCTAGGGGGAAAGTTGACTTTTACCACAGGAAATAATTAGGACCTTGACCCATGACCGTGACGTAGTTTAGGACGTCACGAGTTCATAGGCATGTGGCACGTTCGATTCCGACGTTCGAGGAAGAAGTTGTGACGTTCGGAAGTCGAGGGGTATTTTGGTCATTTGGTCAATTAGGGGCCAAATGTTGACTTTTGACCCGGGAAGTCCAACGGACGAGGGCCAAGGACCGTTACGTAGGTCCCGTCGATACGAATCCGTAGACAGGCGGCACGCCAAAATCGGACGTACGACGAAAAAGTTATGGTCATGGACGTAAACGCGATTAACCGAACTAACCGAGAACCGGATTAAAATAATATTAAAATAATAGAATCTGATTACTTTAATCAAACCAATCTGGACCCTTGGATGAGTGACACGTGTCACTCATCCCCCACACTCCCTAAATCAAGGAATCATGTTGGCCATTAGATTAATTAATCATTTTTCCCTCCTCAAATCCTCACCATTAATCCTATGCTGAGATTGAATCTCATCCCTTCATTCCATCTATCCATTCTGTTTTAACCCTCAGATTTTTCACTCTCCCATTTTCATTCTCTCAAGCCGTGCACCCTCTCACCCTTCGAACAAACTCTCCACCACTTCTCAGTCTCAACCCACGCATCAGACACCACCAGACCACCCACCACCTTCACCAGACACCGGCTACCACCACCACGACCACCCTGCACTGCCGGGAAACCCCCAGACTCGAGAAGGAAACCCGAACAGCCCAAACCGTCCAAACCATCCAAACCTTCATACCTGGACTCGAACCAACGTAGGGTTAGGATCAGTGTGAAGGCTGGACGACTCAGAACTGGACTGGGTAGCCCACGGTGGCGACACGTCGGCGGTAAGTCTGAAAACCCGTGAGACCCGATTTCCTTCCCTGTTTTGAAACGTCCGTTTTTTACGTTGGAATTGTTTGGTTGCTTTTGAGACATATCCTAGGGACTCAGACGACCAGTTTGGCCCGAAGTTCGTGGCTGGAAACTGGACGACTCGCCGGAGAAGACGACCAGAGCCGGCAGTCGGTTTTCCCGTCGATTTTCAGGTAGCTTTTTGAACCTAGAAACTAGATTTGAGTCCACAGAACCCTAGAGCATGTTGTGACGAGTACATAGGAACAAATCCCATCAGAAATGGTGGTCGGGTTGATGAGAACTGATTGGGTTGAACCTTGGATCTGCAGTGACCCGGTTCTCAGACCCGGTTACTGTAGCTGATGACGTCATCATGATGACATCAGCAGTGATGTCATGTTGATGTCATCATGTCAGAAAACAGTCAGACTAGGTACCAATGGAATGCTGACACGTGTCCTCTGACACTGTCAGTGATGACGTCATGCTGACGTCAGCAGTGACGTCATGCTGATGTCATCATTACTGTAGCACCGTTGACTAGAGGGTTGACCAGCGCATGGGGGCGCGTGTGAACAGTGTTTTGTGTGGGACTAGGACCATTTTCAAGGTTTCGACGATACGGATCCAATGGCGGTGGTTTCGTGTCGATCGGAGATCGTTAGGTTGGTCAAATTAGGGTTTGAAGCCTTGGGAAGCGTGTTCGGACGGCTTTCCCGGGCCGGTTTCAGTCTAGGGTTTCTTAGTTGTTTAATAGGGACTTAAAGTGACCTTTACGTATACTTTGGACATGACAGGGATCATACTTTAGCACTTGGACGGAGCTTTACGCTCGGGATTGCAGCGGGATTGTACTGTGAGTGGGCCTTTGATTTCACTAAACCTTGGCATGCATAAATGTTTTACTTTCTATTATATCTATATGTAATTCAAGCAAAGTATCGATTTATCCTGAGTATGATTTACGGTACGTATTACGATGTTTGGGCATGAGACCCGTCTGGTTGTTTATGCACGGTTTTGAGTCATGTATATGTATAATGGATTTCGATATTTATCTTTGGTACTGCACTGTATAGATCTACCCTAGGATACTGTCTCCTCCGGATGTAGGTACCCCGGAGTGGTCACGACGCATTGATTGTGATGAGTCATTCTACGGAGGGACCATATCGTAGAGTGACTCAGGAGCAGGATTGCTACTATTGGACGTCTGGGACGTCAGGCATCTAGTATGCCACACTCGGGCTAGGTTCGTGATTTGGACTCGGGATTGAGACCCCGGGTGGCACGCGTAGCCTTGGAACTGTGACCTTATTTGGCGTCTGGGACGTCAGACATCTGGGATGTCAGGGTTGAGATGTATAGTGCAGTGACTGAGATTATATTATGTTGATATTATTCTGCTTATGATTATATGATTTTGTATTTTTGGTACTGATGCATGCTTTTCGAAAAACGGAGGGGAAAATCTATATGTTTTCGAGATGGTAAACTATTTTGTAAACCTTGAGTTTCGGCCCACTCACCTTTGTTGTTTTACTACCCCTCCAGGTGGTGCTATTGAGGAGGAAGATGAGGAGGATCCCGAGGAAGAGGCATAGGTTTACGTTGCGCACCTGAACCCTACTGCTGGGTAGGTTGGCACGTAGATTGTCTAGAGTCGTGCTCAATAAACTGTATTCGGGAACTATCCCTTATCTGATACTATTTGTATTTGGATATTTTGTGTGGCGTGCTATGTATGACTTAAATTTTACTTTTCTTTATGCATCTGCTTTCCTAAGGGTAATTTTGGTATTATGAAGTCGGGTGTTAGACTGGAGCAGGGCACGTCCCCGGGTGATCCCAGGGGGATCGGGGCGGGTCCTGTCATTAGCCCAAAATCCGTAAATCCAAAACCAAGTGGGAACTCAGCCCAAAACCATAACCACAAATACCATTCAAGCAAAACACGTTTAAACCATCCTGGCATCCTAGATGCCTTAGCGTCCCAGACGCTAGACATCCCAGCCGTCATATCTCACGGTATAAGCAACGCGTGCTGCCCGGGGTCTCACCGGGTCCATATATCTGATATCCCAGATGTCCAATCATAGCAATCCTGCTCCTGAGTCATCATACGGTCCGGTAGCTCCGTATAATGACCCCTCGCAGGCAATGCACCGTGACTTCCCCCGTGTCCCAGACACCTAGAGGAGACCATCACATAATCCTCGTATCAAGATGGTTTACGGAAAATAGTTTATTAATTCATTCAAATACATCATAAGGGCCCCGCCCAGAATTTCCATAAAACCATCACAAGTCCAAACATCTGATTTCTCAAATCCAAAACCATTTATTCAAATCCATTTAGGGTCCCCGACCCGAAATCACATTTATAAACCAACTAGGCCTCACTCCCAACTTCGTAACCCAACTGGGCCCACGACCCGATTTCGTAACTCAAATGAACTCCAAGTCCGAAGTTTCCAAAACAGTTGGGCCTCATGCCCGAGTTCATCATTCTAGTTCCAAAACCATTTCATTCAACTATTTCTAAAACCATAAGTACGGAAAATCAGAGTAACATCGAAAACCTCGATTTACATGCAAGCACGTAAATCGCCTTGAAATGCGTGAAACATATAATTCAACAATTTCCAAATCAATCATCATATAATCACCATCATAATCCATATAAAACAGTTATGCATGCATAAGATTTATAAAACCAAAGTCTACTCACAGACCGTACAAACATTGCGCGCCATAGGCCTTCCTGAGCCATACCACTATCACCGGGACTTCCAAACCTATCCAAATCATACCTAAAGGTTACTACTAACATATACAAGTCCATATTAAGAACCCTAAACTTTTTCGGAAAAGTCAACGTGTCCTGTACACGTTTCCCGAGGTGAAAAACCTCGATTTGACCAACTTAGCGATCTCCGATCGACCCGAAACCACCGCCATTGGATCCGAATCGTCGAAACCTTTAGAATAGTCCTGGTCCCACTTAAAAATACGCTCCCACGCGCCGGTCAAAGTTTTAGTCAAATGTTGACCAAAAAGTCAACGCCGACGTCATCATGAACAGTAAGTCAACGAGTCAACTCGCCGAAATTTCTCGCCGGAAAACTCCATTGATGCCCCAAACTTCAAACTTCGATATCTCACTCGTTTCTCAACCAAATTTGACGTTTTACCTATGTAAATCCATCTACTCGAGCCAAGGATTCTAAAAATCAACCCAGAAAATTCAGAAAGTACCTGGATTTTAAGTTATGGCCATTCAAAGTTTCGGCCAAAATTCCGTTCATCATTCCGGCCACCTCCGACGTCCAAATCCGTCCCAAATTGAACCTACAAGGTCAAGGGAGCTCAAGGAACATAACCCTAGGCTTAGAATCGATCAAAAACCAATAAAACCGATTTTAGGAATTTGAATATTTCCTTACCTCACGGGTTGAGCTCCGCCGTGGCCAACCGCCGTGAACCACCGTGGCTCTGGCCGTCACAGCCCTCTCAGTCCTCCCTCATTCTCTCTCTCTCCCTCACGGTCACACATGAGGAATGGTGGTGATGTGCCATGGTATGTGTGTTTGTGTTTGAAGAATAAAGAAGAAAATGAAGAAATGGATGAATGGGTTTCGGGTTATGAGGACATGAAGAAATGAAGATGATTTGATCTGATGAGAGAAAGAGAGGGATTAGATGAGTGGTGTGGATTTAAAGATTAAAAGGAATGGATGGCTGAGATTAAAAGGAGGAATAAAATCATATTTAATTCCTTAGTGGAGACATTAGATCATATTTAATTAATCAGTGGAACATGATCCATATTTAGATCCAGATTTAGGGTCTCACAACAAGGGATGAGTGACACTTGTCACTCATCCAAGTGTCCACCAACAGTGATCACTATTTATTAATTTAATAATATTTTAATCAAAATCCCGGTTTGTTCGGTTAACCGATTTCGCTCTCGTGACCACAACTTCGTCGTCGAACCTCCGATTTCGGCGTGCCGCCTGTCTATAGATTCGTATCGACTCGATCTACGTAACGGTCTTTGGACCTCGTTCATTGGACCTCCCGGGTCAAAAGTCAACATTTGGCCCCTTTTGAACCAAATTACCAAAATGCCCCTCGACTTCTGAACGTCATAACTTCTTCCTTGAACGTCGGAATTGAACGTGCCACCTGTCTATGAACTCGTGACGTCCTGAACTACGTCACGGTCATCGATCAAAGTCTGTTAGACCGCCCGATCAAAAAGTCAACATTTTGCCCATTCCAAGGGCAAAACGATCATTTTGCACAATTCGTCCTATTTCACTCAAATAATCCCAGATTAGTCATTCTAAACCATAATTAATTAATAATTAATCCCGATATTCGGGACGGGTCGTTACAATCTTCCCCCCTTAAATAATTTCATCCTCGAAATTCCAACTATCCTTATTCCACATCCACCTCGTGGAAACCAAATTTACCTCACAACATGTGTACACTTGTACACCCACTAACCAACACAAAACTCGTCTGCGCCCAGACGTCCCATCACAATCTCACGTCGTACCGACTACACTCGACCAGCCCGAGTGAAAATGCTCACCTGATCCGCGTTAAAATCGCTTAACAATTTCTCCATTAAGCTGACTCCTTCAGCTTAACGGTTCCTTTCAATCACTAATAAACACTGATGTCTGCTCCCACTAGGAGTCACCAAATCCCCCTTGTCAGTCCACACTGACACTACCAGCCAAACTGTCACCACTAAGCTTTACCACCCTAGTAAAGCTCCAATCATCAACTAATCAGTGACATCACCTCGTACTACATCCCCCTCAATGTGGCGTAAGATCAACAACATGGTCTCACCTCGCAGGGCAAGCTCAATCCTACGACATATATCGATCTCAAAGTTCACAACATGGTCTAACCACCAACTCACTCATCTTGAGTATACATATCAACTCACTCAATCAAGTGGTGTAAGTGGAACACATTGAATACTAGCCCAGCAGTGATCACACATCTCAACACTAGAGTTTCACTAGCCATCCATGGCCAAGAGCACCTGCTCATACAATCACTGAACCCAACAAAATCACTCTGCTCAGTGCACAGTATCCAATGTCCAGTCCACGATCACAACCAATCCAATGATATCGGAACTAAATTGATTACCAATACGTTCAATTACACACCACTGGTACATCCCATGTACCGTCACTAGGCACCACTCAGCCTATCCAGTATTGATCCTCGTACAACGAACCTTGTACGTACATCTATCCATCAATCCACCTACAACCGCCTAGGTTGTGGCCAAACACGTTCCAATTACTCTAGATGACAGGACCCATCCCAATCCCCCCGGGATTAGTGCGGGATGACCCTGCTCCCATCTGACACGAAGTGTCAGACAAGGGATATTTCCAACCTTTACTCTCCCGGGCTATCAGAGTACGCCAGGATCCGGAGGAGGCATGTGATATCTCGGTCTCTGCTACAGTCCACATCCAATGTCAACCTGAAGGGCAGTCAAAACATTGAAAACTGTGAGTGGACAAAACAAGAGTTTATAAAACATTTCATAAGGAAGACATTTATACCCTCCACTAAAAAACATGCATGCATTCGAAAACCGTTTAACCAAAGAAACCATATGTGGGAACTAAGCCCAAAACCAAGATTGAAAGAACCATAATGAAAACGACCATACGGGACTCAGCCCAAACCATAGTAAAACCACGTACATGGGCCACTGCCCAAAACCTGTACATATCACATATCATATATCTCATATACCATACATCATATATACATATAATTCACACAACCAATCCTGTCACGGTTTCCAAAGCTACGCGCGTGCTACCCAGGTCTCAATCCGAGTCTTCTCAAGGTCAAGATCAATGTCCGTAGACCACTGACCCTACCCGAGGTAATAGTAATCATAGCCTTCCTGAGAAGGAACCTAACTGGGGGGTGACTTCACTCAGTCGGTGCTCCGTGACTACTCCGGGGTCCACCCAGGCCAACGACCCTCCCCGGAGGAGATAATAGAAGTAAAGGAAGGTATATGAATACATATATATACATAACATAAACGTTCATGCCCGGTTCCCTTGAACCGTCATGATCCATAACATCCATGCCCGGCTCCCATAAACCGTCATGTACCATAATGACCTGACAAAGGTTCATGCCGGTTCCCATAAACCGTCATGAACCACAATGACCTTTCCAGAGTTCATGCCGGTTCCCATAAACCATCATGAACTTGGAAATCCACGTAGGGTCCCTGACCCGAAATCATCAGTGTAAAACAACTGGGTCTCGTGCCCGAACATATGACTCAACTGGGCACCGTGCCCGATATTTAAGGGTCAGTCACGACTCCGATCATAGTGATGCGTGCAACCATCCATCCAGGACCGCCCTCAATCCTGGTATGTCGCCGTGAACGTATCAACCGACGCGACCATGACAAGATCATGGTGCACTCATCACCGATCGATATCCTGAACCGTCAGCACTCCGAAGTCAAGCCTCCCCAGGCTGCCCGACCACGAATCGTGTATCGTGACCTCTCCGGAAGGAACACATCCCAAGGTGAGCGTCGTATCGTCGATCGCCGTGCACATAGCACCCGTCGCGACCACGATTTAGACCTGAAGGTCGTAAATAGCGTCATATGCCCGAGACAAAACTAAATGGGTCTCATACCCGAGTTTATCCTTTTAGAAATCCAAAACCATTTCATTAAAATTAATAAAGAAATACAGACCCGTATAAGCACCGTATAAGGCTGAAACCTCGAAATACGTGCTTATATGTAACCACATAAAAATGCACCCATGGCATCGTCAAAAAAGTAATACAACATATAATAAACATTTATGCATGCACCAATTTAGAAAACAAAGTCCACTCACAGACCGTCCGAGCTGCCGCCTCGATTTGCGTGCCATCCGGCTCCCCGAGCCGATCACCATCACTGGGACTCTCGAATCTGTCCAAATCGTAATAGAAGGTTACTAACTACTAAATTAACCTCCCACTAAAGCCCCGTAATTTTCCCGTATTTTTAATTATTTTTAAAACCGAACCTAAACCTTCCGATGCCTCGAAACATATCGAGACGGTGTCCGATCGACTCGAAACCAGTCCCAAAATGTTCGTTACATCAAATAGATGATTTCGTATGTTGGAACCTTCCCCAGATTCCCTGTCACGCGCCCTCACGCGTCACCTGAAGTGGCTGCGCGTGGGTCTCACGCGCCTGCTACAGTACCCGTCTCCTTCCTCGCACAGCCGGTCCGAGCTAGCCGGTCCGGTCCAACCACTGCAACTGGACCGGCGTAACCGGTCCAGGTCTCCTTCTCCCTCATTTTTCATCCGTTTTCTTCCATTCCAATTTCTAAATTCCTATTTCTTCATTTCCTATCTAACCCAATCAATCAAACTACCTAAAACCTTCGAAATCCAACCGGTTCAATTTTGAACCTCACGGTTCAATTTTCCCGATTGCACCCAGGGCTGCTCAGCCCTTCACCGTCGTCCAAACCACCCTCTACACCTTCCTACAACCTCAATAAACTCATCCTAATCAACTAATAGCAACCATAATGTCTAAAGTGAAAAATAGAAGAAAAATGGGTTTATCGGGCTTACCGTGCATTCCTCCCCCACCGTCCACGGCGGCGCCGTTCCTGGCCGGCCACCACCGTCCACCGGTCCATCCTCACTCTCTGGTCTCTCTTATATGATCATTGGAAAGGGTTGAATGGGTTTGGGTGAGAAATGGGATCGGGTTGGTTTGGGAAAAATGGGAGAAATGGATGAACGGGGAAGGGTTTGATGCATGAATGAAATTGGTGTCCATTGGATGGGTTACACTTGTCACTCATCCATTGGGCATCAGGACAAATATCTGGGCCCACTAGAGACAAAACTGCACTTTTTGTCTCGTAAAACGTGTCGCCGTAAATAGTATCCCGAAACTTCCGTGAACCGTAACTTCACCGTCGAACGTTCGAATTCGACGTGCCGCATTTCTACGGATTCGTATCGTCCTTATCTACGTAACGGTCTTCGTCCCTCGGCCATCGGACATCTCGGTCAAAAAGTCAACATTTCGCTCCTTTTAACTAAAATTACCAAAATGCCCTTGGGCTTCCGAACGTCATAACTTCCTCCTCGAACGTCGGAATTGAACGTGCCACCTGTCTATGAACTCGTGACATCACGAACTACGTCACGGTCATCGGTCAAAGTCCATTTGACCGCCCGATTGAAAAGTCAACGTTTTGCCACCACTAGGGGCAAAACGGTCATTTCACATCGTTCGTCCGATTTCGCCCTACTAATCACCGATTAACCGCACTAATCGTGATTAGTCACTAATCTAATCTAGGAATTTGGGACGGGTCGTTACACTAGAGTCCATCTGTCAAATTCTGTACCAAACAGATCAAAACTCCGATCCAATATCCATTTCCAAATCCGAATCCGAAATCATTATTCCGTAAGCTAGCATCTGGAATAACCATTCCGAACCCAAATCCAGAAATCCACTTTCAAGTTCCAAAATCGAATCCTGGATCGTCACCCTGAAATTCGATTCCAAACCCAAAATCTCGTTCACGTCTACCGAGACATACCAAAATCGATCCTATCGGTTACCTGCTCAACCGATTTCCGTACCACACTCGATGGACTTCGAAAAGAATCCAATCCCATCATTCACAAGTTAATCCTCAAGTCAATCATGAACATTCCAACTCGCTTGAGTACCATCTCATACTGGATTAACTTCGAAAAGAAGTTCAATCCAACCATTCCCTTATCCAAATATTTAAGACAAGGCAATAAGATTTTCACTTAACCTGATCCGCAAGATCACAATTCAAAACCATCACCACGTCACCCGACCGGTAACATCACGATCCTAGATCGTCACACTGCCCAATGTCCACAACATCACAATTCAGATCCACCTAGGATTCACACATGCTCACATAGCTAGCAATCCACCTGGAAGTTGATCATAGGGTCTTACACCCTCTTTCAATCCTTCGTCAAATTTCCCTTGGTGGAATGATGACCTCGCTTTTCACCACCAATCCAGAATTAAGCACAACTTCTTGTGTCCAATGACCCAAAGCCAATCATGGGTCCACCAATCGATACACACTCAACGTACTAGTAACCACAATCAACGTCTGCCACGGGCAGGAAATAAGAAGTCACCCCCAATGACTTCAGAATACCAATCACCGATGTGGAAACGAGCACTCCTCTCGTCTCCTCAATCACAACTCTCCTCAAATCTGAAGTTCCAACCATGTTGGGAACAAACATGCTCCCAACGAGATGTCAAGTCCAACCATTGGACTTCCTACATCCTCAACTCTCTTGGACAACCATGTGTTCGCAATCAATCCATTATTATTTCGTTCTCACATCCCAACCTTTATAGGTTCAACACTCGGTTTTCCAAGTTATTCACAATTACAAATCCCCACATCTATACCACCAATGGTTTTCCTCGGCTTTTCCAATTGCAATAATTTCCTTGTACTTTTTAGGGATATTAGAAATATACATTCACACCAATCTCGGAGTTGACAACAACTCCCCAAATCCACAAATTCTCATGATGTAGGGGACGTCATCCCAAGATTCCTCATGTCTCAATCATACCTTTTTATCCACTCATCACTTGTCACCTCATCATCGTTGGGACTTATCCCAACACATCCGAATCTCCGCTGGATCCCCTCCAGTCCATGACTCAACCACTACCAAATCTCAAATACCGAACATATGTCCATTATGACGGAGTCACACCCCAACTCGTGGCTCCTCGTCATCACAATCACCGACACTAGCATCAGCGCTAGTACTAGCACCAACGCACTATCATCAACACTAGTATCAGCACACATGCATCCATACTAGCACGCAGTGTGCAAATCTGACAACCCTGGATCTCCGCTCATACCGAGCGACGATCCCGTACCTCTACTCATACCCCACAACTATGGGTATCACCATTCTGACAATTCACATCAGGATAATGAAGATGGGCTAGAAAATAAAGATGTAGTCTTCAAGAAAATACTAAAGTATAATAGATAATTATAGTTAGCTTTTTATTTGATTAAAATTTGTTTTTAATTTTAAATTGGTTTCATTTTGATTCATGTGTGACTAATTTATATTTGTATTAAATTTAATTATAACAAATGCTTTAATTTTAACTCATATACAGTGGGGATAATTCCCATTCTCTATTAATTAGGACTCAAAAGCTAAACAAAATAATAACAATTCAGGCTTCAGCAAAAGAAGAGAAATTTAGGCTTCTACATTTACAATTATGAGCTTTTAAGGGCTGAATCAATCTCACCATTGGTTATCACCACTGCTTCACCTAACCCTTCTCAGACCAATTACATTCTCCAGACCAAAACTATATTCCCTATTTCTTCTTATTTTTTACACCTTTCCAAATACCTCTTTCTCTCTGTTCTCTCTCCTAAAACAAGCATAAACTTCCTCCGAACCTTAGCCGTCGACCCCTTGTGAGGGTGTCAGTGGCAACACTTCCACCTCCATTTTTATCTCCTCCTATCTTCTTAGTTTTTCCTTCTTTATCTTTAGTTTCTATCTTTCTTCCTTTCTTCTCTTCCTTATTCTCTTCCTCTTCTCGTCCCTTTTCTTTTCAGCTTCTCCATTTTCCAGTTTCCTCTCTGTTTTGCAACTCTGTCCTTTGTGGTATTGTCCGTCTCCACCTTTTTTGGTAACTTTTACTTCACCTCTTTTGGTGATTCTAGATGTACCTCTAGATTCGAGCCCTCAATTCTCACCTCACCCTTCACGAAATGTCATCATATGCGACTCACCTTAGAATCTCAGCCACCAGGTTGCGACCCTTTTAACACATGTATTTTTTTGTAACTTGGATTGTGTTACAAAAATAATTGAAGAAAATTGACAATTTTTCCCTTGTCTATATAGTAACATACAAACTTTGACTTTTGACCTGGAAAGTTATTTGCACGCCTACCTAGGGTCTTTATGTAAGTCTTAGGATCATAATTATGTAGATAGGCAGCACGTGGTGAATTTGGATATTGTATGATAGACTTACGGTTCAGGAACGATTTACAAGGTACGTTCAGTATTATGACATTTACATAACTGTTTTGTTATTAGTTGGTTGGTTGCGTTGGGGACATAAATGACAGGACCGGCCCTCGACCGATCCTGCTCCCGTCTAACATTTCTTGTATGACAAAAGATTTCAAATTTTTATGCACGTCTATTACCCATTAGATTAACCAAAAGAAAGTCGTCTTTTCGGGGTTACCGCTCACATCCAACCCGTTCCCCAAGAAAGGCGACGAGTTCGCAAGTAACTATTCACTTCTTGAATTTCTTGATTTTACCATTTAAGAATAAGTGACATTTAAGAAACAAATAATGGATATTTAAGTACTTTACCATCTTATGTAACGACCTGTCCCGCATTATTGGGATTAATTAAAAATTAATGACATATTAGCGAGGCCAATCGGGGATTAGACGAGGATTAACGAACGGTCAGGGCGAAATTATGATTTTGCCCCTGAACGGGACGAAAAGTTGACTTTTGACCCGGGAGGTTCGATGGCCAAGGACCGTTACGTAGATCGAGGCGATACGAATCCGTAGATAGACGACGCGTCAAAATCGGACGATCGAGGGAAAAGTTACGGCTCACGGAAGTTCGAGGGAACTATTGCACGTTTTACGAGACAGATGCCTTTTGACATTAAGTGGGCCCAGATATTTTGGGGCAGGCCCAATGAATGAATGACACTTGTCATTCATCCATTGCCCACCCAAATTGATTCATGCATTTCCCCATTCCTTTGTTTGTCCAAAACCAACCCGATCTCACCCAAAAGCCTTGAACCCAAATCCATATCCTTTTCCCTAGTCGATTATGTGTGAGGACAGAGTGAATGAGGGACTAAGAGGTGGCAGCCGGGTGGCTAGCCGCCATGGACGACGGTGGAGCACCCAGAAAAAAGGTAAACCGATGACCCTTATATTTTGAAATTCCAATTTCAGTTTTGGGACATTTCAAATTGACTTTGACGAGTGGGCTACACTTCAGGGACATGGACTAACTATTGAGGATCAAAAAAGGAGAAGGAGGATGGTGGACGTCGACTGGAAGTTTGGCCGTGAAAACTAAATAAAAAAGGTGAGGCCTTAAAACCTTTTTCTTTGTTTTGATCATCTAAATAGGTTGCTAGGATTAAAATAGGAAGTTTAGGATTGGATTGGATCGAATTGGATGAAAAATGGACGGTTTAGGAGGCCAGACCGGTCACGTTGGTCCAATTGGACCTACCGAACCGTCGAACCGACCGAACCGGGTTCAAGGGAGGTTGAAGACGATCTACAGTGCGGCGCGTGGCTCCCAAGCCCAGCCCCTTTGGACGGCGTTTGTGGGCGCATGAACCATCCTTTGGGGAAAATTCCAACTTATAATTTCATCTATTCGATGTAACAAATATTTTGGGACTGGTTTCGAGTCGATCGGACACCGTTTCGATATAGTTCGGGGCGTCCGAAGGTTTAGGATCGACTTTAAAAATAGTTAAAAATTTCAGAAAATTACGGGGCTTTAGTGAGGGGTTATTTAAGTAGTTAGTAACCTTCTATTACAATTTGGACAGGTTCGGGAACCCCGAAGGTGACGATTGGCCCAAGAGAGACTTATGGCGCGCGTATTGAGGCGCTATTTCAGACGGTATTTTAAATTCATGTTTTATGATGCCATGAGTGCATTTGTTTGTGGTAGCCTAGGATTTACGTATTTGCACGTATTTCAAGATTTTTAGTTTTATACGATGCTTGTACGTACTAGGTTTTCAATGAGGTTTTAATGAATGGGTTTTGGATTTGGAAATATGAATCGGGCATGAGACCCATTTGATTGAAAACTCTGGGACTTGGAGTCCATTTGATTTGATGAGAAATCGGGCTGGAGGCCCATTTGAGTTATACGACTAGGCCGAGAGCCCCGTTGGTTTACGAATTCGGGTTTGAGGCCTAGTTGGTTGTAATCTTGGGCTTGAGGCCCCGTTGACTGTAGTATCTGGCTTGAGACCCTGTTGGTTGTGAAATCGGGCTCGAGGCTCCATTGATTTATGGTATCGGGCTTGAGGCCCCGTTCGTTGTGATTTCAGGCTAGATGCCCAGTTGATCGTGAAATCGGGCTCGAGGCCCCGTTATTGTGGTATCGGGCATGAGGCCCTATTAATTGTGAAATCGAGCTTGAGTCCCAGTTCGGTTTATGAAATGAGAATTCGGGTATAAAACCCTGTTGAACTATGGATTTAGGCTGAGGCCGGTGAAATTGATTTGAGTCGGATTCGAGGAATCTTATTGAGATGAATCGGGTATGAGACCCAGTTGGAAATATGTTTGAGAAAGAAAGTATTTGAAAATGTAAACCCTCCATATGATTTGATTGGTCTCTTCCAGACGTCAACTTGGAGAGTCACGATCCACTACCTGGAATGAGTATCCCCATAAGGAGCACATTCCAAGAGTGAGAGTTATGATATGGTCTCGGACTGGGTCCGGAGATAGCCATCCAGATGTCGTAGATCCTGGATGTTGGATTGAGCCTCCTAGATGGAGAATTCATATGGGTAGACTCGTAGTGAGACCCCGAGTAGTGTGCACACTAGTATATAGATGAATCGTGATATATATCGGGGATGTGTTCCTTAGGGGCTATGTGCCCCGAGTTGGCATCTTCTCGGAAGTGTCGTGGATGGGTTATACGTATGTCTATACGTATGAGGTTTTCTGGAAAGTGATTTGGGGCGGAGACCCCGTGTTCCATGTTTTAGAAAGTGATTTGGGGCGGAGACCCCATGTTCCAGGTTTTATGGAAAGTGATTTGGGGCGGAGACCCCGTATTCGATGTTTTGGATATGGTTTTGGACTGAGACCCAAGTATGTTGATTTGGGCTGAGTCCCTACGAAAACTGGTTTTGGGCTGAGACCCACATCACGTGTTTTAGGCAGAGTCCCATATGATTGGTTTTTGGGCTGAGTTCCCATATGGTTTGATTTACGTTTTGGACCAAGGCCCTAATGGTTTTTGTAAATGTTTGGATAAACGGTTTTCGAATGCATGCATGTTTTTAGTAAAGGGCATAAATATCTTTTGAGGACAAATGTTTTTCTTAAAATGTTTGTTTTGTCCACTCACGACTTTTGATGTTTTGAATGCCCTTCAAGTTGATCGCGGATGCGGGCTGTAGTAGAGACGAGACATCACATTCCTCCTCCGGATCCTGGCGCCCTCTGATAGTCCCAGTTGGGCTAAAGACAGAATTATCCCTGGTCTGACACTTCGTGTCAGATGGGAGCAGGCACGTCCCACGTTAATCCCGAGGGATTTGAGACGGGTCTTGTCATCTTATGCTTGCAACATTCTTGAATAAATAACATGATCATATATCCTTATACATATAACATCATTATTAAGTATCAACAAATTATTTCAACAAGGCAAGGTTATGGGAAATATTCCTTTAAGATCTGTTCAACAATTATCAAAAGAATAATTCAATTATCAAGGGGCATAGGTTTGGTAATTATGAATTAAACCATTTACATAACCACAACCTTATCCCCTACACATCTAACATACTTATAATCTTTCATAAAATGGGTCATGACCATAATTCACTTCCAAGAATCTTTTAGAATAATCAAATTACCCTTAATTTATACATAATGCCTTTATTATAATTATTATTTTAAATAAAGCCCATTTCTTTGGAAATTCGAAATTAAATCAAGATATGGTCAATTAACTCAGAAATTGTACCATTAAACCCAAAAAGTTAAAAGGAATAACTTTCATGTTGAACAAATCGAGAGATGACGTCGGACGCGGCCTCACACGCCGTTCTTCCCTCTGCGCATTGTGGCCACGCGTCACCACTGTTCATCTTTAACCTTGGTCGCAGACTTGGTTTTTTGCAACCGGGTGGTATGCGACCCGTAGTGTGACCCGACTAAAAATCCCTTGTTTCTTGCTCCTTTCTTTTGTTTCAACCACCAAAATTCATCTAGTGATCTTATTAAGAGGTCCTAAGAATTCAAAACGAAGAAACCTTACCTAGAAAGCATGACCCAACTTTCTTGGGTTTCGGCCAAGTTCTAAGACTCAGACCCACATTTCCTCCACGTCCAAACTCCATCCTATTCTCTTTAAAATGGTCATGAGGACTCCAGGAGATCAATATATAACTTGTTTATCAGTTCTCACACCCCAAACCACCAGGTCGAAACAGGAACCCTACAGGTTCCACGTTTCTCCCTCACGACCATCACTCTTTCCTCCCTATTTTCTCATCAGTTTTTCTCCTCTTTTCTCCCTCATCTCTTTGTTTCTCTTCTTATTTCCTTTTATTTCCTTCTCCCTGGTTTCTCCTCTCATTTTCTTCATGGTTTACTTTCTCCCCTGTTTTTCGACCTTACACCACCGAATACCCATCCCATCCAATAACATACATATATACATGTTTAAGTCACTGGAAGGATTGAAGGAGAAAATTATAAAAATTCTCCATAAATTTCTAGGCTTCTCTGACATGACCAAAATGCCCTTAGGCCTAAAATGATCAAAAATTACCATAATACCTCTAATCCTTTTTGAACCATAGCGTACTTTTTAGAACTCCGATTTTGGCATGCCACATATTTATATGTTCAGGAGGTCAAGACCTTCGTAACCTTTTTTTCGGAATTTCGAAATGATGTCCCGATCAAAAATTCAAAGTCTTTTAGTAAAAAAGTCCATTCTTTGACTTTTAGGGGCGAAATGGTCATTTTTCATTTTTTGGAAATACTAATACTTGGGGGGTTACAAAAATATCTTCTATGAGTGACAAGCATCACCATTCCCAACCACCCTTTGCTTGGGGCCTTATCACCTTGGTCTTCCTTTTCCCTTTTATTTTGGAACCCCAACACATATAATCACACTTACACCACCATTTCCTCTCATCTTTCTTTGTATCTACCAGCCAGGGAAATGTGAGGGTAGTGAGTGTGTGAGAGACTGAGGGGACGAGTTTTGAGAGAGAAAGAACATGAAGGGTTAACCCATAAATAAACCAGGTAAATTTGTGTATCCTTGGACTGTGTTTTTTATTTTTCTGGCATTACAACCTCAAACCTAAGCCACAATCTTCTTCACGGAGCTCTTGTGATCAATATAGGACAATAACTTGGGATTGACTTAGGGATTGAGTTTGAAGTTTAGCTGAAATGCATCGAGTTTGGCTCGAAGGATTCAAGGTGGGTTTCATGAGACTGAAGTTGTATTCATGTTTTTGGGTTGAAGTAGATTAGAATGGTGGTTTTAGAGTCAAGTTTGGACATGAAATAAAGTGGATTTGAAACTGGGTCGAGGAAACAGATTGAAGCTCGGTTACAGACTCGCGGGTCGACCCGCAAGAGGTTAGGGAGGATGACATGGCAGTGCTGACGTGATGTCAACACAGCGTTAACATGGCAATGACGTGGCGTCGATGCGGGAGTAACGTGAAACAGACGTGGATGCCACCTAGCTGCCACATGTCAACTATGTGTCGTCTAAGTCAACGGCAAGTCAGCTGACTGTGCATGTGTGTGTAGGCATGTGGCAGCACGTAGGAAATCCGTCGGTCTTCCTCCGGTATGTGGCGGCTCGTGGGTATGATTTGCGAGGCATATTGTCACTTGTTTGATAGTTCTCGACATCCTAAATCTAATGGTGGTGGTTTCGAATTGATCAGAGTGTATTTTAGGGTGTTTATAAGCGTTCAAAGTAATGGGTTGTGTGTTTAGGACATGTGTACTATCCTGGGAATTAAGGGGGTTTGAATGCGAGACTATTTGTAATGTTATGGACCTTTAGTTATCGCTTTTGACAGTAAATACCGCTCTAGGGACCTTTGGGAGCCCATATCTTGGGACAGAGCTCGATTGGATAGTTTGTGAGCATACATTCATTTTATAAACGTGATGCATGCATATTGAATTGTTTTAAATGATTTATAATATTATCTGGATTGAAATAGTTTTAATAATTATTCTAAATTTTGTTGCAAGTTATATGCGAATTTATGATTTCAGAATAATTATTCGGTTAGTTGTTCTGGAAACATGTTTTATAGACTTTTGTGGAAACTGTGTTTTGGGCCCAGGTCCAAGTTAAATTGTTTTGACTTGAATTTGAAGTCAAAGATTTTTTTTAAAAGCAAGCTTTTGATTTTATTGTTTAAACTTTTATCCACTGTTAACTATTCTAGAGGACATTGTAATTAGTTTTTCCGGACTAGTATCATGGAGTGTGTCTCCATCAGATTCCAGGAGCTATATTTCCCTGACTGGCATTATGGAGTGTGCCTCCACTAGCTTCTAGGGAATTTCTACGTGTAGTACGGATTTTTCCAGCCAAATAGTTCGCGATTATGACTCGGGGGGATTATTTTCAGTTGGCTAACGTAGTTTATGAGCGACGACTATGGGGAGTTGAGAATTAGTTGGATAAGATTACTGATTTTTGTGTCCAGGTTTTCTAGAAGGTTTTATAAACGGGGATTTCAGATAAATGTGGGCCATATTTATTTTTGTACATTTTATATTTTTACATTTTATGGGTCCACTATTTATAACTTGAATTTTATATTTGAAATCCCCATGATTTTATAGCTTGAATATGGATATTTTCTTTATATGCAAGCACGTTTTATTATTGGAGGGTGATTGATATTTTCCTCTGAGAATGTGTTTTAAATGTTATTTTTGTCCACTCACACTTCTTTGATTTTGGAAATCCATTCAGGCTGTTGTTTGGTGTCAGGGGCTACTTCTGAGGCAGAGGCATTACCTACGACTGCGCGCTTGTTGCACATTACGGGATAGGGTTTATATCCTTGTTTTACCGTTATTGTAGTTTTTCTGATTGACCACTATTATATTGTTTGACTATTGGTTGCAATATTCCTTGTGTAGGAATCAGAAGTTTATCCCTTATTTGACACATGTAAGGGTATTTCAGGAATTTTGGTTTAAATTATCAGACAGGAGCAAGACCAGTCATGTTTATTTAGGTATTTTTAAGATGGGTCCTGTCTTCTTTGGTTACCCATCGTGGCTTTTGGTCGCCTCTAAAGTACATGATGCATTGTTGAATGGAATATGGGAGCGTCTTGTGCGCTAGTGGCTAGCTCACCCCTATTTTCTAGTTGGTTCTTTAGTTTCACTTTTATTTCTCTCATTGTTAATAGCTTTAACTCTCTAGTGCAATGGTGGCTATGGCAGCTTGGTGGGACGGCTAAAGAGATATGGAATTTTCCCTAATTTTAGATCTAGGTTTCCATTTGAATTTTTAATTTTTAATATTTTATGTTAGATTTATGTTGATGGGTTGTTTTTGCTCTTCGATTTTCATTTGCATGTAATTGTTTGGTCCTTGTAATGAATATTTTTTTGGATAAATTTTTTCTTTTTTTTATTATACCCTTACCTAACGGAAGGTCACTAGTTTGACTTTTGCAAATAACAAAATCAATATTCAATGTGCAATTTTTTTCTTTACAACTCAATAACAATGTCAATATTCAACTCTAAATCCTTACGAGGCCATCCAATTTTTTTAAATGTGGATTACAATTGCAAGAGTGCACAAAAAAATGCATGGGGCTTCATTAAAATTCTCACCATAAAACCTAACTAATCTAGGATAAATCTGATGAGTGAAAAAGAGTATCCCCCAAACAACCAGAGGAAAATACATCAATTCAACAAATCCCTCTCAAGGAGGGTGGTAAGTCAAGGTGGTGCTGGGGGAACCCAGATCGTTTTCCATTGAGTATGCAGCCCTTCCTGAGTTAGGCCATGTGTCATTCGGTTTGTCGCACTGGGAGTGTATCACAATCGTCTTTCAAGTAGTCCAATTTCCTTCATCAGAATTCCTATGACTCGACCCAACACGCAGATAGGGCTCCAATTCTTGGGAGCTGATCGAATAGCAGTTATACCTTCCAAAGAATTTGTCTTTACCTCAGCATCCACATGACAGAGGAACTGTAACATTAGTAGACCAGATTTCAGAGCCTCCATCTTCGTAGCCAAAACTGATGTTCCACGTGGAGCCAGAATGAAAAAACCAGCAATCACAGCATCATTGGAGTCCCTCAAGAGACCACCAATCCCACGACCTATATCCTTCAAGAAAGCAGTCCCACCACAATTCAGCTTAAGGCCCGATACTGGTGGCCTAACCTATTTCTGATAAGACCCCACCCGAAACACACTAGAAAAGTACATTCGGGCCCTGCTCCTGTCTGACAAGAATCAAGTTATACATTTGAAATCTTGTCAGACATGGGATATACGTAACCCATGCTAATTCATGCATTTGCCTCTCGAGCCTCGATTTCCATGTAGTGCCCTGGAGGTTTACAAAACCAAGAAAACGTTTTAGTAGACAAAAAGAAATAGTTTTTAAAACATAATTTGAAGAAAAAAAATCCAGTTTCACCCTCAGTTTTTCAAAAACCATGCATGCATACTAAAAATATTTCACTTCAATTAAACAAAACATAGTTTATAATTCTCGAAATACGTGCAAACATTTGTAAAGCCATTAACTGCAAACCAACTGTTAATCACAAACTAGTTTAACCACAAAATACTAACAGGTCATAAACATATTAGTCAATCATATTAATGTCATATAACCGAACTATATCCAATGTCACACAAATCCACACATATCATAGTTAACCCTTCCTCGACTCGTAATACTAAACATCAAACCACTACCCCAGTGACAGGCACCCACCAATTCACTCAAGAGCAAGAGCTCATCTTGATGTCCGAGACTACTAATACCGTCAACACGCATCACCGGGAAGGTTACTCATCATAGACCACATCAGTAATATACAATCAAACCATAACCAACATTATCACAGAATTCACACAAAGTCAACTTAACATCATTGCACAAACTCAACATCAATCAACACATCACAAGGGCACTACTAGTAGGCCATCACATACACACTTGGAAACCGGAGCCCCAAGCTCGATGTCCAAGTCATCACAACAGTGCCTTGGGAATTGGAGCTCCAGGCTTAAAGTCTGAGACTCACATCCAATCATCACAATCACAATCCTACACAATACGAGTCTCATGATTCGGAGCCCCCGTCTCGACGTCTAAGACTACCATAACAATGCTAGAACATATCCACATCAGATATCACAATCACAATCTCACCCATCAAAAGTAATGAGAAACACATATTCATATTATATCTCAATAACCCACGTCCGAACCACAACTAGAACCTCGGACCTAAGCCCAAAACATAATCAACATCATTTTCGTAAAACATGCCATTAATGTTCTTTCCATAAAAAACGTTCAGAAAACATATGAAAATCATAAATATTCTGAATCACGTTATTTCATGTCATAATCCACATTCAAATTAAAATCACCTTCAAAACGGTGTTCAAAACATTGTTTACATAAACCTCAAAAAACGCGTAATAAAATATTATTTAAATATTTGTAAGATTACCGAAATTCATATAAAATCTCAATCACTCCAATGTGATCAAAATCACATTTAAATCATGTAGGATTGCATGCATAATAGTTTATGGAAAGAAAGTCCACTCACACACCGTCTATATAACTGAATCCCGCTTTTTACACATTTTGATAATTTTTGAGAATATCAAAACCTACCAAAAATAAATCTAAAGGTCATTAACCATCCCTAATATCCTCTATTTTAATCCCATAATTTTTTGGGATTTTTAAACGAATTTAAAACGAACCCTAAACTTTCAGACAACCAAAATTACCCCAAAACGGTGTCTGATCGAATCGAAACATGCGCCAAAATATTTGTAACATCAAAAACATTGAAAATCGTGTTTTACGTACCCCCTAGATTCCTTAGCACGTGCCGCCTGAAGTGGCTACGTGTAAAGTCCACGCGCTAGGGACACTGGTCATCGCCCCTAACCTCTGTCCAACCCGTTTTGTTGGTTTTTCGGGTCGCCCAACCCGACGACCCTACTTGGCCATATTTCACTCATTTTCACCCTTTTTCACTCCTATTTCGACCAATATACTTTCAATTGACTTAAGAAAGGATCTATGCTACCAAAACAAGGAGAAACTTACCTAAAATCGTTGCCTATCTCCAACAAGTTTCAGCCATGGTGCATCTTCATGGTTTTTGGGGGTTTCAACTTCCAAACTCACAGCTAAGCCTCTTATTAGGATAGTAGGGACTCAAGGAAGCTGTTTGTGGACTGGTTTCCATGGTTCACGGTCGAAGTCTGGTTTGAACAGCTCAAACTCGAACCTCTTTCATGGGTTCACGATGATTTCTTAGTTCAGAAACCTCCTCCACTATCTTTGAGTCCTCAAGCAGCCTCTTGTTCCTCTATTTGACTTCCTTCCTCTCTTGTCTCACTTCCTTCTCTTCTTTCTTCTTCTCCCCCATTCTTTTTCATCTCGACGGATCCACTCATCACACATATACGCGCACACACACTTAAAGCACATAAAAAGGCACACACACAAATACATAGGCGGTGGCACACAGACATAAGGGATAGGGACACTTGTCCCAATCCCATTCACCCACAATAAAAATCTCATGAAAAAGTTACCAAAATACCCTTTGAACAAAATTACCAAAATGCCCTTATGTAATCTCAACCCCGAACAAAACCGTCCGAACTTTGTTTTCGGCATGCCGCCTGCCTACGTACTCGGGAGGCCGATACCTCCGTGATGACCTTCTCGGATTACCAAAATGAGGTTCCGGTCAAAATGACACGACCTGCCCTCAATCCCCCGGGATTAAGGGCAAGTCATGCTCCCGTCTAACTTACGAGTGACACGAAGGTTAAACTGACGTCCAACCTCCATGTGACACGTAAGTCGGACAAGGGATTCTTGACTGAACCGCTCAAAACATCCGGACGTCCCAGATGTTGCAGACTCTACTGTGGATCACGTATGTGATGTCTTCGTCTCTCTCGACCAACAGCCCGCACCTCAACAACCTGGAGGGTATCAAAAAAAAAAAAGACTGTGAGTGGACAAAAATAAACTATAAGTTCAAAAACAGTTCAATAAAACATAATTACATTTATACCCTTCATTTAAAAACCAATGCATGCATATTAAACTCCATGTTATGAAACCATCTCATATTCAAAACCATTAATGAAAACAATTATTGAAAACTCGAATCAAATCCGTTATTCAAATCCAGGGTCTCAGCCCCAAAATCACAAATCAATCGCAAAATACGGGAACTCGGTCCCAAAACTCATCAAATCCAAAACATCCGGGCCACTGCCCAAAACATCCGAAAACTAGTGAAAAACATCAATCATGCGAGTTTGCTGGATCTCAAGTGCGCCCAAGTCTTTAAACTCAAAACCATGCACAATAATCAGGCCTTCTCGGGATATCAACGAGTCTTTAAACTCAAAACACAATCAACAGGCCTCGGGGGGTATCATAACCGAGTCTTTAAACTCAAAAATATACCGAGTCTTTAAACTCAAAACACATCAATCTAGGGCCCTCCCCCCGTCAATCAACCGAGTCTTTAAACTCAAAACCAGATCCAGCGGTTTTCTTTTTCTTTTTCCGGGTCATTAAACTCAAAACCATTTTTCATTCAACAGTGAAAACCATAGAAAATCCTTATCCGGATTCGCAACAATGATTCCATAAGCTAGCATCCGAAACCATCATCCCGAACCCAAATCCAGATTTCCTTTTCAAGTCTCAAAACCAAATCCGAAATCTCATTTCCGAAATCCAGTTTCAAAATCGAAAGCTCGTTTATCGAAATCTCAGAAATAGAGCTCCAAGCCCAAAATCACTTTTCCGAAATCCATTTCAAATCATATTTCAAATCCCGAAATCAAATCATTAAAACCATGATCAAATCACAAGATTATTCGAAATCTCGTAAAACGTGCAATTACGTTATAATCTCGAAAATCGTGCAAAACCGTAAACCATCAAGATCATAATTAAAATCATAGCATCACGTATAGAAAACATATAAAAACATATATGCATGCATCATAAGTTAGAAAGCAAAGTCCACTCACACACCATTTCGCCTCTACCTCGATATGCGCACACTTATGTTGTTTCCGGCCAATCCACTAACACCGGTTTTTCCGAACCTGTCCAAATTCCATAATAAGGTCACTGACTACTTCATAAAGCTTATACTAAAGCCCCATAATTTTTCTGAATTTTTAACTATTTTTAATCGAGCCCTAAAACCTTCGGACATCCCGAAACATATCGAGACGATGTCCGATCGACTCGAAACCAGTGTCAAAATATTCGTTACATCGAATACTTAAAAAGTCGTGTTGGAACCATCCTCAAAAGCCATGCCATGCGCCCTCACGCGCCGCCCAAAGGGGCTGCGCATGGGAGCCACGCGCCTACTGTTAATCTCCAACAACCTTGGTCAGATCGGGTCTGAACCGATCCAGGCCGACCGGTCCAGTCCTGAACGGGCGTGGGCGGTTCGACACTGGTTTTCATCCAATTCTAATTTGATTTTAATCCTTTTCATTCCTAAGGTTTTGTCTTAGTCTTTGCAATGAATTTAGAACCTAAAACCGTGAGTTTAAACACTATAAATTACCTCTTCAGTTCAAGAGATGAACCGGCCATGTTCCCCCGTCGTGTTCTTCGACTTCCAGCCACCTCCCGCTGTGGTTTTAAGTCCAAAAACTTCCTTTTATCCTCCAAAACCACACCCAAAGCACGAAGTTAAGCATCAACCATTAAATCCCAACTTGCCATGATCGAATTCAAATTATGTATATACTGGTTTTGACCTTACCGTCCATCTCAGGCCCTGAATTCGATTCCCCAGACCTCTAGTAACCTTCCTCAATCATTACAATTGATCAACAACCAAGAAATCACCCTGTGCCACTAAATCTCATCAGGGGAGTTCACGAGTTTGGCCTTCATCCTACCACCACTGTGCGCGACGGACTTCCCCGACATCACCACCGTATTCCTCAACATTTGTTCCCTCATTGTTGTTCACATGGCACAACCAATTAAGGATAACTGAGGGGGGTTTGAATCTTCGCAAGCTCTGTGTCTCTGTTTCCCTGTTCCATGATCGTGCAATCACCCGTTTTAAAAACAAAAGAGACGGTGAGGAGCTTCCACCACCATCCAGAAGGGACCAAGTGTCCAAAATCCTGTGGACACACACATCTGATGCGGCCAAGTGTCCCCTGATCACTACGCACTAATCCCAATGCAGGAAATGACCAAATTGCCCTTACCTTTATTTTTACCGTTTTGCCCCTCAAGTTCCTAGACCTGTAACTTTGTCGTTCGACCTCTAATTAGCGCATGCCGCCTGTCATTGTACTCAGGGGATCGAGACCTACCTAACGATTCTCGAATTACGTAAAAATTCCATGTCGTTTGAAAAGTCCACAAATTGCCCCTTTTTTAACCAAATTACCAAAGTACCCTCAACCTTCCGAACGTCATAACTTTTTTCTCGAATGTCGGAATCGGACCTACCAACTGTCTATGAACTCATGATATCCCGAACTACGTCACGGTCATCGGTCAAAGTCCATTTGACTGCTCGAGAGAAAAGTCAACATTTTGTCATTCTAGGGGCAAAATCGTCATTTCACACCGTCCGCCCGAAAGTATCCAACTAATCACCGATTACCGTCACTAATCCTTCATTAAGCATTAATCAAATCTTGATTTTCGGAATGGGTCGTTACACAAAAATTCAACTTTTGGTTAAAAAGTCAACCCTTTGACTTTAGGGGCAAAAACGACCAATTCAATTGACTTTTTTTTATTTTTCCCTCGTTAAACGTCTGGGTCTTTACAATTTCTCCTGCCTCACCCTCTGAGCCCCGAATGAGATATTACAAGCACCCTATCCCCATTCTCATTGAGCCGCCATGGTAGTTTCTGCCATTACCTGTGTTTCTAACACCAGCTGATGGTGCACATATTTATTTCTCCAGTTCCAAACCTATTCACAAGTGAAAAAAAAAATCTAAATCAGATAAAGAGAGTTTGGAAGATGAAACCTCGAAAAGGTCCCAAAATCGACCCCTAGTGGGGAACCGAAAGAGGGGAAGGTTAGATGCCCGCCATACCCGCTAACTCGTCTTACAACCCCATATAGCATGTAATGTATCCTCTACTTTTTTTACCACATCGACTGCATATTCCCGAAGGAAGAACCTTCTTCAGATGTAGATTAGCATCAGATGTAGATTAGCAGCCGTGGAGAGGATCTCCAAACTAGCCTTCCAGAGCAATAGTTTAAACTTACTCGGTAGTTTCAGTTTCCACAAATGCTTCCAGTATCTCTCAATGACCAATCTAGTTGAACCATCAGCCTCTATCTCAATGACCAATCTAGTTGAACCATCAACCTCTATCTCAATGAACAATCTAGTTGAACCATCGGCCTCCCCCCCCCCCCCCCCCCTTCCCCTGAACTAAGTATTAAGTTATCCAAGGCGATATAATACCCAACTTGACTGAATACTTCCTATTCTTCGTATAGAACCAACCATCCTCGAAACATACCACTGAAGGGAGAGTAATATTGAGGATGACACTCACATCCTCCAATATAAATGACCTAGAGAGAAACTTCTGATCCCACCCACAATCGGTAGCAATAAATGACGAGACCAAGTCATCAACTAGGAGCCCCATATTCATAATTGGTTTAAACGTACGGGATGAGGGATCCATCTATCTTGGAACACAGGAACAGACTCCCCAGTACCAATTCTGCATATTAGTCCCTGTTTTATAATCTCCATGCTCCACATAATTGAACGCCAAATTAGTGAAGGGGCCGAACCAACTCAGCCTTCATGAAATCATGGTTAGCAAAATAGCGGGCTTTTATCATTTTAACAGCCAAAGAAGATGGGTGTTCCAATAACCTCCAAGCCTGGTTGGCCACCATTGCATGATTGAATGCTTCAAAGTTCTTAAAGCCCAAACCCTCATTCTTCTTAGGAGTGCAAAGTTTTTTCCAACTGAGCCAATGAATTCCTTTTTTTTTTTTTTTTTCAGATTTTACCCAACAAAACCAAACCACCTCAGTAAAAACGTCCTGATGGAGAGCGATGGGCAACTGAAACACACTCAGGTGTAAGACTCATATCTTGGGAAGAACGGTGAGTAACCCCACATTGCTCGGTGAGGGAAAGGTGAAGTGCTTTATATGTGTGTGCATGTATCTTCCTAGCACGAGACCTTTTGAGAGCTCACTAGCTTTGAATTCCTTTGGAACTCCAAAGTTAAGCGAGGTTGGGCTAGTGCAATCTCAAGATGGGTGACCCATTGGAAAGTTGCGCATGAGTTCCCAAAAACAAAATCGTGAACGCGTGGGCAAAAAACAAACAATATTGTGCTAGGAGGATCAGATTGTGACAAAATGGGCATCAGAGCTAGACCCTGATCGGAAGTGTGCCAGCGAGGACACTGGGCCCTAAGGGTGGTTGATTGTAAGATCCATGTCTTGAGAAGAACAATGTGCAATCCCACATCGCTCGGGGAGGCAAATGTGAAGTGTCTTATATGTGTGGACATATATCTTCCTAGAACGAGGCCTTTTAGGAGCTCACTCGCTTTGGATTGCTTTGAAATTCCAAAGCTACGCGAGGTTGGGCTGGTGCAATCTCAAGATGGGTGACCTACTGGGAAGTTACGCATGAGTTCCCAAAAATAAAGTCGTGAGGGTGTGTGTCCAAAACAGATAATATCGTGTTAGGTGAGTTGAGTCGTGACACATGGCATAAGTGGGCAAGGCCTGGGCTACTACTTTAACCAAAACCTACTTACCAGTCGCCGAGAGTAGTTTTGCATTCCAAGTATTCAGACGAGATCGAAGAACATCTCTAACTTTTCCCAAACATATTCCTTTTATTTCTATTTGGTCACCGTTGGCAATTCCATATACTTTTTTGTGACAGGCAACAATACGAATTCCCAGAAAATTGGGGATGACCTGATAGAGAATATGATCCATATTGGGGCTAAAACAGGCGACAAATTTCTCAAAATTAATTAGCCAGTTTGAAATACGCTCCTACTTTTTCAGAACTGGTAACAGGTGCTAACATTCAGGCAACCAAGCATTACAGAATAACATGTTGTCATTCGCAAAAAGACAAGTGAGATAGAACTAGAGCCCTCGGAGCCACCCTAACTCCATAAATCCGGTGAGAATGTTGGGCCTTTATTAGCATGGCTGAAAACCCCTCTGAACAAAGAAGAAATAGATAAGGGGAAGATGGGTCCCCTTGTCTTAATTCTTTGGTTGGAATAAATGAGCCAATAGTTTGCTCCATCTTGAACAGAATAATTGACCGTAGACACACAATTCATAATCAAAGATACCGTATGATCTGAAAAACCTAACATGCGTATCATTCCTTCCAAATAACATCATTCAACACGATCATAAGTTTTAGACATTCGAATTAGATTATTATAATATTATAATTGGATTATTATATTATAACCGACCGGAAATAATGGTTGGAAAAAGATACTTAAAATTAGATTATTATATTATAATTTAAAAATTAGTCATTCGAATTTTGAAATAAACCCCAATAAAAATGAACGAACGACTAAAATAAAGAATGAAAAGGACCCCCAAACTTTTTGTTTTTTAGCATTAAAAAAAAAAACTTTCTGTTTTTTGTTATCAGAAAACGACCCCAAATGTCATTGTCAAAGAAGTTTCTAACCAAAACAGAAAAATTAGGTTTTTGTTTCAAAACAATATGCCTAACAAAAAAACCCAACTTACCTAACAAAAACTCATCCAAATTTGGATGGGCTTATATATATAATGTAAAGCCCATTTTATCCCCACCCAAACCAGATAACAGTGAAATCGTTGAGAATATAAGTATGAGGTAGAAGAGTACGACGTCGTCTGCCCTACTGTCTCAGATATAATTGGCGCCTCCGTCACATAGGAGTTGCAGCCAGCCGCCCTTCATGTTCAATGTTTTGGCGTTTTCTTCATCCCAATCAAAGACCCACTTTTTAAATTTACACTCTCTTATTTTTCCCAGTTCTGTTTTTTTTTTCTTTTTTCCGAGAAAATTACTTTTAGTTTTATATTAATATATATTATATATTCACTGAGAAAACAATTGACCCACCAAGCCAAAAGCCAAATTCGAAGCGCAAATACAAGACAGACAGACACAGCCTCCATAACCCAACAGCTCGGGCAAAAAAAGGAGAGACTTTTTTTCGAATTGGGATTTCTAGGGTTTCTTCTTTTCTAGCTGAGAAGAAATCTGGGCCGTTCAAACGAGGATCTGAAAGCAAATCGAATGGCCTCGCAAGGGCAGGGAGGGATGGACCCTGCCGTACTTGATGACATAATTCGACGGCTGACGGAGGTCCGACTGGCGAGGCCGGGAAAGCAGGTTCAGCTCTCTGAGGGTGAGATCAAACAGCTCTGTGCTGCTTCCAAAGAAATCTTTCTTCAGCAGCCCAATTTGCTCGAGCTGGAAGCCCCAATCAAAATTTGCGGTCCGTTTTTTTCCACATACTAGCATACATTGATGTAGTTATCTTCTGGAAGAACTTTTCTTCCCTAAAATTTTGAGTACACGATTGGATTGACCTTTTTCCCTTTTTGGGGTTTTCAGAATTTTGATGGTTTTTTATGTCATTTTTTTTCTGGTGGGTTCTCTTTCCTGCATGTCCGATATATAATTCTGGGAAACTTTGTAAAAGTCAGGGTTGAAGTTCTATGTGTTTGATATTAGAGTTCAAGAAGTACCCAGATGTTTTTCTTTTTCCTCATCGAAGTTTGGCTTGAAAGGAAAACATAGAGAATGTTGCACAATTAGCTTATCATATTCTCTATCTGTGGCTAACTACATTACTGAATGCTATATAGTTGGTGAATTCACTTTCTGTTTTTGTTTGTTATGGATGTTCTGATAAGTGATAACTAAATTATCCGTTTTTCTTTCTTCACTGTTTTGACCATTCTTTGGTATATAGTGTTGTGGGGAATATATTGTTGCTCGTTGATACTCCTATATGTGACTAATTTGGTGCCAATGAATCACGTTCTGCTCGTTTGCTCTTGCTTTCTGCTAATAACTGGATATTCTATTCCATGTTCTGTTTAATTGCTAAAACATGCGGTCACAGACGTGAAATATTTAAAACTTATATGTTAAGTCACAATGTGTGTTTCCTCTCTATGAAATTCTGTGTGTGTATTGGATTATGTCATGGTCCTTAAAAATAAAACTAGTGGTTTCTTCTCTCTTTCCGCTACAATCATGCTTTCTAATTCCATAATGAGGAGTTAAAGTAATCTATGGAGAATAAAATATTAAAAACATTGTTTAGGGAGGCCCTCATGAATTATGAGAGACTTGAAGATCATTTCATCCATTAGCCTATTGATTTGTGGGCTTCTCACAGAAACATGGTAAAACATTAGGCCAAGTCATTGACTTCTAGATTCTTAGAAATAAGAATTTTCTGGTATTGTTCTTGCTAAAATGGTTAGATTCTCTGCAGCTCATAGGCCAATGTTTGTTTTTATTACCATATTAAATTCGCTGTTGTTGTCATCTCCCATTCCTGAACTTTATTTTTTTGACAATAGTTTTCCTCTTTATTTTCAGGTGACATCCATGGGCAATATAGCGACCTATTAAGGCTCTTTGAATATGGGGGTTTTCCTCCAAGTGCAAATTATCTGTTCTTAGGTGATTATGTGGATCGTGGCAAACAAAGTTTAGAAACAATCTGCCTCTTGCTTGCCTATAAAATCAAATATCCTGAGAACTTCTTTCTGCTGAGAGGAAATCATGAGTGTGCTTCTATTAATCGTATATATGGGTTCTATGATGAGTGCAAACGGCGATTTAATGTCAGACTTTGGAAATCCTTCACTGATAGCTTTAATTGTCTTCCTGTGGCAGCTCTTATAGATGACAAAATATTATGCATGCATGGTGGTCTTTCCCCTGATTTGACAAACTTGGATCAGATCCGAAACTTAACTCGTCCAACTGCTGTCCCTGACGCTGGCTTGCTTTGTGATTTACTTTGGTCAGACCCTGGTAGAGATGTTAAGGGATGGGGAATGAATGACAGAGGGGTCTCATTTACATTTGGCCCTGATAAGGTGGCAGAATTCTTAACGAAACATGACTTGGATCTTGTTTGCCGTGCCCATCAGGTTAGTAACTTTCCTTCTCCCCTCTTCATTATTCAAGCTCTACTCATTTTTGAACTGATATAAACTCTTTGAACTAGGTTGTGGAGGATGGTTATGAATTCTTTGCCGATAGGCAACTGGTTACAATTTTTTCAGCCCCCAACTACTGTGGTGAATTTGACAATGCTGGTGCGATGATGAGCGTAGATGAGAACTTAATGTGCTCTTTCCAGATTCTTAAGCCGGCCGAGAAAAAAACTAAGTTCATGATGTCAACAAAAATGTGATGATTGCAATACCACTCACTCCATTCTTGAATCAGGTGAGCTGATTATTGTTTCAGTTTGTCCCCTTTGGTATTGGTCATACTCATGTCTCACCTACTAGCATATGTTGCTGTTTTTACTTATTCCTTATATTGCTCAACTATCTACATGTGTATCATGCTGTATATGTTAATGCTTTAGTTCTGTAAATTTTCTCCACGTGTGTAGGTGTGTGTATGCATGCAAATGTGAATGTTATGACCTTTCACTTTTCTTCTGTTATTCTTATTCTCGAGGAAAGCTAGTGGGGTTGCTGATGTGTGTGTGTGTCATGCAGTAAATGTTAATGCTTTAGTTCTGTTAATTTTCTTCATGTGTCTAGGTGTGTGTGCATGCAAATTTGAATGTTATTACCTTTCATTTTTCTTCTGTCATTCTTTATCCTTTTAGGAAAGCTAGTGGGGTTGCTGAAATCTATTTGTTTATTTATTGAACTTTGCAAGTTAAAATTTCCTATATCATTTTCAACAGACCAGTTGTGTTTTTTCTTTTCCTTAGTTGTCTTTCAAGATTTTTGGCCACTTCTGTTGAAAAATGAAAACTTCCTCCCTTTTTTCTAACTGTGAGATTGAGTAAATAAAAGCAGAATCAGTTGAGGAGTGCAAAAGGAGAAAAGTGTAGTGTGAAAATCGCTTCCCTTTGACTTTAGAAATGAAAAGTACACATCACTAGTTTTTATGTCACTTCATTGAAAGTTAATTTGTTCAGTAATGTTCAAGGTAAAGCTTCTTTCTCCCAATATAGCTTATCTACATTTTGTAACTTGACTTGTATGGTTCCTTGAATTGTTTTCTGGGGACACTACAAGTCTACAACATATCTACATTGCTAAAAAAGAGTATAAATGTAGAAGTTATAATGATATCACTGGTGGTGCTTAAAAGTCAATTGTTTAGGCGTTCTTTTCTTCTGTAAAAGCAATGTGATCATCATGTCTCCATGTTGGTGGCTTAGTGTTACCATGAATAACCTTGCAGTTGCTAGCTGCTGTCAGTTTGAAGCCCACCTCTTGAATAACTGAACTAGTTTTGTTTATTTCCGAGACAATTGTCTTCTGAAAATGTTCCCAAGCCCCAACATATTGTTTCTTACTTCGCTGTCTTGCTTGATACATGCTTCTTGACCTATAAAATCCAAGTGTGCCATGTTATGAAGCATAAGTATGTAATGAGTGAGTTGCTTTCATGGTTCATAAGACATCTCAATATGCAATGTTTGAGATCTAATTTATTTATGCTGATCGTTTAGTCCATAAATCTGACAGAGGATCAATCTCATAAACAACTGTGTGTACTTTTGACCTCTTAGTGAAGTCCAGTCAGCCCAATCTCATACTGAAATGCTTTTCAACCATTTCTGACAGTGTAACCATGAACGGATTTTACATTTCTGGTGTTATACTTTATTCCCAGCGATTATTTGCATATTTTCTGTACATGGTGCTATTTGCAAGTCACCTATTGATGCTAAGTCTGCCAATTTCCTCTTTATTTATATCTATCATCCTTGTGCAGGCATTTTTTCTTTTCCATTTTTTCTCGGGCAGCTTGGCAGAATACAAGGGTTGCCAGCCTCAGAACTTTCCTCTATCTCTAGTAGGTCCCAATTACGATGCTTTAGGCTGGGAAGGGGCGATAAAAGTGTTGGGACAGTCACTCTGGTGTCGCATGAGGCAGAAGAATTTTATGTTTTTTTTGTAATGCTTTTATTGTGCAACTCATTGTGTACATATATTCACTCCCTAAAAGAAGTCTTCAGTTTTCTCAGACTGTTAGTCGTAATATAACTCATTGGTTAAACTCTTTGTATGGAGAAAGTTGCTTTAAGATTATTTTCGTGTTAGAGAGATGGCCAACTCTTATTGGTAGCTACCTATATGTTGCTTATTATTAATGTGGCCATTACAATGTCTCTTGTCGCCTATCTGCAAGCATTTTGAACAAGACAGGCCCTTTGAAAAACGAAGGCTTCGTTGTTGATGTTTTTTTCAATGGCGTGATGAATGGCCCTACTTATACAATTGTAGCTTAGGGGTTGACTGGTTACTTATAAAATTGTGAGAATAGTGCAAACGCTTGATCTGCGTTGCTTCCGACGAAAACGATAAGGGCATTAGGTTTTTGTATGAAATTCGGATATTAAGTTGGTATGGTTGTTATTTATCCCTTTGAAAATTAATTGTCATTATATCAACTTTGATATCCGAACCAAGTGTATAAACTTGGTGATAATTATTTAAATAAAATTTCTTTCGAATGTAGGTGATAATTTCAAATATCCTGATTAATTCTTGGAAATTCTAAATATAACGACCCGAAAATTCAGAAAATGTAATTTATGAAAATTTAAAAGGAAATTGACGATTTTGTCTTTATAGTCAAAAGTCTACTTTTATTTTCAAATATTTTTTGGACTTTTCATGAGAATCATGGCGTAGGTCTCAGAGTTCTAAATTCGTGGACAAGCGGCACGTCAAAATTAGAGATCGGTTGAGTTCGTTACAAGTCTAAATTGATCAGGAGTATTTTGGTAATTTTGGTATTAGGGGCATTTTGGTAATTTCACAAAGGAGGCATTTTGCTAATTTCTCGGAATGGTGACAAGTGCCCTTATCATTTTCCTCCGTCATCTCTTAGGTGTGTGTGCACCGACATGGTGTTGTGGTGTGTTATCTGTTGTATGTGTGTTTCAAAACCGAGAGAAAAGAAAACGAAGAAGAAAAGGTGAGAACCAGAGAAGGAGAAAAAAAGAGGAAAAGAGAGAAAATAAAAAGAAAGCAAGGAAGAGAGAAGAAGGATGAACCCAAGAGGGACCGGAGAAGGAAAACTCGAGAGCCGAAAAATTGGACATTCAAGCCGTTGAAGTTTTCAAGCTTGTAACCAAGCTCATTGACACCTTGGTTAAGTTCTTGGGAGTGGGTTGACTCAGAAAGCTTGAAGGTTTGTACGCGGAAAAGGCCTGGAAAATGAGCTTGAAGTTGGCCGAAAGTTTGGAGACATGGACAGTGATTTTGGGCGGTACGGCTTCCGGAACTACGGAGGAACACTCAGTTCTTGATTAAGTTGTGAGGACAGTGTGTGAGTGGACATTTATTTTTATAAATTATGATGTATGCATAGTTGAATATTTTAATTACTTTATTGCATGATTTATGTGGCAATGATTTCACTATAATTTTTAAATGATTTTTTGATGATTTTATAAATTTATTGATTGGTTCTGGACACATGTTTTATGATATTTTTGGCTCAGACCCGGGTATTGAAAGTGTTTTAACTTAGTTTTAAGTCAAGGATTTATGTTAAATGAGCGCTCAGACGTCCGGAGTTCGGCTTTAACGACCAAAAATTAAGAAAAGGTAATTTTGAAAAATTAAAAGAGAAATTACGGTTTTACCATTATAATGTCAAAGGTTGGCTTTTTTACTTGGAAAATTTTTGGACGTTTCGTGAAGACCGCTACATAAGTCTCAATGTTATGAATTCGTAGACATGTGATATACCGGAATTGAAGATCGAATGAATTAGTTACAGGCTATTTTGGTAATTTTACAAGAGGGATATTTTGGGATAGTCTTGAATTTTCTTTTTCTCTTGTAATATTTTGGGATAGTCTTGAATTTTCTTTTTCTCCTTTTATCTCCTTCTTCCACCGACACTCTTATATATATGTGTGTGTGTGTGTGTGTGTGTGTGTGTGTGTGTGTGTGTGTGTGGGTGGGTGTGAACATGGGCAGTGGCCCGGAGGAAATGGTTTTTGATAGTTTTGGGTTGAGGCCCGGGATTTGGAAAAAATGGAAATGTGTTTGGTTTTCGTACATGGTTTTATGTCATGAAATTGATATGCATGCATTGGTTTTTACGCGGAGGGTATAATGTATGTGTTTTCTGATAACTGTTTTTGAACTTAAACTTTATTTTTGTCCACTCGCAGTCTTTTCATGTTTTCGATACCCTCCAGGTTGCTGCGGTGCGGGTTGTTGGTCAAGAGAGCCGGAGACATCACACGTACGAGCCACAGTAGACTCTGCGCACTCTTGGAAGTTCGGAAGTTTCTAGACGGTCGGATCGGAACTCCCTTGTCTGATTTACATGTCACACGGGGGTTAGGCGTCTGTTTGGCCCTTATGTCATGTGCAAGCCAGATGGGAGCGAGGTTTAGCCCTTAATCCCGGGGGATTAGGGGTGAGCCCTGACACTTGGTGTGTGTGGGAAAGTTTCTGGGCAGTGGAGCTGAGAGGAAAACCAAGCAAGGAAGATGGAGAGGGAAGGAAAAGAAAAACCTGAAAACAGAGAGATGAAGGAGAGAAAGGACGGAAAAGAGAGAGAAGAAGAAGAGAGGACTAGGATGAACACAGAACTAAAGCCCTTGAAACCCAAGTTTTGGCACGTGGATCATCAAGGTGTTTTGAAGCCTTCTAGTGTCTAACTTAGGATCTTGGGATGTTTTTTGAGTCCCTAAGAACAGTATGAGACAAAAAAGATGAAAGTTTTGATGTGGAAAGGCTGTAGAAAGGACGTGGAACCATGGCTGAAAGTTCATTGGGTCGAACCATGTTTTCGAGGTGAGTTTTCTTGATTTTGACATTATAGACCTTTTCTTGGGTTTGTGTAGATTTAGTTGGATAGTTAAAACATTAAAACCGGATGTAAAATTTGGGTTTTAGAACCGGGTCATGCTCACTGGTCAAAATATCCGAAAACTAGGAACCGGGTCTAACACGTTGGAGGTTGAAGACAACCTCTGCATGGCGCGTGAGGCCTACGAGCAGAAGCTATAGGTGGTGCGTGAGGGCGCATGACACCTTGCCTCGGGATGCGATCAACACGGTTCTTTGAGTATTCGATCTTATGAACATAATGGTACATTTTTCGAGGCGAACGAATATCGTTTCAGGACAGTTTTGACTTTTCAAAGTGTTATGTGTAGTTTTAAGTTCATATTTAAATCCCAAAAACTAGGGGAATTAAATGTGAGGTTATTTGGGACGCTAGTAACCTCTAGTAGTTATTTATGATAGGAGCTCCCAGAATTTACGGAAGAGCATCCAACTTGGAATTCGACTACGTGGACAGTATGTGTGAGTGGACTTTTCTTTCATAAATTATTATGCATGCATATTTGAATTTTTTATTTGCTTTATTACATGATTTATGTTGCAATGGCTTGATTATTATTTTCGAAATGATTTTTGATGATTTTTTGGGTTTTAAACTGATTTTGAGTACATGTTTGACGATGTTTTGCTTAAATGGTGTTTTGGGTTTAGGCCCAAATTTTGAAATGATGATTTGATTTTAAGGCATTGATATATGTTATATATACGTGTTTTCTCGATTATTATGAATTGCTTTCCACGGCCAACCATCCTCGGACATGGTCGGCACCCGGACGTCCAGAGCTTGACTTTGTTTTCTTGAGCTGGATTTTCAAATTAGTCTCAAACATCCAAAGCAGAGCTCTATTTCATGAGACTGGTGATTGGGCTATGACTCAGACGTCCAGAGTTGGGCTCTATTTTCTGGATCGGTCCACACTCAGAAGTCTAGAGTTCGGCTATATTTCCCGAGTGGCTTGCCCACCAGTAGTGCGGATATGATATGGTGACTATTTTCCGGGCATTGAGGACTGGTTGGTCGGTTGATTTACTAGTATTTCTTGGTTACACGCGATTCTTGTTGTTTATGCCTTGATTTTTTCGTATGGACTTGCTTATTTACGGATGCTTTTGCTTATGCAATTTTCTAATTGAATTTTCAAGAAAATGTTGTTTAATTTAAAATTCGATTGTTCGTTTGTTACAATTCACTTTATGCATGCATAATTTTGGAAAATGGAGAGTAAATTACTTATGTTTTTCCAACTAAATTTTTAAAAGGTTAATTTTGTGCACTCACACGTTTTCGTGGTTTTGGTGACTCTCCAGAGCGTTGTATGAAGATTGGGGTTGAACGAGAGGCAGAGACATAGACGGTAAAGTATTACAAATATCTCTTGTTTGACAAGTATTAAGGACAATTTTGGTATTTTGTATCATTTGTCAGACGGGAGCAGGACCAAGCGTAGTTATCAAAAAGTTTTTAGGAACGGGTCCTATCATCGGCTCTGCCGATCTTGAGGTTGTGAGGATGGATGTAACGACCCGTCTCAAATTATTGAGATTAATTAAAACTTAATGACGGATTAGCTACGATAATCAGGGATTAGACGAAAATTAGCAGACGTTCATGGTGAAATGACGATTTTGCCCTTGGAATGGGAGAAACGTTAACTCTTCGTTCATGCGGTCAAATGGATTTTGGCCAATGACTGTGATGTAGTTCGGGACGTCACAAGTTCATAGACAGGTGGTACGTCCGATTCCGACATTCGAGGAAAAAGTTATGACGTTCGGAAGTTTGGGGGTATTTTGGTAATTTGGTAGAGTAGACACGTCCCACGTTAATCCCTGGGGATTTGGGACGGGTCATGTCAATGGAGATATGACATTTTTTGGATGGGAGCGGCCTAAGCCTTGGGTGGCTTCCTATACGTCGCTGATTCGGAGATATGACTCAAATGTCTGGAGCTCAGCTTCGTAGATCTTGAGACTGTCTACGTAGATAGGATATCCAGATGGCGGAGGTTAAGATATGCAGCTGGCAGAGACCAGGTTACTGAGGATTGGTTAGTTGATTTACTGATATTGATTGGTTGATTTATGAATATTGGTTGGTTGATTTACTAGTATTGGATTGGTTGATTTACTGATATTTGTGTCCAGATAATTTATGTATGGGTTTTAAGGGAAGTGTGGACCACATGTTGTTTACTGTGTTTCATGATAGTTATGGTCCCACAGTTTATGATTTGTTTTTATTTGAGATTCGATTGTTCGTTTGCTTACAATTTAGAAACTTGAGGGTAAATATTTATGTTTCTTGGGAAATGCATTTTTAAATGTTTATTTTTGTCCACTCACACTTTTTAATGTTTTCGATGATCCTTCAGGTCGTTGCTCGGAAATTGAGGCTAATCGAGAGGCGTAGGCATGATGGGTAGATCGGTACGAGTATCCCTAGTCAAACAAGTGTTGATGGTAGTTTCGGTATTTGGATCGTTTGTCAGATTGAAGTAGGACAAATACGAATATGAAAACGTTTTAAGAGCGGGCCGTGTCACTAAATAAAATTAAAAACTGAAAAATTCAAACCAATAATTTTTTTAAAATAAACTCACAACTTACTATTCATAATATTTCTATAATTCTATCATTAAATTCTATTTTGTTTTACGCAGCCATTGTGAATGGTTCATTCTTGAACTAACGGTATATTTTGGAATTTGAATGTTTGGTGAATTGAAATTTTTTTATTGGGAATTTTCTTGCCCCTAAAGCAAAATTATGTTCAATTGTGATTCAGCAAAATAAAATGAAAATGTCTGTCTTTGTTCTTGGTGTAATTCTTGACACACCAAAAAAACATATTTGGCTAATTGGCTCGAATTTGAGACTCAATAGTACTTCATGGAAGCACTTTATAACCGGAAATAAGTAGTACTTAACCGAAATTAGACTCATAATTTGAGTTTGAGGACGTTTAGGCCTCGTTTGGTATGCCGTACTGTACTGACTATTTCAATCGGATAGACTAATCTGTCCACCGGATAGACTAATCTGTCCACCGGATAGACTGATTATTTAGTCGGGCGTTTGGTACTTTTCTGGATTAGAATGCCGACTATATTATACTGACCGGATTATATTATAGTAATTGACGAAATACTTATATCTTAAATATTAATTATGTATGTCATTATTTTTATTATTATTTATTTTAATTATTATTATTATTACTATTTATTACATTTTTATTAATTAATTATTTTTAATTTTATCATTATTATTTATTAAAATATCATTAATTATTAATTTATTATTAGTAGTATTTATTACTTTTTATTATTAATATTTACTAAATTAATATTTTATTTTTATTATATTACTATTTATTATTATTATTATTATTATTATTATTATTATTATTATATTTTACAAGATTACTAGTTATCCGACTATTTAATACGGACAATTTCGAGCGTATTATTTTAGCGTGTCTGGACTGTATAAAAATATTCAACCGTATTAACTTATACGGTGACTAATTAATACGACTGGTAACAAACACAGGTTTCAGATTATTTAGCCTATACAGACCGTAATACGGTGTACCGAACACACCCTTAGTGGTGTTCATATTTGAAAGGAAAAAAAAAAAAAAAAAAAACAGTTGTGGGCTGGTGGCCGCGGGCCATAAAGGCATCCAATCCCCCTATTATTACCTCTTATCTGATTTAAGTTTCGCCCTCTTTTTGTTTTATTTTTGGGTTTTTGAGTAGGGTTTTTCATTTCAAAATCCAAATACACAAATGAAATAAAATAAAAACTACCTCTTCCATTTCGTAATTTTTCATTTCATAATTTCTTCAACCTCATTCTCAAAAATCCCGAGAATCCTAATTGCTGAATTTTCCGGGAAATTAGATTTGGAGTTAGGTGTAGATAGCTTCCCATTAAGAGGGAAGAAAAAAAGAAAAAGAAAAACCAAATCGGGAAAGAAGGTGGGATAATGAATATGAATACAGGTTTGGATCCGTCGATGTCGTTGCTGGGAGCAAGCGGAGGTGACACTGTCAAGCTCTTCGATGTCTCTGTCAAGGCTGGCGATCCCTGCGTCTTGAGCTACACTCCTTCTCCTGGTTCCCATATCAATTCGCTCAAGTGGAACCACACTAGTCTCTCTCTCTCTCTCTCTCTCTCTCTCTCTCTCTCTCTCTCTCTCTCTCTCAATTTGATGATGGTTATGGATTTCGGATTGTGCGTTTTGATTTTTGTTATCTGTTTGTATGTATTGAAAAAAAAAACTTATTTCTTAGGTGAAAAAAATATAAAACTTATTTTTTAGGTGAAAATAATCATCAAGTTCGTCTTTTTCTCTGCATTTTTTTAGCTTCCAAACAGACGATTTTGTTGCTCAATGTGGGTTGTGTTTTGCAGATTTGGTGGTGGCTAGTGCTGGAGATGATAAGAAGATATCGTTGTGGAATAAGAATGGGAAGAGCATGGGCACCATTCCGGTGGCCGGAACTGATAGTGGAGACAACATTGAGGTAATTCAAGTGAATTTATATATTTGAAGTAGATAGGTTTTGACACTAGTGGCTAAAGAATGCTTGAGAGAATGGATTGACAATTCGGCTGGTTCAAATATTTGTGCAGGAGTCTATGTTTGCTCTCAGCTTCAGTAACAAGGTTTCTAGATACATATGTTCTGGTGGAAGTGGTCAGGTTGTAAGAATATGGGATTTGCAGAGAAAGCGCTGTATTAAATGGTTGAGGGGTCACTCTAGTACAATTACCGGTGCAATGTACAATTGCAAAGATGAGCACTTGGCTTCAATCAGTCTCAATGGGGATCTAATACTTCACAACCTTGCATCTGGTGCAAAGACTACTGAACTCAAGGACCCTAATGGACAGGTGGTCTTCTTGTTGCATCTTTCTGCTAGTTGCCCTGGCCTTTGTGGCTTTCAGTCCCTGGTTTCTTAGCTAATTCGTTTTTTTCCTCTTTTTTGCTGTTTTTAAGACCAGGTACTAAGAGTGCTTGACTATTCCCTCATTAGCCGACACCTTTTGGTGACAGCAGGTGATGATGGATCTGTGCATTTGTGGGACACAACCGGTCGTAGCCCAAAGGTTTGCAGTATGTTAATGCATCTCTCTACATGTTTAGTTTAAAAAAGAAAGCAGGGTTTCTTGGTCTTTTGTGTTTACATTCCCATTGAGTCAACGGAAATTAAATTCTACTTCTAGTTCCTCTTTAGAAATCAGGCATATTAGAAAGAGAGAAAAACTAATTTCCATATTGTCCAATTGTTCTTCTCCTCAAACCAAACGGGAGCTTTGATCTTGTTCTTTGATAACAGTAGCTGCCAAATTATTATCCTTTGACTTACATCCTTGTTTATCCTTTCTGCAGTATTAAATCTAGGTATACTAATTAAACCGAAAATGATATATTGCTTTCCCGCTAATTATAGTTTCATTTAAATTTTCATTTTGTGTTTGTAATCAAACTGGCTTTCCTTCTTTAATATTTTTTCTTCATTTTCAAACAGGTTTCTTGGTTGAAACAGCATTCAGCACCAACTGCTGGTATCAGTTTCTCACCATCTAATGACAAGGTCTCATAAGTACATATAACTTTACATGTTGTAGTTCATTATGTTTATAGGACAATAGGTTATTCTATCATATGCTGCAAACTACTGATGCTTTCTTTGGGTCAGAATGTCTTGAGAGATATTAATTAAGCATCCTGATATTCTGAGCATTTTTCTCTTCACAGATGATTGCTACTGTTGGGCTTGATAAAAAGTTGTATACTTATGACTCCGGGTCTAGACGTCCTTCTTCTTGTATCTCCTACGAGGCACCTTTCTCATCATTGGCATTTAGAGACGATGGCTTGGTACTGGCAGCTGGAACAGGCAGTGGTCGTGTGGTTTTCTATGATGTCCGTGGTAAACCAGAGCCTTTCACTGTTCTTCGTGCTTATAGTAGTTCAGAGGTATATATATCTCTCTCTCATCATTTCTGGTGCTTTCTTGTACATGGCACATACTTTTTTGCTTGCATTAGGCTCAGAAGATCCATGCCTAATCAGCGCACTGTTCCTGGAGCATCAGCTTGCGAAAGTAATAAACCGAAGTGTTTTATCCCTGAAACATATGAATTTTGGAGAAAATTTTGTTGTATCTAATAATTTTTGACAATTGTTTCCCTAGCCCTTGTAATCATTTAACAGTATAGGTGTTGTTAATTTGTCATCACTAAGGATCAAGATGTCCCCCTTCTTTTTTTTTTTTTTTTTTTGGTTTAAGAAAGTTGCCTCACCATTAGAATGAGAGGACTACAGGGTCAATATATAGTCTCGATGGCCTGGGTTGAACTTTCAACTAACCCTGGTTGAGTGGATTTATCACTAGGACGTTCCCTTGGGGACACACAATCAGTCGTTTAGCTTTTAACAAACAGGCTACATGAATGACATGGTTTTATTTAGCCAGTAGATTGGAATTCTTACTTGTATCAAAATTCTTCTTAACATTGTTTGTACTAATCATTTACAGTATTCATCAGGCTGTCACAAGTCTATGCTGGCAAAGGTCAAAGCCCGTCATTGTAAATGAAAGCAATTGTACCGTCGATACTGCTCTCTTAGGAGATACTGTTGAAGATTCAATCCTAATGCCTGACCCACTTCCTTCTGTGACTTCATCAAGCCTTCCACTATCTATGGCAGTATCTACCTCTCGAAATCCAGGCCGTTCAAGTTTATCTTCGGAGGTATCCTCACTTACAGCTGCTGGCAGTGGATTGACATCAAACACACTTCATGTATATACTGGAGAGGAAACACCACATCGAGCCCCTTTATGGCCAGGTGGAACATTGTCTCGGTTGCATGCTCCTCGATCTACTTATAACTTGAAGGATGATATGGAGGTGTTCTCCCCTCTTGTGGACGTTCATCCAATCACACCTACACTTGACAAGCTGTGGGATGATCATGATCGATCAAAGAAAGATAATTTACTTGCAGATAAGAAGCGTTCGTCACTTTTGTTTCCTTCCTCCACTAGGAGATTCCCATTCACAGATGATGGGGCCGGTGATCATCCAATATTCGACTGGAAGCCCAGCTCAGCTTCTAAACAGGTCTCAACTGCCCTTACTTCAGTTTTCTTGGATGACGCATTGTTCTGAATGATTATATTTTTGTATTCCTTGGTGCAGGATGACACCAAATCTTCATTTCCAACGTTAGCGTCTACTCCTGCTCCATCTTCCAAGAGTGAAGACTCATCCATCACCCCCCCAGAAGCTTGGGGTGGTGAGAGATTATCTGATAAGTATACCCACCTGCGTCAACCAATCAACTTTCCATCTCGTTTTGGAATGTCAGCTCAAACGTCAGGATCAGTTTTATCTGGATTACCAGATATGTCCTTAACAGCAAATCTAACAAATATTAGCTCCTCTGCAAATTTAGCCTTGGGTTTTGCGAATTTGCGCACCAAAGACGTGTCTTCCAATCGTGAAACTTCTTTAGGATTTCCCGAACACATTTCCTCAATTTCCATGCCTATGTCCCCTGGTAACAAAGGCATCATGGGACAGACTAACCTTGATTCACCGACATCTTTGGTCTTGCCTCGAAGATTCTCTACTTATGCAGAGAGGATAAGCACTACATCCTCCTTCAATGACCGAGCGTCACAAGCAGTGGGTTCACCGAAAACAAAGAAAACAGGAGCTGAAGGAAGAGAAGAACTGTTGAATAGCTTTTTGTCAAAGTCAGATGCATCTACTGCCACAGACTCAGCGGTTCTTCCAGCAACAAACGTATTGATAATTTTTTTTATTAGATAAGTTATTGCATTTTTTGGGTCTATAGAGACTCATTGACTAGTTTTGCAATTAGTTAGGCTCTTTCTGATAATTGTGCAGGGAGGAAGTTCACATCTCCAAAATGTGCCTCAACAAGATGGACAGCAGGGAAATTCCTTTACATTTCAGATTTTTCAACGTACTCTAGAAGAAACCCTTGATTCGTTTCAGAAATCCATACACGAAGATATGAGGAACCTTCACATTGAAATTTTAAGACAATTTCACATGCAAGAGGTATGCATTTGCTATCTTCTTGTTCCCTTTTCGTTTTTGTTTAGTTCCTCATTCATCTCCTGGAACCATTACACAGACGGAAATGTCAACTGTGATGAGCACAATTCTGGAAAACCAAGCTGAACTAATGAAAGAAGTCAAGTCTCTCCGGAAAGAAAACGAGCAGCTCCGGCAATTGCTTTGAGCACGGCGTGAAGATTGTGTTATTGTTTTGATTTTTTGTGGATTTGGGATATGCATGTTGTTTTGTTTTTGTAATTTGCTCTTCATCAAGGTGCCTTTGTTCCATAGATAGACTAGAATTGCTTGTCTCAGCTTATCGGGCGGGGATAAAAGTAGAGGTAGAAAATGCAAGTGTTATAGGAAGTACAGTTTGTGAACGTGTACAGATGTCATAATTTGCTGCTAATTTATGAACGCTTTGATTTCAATTTTTGTCTAAATTTGTGAATTATCGTGCACCAATTCTCTTTATTATATTCTTAATCATAAATTTAGAAATTTCTTTCATCAGAAAGAAAAAAAAAAGACTTGGAATAACTTAGAAATTGGATGGCAGAAATTTCATATACAATTCCACCATTTATCCATGGATTATCTTAAAGAAATAACAAACATTGAATTTCTGTTTTTAAATTCTATAGTATTCTTTTGTTATCCGAACAGAACTTCGCAAATTCTAGTACATTATGATGTTCAAGCAGGCTAAGCAGCCTTGTTGACCTGAACCAAGCAAGGTCAAGATCATCTTGTTGAACGAGTTCTAACCGCGAAGTTACAGAGTTCAAGAGGAATGTAGGGTTAAACTGATTTGCTTTTCTGAACAACAGAAGAGAAATTGCAAAGATTATTGTGTTTCATTTCAGAAATCTGTGGATGAAGAGTTGAATAATCAATAACCATAATAAGTTGCTGTGGGTATAGCGATATAGGGTGCGGAAATAGCACCACCCTCAACAAATTGCCGGCATAGATTGAAGTCCTTGATAAAAAAAAATGCCAACTTGAAAATCTGCAGCAATCGAGAACACACAGCATCATGTAGTAGGACATCAGCAATCGGCATACAACGACCTTGGGCTCCTAGTCACCGGGAAATTAGAGTGGTTCAAGGCTTTTCCCATGAATTAAACAAATACCAAAAATTTCGCAGTTACAACAGCATGCAAACCAGGGGCTTCAGCTTGGTGCTATGCGTCACTTCTTGATTAATCTCAACACATCGCCGACAAGATGTAAAGATCCAGTTACAAGGACCTGATAAGGAAACCACAAGATAATTGAATTTGGGAAGGGCTTAGATGTATAGATTTCAAGGTACCTTTTAAAACCCTAGACCAAGGGAAATTGTACCGTATGAGGCCACACGATGCATCCAATACACATGTTTTTAATATGAGGATGACATGGTTAATTTTACCCATTTTTAAGTATAATATCAGTATATATCGACTCATATGACAACATGTGGACACTGGACTTGACGCAGTACTATGTAACAATGGCCCCTAGACCAGCATGTCCTGCAACTAAACCTAAGTTGGTTCTATGGAAAAAGATAATGTAATGAGTTAATAATCTCTTCAAAAAGGCATTACCTGAAAACGAACAGATCGACTTTGTTGGACACTGTCCCTGAGCCATTTTATAGCTGATGGGAGAGAGGGAAAAACTGCACTATTCTCACAACTTTTAACAGCCGTTCCCATATCATCTGTTGGTTCTTCGCCAACATTGCCAGCTATCTTGTCATCGCCTGTTAAAAAAGAGATGCACTTCCAACTAAGACATACATTTGAATGCACTCCTGGATTATGATACATGATGGCATTTTATATTATACTCTACGGACCTTTGCTTCCTGCCATTAGATTCTCCCATACTCTTTGAAGATCAAACTGCCACGACAAATCAACTTGAGTATCGGTTGGAGTTGATGAATGTGAACCGACCTTGTAATAGACTGATGTATTTGGTACAAATAGAGCCTTCTTGAAGTACACACCTAAAATGTCAACCACCAAATTATCAATCAATTACTCACTTGAAAAGACAGAAAAAAAATAAATTCTGTTTTGGAAACCCAATCAATTTTTAAGGTTCTTACACCAATCAAAAGTGAAATTGTTCACTCCAATAAACTCATTGCAAAAGTAAATTCCATACATTTTGTCGTTTTCTAGTAATAATGATTACTAATCTATAAATTCATTATAGATCTTAAAAATGCACTGGATGGTACTATTGCTCTATAAAAATTTTGGAAATTAATTCATTTTACTTTTTATTTTTCATTTAACATGATTCTTACCATGACTGGCACATGTTTTCATCAGGTTCGGAAGAAGTAACTGAGGATCCCTCACTGACATACAATTAAACAGCAGTATCTGCAATTTTTCCCAACAGCATTTTTTCAGCAACAGACAGAAGAAAATGAAGTATCTTCTAGAATTGGTACATGATTTTGTACTATAAGAAAAAACAGATTTGACTATTTATAAAACATCAATTTGATCTTCACGGAGAAAATGTTCATGTCACTCAGGATGGTGGAAGGATTTGAACTTAAAGTTAAACCAAATGTACTATGAGAATTTGGGTGTATAAAGAAGGCACATTCCTCATTAAATCATGATGCACCCAGATTACTTGCAATTAATTATAAAGCACAAAATTGCACAAGAAATTGGATACAAATACGTAAAGAAAAAGGAAATGAATGCATGTTGATTAAGAGGATCAGGGGTTTAGTGCTCTACCGGTGTTGAAATCTTCCTGCCTTTTCCATCAGGGCGCCTCTTTAAGAAATCACGTGATGATATAGAAGTATCTGGTGGCTGAGAACTCAAGATCTTTTCCGGTAAGTCCTCTTTAATGGAATGAGAAAACCATCTTGCGCATATTTCCATGCTTTCTGGGCTATGGGCACCATCCAGATAGAACAAAAGATCTTCAGGGCTTTCAGCGTCAATACAGCGATCAGGGACAATTTGAGCCCGTCCTTCTAAACTGACTGTAGAAGTTAGCCCTTTTATGAACTGCTCCGGCAGAGAGGTCTATTCCATCCAGATATGCATAAAAATCAATCCACATAGAAATAAAGACGAAAAAGGAGAATATATTGCTCATAGAACTTACAGTATGCTCTGGGTATTCAAGATGGCCGGTCCTGTGGAGCCATGTAGAGGAAAGCGCAACAGCAAGACCAGCATTAACATATTGGTGTTCACCTTCAAGCCCAAGTTTTAAGCCATTCAGCAAATTGGCATCCACTGGTTGTACCACTTGAAGAGGAACCTGCAGCCAGCATGACTCAGCTCACTGAGGAGGTATACAGTTTGTTTCTCTTCAAATTATCTGCTTTAATAATGAATTTAAAACAGCTAAGATTGGCGTCGCATGGACATTGTAGCTCCTTAAAAAATTGAAAATATTATTTCCTTGATAATTTAACACTAGATGGAAGGTAAATCTTTTATAATATGACCAAACTCTTGCACTAATGTAGGCCAAATAGAACGGCATCTCTCAATTAGAAAGGCCTCAAGTTCCTTCCTACATGGTGATTATTTATTAGAAACTTTGTAGTCCTTAATGAACCTAAATTTAGAACCCAAAGACTTCCTATGGAGAAGTCGGTTAAAAACCATCCGAGGATTGCAAAACAAGACAAGTTTTCTAAAGCAACAAAAGATGCCAATGAATATTAAGAGAACGTCAGTGCTTAAGTAGATCATAAATCAATCATGTGCTCAGAACTTACAACAGAACTTCGATTTTTTATCAATTTATTAGGAATTTAACTATGCATCAGATCAATCCTACAATAATACAATTTTTTTTAGTAGAGACATCAAACTTTTTTTGTTTGGCTTATGGCTGAAACACATCAAACCATAAATATGGAATCAAGAACTGTATCATGCAATTTTCAATTTACGTGGAAAAAAGACAATGAAGGGTAACATCTTGCAACCTACATCCAACTGAGATGCCTTCTCTTCCAGTACATGCATTGCTTCATCAGGTTGAGGCACAGTGAGGGCAGGAACCCTATGCTGAAATTAAAGAAAACGAAAAAATGGGCACAGTAATGGAAGTGAGCATAAGTTTTGTAAGACATATGCTAGTTATCATACGCTTTAAGGAAATTTGAAGGAAAACCTTGAAGATTCCAGCCTTCTCCCCAGCAATTGCTCCCAAAGTATTTCCTATTTATAGAATCCAGGAAAGAGAAAAGCAACCAAGCAAATTAGACAGAAGTCACAGAACTAATCTCGAAGCAGCATAAGGCGCAAAGATATCACATACACACATGTGTGGAGTTAATGTTCTATTGTGGATATCTGGTATGTCATGTGGTCATAATGACAATCAGGACCACGTATTCAAACAAGGATCACTAAATAAGCGGTCCAAATTGACAGTCGGACAGCATAAACATGCCAAACTATTTGGCGAATTTCTACATATAGCATATTTACAGCATCCAGTAGAAAACTATATCGAATTGCAACTACACAAAACATATGTACATGTTCTTTATACTGTGCATTATCAAGTGTACCAATTACTCATATTTAATCACGTAGGTTTAAGAAGGAAAAATCTAACCAAGAATCTCCATGTGGTCATATCCAAGGGATGATATACCACAGACAACTGGTGCCTGCACCTGAAATGCTAAGGCATCTGTACTTAGTTATTTCCAAAGTAACTGAACTAACAAATTTTGTAATCAAATAGCATTAAACATACCACATTTGTTGCGTCAAACTTTCCACCTAACCCAACCTCCAAGATAACAACATCTACCTGCATGGAATATTGAATTAAAAAGCACGTCTGATTCATATCACAAGTGTAAATAACATTTCTAGACAGGACGGATGTTACATGGAAGCAAGTCAAGCAACTAAAAAGATATACATCAAACCTGTTCTGCTGCAAATATCTTAAAGGCAAGTAAGGCAAGGAAGCGAAAGTAAGTAGGCATTGGTATATCATCAGTAGCTTTTTCCTGGATTTAAGATACACACATGGTTGAATAACCATCATGATTAGACAATTAGGCAAAAGCACGGAAAAAAAAAATCATGATAAAAGATATGAGACAATATTTTACATTAACAATACATAGTCACAAGACAAAGTAATAATTCAAAAATATAAAAGTCTTAGAAAAGTTGGAAAAGCGTCCAAAATAAAAACATGGATTACCTTCAGTCTCTCAAAACACCACCAGAAATAAGCTAAATATTTCTCTTCATTGATGTCCACACTACACGTCAACCAAGAACAAAAAAATTTATTCCACGGATCTAAAGTAAGTTCAGAAGGTAGATAAATCTAGAAGGTATCAGGCATGGAATAAGAATTCAGCTTGCTTTGTACTTCAAAGAACAAACGACACCACATACTTTGATAGCTCTGAAAACTTGCAACAGGCATGCAAACATGAAATGGGACATATGAACAATGACTCAGCAAATAAACAATTCATTACCTTCTTCAAAGAAGATAGCTTCAGTAAACATTTGAATTCAAAGCGTCAGGTAAATTAAATCTCCCAAGTGCATAGCTGACATGAGATTCAGGGGAGAAAAATTGTTGACCCAGGCCATACTTAAGTATAGTTATCATCCCAAAACATCCATTTTTATCCATTTTACATAAGTCCATCCCGTAAGAAAGGCACTAATTACCATAGGACTTGAATTCATGGATTCACTAGTAGAAGCCCTGGGTTAGGCAACATTGCAAAAAAAAACCTAAAGTAGGCAACAAATACATATAACTCAATTGTTAACATGGAATTTTTTTATAAAATTACTCAGCCTATGCTTTTGTGAAACTCACCCATTCAATCGGAATCTTTCTCGAACATCAATGAGATGAGGAGATGTGAAAAGTCCAGTGCGGAAGCCACAATGGCGCAATATTGACTCTGTGAAGGTGCAGGTAGATCCCTTTCCAAGCCCCAAAAAGAAGAAAGGAAAACTTAGTTCTATATGCAAGTAAAATGCCCACATTGCAAAGAGACGCTTTGTGAAAGAGAAAGATTACAGATTGAAATAGATTAGGAACTGAAAGTAGGAAATCTGCACATTGGTTATAGGAAATATTTTGCTAGCTTGGTTCAATCAATTAGAAGAACAATTTGAAAATAATGGTAAAGGAATTAGACAAATCATTTCATAAGTTCAACCAAAAAAAAAAAATCAACAGTAATAACCGACTGACAAAAGCAAGTACTTTGCTACTGTGGTGAGATGCATATTTACTAGAGATGCTTCCTAAAGAATCGCATTTTCGAATAAGTTAAGAGCCGAAAATAGGAAACAGTAAATTGTTTTTGCAAACTAATTTACCTCAATCAATTAGAGGCAAAGTCGAAAGTGCGTGGCAGAAATATCGGAAAAATCTTACAGAAGTCCATAGAAAACAATTCTTCCTAACAAGTATAATCGAAACTGAGTGCTTTGCTAGTTTTTTGAGATGGGTATGCATCAAGCATAACTTACATAAGCTGAAGAAAGCAAAGTTACAATCTTTGACTTAAAAAAATTAAAAAAAAAAACTCGAAAAAACAGAAAGAAAATTCAAATGAGTACCTTGCCTTTGGTGCCAGCAACATGAATAATCTTCATCTGGGAAATTGGCTCTTCCAATTCCAATATCTACAACACCATGTAACATTAAATCACTCGAGGTAAATAAAAGAGTGTAATTTTAGAAGTGAAGGAATTTACTTTGAGATAGTCAAAGAGCAGGTCGAAACGGTCCCCTTTATTGCTCTTATCGGCGCGACTGCGTTTTGTGATTAAAGAGGAAAGAGCATTCAATGCTTCTTCATAAGGAGTTGCTGCCGGAGGTTTCGAAGACCCATCGCCGCCTTCAAAAGTTAGACATGGATGATATAATATAATAATCACTCAGGTCTCGCGAGACATAGTAAACAATATGTGAATAGAGAAAGGAGGAGGAAGAGGCGGAGGAGACGGTGGTTGTATTGGATGTACCTTCCGCCGTGGCCATGGCGAGTTGGTTCAACTTGAGCTAGATCTGAATCCAATGGGAAGTTACATAAAAATAAAAGGCCGGTATTTATGGATTAGAATTGTAGAAGATTTTGGGATTAGGGTTGAAATTGGAAGGTTGAAAATTAAGAATGAAGCCATCGTGACGACGACAAACAACCGAACAAATCACCTCCCAGTGCGTTGGATTCTTTCGACTATTTTCTCGACTATTTTATATGCTTGCTCATTTTAAGAAATATTTTATAAAATGGAAAAAAAAATTGCGTTAGATACAAAATTGAAATTAACAAGGTATATTATGTGCCATAACAAAAAATATATTCTTCAGAACTTATATCTTTTTTAAGAATTGTCACATAATGTGGATTGGGTTGTTCCAATAAATTTAAGGTCTAAATTGAAAATTATGAAAGTGTTCTTATAATCTATATTTACACAAAAAATATATATAATTTTTTTTAATTTTTAATTTTTTTCATCTTTATAGTAATATACCAAAAAAATTTAAGAATTTAAACACATCAATCATATATATAAAAACATAGTCGTCTTGCGATCAATGTAAAGCATAAAAAAATGTGGGGAGCAAAAATATCTTCTTCTTTTGTTGTCAAAATATAATGAATTTACGCATGAAACAAAGTACAAACAAGAGTTCAAATTTCGGGATGTTACAAGTAACTTAGGCCTCGTTAAAACCTCACCATGAAAACCCGTTAATCGAAAAAATCTGGTTGGGTAAAAAGGTACCTCACTCCACAATATTCAACCCTCTATTCTAAATCCCTTCCCAAAACTACAAACTACAATTATCCACGACGACCTTTCATAGCCTGAAAGTATTGCATTATAACTTCATTATCAATACAAAAAATATCTCTCTCGATGTAAACAATCAAACTATCACTTTCCCATTGATCTCCAATTTTATAACTCAATGGAGTTTTTACAATATTCATAATGGAAAACATACTCTCCATTGAAGCGGTTGCAACCAGTAAAACTAAAGCCAATGTAAGAAGCAAATGTACATGCTTGTATACTCTATATTTTCCGTCTTGACCATTTCCTTTGTAAGACTACTAATTACTTTCAAACTACCAAAGCACAAAATCCTAACGATTAATCCTTTTAAGCATCTAAGTTTCGCTCAATTGAAACAAAAAAAAAAAACACAATAAACCTCCCAAATTTAACAGCAATCACATGACACAATAGCATTAAAGTGCAACGAAACAAACATTTTTAATTTTCTACACAACCACAACACAATGATTAAGCTAAAGATGTCATACTTCATAAACATATGGTAACATTTCAAATCCCAACACCATTAAAGCAACAACAAAGTCTTCAATCTCCATTATCAAAATTCTTAGAAAAATATGAAATAGCCACTAAAATTCCAACTCGTTAAAAACAAAACTCATAATCGTGCATAGCCGAAATGGAGATATAAAACCTGTCCAAGTTTGTCTTCCAAAGTGACCCAAATCAACGGTATGATTTATGGAACCTAGCACGAGCACCACGACTACTGAACTTCTTGGGCTCGTAGCGCCTTGGGTCAGTAACAAGCAGAGTCCTATTCTACCTAACCGGAAGTTAGAGATTTACCTTGATTTAATGGAAGAAACTGTCGGGCAGAGAAGAACCTGAGAGGGAGCAAAAAAAAGTTTGTGCAGCTGGAGATTCAAAGAGGAACCTATGCGGTTGGATAATGAGGTTTTGTTTAACCTTCTTTTTTTCATTTAATCCAAAACGACATCCTTTTGGTGAGTTAAGCACTAAACAAAAAAGGAAGAAGCCTTATTCTCTAATTCATCAAACACCTAGGCAATCCAGCAAACTAGTTGTGATGGAGACATAGGTCAACACCACCCTACTTAGAGAGTTTTTTGACAATCAAAAGGGTAAAGTGACCTTCCTTACTGCTCTGTTGGTCTGCCTCTGCTTGCAATATTATATTTTTCAGAAAACACTAATTTTTTATCCCAAAAAAAAAAAAGATTAGACTCCTAGTAAGATGGCCAAATATATTTGTTTGAGGGTATAGGTAAATCCCGCCTACATGGGTACAAATGTAACGACCCGTCCCGAATATCGGGATTTAATATTAATTAATTATAGATTTAGTGTGACTAATCAGGGATTAGTCGAGAGAATTCGAACGGACGGTATGAAATGACTGTTTTACCCTTGAAATTGGGTAAAATGTTGACTTTTAACCTGTGGAGTAAAAAATACGAGGATCGATGACCGTGACGTAGATTGGGACGACATGAGTCCGTAGACAGGTGGCACGTCGAAATCGGAGGCCGAACGGGGAAGTTATGGTCACGGTATAGAAATCGGGTTAATTAACGTCTCGAAATTCGAATTAAATATTAATTAAATCTGATTGGCTGATTAATTAATGTAGGGCCCTTGGATGATGACAAGTGTCACTCATCCCATTGGTTACTTTCCCTAAAAAGTGGATCTTGGTCTGATTGTCCACATAATTAATTATATTTTTCCTTCCCTCACATTTCTCATCCTCCAGTTCAAACACCTTCATCATCTACTATTTTCGTCTAAATCGTGAACTCATCCTATAAAACACCTTCAATCCTTCATCCAATGATTCTCACAATCCATCCCAATCCCATCCCCCCCCCCCTCCTCCCTCACCGGGATTAACACGAGATGTGTCATGATCCTGTCTGACTTGAAGTGTCAGACCATGGAAAATTTAAACCTTTAGTCTAACCGGCTTCAAGAGCGCGCCAGGATCCGGTGGAAGAGTGTGATGTCTCGGTTTCTGCTACAGTCTGCATCCGTAATCAACCTGAAGGGCATTGAAAACTAGAAAAGACTATGAGTGGACGAAAAGCAATAGTTTAATAAAACACATTTCATAAAAGACATCTATGCCCTTCACTAAAAAGCATGCCTGCATAGGAAAACCATTTATCAAACCACATATGTTTCAATAACCATTAATAGGGTCTCAGCCCCAAGTTCCGTAAATTCAGTCATACGGGCCCCTGCCCAAATCCATTTACACAAATCCGCAATCACATCAAAACATATGTGGGGACTCAGCCCAAATCCATTTATTATTCACAAAACACAATTTCGCAAATCCAAGAAATCATGTTTATCCATATCATATAACCAATCCTGTCACGGTATCTAAAACTACGCGCATGCTACCCGGGGTCTCAAATTCCAAGTCTCCCCAAGATCCACCCAGGTCAATGTCCGCAGATCAATGACACTCCCTAGGGGTTATAATCCATAATAGCCTTCCAGAGAGTAAGGTACCCAACGGGGGCGACTCCACTCAGTTAGTGCTCTGTGATTACTCTAGGGTCCACCCAGGCCAACGACCCTCCCCGGAGGAGACAATCCATAAATATAAAGGATGGTATATGAAAAACCATTTTGAAATCATTCTCAAAACCTTTCAAGAGTTCATGCCCGGTCCCTATAAACCGTCATGAACCAGAAATCCATTTATGGGTCCCCACCCGAAATCACAATCGTAAACCATAACTAGGTCCTAAGCCCGAATTCATATACCAACTGGGCCTCGTGCTCGATTAGTAAACCAACTGGGCCTCGTGCCCGATTCGTAAACCAACTGGGCCTCGTGCCCGATTCAGTAAACCAAATGGGCCCCGTGCCCTATACGTAAACCAAATGGGCCTCGAGCCCGATACGCAAACCAGCCGAGCCTCGAGCTCGATACATAAACCAACTAGGCCTCGAGCCCAATACGTAAACCAAATGGGCCTCGAACCCGATATGCAAACCAACTGGGCCTCGAGCCCGATAGGTAAACCAAATTGGGCCTCGAGCTCGATACGTAAACCAACTGGGCCTCCAGCCCGATGCCTTGTTAAATCAAATGGACTTCAAGTCCGAGAGTTCATAAATCAAATCGATCTCGTACCCGATTCCATATTTCTAAATCCAAAATCAGTTCACGAATCAATTGGGCCCCCGGCCCGATAACGTGACTAAAAGGGACTTCGAGTCCGAGGGTTTCCAAAACAAATGGGTCTCATACTCGAGTTTACCTTTTCAAATCCAAAACTATTTCATTAAACCATTTCTAAAACCATAAGCACGTATCGTCAGTGCAAAACCGTAAACCTCGATTTACGTGCAAATACGTAAATCCTCTCGAAATACATGAAATCATGTAAATCACTAATATCCAATTCATCATCATAGATTCACATATGTAAAACATATAAAACATTTTTGCATTCATCACAATTTAGAAATCAAGGTCCACTCACAGACCGTCCTAAGCTGCCCCCTCGATTTGTATGCCATAAGCTTCCCCTGGCTAATCACCGTCACCGAGACTCCCAAACTTGTCCAAATAACTTTAGAGGGTTACTAACTACCTCATTAACCTCTCATTGAAGCCCCGTAATTTTTCTGAATTTTTAACTATTTTTAAACTCGATCCTAAACCTTCGGACATGCTGAACTATATCGAGATGGTGTCCGATCGATACGAAACCAGTCCCAAAATGTTCATTACATCGAATAGATTATTTCACATGTTGAAATCATCCCCAAAATTGACAGGACCCATCCCAATCCCCCCGGGATTAGTGCGGGATGACCCTGCTCCCGTCTGACACGAAGTGTCAGACAAGGGATATTTCCTATCTTTGCCCTCCCGGGCTATCAGAGTACGCCAGGATCCGGAGGAGGCATGTGATATCTCAGTCTCTGCTACAGTCCACATCCGATGTCAACCTGAAGGGCAGTCAAAACATTAAAAACTGTGAGTGGACAAAACAAGAGTTTATAAAAACATTTTAACGAGAAGACATTTGTACCCTTCACTAAAAAGCATGCATGCATTCGAAAACCATTTAAGCAAAGAAACCATATATGGGACTAAGCCCAAAGCAGATATAAACCAAGGTCGAAAGGACCACAATGAAAATGACCATACGGCCACTGCTCAAATTCATAAGGGACTCGGCCCAAATCATAAAGAAACCAAGTACACGAGCCACTGCTCAAATCATGTGCACACCTGTGCACACCACATATCATATATCATATTTATATCACATACATATATAAGTCACATAACCAATCCTGTCACGGTATCCAAAGCTACGCGCGTGCTACCGGGTCTCAATCCGAGTCTTCTCAAAGTCAAGGTCAATGTTTGCAGACCACTGATCCTACTCGAGGTAATAGTAACCATAGCCTTCCTGAGAGTAAGGAACCCAACTGGGGGGTGACTCCACTCAGTCGGTGCTCCGTGACTACTCCGGGGTCCACCCAGGCCAACGACCCTCCCCGGAGGAGATAGTAGAACATGTAAAGGAAGGTAGATGAACATATATATACATAACATAAACATTCATGACCGGTTCCCCTGAACCGTCATGATCCATAATATCCATAACCAAGGTAACATGCCGGTTCCCATAAACCGTCATGTACCGTAATAACATAACCGAGGTAACATACCGATTCCCATAAATCGTCATGTACCAGAATGACCTGACAAAGGTTCATGCCGGTTCCCATAAACCGTCATGAACCACAATGAATTTTCCAGAGTTCATGCCGGTTCCCATAAACCGTCATGAACTTGGAAATCTATCTAGGGTCCCTGACCCGAAATCATAAACCGTAAAATAACTGGGTCTCGTGCCCGAACATATGACATCAGCTGGGCACCGTGCCCGAAATCTGAGGCCGTATAAGCACAGTATAAGGCCGAGACCTCGAAATACGTGCTTATACGTAACCACATACAAATGCACCCATGTCATTACAAACAAGCATTTAAAACATATAATAAACATTTATGCATGCACCAATTTAGAAAACAAGGTCCACTCACAGACCGTCCAAGCTGCCGCCTCGATTTACGTGCCATACGGCTTTCCTGAGCCGATCACCGTCACCGGGACTCCCAATGTAACGACCCGTCCCGAATTCCGGGATTAGTTTAGTGATTAATCTTGATTAGTGAGGTTGAACGGTGGTTAGTAGGGCGGAATCGGACAAAATGTGCAAAATGACCGTTTTGCCCCTGGTCGTGGGCAAAATGTTGACTTTTTGATCGGGCGGTCAAACAGACTTTGACCGATGACCGTGACGTAGTTCGGGACGTCACGAGTTCATAGACAGGTGGCACGTTCGATTCCGACATTCGTAGAGAAAGTTATGGTGTTCGGAAGTTGAGGGGTATTTTGGTAATTTGGCTTATTAGGGGCCAAATGTTGACTTTTTGACCGGGAGGTCCGATGGACGAGGGCCAAGGACCGTTACGTAGGTATCGTCGATACGAATCCAACGACAGGCGGCATGCCGAAATCGGAGGTACGACGACGAAGTTATGGTCACGGACGTAATCGCGATTAACCGAGACTCGGAATAAAATAATAATATTTAAATCGGTGAACAGTAACTGACGAATCTGGACCCTTGGATGTAGGCCACGTGTCACTCATCCCCACCTTCCCTAAAATCTGGATCCTTGTTGGCCATTGGATTATTTAATCCATTTTCTCCCCTTAAATCCTCACCATCCATTCAAACCTCAGATTAAATCTGGGCCCTTGATCTCATCTCTTTCTTCCCTTCATCTACTGATCACACTCATCCCTCTCACTCTGTTCTTTCTCCCACCCGAAACACATATGCACACAACCTACATGAACCACCTCACCAATCTCTTCTGTGTTGGTGTGTGAGTGAGATGAGCTGCATGGTGAGGCTTGAGAGACGGCGGGGGGACGACGGAGACGACGGCGGTAAAACAAAAACAGAGGAGCAAAAATGCAGAAATTGGAAGATCGTTATGGATTGGCTTTTGATCGTGTTTGAGGGGTGAAAGGAGTTCCTGGAGTCGAACTGGGCATGCTGGTGGCCACGGCGGTAGCCACGGCGGCGAGGTAAGCCTCGAACCCGTGAGTTTGTTTTCGGGTACAAAAATGGTAGGATGGGTTTTAACGTGTTTCGATCGATCTGGTGATTAGGATGATGATCTAGAAGGTGAGACGAGCTTCTGGGGATCGTTTTCGAAAGGAATGGTGGCCGGGATCGTGCAGACACGACGGTTGCAGGTGGCCGGTCTGCACACCTCCACGAACAGGTGGTGAAACGAAGTTTTTTATTAGTTTTTAAAGCATGGATCAACTGGAATTGATGAGACGATCTTGTAGGAACAAACGGAATTGAAAATGATCGAGTAATGGCTGAGAACCAGTCGGGTTGGGCCGCGGGTCACGGTGACCCGTTTATCAGACAACCGGGTCAGAACGGTGACACTGTTCACGGCGCGTGAGTTTCACGCGCAGCCACTCACGGCGGCGCGTGGCGGCGCGTGGGCACGAATCTCGAGGTGAGGTCAACATGACTTTTAATCCATTCGATGTAACGGACATTTTGGAATTGGTTTCGTGTCGATCGGACACCGTCTCGATAGTGTTCGGGATGTCCGAAGGTTTTAAATTAAGTTTAAAAATAAGTAAAAATTCGGGAAAATTACGGGACTTTGATAGGATGTTAATGTTGAGGTTAGTGACCCTCTAATGTGACTTGGACAGGATTGGGAGTCCCGGTGATAGTGGTGTGGCCCGAGAGGGCCGGTGGCACGCGTATCGAGGCACACGGTTAAAACGGTCTGTGAGTGGACTTTGGTTTTATAAATTCTATGCATGCTTAAATGTTTTACATGGATTATGATTGTGATTGTATGATGTTGGTTTGGTTGTTGGTAAATTGTACGGTTTCACGTAAATCGAGGTTTTCCGGTTTTACATGGATTTTCCATATTTATGACTTGGAAATAATATGATGAAATGGTTTTGAAATTGGAAATATGAACTCGGGCTTGAGGCCCACTGGTTTTGGAAATTTCGGACTTGGAGTCCATTTGAGAATCGGGCCGGGGGCCCAGTTGGTTAATGAAATCGGGCCAGGGGCCCAGTTGGTATGAAATCGGGCTGAGACCCATTTGAGTTATATTATCGGGCCAGGGGCTCAGTTGATTTGTGAATTCGGGCCGTGGGCCCAGTGGGTTTATAAGTCGGGCTGCGGGCCCAGTTGGTTTACAAATCGGGCCGTGGGCCCAGTGGTTCATAAAATCGGGCATGAGGCCCAGTTGGATAATAAATGTGGTTTCGGGTCAGGGACCCTATATTTTATAATGGTGATTTCGGGTCAAGGACCCTAAATGGAATTATATGGTTTTATGGAAATTTCGGGCAGGGCCCAATGGTAATGATGTGATAAAAGGATTTAATAAAACTGTTTTTCCATATACCATCTGGATACAAGGATATATGATGGTCTCCTCCAGATGTCTGGGACACTGGGGAAGTCACGGTGCATTGCCTGCGAGGGGTCATTATACGGAGCAGCCGGACCGTATGATGACTCAGGAGCAGGATTGCTATGATTGACGTCAGGGACGTCAGACATCAGGGATGTCAGATATATGGACCCGGAGAGACCCCGGGCAGCACGCGTAGCTTATGAAACCGTGAGACATGACGTCAGGGACGTCTAGCATCAGGGATGCTGGTGATGGTAATGGTAAAATACGAATTAATGAAATGGCTTTCCGGGTGGATTTATGATTGTGTGATTTTAATGAATTAATGTTCATTTATGGTAGTGGGTGGTGACCCACATGGTCGTATATGCATGGTGGTGGTATTCCACGGTTTTGGGCTGAGTTCCCACACTTGGTTTTTGGTTAACGGTTTTTGGGCTAAGGCCCTAATGGCTCGGTTGAGCAAACGTTTTGGTTACTGGTTTTGGTGGCATGCATACGTTTTTATTGGAGGGCATAAATGTCTTATAAATGTATTTGATGAACTTATTGGTTTTGTCCACTCACAGCTTTTGGTTTTAATGCCCTTCAGGTTGATCACGGATGCGATTGCAGCAGAGACTGGGACATTGCACACCTCCTCCATCAATCCTTGCGCACTCTGGATGCCCCGTTTGGGCAGTGACTCTTGGTTATCCCTGGTCCGACACCCCTTGTTGGACGGGAGCAGGGCACATTCCACGGTAATCCCGGGGGGATTGGGATGGGTCCTGTCAACTTGGTATCAGAGCACGGTTGCTCTAATTGTGCGCGCAGATCGAGGGTGTGATGTCTCTTTGGGCTGCAATTCGTTATCAACCTGATAGATAGTGTTTGGGTTTGGATAGTGGATGGAGTGCGATTGGCCCGATACGTCGTGCGTTAATGTGATTCGACCCAAGCGGGGTTAATTGGGGTGAACTGGTATAGTGGGACCGTCGGTTCGGTCATGAGATATTGGATTGTTGTGCTGCTAGGTGCAGCCAGGTTCGGGGAACTTCATGTGAGTAATGGTCTAAAATGTGAACCCTTGTGGTGGTTTCTAGTGTGAGGGATGTTGGTTCATCGGAGTTGGCCGATGACCTAGTGGTGGAACCCACGTTGATGGGATGGTAGGATTGGATTTGACGTCTATTCGATGTCTAGACCGCGGGGTCGGTCAGGTTGTGAATTTTATATTACGGAAAGTGGTTGGGTTCGGGGGAACCATAGGGTGTGATTGTGGAACTCTAGTATTAAAAAGGTAAACCTTAATTGTGGCTAGTGGATGAGAACTTGTGCTGCGACGAGCGGCTGAGGTCATGGATGACCATGTGGATAACTCTAGTGAGTCTTGTCAGAATTATGAGATCCGATCTACGGATACGGTTCTGAGATAAATTATGGAATCCCGTGTTGGATCGGGTATTGGTGTGATGTGTGAATGCGGATCTCGATAGCAATGACAGTTAGTCGGTAGTCATATGGTGATGACTGGCTATCGAGGGTAATTGGTGTGGTTATAATACTTGGGGATCAGGCGACGTTCAGGGAACGTTCATTTTCCTGATGTGGACTGTCAGAATAGTGGTACCCATAGTCGTGAGGTACGGGATCGTCGTTCCGTATGAACGGAGATCCAGGATTGTCGTATTTGCACACGGTGTGCAAGTATGGATGTTTGCGGGTTGGTACTTTTGTGCTGATGCTAGTATGGATGCCTGCATGCTGATACTAGTGTTGTTGATAGTGTGTTGGTGCTGGTACTAGCGCTGGTGCTAGTGTCGGTAATGGTGTTGACAATGAGCCACAAGTTGGGGTGTGACTCCGTCATGATGAACATATGTTCGGTCCTTGAGATTCGGTAGTGGTTGAGTGATGGACTGGATGGGTTCCAGTTAAGATCGTAATGTGTTGGGATAAGTTCCAATAGTGGTGAGATAACCAGTAAGGAGTGGATTAAAAAGGGTATAATTGAGACTTGAGTAATCTTGGGATGACGTCCCCTACGTCATGATAATTGGTGGATTTGGGGGAGTTGTTGGCAACTCCAAAATTTGTGCGATTTTATGTTTTTAAATATCCCTAAAATGTACATGGAAATGATTAAAACTGGAAAAGACGAGGAAAAACCATTAGTGGTATAAAGGTAGGAATTTGTATTTGAGAACTTGAAAAACCGAGTGTTGAACCTGTAAAGGTCGGGATGTGCGAACGGAACAATAACGGATTGATTGTGGACACGGGGTTGTCCAAGTGAATTGAGGAGGTAGGAAGTCTAGTGGTTAGACTTGACGTCTTGTTGGGAGCATATCTGTTTCCAACATGGTTGGAACCTTAGTGTCGAAGAGAGTTGTGATTGGGGAACGAGAGTGGTGTTCGTTTTTGGTGATTGGTATTCCGAAGTCCTTGGGGTCGACATATCGTTTTCTGCCCTGGCAGACATTGACTGTAGTTACCAGTACGTTGAGCGTGTATTGGTTGGTGAGTCGTGTGTGTTGTGAGGTCACTAAGAGGAGCTACGTATTCGAAATTGGGTAAACGAGATTTTTCATTTTCTGCTTGGTGGCAGACGATGTTGGGGTACATGGCGTGGTGAGTGCATCGAGTTTTGGTTGCATCCACGTAGGATGAGTTTTGACGTCATCATTTTGGATCATCCTTGGTTTTTCCTAGGTGGGATGACAAGGATTGATATCCGTGAGAATCCGCAGTCTCGACGTGTCTCGTCGTTGACTGATCTGTCTAGTTGTGGGAGACGGTTGTCGATCGTTGTGACGATCTAGGATGTTGACGTTATTGTCAGGGACACAGTGTCTATCTGGGTCGTGATCTTGATGATTCAGATAGGGGGAGAGTATATCGCTCTTACCTTGGGACGTGAGTCGTAAATGACGAGGTTGAACTTCTTTTCGAAGTAGGGGCCCGTATGGTATTCTACTCGGGTGAGTAGGTTTTCAAGGTAGTTGAATTTTGTCAACCAAGTGGGGAGGTTGGATTGGCTTCCCTATGAAGTCAATCAAGTGTATTGAACGGGTAACCGATAGGTTCGGTTTTGGTGTGTCTTGGTAATTGTGAACGAGATTTCGGGATTTGGAATCGAATTTCTGGGTGACGATTCAGGAATCGATTTTGGAACTTGAAAGTATATTTCCGGATTTGGGTACGGAATGGTTATTCCAAATGCTAGCTACGGAATAATGATTTCGGATTCAGATTTGGAAATGAGTTAAACTGTGATGTCTGGGTTTGGATCCGGGATTTCTTACGAAATTGCGGATTTGGATTCGGAATTGGAACTAGATGTTGGGTGGAGTTTCGTTTTGTCTCATGCTGGATTGGGCAAACGTACTCCATGATTGGAACGCGTTCGGCTATGACCTAGGTGGTTGTAGTCTGGTTATTAGGTAGATGTGTGTACTTCGTACATGGTTCGAGGTACAAAACCTTGTAGACTTGTGATGTCTAGTTACGGTATACGGGATATACCCGAGGTGTGTTGGTGAACGTGTTAGTAGTCGGATTGGTTCCGATACCATGTGATTGGTTGTGGACCGGACATTACTATGCAATGGGTCATGGTAATTCCGATGTGTTTAATTACACACAGGTCGTGTGAAATGTCGGTAAGGGTATTGGTGATTCAAGTACGTTGGTGGCATGTGTAGCCACGAGTGAGTCTAGTGTCAGTTTTCGACTGACAACAACTGTGTGGTGACAGTTTGTCAGGATGTGTCAACATAGATTGTTGAGTGGGGTCAGCTGACTCCTAGTGGGAGTGGGAAAGGAACCGTCGAGTTGTTGCGTCAACGAGAGGGTGGATTTGACAAGTGGTGTCAAATTCGAAACAAGTAGTTTCAGTCATTCGACGGGGTCGAATGTAATCGTTGCGTTTTGAGTACTAGTGGTACGTTTGGGTGTAGACAAGTTTTGTCTAAGTAGTTGGTGTACGGGTGTACACGTGTTGCGTGGTCGATTCCACTTTCCGCGGGTGTTTGTGGAATCAGGGTAATCGAGTTTCGAGAGCGAAACTTTTTAAGGAGGGAAGTATGTTGAGTTTAGATCGGTTGGAATTTCGAGGACGAAATTTATTAAGGAGGGAAGGTTGTAACAAGCCGTCCCGAATTCCGGGATTAGTTTAGTGATTAATCTTGATTAGTGAGGTTGAACGGTGGTTAGTAGGGCGGAATCGGACAAAATGTGCAAAATGACCGTTTTGCCCCTGGTCGTGGGCAAAATGTTGACTTTTTGATCGGGCGGTCAAACAGACTTTGACCGATGACCGTGACGTAGTTCGGGACGTCACGAGTTCATAGACAGGTGGCACGTTCGATTCCGACATTCGTAGAGAAAGTTATGGTGTTCGGAAGTTGAGGGGTATTTTGGTAATTTGGCTTATTAGGGGCCAAATGTTGACTTTTTGACCGGGAGGTCCGATGGACGAGGGCCAAGGACCGTTACGTAGGTATCGTCGATACGAATCCAACGACAGGCGGCATGCCGAAATCGGAGGTACGACGACGAAGTTATGGTCACGGACGTAATCGCGATTAACCGAGACTCGGAATAAAATAATAATATTTAAATCGGTGAACAGTAACTGACGAATCTGGACCCTTGGATGTAGGCCACGTGTCACTCATCCCCACCTTCCCTAAAATCTGGATCCTTGTTGGCCATTGGATTATTTAATCCATTTTCTCCCCTTAAATCCTCACCATCCATTCAAACCTCAGATTAAATCTGGGCCCTTGATCTCATCTCTTTCTTCCCTTCATCTACTGATCACACTCATCCCTCTCACTCTGTTCTTTCTCCCACCCGAAACACATATGCACACAACCTACATGAACCACCTCACCAATCTCTTCTGTGTTGGTGTGTGAGTGAGATGAGCTGCACGGTGAGGCTTGAGAGACGGCGGGGGGGACGACGGAGACGGCGGAGACGACGGCGGCAAAACAAAAACAGAGGAGCAAAAATGCAGAAATTGGAAGATCGTTATGGATTGGCTTTTGATCGTGTTTGAGGGGTGAAAGGAGTTCCTGGAGTCGAACTGGGCATGCTGGTGGCCACGGCGGTAGCCACGGCGGCGAGGTAAGCCTCGAACCCGTGAGTTTGTTTTCGGGTACAAAAATGGTAGGATGGGTTTTAACGTGTTTCGATCGATCTGGTGATTAGGATGATGATCTAGAAGGTGAGACGAGCTTCTGGGGATCGTTTTCGAAAGGAATGGTGGCCGGGATCGTGCAGACACGACGGTTGCAGGTGGCCGGTCTGCACACCTCCACGAACAGGTGGTGAAACGAAGTTTTTTATTAGTTTTTAAAGCATGGATCAACTGGAATTGATGAGACGATCTTGTAGGAACAAACGGAATTGAAAATGATCGAGTAATGGCTGAGAACCAGTCGGGTTGGGCCGCGGGTCACGGTGACCCGTTTATCAGACAACCGGGTCAGAACGGTGACACTGTTCACGGCGCGTGAGTTTCACGCGCAGCCACTCACGGCGGCGCGTGGCGGCGCGTGGGCACGAATCTCGAGGTGAGGTCAACATGACTTTTAATCCATTCGATGTAACGGACATTTTGGAATTGGTTTCGTGTCGATCGGACACCGTCTCGATAGTGTTCGGGATGTCCGAAGGTTTTAAATTAAGTTTAAAAATAAGTAAAAATTTGGGAAAATTACGGGACTTTGATAGGATGTTAATGTTGAGGTTAGTGACCCTCTAATGTGACTTGGACAGGATTGGGAGTCCCGGTGATAGTGGTGTGGCCCGGGAGGGCCGGTGGCACGCGTATCGAGGCACACGGTTAAAACGGTCTGTGAGTGGACTTTGGTTTTATAAATTCTATGCATGCTTAAATGTTTTACATGGATTATGATTGTGATTGTATGATGTTGGTTTGGTTGTTGGTAAATTGTACGGTTTCACGTAAATCGAGGTTTCCGGTTTTACATGGATTTTCCATATTTATGACTTGGAAATAATATGATGAAATGGTTTTGAAATTGGAAATATGAACTCGGGCTTGAGGCCCACTGGTTTTGGAAATTTCGGACTTGGAGTCCATTTGAGAATCGGGCCGGGGGCCCAGTTGGTTAATGAAATCGGGCCAGGGGCCCAGTTGGTATAAAATCGGGCTGAGACCCATTTGAGTTATATTATCGGGCCAGGGGCCCAGTTGATTTGTGAATTCGGGCCGTGGGCCCAGTGGGTTTATAAGTCGGGCTGCGGGCCCAGTTGGTTTACAAATCGGGCCGTGGGCCCAGTGGTTCATAAAATCGGGCATGAGGCCCAGTTGGATAATAAATGTGATTTCGGGTCAGGGACCCTATATATTATAATGGTGATTTCGGGTCAAGGACCCTAAATGGAATTATATGGTTTTATGGAAATTTCGGGCAGGGCCCAATGGTAATGATGTGATAAAAGGATTTAATAAAACTGTTTTTCCATATACCATCTGGATACAAGGATATATGATGGTCTCCTCCAGATGTCTGGGACACTGGGGAAGTCACGGTGCATTGCCTGCGAGGGGTCATTATACGGAGCAGCCGGACCGTATGATGACTCAGGAGCAGGATTGCTATGATTGACGTCAGGGACGTCAGACATCAGGGATGTCAGATATATGGACCCGGAGAGACCCCGGGCAGCACGCGTAGCTTATGAAACCGTGAGACATGACGTCAGGGACGTCTAGCATCAGGGATGCTGGTGATGGTAATGGTAAAATACGAATTAATGAAATGGCTTTCCGGGTGGATTTATGATTGTGTGATTTTAATGAATTAATGTTCATTTATGGTAGTGGGTGGTGACCCACATGGTCGTATATGCATGGTGGTGGTATTCCACGGTTTTGGGCTGAGTTCCCACACTTGGTTTTTGGTTAACGGTTTTTGGGCTAAGGCCCTAATGGCTCGGTTGAGCAAACGTTTTGGTTACTGGTTTTGGTGGCATGCATACGTTTTTATTGGAGGGCATAAATGTCTTATAAATGTATTTGATGAACTTATTGGTTTTGTCCACTCACAGCTTTTGGTTTTAATGCCCTTCAGGTTGATCACGGATGCGATTGCAGCAGAGACTGGGACATTGCACACCTCCTCCATCAATCCTTGCGCACTCTGGATGCCCCGTTTGGGCAGTGACTCTTGGTTATCCCTGGTCCGACACCCCTTGTTGGACGGGAGCAGGGCACATTCCACGGTAATCCCGGGGGGGATTGGGATGGGTCCTGTCACCCAAACCTGTCCAAACCATATCTAAAGGTTACTACTAACCTATGCAAGTCCATATTAAAAACCCTAAACTGCCCCGGAAAAGTCAACGTGCCCCGTTCACGTTTCCCGAGGTGAAAAACCTTAATTTGACCAACTTAACGATCTTCCATCGACCTGAAACCACCACCATTGGATCCGGATCGTCGAAACCTTTAAAATGACACTGGGCCCACTCAAAACACTGTTCACACGCGCCCCCACGCGCCGGTCAACGCTGCTACAGTACCTACTGACGTCAGCATGGCGTCATCTGACAGGTGCCATGTGTCAAGCTCCCATTGGTCCACGTCACTGTACTGTCAGTTCCACGTGGCAGTCTGACATGTGCCACGTGTCATCACGGCACTGGTCCACGTCAGTGACACGTGTCAGCCCCTGATTGGGCCACGACACTAACATGTCAGTGCTGACTGTGCACTGACATGTGACACGTGTCGCACTCCTATTGGCCCATTTCCTGACATGTTAGCTGACATTGTCAGATCTGACAATGCTGACGTCATACCTGATATGATGACGTCAGCAAGATGACGTCACCTGTCATCTCCTACTTCGGTCAGACCGGTCCGGTCCGATTTTTCCTGCAACTTGGACCGGCGTAATTGGTCCAGGTCTTATTCTCCCTCATTTTCGGTCCGTTTACTTCCATTCCAATTCCTAAATTCCTATTTCTTCATTTCCTATCTAACCCAATTAACAAAACTACCTAAAACCTTCGAAATCCGACCGGTTCAATTTTCCCGAAACCTCCCAGGGCTTCCCCGACGTCCAACCACCCCCAAAACCTCTCTAACAACTCCCTAGCAACCTATTTAACTCAAACCAATCGTCCAAATCGACCCATAACAACAAAAATGAAAAATGAACAAAATCGGGTAAAACCGATTACCTCGATCGGTTTCCTCCTCCGCCGCCCACGGCGGCTCTGCCTGGCCAGCCACCACGTCCAACCGATCCTCTCCATCTCTCTGTCCTCTCAGTTATGCTCACAGGTCAAGGGTTTGGATTTTTGGGTGAGAAATGGGATCGGGTTTGGTTGAAGGAAATGAAGAAAATGATCGGTGTGGATGAACGGGAGATGCATGAATGGGAAAATGGTAGCCAGTGGATGGGTGACACTTGTCACTCATCCATTGGTTGCTGAAAAGTAACTGGGCCCACTAAAGACAAAACTCTCATTTTTGTCTCGTAAAACGTGTCGTTGGGAATAGTATCCCGAAACTTCCGTGAACCGTAACCTCGCCGTCGAACGTCCGAATTCGACGTGCCTCCTGTCTACGGATTCGTATCGTCCTTATCTACGTAACGGTCTTCGGCCCTCGGCCATCGGACCTCTCGGTCAAAAAGTCAACATTTGACCCCATTTAACCAAAATTACCAAAATGCCCTAAACTTCCGAATGTCACAACTTCCTCCTCGAACGTCGGAATTGAACGTGCCACCTGTCTATGAACTCGTGACATCACGAACTACGTCACGGTCATTGGTCAAAGTCCATTTGACTGTCCGATTGAAAAGTCAACGTTTTGCCACCACCAAGGGCAAAACGGTCATTTCGCATCGTTCGTCCGATCTTGCCTAACTAATCACCGATTAACCTCACTAATCATGATTAGTCACTAATATAATCATGGAATTTGGGACGGGTCGTTACAAAAATACCCTCCGCGCGCCCTCATGCGCCGCCCAAAGGTGTCAGGACCCGTCCCAAATATCACCTCGATACCCGGGACGAATCCTGCTCCCGCCTGACAATCACACTTAAAGTACCACAAGAACCTCAATATAACCATAAGCATAACTATCAGACAAGGGAGTAAATATAATACAACTGTAGAACAGAGCATAGCGTTATACAAAATAGGCACAAAAGTCCTACTAGGCTAATCTCGCAACGGAAGAACGTCGTAAGCTCTATGCCTCGGTCCCTGCCTCAACGTTCACCCCAGCGCTATCACTACGACCTGGAGGGTAAGTTAAAACCAAAAAGTGTGAGTGAACTAAAGAAATAAAAGGTCTAAAACACGATTTAAAAATAAAACAGTTTAAAGAAAACAATAAGGTTTTTCCCTCCGTTTTAAAATATGCATGCCTAACTAAGTACTAGAAAACCACAATATAAAACAGTATGATAAATATGCTAAGATCGTATCATAAAACCAAATTCGCAAATATCAAAATCCGATCAAACCTGCTGGGTCTATCCGAGTCTTTAAACTCAATTAGGCCTCAAATGTAATCCGAGTCTTTAAACTTCCGACTCTTTAAATTCAATAGGCCTACGGGGGTAATATCATAAATATTTGAGTCTTTAAACTCCCGAGTCTTTAAACTCAATCCGGGCCCGTCCCCCATCAATCAGAATTCGGTTCTTTAAACCCAATATCCAGATCCAGCAAATCCAATCCAAAACCAATTCTGAATCCGTCTCCAAATCCGAATCTTAAATCACTGGTCTGATGCCCTTCCAGCATCCAGAATCGTCATTCCGAACCCAAATCCGGAATTCCACTTTTTCCGACTTTAAAACCAAATCTCGTTTCTCGAAACCCGATTTTAAAACCAAAACCTTGATTACCAAAATCGTATCTCATAATCCACTTATAACCATTAGAAACACTATAGATTGGAAACCCAAAAGTTTAGCATCAAAATCAGAAATCCAGCCTTTTCTCGAAAAACGTGCGAAAACCCGAAAATGTCTCGAAAAACGTGCAAACATATCAACCACGTATAATCACCATCTAAAAGCACAAAAACATATTGACAATCATAAAACATAAATAAAAACAGCTAGGCATGCTCGTAAGAAAAGAAAGAGTCCACTCACGAATCAGAAAGTGTCAATCGCGCTCCGTGCGCTCCTCGACCGTCTCTGGCGTCTCCCGTCCTGTCAATAGGCACCAAATAGGGTCACAAATACGTCAAATATGCTAACCCTAATTTCCCCAAATTTTTGGGAATTTATACGTAATTTAAACTTAAACCCTAAACCGTCCGAATCCTCGAACTATCCCGTAACATCGTCCGATTAACCCAAAAATTACACCAATAGATTCCTTAGAACATTTAGAACAAAACCCATGTTGGACAATTGTTCAGAATCCTCCCCAAGCGCCCCCACGCGCCGCCCAAAGTGGCTGCGCGTGGGCCTCACGCGCCTTCTACAGTGCATCGTCTACCTAGAGTCACCCGGTTCAACTGTGTTGAACCGGTGCGACCGGTTTTCATCCATTCTTCCACCATTTCTGTCCAATCCCATCCCAGAAGCTTCGTCCAGTTCCCTAAAAATAAACCTAGTCCTAAAACTTGGAAATCGAAGCCTAAAACTCATCGTCTTCATCCCTGAAACAAACTGCCCGTTTTCCCTGTTTTGGCCTCCGGCCACCCAGGCTTTCCCCCATCACGGCACCACACTCAGACGACTCCTGGGACCTTCAGGAGTCTCACCCTAACCTCCAAAACCCTCGACTCTAGCCCAAAGTCTACGACTTTCGAATTTAAGGAAATGGGAAAAATAGGGGATTTGAATCATACCTTCGATTCCTTCTCCGCCGTCTGCACCGCCATGAACCACGGTGTTCAAAGAGTCCTCTGTGGTCGTCCTAACTTCTCCTCAGCTTGGATTGAACCACAACACGGCACAACCACCACCTCTGGTCCACGATCTCTCTGTTTTCCCTGAAAACTCAGCCTCACCACCGCCGTGTTTCTTGCACGATCTCACCCCCAAATTCCGATCACCAGCTTCCTCTCTTCTCTCTGTCACTCTCACAATTCATAGGACTCTCACACACGCACAGAATCGATCACACTCACCACCGCCTCACCACTCTGTTTTCTGCTTCTCAAACCAATTTGCACGGTTGAATTTTGGACAATTTGTGGCCGTGTACATTTTAGGCCTTCCTAGAACCCTCCAGCCCTCACCACGTGTCCAATTTTCATGGTCCTCAGTACAAATATCCCAGGCCACTTGTTCCTATCTGATTGAACCTAAGAGAAAAAGACCAAATTGCCCCTAGGTGTACAATTACCATTTTGCCCTCTAACTTTCCAGACCCATAACTATTCCGTCCGACGTCCGATGACAGCGTGCCACGTGTCGTTATACTCAAGATGTCAAGACCTATCTAACGGTCCTCGGTCTACGTGAAAATCACAAGTCCACTAAAAAGTCAACATTTTCCTCGATTAGTCAAAATTACGGTAATGCCCTCAATCTTCCGAACGTCATAACTTTTTCTCCGATTGTCCCAATCGGACATGCCACCTGTCTACGGACTCGTGACGTCCTAAGCTACGTCACGGTCAATAGTCAACACTCAACAAACCTGTAATTAAAAAATTCAACTTTTGACACACTATTCACAAGGGCAAAATCGTCATTTTATACAAATCTTTTACAAAATTACATTTATACCCTTCCTAAAGGTACGGGTTGTTACAAAAGGGGTTGCGCATGAAGTCCACGCCCCTACTGTTCATTACCCCTAACCTTGGGTGAACCAGGTTCGCTGGTTTTGAACCGGACCGGACTAGACCAGCATGACTGGTCCAGGGCTCCATCTCACTCATTTTCGATCCATTTTTGTCCCTTTCGATTCCTAAACCTTCCTTTACTCATTTCCTATCCATCTATGACTCCAAAACACCTGAAAAACCAACAAAAACTTACCTTCCATGATCAAACAGTGAGCTTGACCTTCAAGCTCAGTTTTCCCATCCTTCCAGCCTTCCATTTCCTTTAAAATTAATCCCCATCGAGTCGTCCCCCTAGGTCACGTTAGAATCAAAAGAGGTTCAAAACAACAACCAAAACTCGATTTCTAATTTTTGAAAACTCACGGTTCTCAGGTTACCTAGTTTATCGCCGCCGTCTACGGCGGCCTGCCGTCATGTCCCTTGCCTCACAAACTCTCTCTCATTCTCTCATTAACTCAGTCCTTACTCAAGGTCTCCCATACGAACACAGATGTGAAATGGTGATGGGGTGGTGTGTTTGTGTTCGGGTTTGTTTAGAGAGAAATGAAGAATGGTGCTCGGTTTAGGGGATGAAAATGAAGATAATATCTGATGATGATCAGATGAGAGAGAGAGAGAGAGAGAGAGAGAGAGAGAGAGAGAGAGAGAGAGAGAGAGAAAGAGAGAGAGAGGAAAATGGACAGTGGAGATGAGAGGGGGAGGTAGAGATGAATGGCTAGGATGAGAAGTGGGTGAGATAAATATGTATTTTAATACAAGTGGCCCAATCACCTTTTATATCCACATTTTAGGGTTGATGACCAATGGGATGAGTGACACTTGTCACTCATCCATGGCTCCCACTTAAATATATGCCCAATCAGATATTACCACATAATTTCTGCCTCGTAATACGTGCATAGTTCAATTGAACTTCCAGTGACCATAACTTTCCCGTCAAACGCCCGATTTCGACGTGCCGCCTGTCTACGGCCTCGTGACGTCCCGACCTATGTCATGGTCATTGGTCATCGTACGTTTGACTACTTGAGTTAAAAGTCAACATTTTACCCACGACTAGGGGAAAAACGGTCATTTTACTCCGTTTGTCCGATTTCGTTCAACTAATCACCGATTAATCTCACTAATCCTCCATTAATCACTAATCTAATCTCGGAATTCGGAACGGGTCGTTACAATGATGATGACCCGTGAATGAAAAAGAGAGAGGACATCGAGACGATGAGGACGGTGGCCACGACGGAGCAACGACGGCGAGATAAGCCCCAAACCCGTGAGCCCTGTTTTTGGGTCAAAAATGGTGAAATTAGTTTGGTTGGTTGCTGATCAATTTGATGATTATGATGATGTTCCTGAGGTCGAGACAAACTCAACGGGCCTGGTATCGAAGCCAGAAGTGGCCGGATTCGTGGGAACTCGATGGAGGAATCTGGGCTCGCTGTTCTTGGATCCAAAGGGTAAGTTTACGGTTTGATTTCATGTTTTCAAGGTCACAGATCGATTATGGATAGTGAGGCGAAGCTTTAGGAAGAAAAACGGAAATGAATGGTGGCTGGAGTTGGGAAAACCGACCGGGTCAGGTCGCGGGTCGTGGCGACCCAGTTGCAAAACCCGACTAAGGTCAGGGATGATTGATGACGTCATCCTGGTGACGTCATCATGTCAGGCATGGACCAATAGGGACTTGACCCGTGGCACTATCAGGGTTGTCAGTGCCGACGTCAGCGTTGCCTTTGTAAGGGTTGACTTTTGGGTTGACCAGGTGCATGGGGCGCGTGGGCTTGAATTTTGAGGTAAGCCCAGTGTCATTTTAAAGGTTTTAACGATCCGAATCCAATGGTGATAGTTTCAGGTCGATCGGAGATCGTTAGGTTGGTCAAATCGAAGTTTTTCACCTCGGGAATCGTGTCCGAAACACGTTGACTTTTCTGAGAGTTTTGGGAGTTCATCCTATAGACTTGTATAGTTGATTAGTGACCTTCAGGTGTGATTTAGACAAGTCCAGAAGTCCCGGAGATGGTGATTTAGCCCGGGAAGGCTTATGACATGCGTATCGAGGCTGCAGTTAGGACGGTCTATGAGTGGATATTTGATTTCAAAATATGATGCATGCATAACTGTTTTATATGTTTCCAATATGTGATTTATAATGATTATTATTACAGTATTTATGATTCACGTATTTGCACGTATTTCGAGATTTATGATTTTATATTGTATTTCTATGTGGTTGTGATTTTAATAATGGTTTAATGGTATGGTTTCGGATTTGGAAATATGGAATTGGGCATAAGACCCATTTTATTTGGAAACTATCAGACTTGGAGTCCATTTGATTTCATGGGATATCGGGCTGGATGCCCATTTGGTTTACATGATCGAGCTAGAGGCCCAGTTGGTTATGATATCGGGCATGAGTCTCATTTGTGGTTTATAAATGTGATTTCGGGTTCGAAGACACTAAAACGGAATTGGATTTGAGTACTTGGATTTCTAGATTTACGATGTTTTATGGAAATTCCGAGCAGGGTCCTTTGAGATGTTTTGAAATGATTTTATAAACTATTTTCCGATACCATCCTTATATGAGGATATATGGATGGTGTCAGGACCCGTCCCAAATCCCCCGGGATTAACGAGGGACGATCTTGATTCCGTCTGACACGAAGTGTCAGATCATAGAAAAGTTCCGTCTCTAGCCCTCACCGGGGCTTCCAAAGTACACCAGGATCGTAGGAGGAGAAGTGTGATGTCTCGTCTCTACTACAGCCCGCATCCACGATCAACCTGAAGGGCACTAAAACAACGAAAACTGTGAGTGGAAAAAATAATATTTTAATAAAACAATTTCATACAAAGACATGTATGCCATTCACTAAAAGCATATGCATGCATTCAAAAACTATTTACCAAACGTTCATAAAACCATTTGTCAAACATATTCTCAAAACCTTTTAAGGGTTCGTGTCTGGTTCCCATAAATCGTCATGAACAAGAAAAACCTTTCAAGGGTTCATGTCGGTCCCCATAAATCGTCATGAATCATAAATCCATTTATGGGTCCCCGACCCGAAATCACAAAAACCCGTAAATCCATACATGTGGGAACTCAGCCCAAATCATTCTCAGTGAAATACCAAAACATCGAATACGGGGTCTCCGCCCCAAATCACTTTCTAAAACATGGAACACAGGGTCTCCACCCCCAAATCACTTTCCATAAAACCTCATATGTATCAACATACGTATAACCCATCCAAGGAACTTCCGAGAAGATGCCAACTCGGGGCACAGAGCCCCTAGGGAACACATCCCTGATATATGTCACGATTCACCATATCTATACTAGTGTGCACACTACTCGAGGTCTCACTCTGAGTCTTTCCCCTAGGAATTCTTGTAACGACCTGTCCCGAGAAGTAGGGTTAAGGGAGTGGTTAAGAGGAGATTAGTGAGTTTAATCGGGGGTTAGTTGGTCCCACTAAGGTCGTTAGGGGAGAATGACGATTTTGCCCCTAGTTCGGGCAAAAAGTTGACTTTTAGTTAGGGTGGTTCAATGGACTTTGACTGGTGACTAGGACGTAGTTTAGGACGTCATGAATCCGTAGGCAGGTGGCACGCCCGATTCCGACATCCGAGGAGGAAGTTATGATGTTCGGAAGGTTGAGGGCATAACCGTAATTTGACTAAATTAAGGGGGAAAGGTTGACTTTTTGTACGAACGGGTTTTGGTATGTTGACCTAAGACTGTTAGAGAGATCTCGTCGTCCTGAGTTCGATGACAGGCAGCACGTATTCATCGGACTTACGATGTGAGAGTTACGGGTCTAGAAAGGTAGTGGAAAATGGTAATTTTGGGTTCATAGAGGGGTATTTTGGTCTTTTGTACTTTGGGCTTGGTGTAACAGATTGGGACAAGTGGATGGCTGTGATGGGGCCATTTGTGAGAGAATGGGGAAGATGGTGACACGTGTGGGGGAACTAGAGGGTTCCAGTAATTGGTGCACGGTCCAAATAATTGGGGCAACCGTGTTTGTGCTCGTGTGTGGAAAAACAGCAAACAGAGGCTGAGAAATTGAGAGAAAGTGAGGGGTGATCGTGGATGTTGGTGACCTTGTGAGTGTGTGAGAGTGACCAGAGAGTGAGATGGAGACAGTGAGAGAGGTTGGAGGCGTGGTGAAGGGTTGTGCGTGAGTGGTGAGCCACGGGAAATCAGAGAGAAAAACAGGGAGGAAGTGGTGTTTGTGGGTGGTGTTGTGGCCGTGATCAACCAATCGAAGCCAGTGGAAGTGTCCATAGGAAAGAGGAGGACGGGAGGAGCTACTGCTTCACGGCTGAGCTCACGACGGCGACAGGAGGCAGGTAATTTCTTGTTTTTCTCTTCCATGCTCTGTTTTTCCGTCGAAGTTCAAGTTGGAAGTCGTGACTTTAGGGATAGAATCGAAGAGTCATGTGAGGTCTAGGGAGTTCAGTAGGGTTCTAGGTTTCTGCTGGTTGTGCTGCCGTGACGGAGGAGTGCACGGTGGAGGCTATACGACGGAGAGTACCCACCGTTCTCTGTTTTTACGTTTTGTTTCAAACCAAGAGTCGTGGACTTAGGGTGTGAGTCGAGGGTTTCTATTGAGTTGGGTGTGACTCAGTGAGGTCCTAGGAAGATTTTAGGGTCGACACCGTGACGGGGGAAGACCTGGGTGGTAGGAGAAGGAAACAGGGTACTGGTACGGGTTTGGTTTGAACTAGAGTCGACAGGTTTTAGGCCGTGTCGAGGTATGGGAGTGAGGGGGATGAGTTCCTTAGGACGGGACGAAGTAGTGGGTGAAGAGAGGAGTCGATTTGGTGCAGGTACGGCGGAGAACCGTGGACGCCGGTTCAAGTTGCAGACACTGTGTCGAACCGGGTCTACTCGAGGTAGACGGTGACACTGTAGCAGGCGCGTGAGGGCCACGCGCAACCACTTTGGGCGGCGCGTGGAGGCGCGTGCGGCGGTTCTGGGGAAAATGGTCAACATGGTTTTTGGTCTAGGAGTGGTGATGAGTCCATTGGAATTGGTTTCGGGTTAATTGGATGTCGAATCGAAGTAGTTCCGCGAGGGTGAAGGTTTAGGGTTCCGGTTCGGTACGTTTAGGACCCGGGGATTTTTGAGGGAATTTAGGTGGACCTTAGTAGAAGTGTTGGTAACGTACTCTGGTGGTTGTTGACAGGATCGGGAGTTCCCGAGGAAGCTGAGGAACGTACGAGACGTTCGGGACGCGATTGAGGGCTCAGTACTGTGAGTGGACCCCTTCTCTAAACTCAAGCATGCATAACTGTTTTCTATGCTAGTTTTGTGGTTTTATATGTGATTTTATGATTATCGAATATGTTTTGTTGATTTTACATAATTGCACGTTTTTAAAGAAGGTTCGGTTTTCAGCACGTTTTACGAGGAAAGGGTGATTTTTGAATATGATGCTATGGATTTGGGATTTCAATGGATAAGTGGTTTAAGTGCTCATAAAGGGATTTTAAAACCTGATGTGATGATTAAAGGGTTCTCGATTTTGAAACCGGATTTCGGTAACGAGATTTGGTTTTAAAGTTGAAAAGTGGATTTCGGATTTCGGATTCGGATTTGGATTTGGATTTCGAAATGGTTTTCAAATGGTTTTGATTGGATTTACTGGATCTGGTTATTGGGTTTAAAGACTCGGATATTGATTTTGACGGGGGACGGGCCCGGATTGAGTTTAAAGACTCGGGAGTTTAAAGACTCGGATATATTGATATTTCCCCCGTAGGCCTGTTGAGTTTAAAGACTCGGGAGTTTAAAGACTCGGATAGGTCCAGCAGGTTTGATCGGAAATGATGGTTTGATATTTACGATTTATGATACGGTTTTGTGATCCTTATGATATGGTTTCTATAACTGTTTTATAGTGTTTTTGTTTCTTATGATGTTTTATGGTGGTTGATTGATAACTGTTTTGATAACTGGGTTATGCATGTGGTTTCAAAACGGAGGGCCAAACCCGGTTTTCTTATAAATGGCTTTAGAAACTTTTCTGTTATTATGGTCTACTCACACTTTTCTGTTTTTAACTGCCCTCCAGGTTGTGGAGCTAGCGCGAGATTCCGGCGTCGAGGCAGCGTCTGAGGCATAGAAGTCACGAGAGCGATCCCGAACTGTGTTAATTTTCAGTTGTGCGTGAACTTCGCTTTTCGTTTTTTTCTCCTTTCTTGAGTACGATGCTCTGTAAACTGTTGACTTCGAATATGTGATATATTTTCTCCTGCGTCTGACTGTGTTGTGTCGGGTTGTCAGACGGGAGCAGGATTTACCTCGGTTTTCGGGGTGAAACCGGGGTGGGTCCTGACAATTCTCCATCTGGGAGGCTCTATCTTTGGATCTAGTCCGAGCTCTATCTCCGGATCTAGTCGGAACATCTCTCCGGAATCTGGTCCGGGACCACATCATAAATTCCACTCCTAGAACGAGATCCCTATGGGGATACCCATTCTGGTATGTGGATCGTGACTCTACAGGTCGACGTCTGGATGAGACCATATAAATCATATGGAGGGTTTGTACATTTCAAATACTTTCGTTCTTTCTCAAAACATATTTCAACTGGGTCTCATACCTGATTCATCTCAATAGGATTCCTCAAATCGGATTCAAATCTAGTTCACAGGCATCGGCCTAAATCCTCAGTTCAATAGGGTCTCATGCCCGAATTCTCATTTCATAAACCGAACTGGGACTTAAGCCCAATGTTACAATCAACTGGGCCTCTAGCCTGATATCACGACTAACTGGGCCCTAAGCCCAAAACCATAACTCAACGGGGCCTCAAGCCCGATTTCACAATCAATACGGCTTCAAGCTCGATACTACAGTCAATTGGGCCTCTAACCCGATATTACAACCAAATGGGCCTCAAGCCCGGATTCGTAGACCAACGGGGCCCTCGGTCCGATTCCTCGTCAAATCAAATGGACTCCAAGTTCGAGATTTTGTAAATAAAATGGGTCTCGTGCCCGATTTCATATTTCCAAATCCAAAACCAATTCATTAAACCCTCATTGAAAACCTAGCACGTATAAGCATCGTATAAAACAGGAAATCTCGAAATACGTGCAAATACGTAAATCCTAGGCTATCACAAACAAATGCACTCATGGCATCACAAAACATGTATTTAAAAAAATTATAAAACATTTATGCATGCATCGAATTCTTAAAATAAGTCCACTCACAGACCGTCCAAAACCGTGCCTCGATACGCGTGTCATACGCCTTTCCCGGGCCAATCGTCGCCTTCGGGATTCCTGAACCTGTCCAAATTAATTTAGAGGGTTACTAACTACTTAAATAACCCCTCATTAAAGTCCCGTAATTTTTCGGAATTTTTAACTATTTTTAAACGCGCTTCTAAACCTTCGGACGTCCCGAACTATATCGAAACAATATCCGATCGACACGAAACCATTCCCAAAATGTTCGTTACATCGAATAGATGATTTTAAATGTTGGAACCTTCCCCAAAATCCCTACCACGCGCCACCCAAAGGGGATGCGCGTGTGGCTCATGCGCCAGCACTGTTCCATCGTCCCTGTCCTCTAGCGGCCGGTCCGAACTAGCCGATTCAACCACTTTCCTCCCTCATTTTCGGTATGTTTCTTCCCCTTTCGATTCCATTCTTCCTATTTTCTCATTTCTTATCTATTCCAATCAAGAAACCTAAGAGAAAACACCTAAAATCCCATGGTTCGATTTGAATCCCACGACCCAACTTTTTCAGTTCCCCTCCAGGGCTTCCTCAGTCCCTAACCATTCCCAAAAACCTTCCTAAAACCTTCCTAGCACCTTAATGAACTCATCCTAATCGATTAAAACAGCCCATAACGTATGAAATCGAAAATAGGAAAGTTTGGGCATAACCGAGTACCTTGCATGGTTTTCCCTCCGCCGTCCACGGCGGCGCTGCCCTGACCAGCCACCATGACAGAACCCGTCCCAATCCCCCTGGGATTAATGCGGGACGACCCTGCTCCCGTCTGACACGAAGTGTCAAACAAGGGATATTTCCTACCTTTGCCCTCTCGGGCTATCAGAGTACGCTAGGATCCGGAGGAGGTATGTGATATCTCGGTCTCTACTACAGTCCACATCCGTTGTCAACCTGAAGGGCAGTCAAAATTTTAAAAGCTGTGAGTGGACAAAACAACCAGTTTATAAAAACATTTTAACGAGAAGACATTTGTACCATTCACTAAAAAACATGCATGCATTCGAAAACCATTTAACCAAATGAACCACATGTGGGAACTAAGCCCAAAACCATAATGAAAGAACCAATAAGAACCAATCATACGGGCCACTGCCCAAATCCATGCGGGACTCAGCCCAAATCATAAAGAAACCAAGTACACAGGTCACTGCCCAAAACCTGTATCCATCACACATCATATTTCATATCTCATATCATATTTCATATCTCATATCATATACATCATATATACATATAATTCACACAACCAATCCTGTCACAGTTTCCAAAGCTACGCGCGTGCTACCCGGGGTCTCAAACCCAAGTCTCTCAGAGTCCAAGGTCAATGTCCGTAGACCAATGACCCGTCCTGAGGTTACGATCCATGCCTTCCTGAGAGTAAGAAACCCAACTGGGGGGCGACTCCACTCAGTCAGTGCTCCGTGACTACTCCGGGGTCCACTCAGGCCAACGACCCTCCCCGGAGGAGATAGTACATGTCAGGACCCGTCCCAAAAATGGCCTCGATACCCGGGACGAACCCTGCTCCCGTCTGACAATCACACTTACAGTATCAAACAAAACAAACAACCGTCATACAACTATAAGCATAACTATCAGACGAAGGAGTAATATATACACCACAGTCAGTCAGAGCATAGTTCTACAAAATGGGCACAAAAGTCCTACAAAGCTAGTCCCGCAACGGAAGAACGTCGTAAGCTCTATGCCTCGATATCTGCCTCAACGTTCACCCCAGCGCTATCACCACGACCTGGAGGGAAAATTTAAAAACCAAAAGTGTGAGTGGACTAGAATAACCAAAAGTTTTAAAATCAGTTTATCACTAATTCAAGGTTAAGGCAAAATAAGAATCCGTGTTCCCTCCGTTTTTAAAACAGGCATGCCCAACGAAGTACTAGAAAATCATAACATGAAACATCATAAGAAACAGAAACACTATAAAATCTCATAAGAAACAGATACACTATAAAATACCATAAGAAACATAAACACTATAAAACGGATATAGAAATCATAGCTTCAGCATCAAATCATCATTTCCGATCAAACCTGCTGGACCTATCCGAGTCTTTAAACTCAATCAGGCCTTAAATGAAATCCGAGTCTTTAAACTCCCGAGTCTTTAAACTCAATAGGCCTATGGGGGTAATATCAACATATCCGAGTCTTTAAACTCCCGAGTCTTTAAACTCAATCCGGGCCCGTCCCCCGTCAATATCAATTCGGGTCTTTAAACCCAATATCTAGATCCAGCAAATCCAATCAATATCCAGTGTACAACCAATTCGCAGTCTATCGCCAAACTCGAATTCGAAATCCCCGGTTCGAAGCCCGTCCGGCGTTCCGAACCGACATTCCGAACCCAAATCCGGAAATCCATTCTTATACCCAGAAATCACACATAATCATAAATCATATTTCATAACCCATTTATCATCATCAGAAAACATTTATAGGTTGAAATCGTAATTATGGCATCAAAATCCGAAAACTAGCTTTTCTCGAAAAACGTGCAAAATCTCAGAAATGTCTCGAAAAATGTGCAAACTCATCAATCACATATAATCATCATTCAAAAGCATAAAAACATATGTAAGATCATAAAACGTCAATAAAACAGTTAGGCATGCTTGAAAGAAAGAAAGAGTCCACTCACAATTCAGAACAAGTCAGTCGCGCTCCGTGCGCTCCTCGACTGTCTCGGGTGCCTCCCGTCCTGTCAAAATGCACCAAATAGGGTCACAAATACATCAAGGATCCTAATCCTAATTTTCCCAATTTTTCGGGAATTAAATAATATTTTAATCCTAAACCCTCAACCGTCTGGATTCCCGAACAACTCCGTAACATCGTCCGATTCACCCGAAAACCACACCAATAAACTCCTTAAGACAATTAGAACCAAACTCATGTTGGAAGCTTGGCCGGATTCTTCTCCACGTGCCTCCACGCGCCGCCCAAAGTGGCTGCGCGTGGGCCTCACGCGCCTGCTACAGTGCTTCTCCTTCCTCGAGTGAACCCGGTTCACACCAGGCTGCAACCCGGACCGGCGAGAGCCATTCTCTGCCGTCCGGCCACCATTTCACTCCTCTCTTCTCCTGCAGCTTCGTCCAGACACCAGGAATCCATCCCCCTCACTCTCCTGGTTTGATTCACCCCTCAGCTTCACGACTGAAGCTCGAAAGAAAACACAGACGGCCCCTGTTTTCCTTCCCGGCCGTCCTATGCTTCCCCCCTCACGGTGGCGATTCTAAACTCCTCCCACAACCTCACTGAGTCACACACAACTCACAGGAACCCTCGACTCACTCTCTAAACCCACGATTTCCCGTTTGAAATTCACGGCCAAACAGAGTACAGAGTACTCACTGTCGACTGAGCTCCGCCGTGTACGCCCCCGTCACGGCGACCGTCCTACACCACTCCTAGAACCTCCCTGAACATCACTGCACTCACCAATCCCCTCGATTCTCATCCTACCCTCACGACTTTTGAATTGAAAAATCACGGGAGAACAGAGTAAAGAGGCTTACCCTTCGATTCTGTCTCCGCCGTGCGCACCGCCGCGTCTCCCGTTTCTCGTTGGACTCCCTGCAGCCTCCTGAACTTCCCACGGTCGTGGTTTGAGCCACCACACGGCGTAGCCACCACCACGAACTCACAGCCTCCCTGTTTCCTCAAACCTTCGCCGCACCACCACCGTGCCGCCGTGCACGATTTCACCACCAAAACCCGATCACTAGTACAAACACTACTCCCTGTCACTCTCACCAATCACTCTTCACTCACCCTTGCACCAAAATCGATCAATCTCCTTCAATTCCTCACCCTCTGTTTCTCTGTGTTCTTCGAAGGATTGCACGGTTCAAATTGAGCAAAGTGTGGCCGTGCACACTTTAGAACCTTTTAGAACAATCCAGTGCCCCCACGTGTCCACAATCCTATGGACAAAGCATAAATATCCTACCCCACTCAGCCACTTGTCCTCATCCAATTGGCTGAAAGAAAATGACCAAAATACCCCTTGTATAAATAATTACCGTTTTGCCCTCGAACATTCTAGACCCGTATCTTTTCCGTCCGACGTCCGATGACAGCGTGTCGCCTGTCGTTGAACTCAGGACGTCGAGACCTATCTAACGGTCCTCGATCTACGTGAAAATCACAAGTCCTCCAAAAAGTCAACATTTTCCTCGTTTACTCAAAATTACGGTAACGCCCCCAATCTTCCGAACGTCATAACTTTTCCTCCGGTTGTCCGAATCGAACCTGCCACCTATCTACGGACTCGTGACGTCCTAAACTACGTCACGGTCAAGGGTTAACACTCATCCAATCGGTAATTCAAAAAGTCAACTTTTCATCTACTATTCACAAGGGCAAAATCGTCCTTTATATACCAAACTTTATAAAATTACATTTTTACCCTTCCCGAAGGTACGGGTTGTTACAGTACAAGTAAAGGAAGGTATATGAATATACATACATATATATATATATATAACAAAATCATCCTTAAAACCTTTCAACGGATTCATGCCCGGTTTCCTTAAACCATCATGAATCATAAAGACCTTTCAAGGGTTCATGCCGGTTCCCATAAACCGTCATGAACCTGGAAATCCATTAGGGTCCCCGACCCGAAATCATAACCGTAAAGTAAAACTTGGTCTCGTGTCGGAACACATGACTCGCTAGGCATCATGCCCGATATCTCAGGGTCAGTCACGACTCCGATCATAGTGATGTGTGCAACCATCCATCCAGGACGCCCTCAATCCTGGTATGTCGCCGTGAACGAATCAACCGACACGACCACCAAAAGATCATGGTGCACTCATCACCGATCGATATCCTGAATCGTTAGCACTCCGAAGTCGAGCCTCTATCGGTTACCCGACAACAGATCGTGTATCGTGACCTCTCTGGAAGGAACACATCCCAATCCAGAGGCGAGCGTCGTATCGTCGGTCGTCGTACACATAGCACGAGCCTCAACCACGATTCAGACCCGTAGGTCATCAATAGCGTCATATGCCCGAGACAAAACCAAATGGATTTCATACCCGAGTTTATCCTTTTGGAAATCCAAATCCATTTCATTTAGACCATCAAAGAAATACAGACCCGTATAAGCACCGTATAAGGCTGGAACCTCGAAATACGTGCTTATACGTAACCACAACCAAATGCACTCATGGCATCACAAAACATGTATTAAAACATATAATAAACATTTATGCATGCACCAATTTAGAAAACAAGGTCCACTCACAGACCGTCCGAGCTGCCGCCTCGATTTGCGTGCCATACGGCTCTCTCGAGCCAATCACCATCACCGGAACTCCCAAACCTGTCCAAATCGTAATAGAAGGTTACTAACTACTTAAATAACCTCCCACTAAAGCCCCGTAATTTTATGGAATTTTTAACTATTTTTAATCCCGATCCAAAACCTTCCGATGCCCTGAACATTATCGAGACGGTGTCTGATCGACACGAAACCAGTCCCAAAATATTCGTTACATCGAATAGAAGATTTAACGTGTTGAAAACATTCCCAAAAGGTTGGACACGTGCCCCCACGCGCCCAGGGAAGGTGTTGCACGTGAGATCACGCGCGCACTGTTCATCGTCTTCCCAAACGCGTGAACCGGATTTTCAGCAACTTGAACCGGCCAAACCGGTTTGGAACGGTTCAAGGCCATAACTGGTCCATTTTCGTTCTATTTCATTCCATTTTCATCCCTAAAGCTTCCTACATTCATTTCCCATCTTTTTCATTCTTAAAAACATAAGAAAAACCTTAGAAAACTGTACCTTGAGCACTTGGTTTCCATGGCCTAGAAACCCGTTGCCATTCAAGGCGTCTGCACCGTCCACCACCACCCCTCCCTATTCAAACCTTCCTATTTAGCTGCCAGAAGGCCAACCCTAATAACATAATCGATTAAAAACCTCTTATACTCAAACTCGAATTTCAAACCTATTTACTCAAGGTTTTCGGGTTTTCCCCGCCGTGAGCCACCGTCCTTGTCGTCTCAGTCCTTCATCATCTCAGTCTCTCACTATCTCTCTAGTCTCAGTCGCATGTGATGAAGGAATGTGTGTTGTTTGTGTGTTTGTTTGAAATATGGAAAATGAAGAAAATAGGGTGTTCGGGTTGTGAGGATGAACAAAGGAGATGATGTTAATCAGATGAGAGAGATGAGGATTAGATGAAGGGTGAAGATTTGAGAGATTAAATGGAATGGAGGGCCAAGATTGAGTGGTAAAAAGATTAATTATAAAATAATAATTATAATAATATTTAATTAATATAGATCCACAATTTAGGGGTTTTAGCCAATGGGATGAGTGACACTTGTCACTCATCCATGGGTCCCACTTAAAATATCTGCCCAATCATATATTGCCAAATCATCATCGTCTCGAAGTACATGCATAGTGAAACTGAACTTCCGTGACCCATAACTCTCCCGTTCGAAGTCCGATTTCAGCGTGCCGCTTGTCTATGGATTCGTATCATCCTGATCTACGTAACGGTCCTCAGCCCTCGGTCATCAGACCTCCCAGGTCAAAAGTTAACTATTTGCCCCTTTTAACCAAAATTACCAAAATGCCCCTAAACTTCCAAACGTCATAACTTCTTCCTCGAATGTCGGAATTGAACGTGCCACATGTCTATGAACTTGTGACGTCCCAAACTACGTCACAGTCATCGACCAAAGTCCATTTGACCGCCAGAATGAAAAGTCAACATTTTACCCATTCCAATGGCAAAACGGTCATTTTGCATCGTTCGTCCGATTTCGCCTAACTAATCACGGATTAACCTCACTAATCATGATTAGTCACTAATCTAATCCTGAAATTCGGGACGGGTCGTTACACACCCCCCTTCTTCCTGCTCTCTCTTCCTTCCCTTGGTATCAATCATGGTCATAAGGGGGATTGGGTTTGGATGACGATGAAGGTTTGATCGGGTTTGTTTGGAAATGGGAAAATGGTCGAACATGGCTAATGGTGGATATGCATGAGTATGTTTGAGTGTACAATGGATGAGTGACACTTGTAACTCATCCATTAGGCCAGTGACAAATATCTGGGCCCCACTTAGGACAAAAGTCAATCAGTCTCGAACTTCGTGCAATAGTACCACGGAACTTCCGTGAACCGTAACTTCTCCGTCGAATGTCCAAATTCAACGTACCGCCTGTCTACGGATTCGTATTGTCCTGATCTACGTAACGGTTCTCAGCCCTCAGCCATCGGACCTCTCACGTCAAAAGTCAACTATTTTCTCCTATTTAACCAAATTAACAAAATACCCCCGAACTTCCAAAAATCATAACTTCTTCCTCAAACGTAGGAATCGGACGTGCCTCTTGCCTATGAACTCATGACGTCCCGAACTACGTCACAGTCATCGGTTAAAGTCTATTTGACCGCCTGAACGAAAAGTTAACGTTTCGCCCATTCTAAGGGCAAAATCGTCATTTTGCCCTGCTCATCCCATAATCCTCGTCTAATCCCCGATTAGTCTCGCTAATCCGTCATTAATTCATAATTTTCTCGATAATTAGGGATGGGTCGTTACAGATGGTCTGCTGACAGGATCCACCCCGATTTTCGCCTCGATAATCGGGAAACATCCTGCTCCCGTCTGACAGTCGAACACAAAAGACTAGAAAACCAAATAAAATTACATCACACCCACTGTCAGACCAGGGAGATTAAATAATACAACCGACTGGACACTAAGTCCATAGTTTCACAGAGCATTAACATTACAAAACAAGATAAAGAAAAAATCCTACTCTGTGAACTAACTACTCCGCAACGAAAAATTTTATGCCTCTGCCTCGGCGCTAGCACCCGAACTTGTACCACGACCTGTAGGATATTTAAAACAGCAAAGTGTGAGTGGACTAAAACAAAAGTTTGCAGAAAACTGTTTAATGAAATCGGGGTTCACCCTCCAGTTTTATAACACGCATGCATAACTAGATATTCGAAAACCGTATACTAAACATTCGAAATCCCTTTTTCCGAAATCATATGGCAAACATTACAGTAAACAGCCATAAACTCATGTAAAATAATATAATATTACCAAAATCCAAAAATCGACATTCGAAACATCAATCATACCAAAATCATGTAAAACTGAATTAATAATCACAATCAAGCCGTTGGATCCATCCGAGTCTTTAAACTCAATACCAGGCCTTCCCGGGATATCAACGAGTCTTTAAACTCAAAACATAATTAATAGGCCTCCGGGGTATCACAATAACCGAGTCTTTAAACTCACGAGTCTTTAAACTCAATCCGGGTCTTTAAACCCAATTCGGGCCCGCCCCCGTCATCAATTAACCGGGTCTTTAAACCCAAAATCAGATCCAACAATCATACCGGGTCTTTAAACCCAAAACCATTTGTAAAGCACAATAAACCAGGATCCCTCGTGATCCGTTTTCCAAAAATCATTCTGAAATCATATATCGTCATAATAAGACTTAGGTCCGGATTTCACATGCAAATTCCGAAATTTACTTCACCAACATAATCAAATCATCATTAAAACGTAACATGCATAATCATATCAAATTACTTCATCAAACCATCATTCATGCATAGGAGAAAACCTTAACCTCGAAATGCGTAAAATACGATAATCACCTCGAAAAACGTGAAATTACGTAAAACCGAAATATCATAATCATCATCATCATAAAATCATATATGAAAACATAAAACAAATGAGTAAAAACAGTCATGCATGCTCGGTTAAAATTCAAAAGTCCACTCACGAATTTTGGATGCGTCAATCGCGCCCCGTGTGCTCATCGGTAGCCTCGAAAATGTTCGGGCCTGTAAAAAGGTACAAGAAGGGTTACACACATCCCCAAAAAGCTCGTATTAATTTCCCTAATTTTTCAGGATTTTTCGATATAATTTAACTTAAGGCCCTAAACTTCCGAACCCTCGAAACTATCCCGAACGACACCCGATCAACTCGAACTTTAAATCAAAGATGTTCAAAACACTGAAAGGATTAAATCTCAAGTTGACCGTGATCGGAAATGAGGCTTCACGCGCCATCACGTGACGCCCAAAGTGGCTGCGCGTGAAAGCCACGCGCCTGACACTGTAGCTACAATGTCATCTCCTTCACCCGACTAGCCTGCTAAACAGGTCTGTTACCCGCGACTCGACCCGGCCAATTAACCCTCAATTCCTAACCAATTCCCTTCTTTTTTGATCCTAACATCTTCTTTAACAAATTAATTTAAGATCTCAGTCCTTAACTAACTTCGACATGCCCTAAATCGATCAATCCGAATTTGAACAGTCGAACGGGTCGACGTCTAAAACTTACCCAACTCAGCCCCATTCCCAAATTAACTTAGACAGAAGCTTAAGAGGACCTAAACGAACACTCTAACACAACCAATTGAACGAATACTCTAACACAACCAATTGAACGAATACTCACCTGGAAGTCGTCGTCCACAACACTGAAATTTTCCAGAAACTGGAACTTGGATTCCTGGCCAAACAGTGCTCCACTTCCCTCGATTTTTGTACGGTTGAGTTCGTAATGAACCCAGAAGACTAATCCCACTCTCTGTTTAGCTAAACTTTCCTCACAAATCAATCTTCAAATTTCCCTCCATTTTCTGGTTTTTCTTCCCGACTCAGTTTCTCTCAACTCTCAGCTCTCTCCAACTCCGAAATGAATCCTCTCTCATCTCCACTACTCAGTTAATCGATCAAAGCGGCCAACAGTCGTGGGAGACACTCTCAGACTCACTGAGAGTTGCTTCCCGCAAACAGAACCCAACCAATTTCAAAAACTCCTCCCGTGCTCTGCTTCTGTCCAGGCCATTCAACCATGTTTCCAATATCCTCAAAACACATAAACAATACACCCCATTCAGCCACAACAACAATTAAACAATTGGATTGCTCAGAGCACCACGGCATGGCCGTTCAGTTCCTGTTTCCACCGTGTATAAACAGTAACCGCTGCACAAAATTACCATTTTGCCCTCAGTTAAAAAATTACCAAAATGCCCCTCCTCTTCTGTGACCCGTAACTTGGTCACTCGATGTCCGTTCGACGCGTGCCGCCTGTCGTTGTACTCAGGGCCTCGAGACCTACCTAACGGTCCTCGAGACCTACCTAACGGTCCTCGAGTCGTGTGAAAATCAGTTGTCAATCAGAAAGTCAACAAATTGAACATACTATTCACAGGGATAAAAACGTCATTTTATTCATTATTTTACAAAGTTACATTTTCTGAATTTCCGGGGCGTTACATCTGCTCCAGATGTCTGGGACACTAGGGAAGTCACGGCGCATTGCCTGCGAGGGGTCATTACATGGAGCGACCGGACCGTATAGTGACTCAGGAGCAGGATTGCTATAATTAGACGTTTGGGACGTTGGACATCTGGGATGTCAGAGATTGACCTGGAGAGACCTCGGGGACCACGCGTAGCTTATGGAACGTGACAGTGGTATTGATTAGGCATCAGGGATGCCAAGGATCGATATAACCCTATTTTATTAGATTTACCGATTTACGAATTTCTGCATTTATGGATTTGGGCAGTAGCCCACATGATTTGGATTTACGGTTTTTGGGCTGAACTCCCACGTGATTAGTTTTGGGCTGAGTTCCCACATACTTTGGATTTATGATGTTGGGATAAGGCCTTTATGATTTATTTAAGTAAAGGGTTTGATTACTGGTTTTCAAATGCATGCATATTTTTTAGTGAAGGGTATAAACGTCGTTTTGTGAAATGTGTTTTATAAATTATTATTTCGTCCACTCACAACTTTTAATAGTTTTTAATGCCCTTTAGGTTGATTGCAGATGCGGGCTGTAACAGAGACCGAGACATCACACTCCTTCACCGATCCTGACGCACTTTGGAATCCCCAAACGGGCTGAGGTTTTGATTTATCTCATTATCTGACACTTCGTGTCAGATGGGAGCATGGCACATTCCGCTTTAATCCCGGGGGGATTGGGATGAGTCGTGTCAGCTTGGTATCAGAGCACGGTTTGCTCTTGTGGTACGCTCGAGTCTAGGATGTGATGTCTCTATGGGCTGCATTTCGTTATCAACCTGGTAGTTAGGGTAAAGAGTATGAGAGTTAGTGGAAATGAATCGTTGATAGTTTCGGTTCGGCATTTGATGCTTATGTATGCCACAGCTATGTCATGGTTTGGCAGTGAGGGACCCTACTAATTGATGAACGTAACAGTGCTTAGATTCTTGACCGTGGGACGGTCATGTCGGTATCGTCTATCACGATATTGTAGGGTAGAATATGACGAGATTGCTGTGTGGGACCGTTAGTCGGTCATGTCAAGATAGTGGTGCTGCTGAAAGCAGCCGGGTTTGGGGAACCCTAGTGTATGATGTATGGTTCGGAATTGTGAGTCAGCTAGTGGTTTGACTTTGGCAACTTTTAGGAGTCGAGGTCATTGGACCGGTTAGATTGGATGTTGTGCTGTCCTCTACAGCTGAGGTTGTGGGTGACCTATGATGACTCTAGTTGAGTCTAGTGAGACTAAGGAGATTGATTGGTTTGACACTAAATGAACTATTGGAATTTGATTCGTGAGTAACCTTATGAGATGATATTTGGGGTCTCGAAGTGGACCGATTAGTAGTGTTGACGCTTGGATACGAGTCTCGATAACAGTGTATGTTGGTCGTGTCTACACGAGATTGTGGCAGACACTACTATCGAGAGTGGTTGTAATTGTGGTTGTTGAGAAGTGGATGACGTTTGGGGAACGTTCTATCCTAGTATGGATTGTCGGAATGGCCGTACTCAGAATCGTGGGGTACGAGGGAGGCAGAGTTCCTCCAACCTGAGCAAAGATTATGGATTCTAGCTCAGTATGAGCTGAGATTTAGTTTAGGTCTGATTTGCATGATGTGTGCCAGTGATTACGATGACAATAAGAGACAATGAGCCACGAGCTGAGAATGTGACTCAATTGTGATGTGCTTGTGTTCGGTGTGGGTGTGACGAAGGCGATTCGTCAGCTAGTGTTGATTCTTGGGAATTATGTCGAGATGACAGATATGATAGGGATGGACTGGATGAGATCCAGTACTGGATGAGATGTGTTGGGACTCTAACCCAACCGTGATTGAGATGACTTATGTGATTGAGGTGACTAAGTGGTGATTGGATGAAACAGAATAAATAGATAGGCGAATTGGGGAGTGAGTTGGACTGGTTACAGACACGTGGTGGATGCCCGAGTGAGTTGAGGATTTGAAAATATAGTTAAGTTGGTTCCAACATGGTTGGAACTTCAGAATCAATAGAAGTTGTGATTGAGACGATAAGGAGGGTGCTGGATTCTACATTGGTGATAGATATTCCGAAGTCACTAAGGGTGTGATAGGACCCACCCCTAATCCCCCGGGATTAAGGGCTAAATCCTGCTACCGTCTAACTTACACATGACACGAAGGCTAAACTGACGTCCAAACTTCATGTGACACATAAGTCAGACAAGGGATTCTTGATTCAACCACCCTAAAGGTAACCGGACTTCCCAGAGTGCACCGAACTACTGTGGAGTCGCGGGTGTGATGTCTCCGTCTCTTTCGACCAACAGCCCGCACCCCAACAACCTGGAGGGTATCGAAAACACAAAAGACTGTGAGTGGACAAAAATAAAGTATAGTTCAAAAACAGTTCAATAAAAACAATTACATGTTACAGGGTGACTTCTCATTTTCTGCTCTTTAGCAAATGGTACTTGGTGGTACCAGATAGGGCGATTGTAGTGGATTTGTGGTTGCATTCACGTGGGATGAATTTTGATGTCATTGTCTTGGATCATCCTTGACTTTCCCTAGGTGAGATGACAAGGATTGATATGAGGTAATTGAAGTGAACCCACAGTCTAGACGTGTCTCGTCTTTGGTTGATCTTATCAGATGTGGAAAAGTTACGAGGAGTATAGTATAAGGATTCAAAAAGGGTGTAAGACCTTATGACGTGAAATCTGGTAGTTAGTTGAGAGATAGAGCATGTGTGGATCCTAGGTGGATCTGGATCGTGATATTGATGATCGGGTGATGTTATAATGAATCTGGATCGTGTTGTGAGGATCTGGTGGTGTTGTGATGGATCTAGGGTATTTTGATGATCGAGGAGATCGAGACTTGGCGACTAAGTAAGTTGGAACTCAAGTGGATCGACATGATTGAGGTGATCATGTCGACTCAGTTGAATAAACCAGAATGAGTCGAATCACAGGGGTGATGATGTTATGAGAATACAAGGGGGAGGTTGGATATGTGATTAATGGGATGGGCTTCCCTTCGAAGTCAATCTAGTATGATATGGTAATCGAATGAGCAGGTATCTGGTAGGATCAGAGTTGGTACATCTCGATAGACGTGGGTGAGATTGGATACTCATTGGGCATGAATGGGCACGCCTTGGTGGATGTGATTGGATTGGTACGTATTGGATGACGTGATTGGGAGTAGACGTTTAGATGCTGGTCGGGTGACCAGGAGAATTGGAGTGTATGGTCTGTCTCATACGGGATTGGACATATAAACTCCAATATTGAAGCCTGATTGGCTACGAGATATGTAGTGGACTGTTGGTGGATGGTTGTACGTACTATGTATGTTGTATGATTGCGTGGGGTATGGACCAAGTGGTATTTTTGCTGGATATGGTGGTAATCAGATAGGTTCTGATATCGTCAAGTTTGTGGTGGATGTGGACTGGACATTGGATACTGTGCGCTGGACCTGAGTAATTTTGATGGGTTTAGTAATTATATGAGCAGGTGCTCAGAGCCATGAAGGGCTAGTGGAACCCTAAGAGTGGAGATGTGTTGTCACTGTTGGGCAGGTATTCGATGGGGTCCAGTTACACACTGGTCAAGTGAGATTCATTTCATCGTTAAAGGGATTCTATCGAGCTGATTTTAGCTCTCATTGAAATTAAAGGTAAGGAATTTTTACTACAAGTTCCCAAGTGTATTGCTGCTCATTTCCCCTTGTTTTCTTAGGAATTCCGTTTTGTCTTTGTCGAATTAGGAGCTAGAAGTTATTGATTGGGTATGAAATATTCTTTCACCAATTGAATCTTTTGGGTGATTTGTAACACCCCGGAAATTCGAGAATTTTAATATTGTAATTTAATATATGAATTGACGTTTTTACCCTTGTGAATGGTATGGCCAAATTATTGACTTTTTGATTGGTGGGTCAAATGGACTTTGACCAGTGACCGTGACGTAGTTCGGGACGTCACGAGTTCATAGACACGTGGCACGTCTAATTCGGACGATCAGGGAAAAAGTTATGACTATCGGAAGTTCAGGGGCATTACCGTAATTTGGACTTTAGGGGCGAAAATGTTGACTTTTCGTTTGGCAACTAATTTTCACATGACTCAAGGACCGTTAGGTAGGTCTCGATGTCCTGAGTCCGTAGACAGGCGGCACGCCGAAATCAAATTTCGTACGAGGAAGTTATGGTCAGAAACGTGAAATCGGGAGGTTCGCGTCTCGGTTTTCGTGTCGAATATTTTATTCTGATATTCTGATTTGAGGACACCTAGATGAGTGACAAGTGTCACTCACCCATTAGTTAGATTGGATCAGATCCACTATGGGATTAAATAGCATAAAAATCCACTTTTGATTTCAGCCATTGATCTGAAACCCCCAGATTTCATCTCAACCTTTGATCTCATCTCTGAGATCAAATCTGGACCATCCATTTTGTGTGAGCAGATTCCCTCCATTCTATATATATTTTCCACCCGACACCACACTCTGCCCATTTCAACCATCACACCTGCGTTGCACCTGGTTCCTGCGTTGTGAGTGGCTGGACGGTGCTGGTGAGGACTGAGGCACGACGGTGAACAGCGGTGGACGGCGGCAAGGGAGGAAAATCCAAACCCGAAACGGTTTGAATAAACTCAGAGTTTGAAACTTGTTTTCCAATATGTAGCTTTGATTTCTTTTAACCCTAATCGGTTCTATGGACTTTTAGGAACCTAGAGGACGTGATTTCGTGGTCTGAGGTGACCTGAACGGTAGTTAAACGGCGACGGGAACCCGGGTCTGTTCATCGAGGTAAGTCTTCGATTCAGCCTTTGTTTACTGATTTTAATTAGCTAGAACTGTTTCTGGGATTAAGACGAGTAATTAGGAACAAACCTGAACAAAAATGGTTGAGAATTGAGGGATTGGTGGCCGGGTCATGATCGCGGGTCTGATCGACCCAGTTGGAGAGAAACGGGTCGACCCGTCTGAGGACAGGGGTGATGACGTGGCACCCTGTCAGACTTGTTAGTGATGTGGACCACTCTTGTGTCGACACGTGTCACATGTCAGTGCACAGTCAGCACTGACATGTCAGTGACGTGGCCCAATCAGGGACTGCCACGTGTCACTGACATGTCAGTGACGTGGACCAGTGCCCTGTTGACACCTAGCACATGTCAGATCTGACACGTGGCCTGACAGATCAGTGAGGTGGACCAATTGGGTGTTGACACGTGGCACCTGTCAGAGTCTGACATGTCAGACCTGGCAGCTGTCAGATGACGTCAACATGACGTCAGCAGGGACTGTTCCTGCGTTGACCGAAGCGTTGACCGGCGCGTGGGGGCGCGTGTGAACAGTGTTTTGGTGGGACCACCACCATTCTTTAGGTTTCGACGATCCGGATCCAATGGCGGTGGTTTCGGGTCGATCGGAGATCATTAAGTTGGTCAAAATGAGGTTTATTGCCTCAGGAAGCGCGTTCGAGCGGCTTTGCCGGGCCGGTTTCGGTCTAGGGTTTCATGGTTAAATGTTAGGGGTTTGTATTGACCTTTACGTATACTTTGGACATGACAGGGATTGTACAATTGTACCAGAACGAGGGTATACGTTCGGTTTTCAGCAGGATTGTACTGTGAGTGGGCCGTTTTCCTTAAACCCTTGCGTGCATAAATGTTTTCTGGTTTACTTATATATATTCACATGCTAAAAACAAATAACAGTTTTGATGATATGGAAATTATGGTTATGGCACGTTTCACGGTATTTGGGCATGAGACCCGTCTGATGAAACTTAACGATCGGTTCAGATTTTATCTATGTATACATATATGTTTTGCATGTGGATATCAATAAAATGTATTTAATACTGCACTGTATAGATCCATTCTTATGATACTGTCTCCTCCGGACGAGGTACCCCGGAGTGGTCACGGACGTCTAGAACGTCCAGCGTCTATGATGCTAAGCATCAGGGATGCTGTACCCGAACGGGGTTCGGGGATTGAACTCGGAATTGAGACCCGAGTGGCACGCGTAGCCTTGAGATTGTGACCTTATTGGACGTCAGACATCGGGGATGTCAAGATCGGAGTGTATAGTGCAGTGGCTAAAATTATTTTTATGGTTTTATTATATGCCTTATGATACATATTATATGAATTATGTTTTTAAATTCTGATGCATGCATGTTTGGAAAACGGAGGGGTAAATTATACGTTTTACTTACTAAACGATTTTATAAACTTGAGTTTCGGCCCACTCACCCTTGATGTTTTGGTAACCCCTCCAGGTCGTGCTAATGAGGTAGAGGAGGAACCTGAGGCTGAGGCATAGATCCACTTCTGCGTACCTGAACCCCTGTTGGGTGGTGTACCCGCATGTTTATGTTAGAGTCGTGCTCGCAACTTGTAGTTTGGATTTCATCCCTTGTCTGACATCTGTTTATTTCGGATTTGATGTAAAACTTTAATTTGGTTTTTATGCATTTAAACGTTTAAGGTTAAAATTGGAATATTATTTTGGGTGTCAGACGGGAGCAGGGCACGTCCCCATGTGGTCCCAGAGAGGATCGGGGCGGGTCTTGTCATGATTCCTCTAGAAGGCGAGCTTGGGGTAATCGTAAACATTGAAATCTTGTGTCATCGATATGTCAGTGGATTGATGACTGAGGAACCAGTCAAGCTGAAAAGCTGAAAGATGTCAGTTTTGACGAGCATTCAAGTGGTGAGAGGTTGGGAAGTGTCGGTGTAATGGCAGATTGTCAGGTGGTACTAACTCGGAAGGTGCAGTTAATCCGTGATCAGGTTTTTATTTTCCAAGTGGGGAATTTGTGGTTAATTCGTGATCAGGTGTTTATTTCTGAATGGGGAAATTGTGGTCACTTTCGTTATCATGCATTGCTTCCGAGGGATCTATGTGTGGTCAATTTGTGGACTTGTACTTATACACGAGGGTGTACACATAAGTATACTAAATGTGAGCATGAACGTGAGGCCTAGGTGTGAGACAGGATTCGATTTCCATAATTGGGATGTGGAAATGGGATTACTTTAAATTTCGAGGACAAAATTTATTCAAGGGGGAAGATTGTAATGAACCGTCCCGAATGGGATTTAATATTAATTAATTTTGGATTTAGTGTGACTAATCGGGAATTAGTCGAGAGAATTCGAACGGACCATGTGAAATGACTGTTTTACCCCTGGAATTTGGCAAAATGTAAACATTTGACATGTGGAGTCAAAAATAAGAGGACCGATGACCGTGACGTAGATCGGGACGTCACGAGTCCGTAGACAGGCAGCAAGTCGAAATCAGACGCCGAACGGGGAAGTTATTGTCACGGGATCGAAATCGGATTAATTAATGTCTCGGGATTCAAATTAAATATTAATTAAAGCTGGTTGGCTGATTAATTAATGTGGGGCCCTTGGATGAGTGACAAGTGTCACTCATCCCATTGGTCACTTTTCCTAAAAGGTGGATCTTGGTCTGATTGGCCACTTAATAATTATATTTTTCCTTCCCTCACATTTCTCATCCTCCCGTTCAAACACCTTCATCATTTGCTATTTTCTTCTAAACTGTGAACCCATCCTATACAACACCTTCAATCCTTCATCAAATGATGATGGCTCGTGAATGAAAAAGAGAAAAAACATCGAGACGATGAGGACAGTGGCCACGGCGGAGCAACGACGACGAGGTAAGCCCCAAACCCGTCGATCCTTTGGATTTGAATTTTGAAATTTCAATTTTGGACGTTTAAGGGTGGTTCTAATGATTGGGTGATGTTGTTGGGGGAAGGGGGGTTGTACGAGTCGTGTGGAATCAGAAATGGTGGCTAAGGACGGCTGAGCAGGCGAAACGACAATCGTGAGGGATTGAGTTTAATGGAACCCTTAGGATAGAGTTTTGGCCCCTAGACCTGCCTTGAACATGTAATGGAATTTTGGGTTTAAATGGTTTAATTGAACCAATAGGTTTTAGGATTGTTTTCATTGATTTTATTGCATAAAACAATTCCTAGGATAGATTAGAGAAGATTGGTAGAAAGAAGGAAGAAAAAGATGAAAAAATGGGAAGATATGATCTTGGACCGGTCATGCCGGTCCAGTTAGACTAGCCGAACTAGTGAACCGGTCGGACAGGTTTGTCGAAGGTTGAAGACGCTCCTGTTCACTGGCGCATGAAGCCCACGCGCAGTGCCTTTGGGAGGCGCGTGGCGGCGCATGGAGGAGAATCTGGGGAAGTGTGCAACATGTAATTTCATCTATTCGATGTAACAAACATTTTGGGACAGGTTTCGAGTCGATCGGACATCGTTTCGATATATTTTGGGATATCCGAAGGTTTAGGATCGAGTTTAAAATATATTAAAAATTTCGGAAAATTAGGGGAATTTTATGAGAGGTTATTAAAGTAGTTAGTAACCCTATAGCATGATTTGGACAGGTTTGGGAACCCCAGAGATGCATGCATAAATGTTTTATATGTACTTATGAACATGTTTTGAGATACCATGAGTGCATATGATTTAAATATGATTTGTCGGGCATTTTCGGAGGAAAATGCGTTAGTGCACGTAGTTTGAGATTCCTGTTTTATCTGTTGTTTGAGCTTTGACCAAGTATACTATATGCATGAGTTATATGTGATTCCGAAGGTTTCACAGAGAGGCGTGAAACCGAGGAACTGATTTACGATTTTGGAGGATTTCACGGAGATGCGTGAAATCGAGATTCGGGCATGAGTCCTAATTGAATTATGATTTGAAAGTGTTTTGGAAATGAGAACTGGTTTTCAGCTTTGGAAATATCTTTCGGGCATATGGCCCAGTTGATTGGAGGTTTGACTTAGAGTACAGTCAAACGCAAGATAAGTCGGGCAGAGACCCAGTTATGAGTTTTACGAAAGGTATTTTCGGCATGAGACCCATTTGGTGGTATTTCGAGCATATGGCCCTATTGATGATTTTCGGGTCAGAGTCGTAGTCGCGACGAGTGCTATGTGTGCGGCGACGAGATCGATCGGTGATGTGTTTCCGATGATCTAGAGATAGTCGTGACGAGTGCTATGGGCGCGGCGATGAGATCGATTGGTGATGTGTTCCCGATGATCTAGAGATAGTCGCAACGGGTGCTATGTGCGCAGCGACGAGATCGATCGGTGATGTATTCCCGATGATCTAGAGATAGTCGCGACGAGTGCTATGTGTGTGGCGACGAGATCGATCGGTGATGTATTTCCGATGATCTAGAGATGGTCGGGACGAGTGCCTATGTGCGCGGCGACGAGATCGATCGGTGATGTGTTTCCGACGATCTAGAGATGGTCGCGACGAGTGATGTGTTCTCGGCGACACTGAAATGAGGATGAGATGTGTTCCCACGTGTTTAATGTTTTGGGCAGAGATACCACAGGTTTTATGATTTAGGATGAGACCTGTACTGGTTTTCTATGATTGAGTTTTTGGGCCGAGACCCTACTGAGATGATGACTTCGATTGAGAAGCAGTTTTCACTGTGTTTTGATTTGGGAAACAATACGTCTTGCTTCCGAGAAAATATTTGAAATAAAGTGGTTTTATGATGCATGCATGCTTTTACGTGAATGATATAAATGTATTTTTGATATAAATATGTTTTTTAAACTGTTGTTTTGTCTACTCACAGTTTTTATGGTTTTAATACCCTTCAGGTTGATAGCGGATGCGGGCTATAGTATAGATCGAGACATCACATGCCACCACCGATCCCGACGTACTCTGGTTAAGCCCGAGCTGTAACGACCCATCCCGGAAGTCGGGATTAAGTTAGTAACTAATCATGATTAGCAGGCTTAATCGGTGAATAGTTGGGTGAAATCGGACGAACGATGCAAAATGACTGTTTTGCCCCTGATCGTGGGTAAAATGTTGACTTTTAATTCGGGCGGTCAAACGGACTTTGACCGATGACCGTGACGTAGTTTAGGACGTCACGAGTTCATAGACAGGTGGCACGTCCAATTCTGACGTCTAGGGAAAAAGTTATGACGTTCGGAAGTCCAAGGGCATTTTCGTAATTTGGACGAAATAAAGGAAAATGTTGACTTTTTGATCGGGAGGTCCGATGGCCGAGGATCAAGGACCGTTAGGAATGTCTCGATGCCCTGAGTCCGTAGACAGGCGGCACGCATCAATCGGAGTCCGAATGATCGAGTTACGGGCCTGGATGCGTGAGGGGCATTTTGGTAATTTTCTGCACAAGGGCAAAATGGTAATTTCACAGGGGCTGTTTGAACGGTTACTGTAGCACCTGTTAATGGGAGACATGCCAGTGCACGGGAGGATGGTTTTTGGGGCAAATTGGATGGGCTAAATTGTTGTTTAAAGGTTTTTGGATTGTTTAATCATGTTAGTGGGAGACATGGTCGTGTGGACGGTGAGATTGGGCAACTAAACCGTGGCTGGTGCACTGGTGGGTTTTAGCACGGGTTGTTGGTTGCAAGGCGTGAAGCAGAGACGTGGGGGAGCACTTCGATTCTAATCGGTGTGGGTGTGAGTGTTTTGAGTTGTTTTTGCTACTTAGTGGTTGATCAGAGCACGGGGGGACTAGGTTTTGCCCTGAATGGGAAGCAAGCAGTGCACGGGCTGAGTTTTGGTTGAGTTTGTGTCTTTGATATTGGGAAAACAGGGACAGTTGAGCAGGGACAGAGAGAGGGAGAGTCGTATTGTTCAGTGCGTGATCAAGTAGTGCTGGTGCCTGAGCTCATAGGGTGTGTGGGCACTGGTATTGGGGTCTGAGAGTACACAAATGCGGGCTGGTGAACTCAAAGCAGTGTGGGTGTCTCTGAGGGAAAAACATAGCGTGAGAGCAGGTTGGTTATCCTTCCATTAGAACAAGTCAGGGGTGAGTTGAGGCAGGGTGAGTGAGTGATCAGAGTCGAGTTATGAGGTGTAGCAGAGTGACTGAGTGAGAATACACCCAGAAACCCGAGAACCGTCCCTGGGAAATTTCAAATTCGAAAACCGGTTTTAGGCCAACCCAGAGTCCAATTAAGTTCGAATAAGCTTTCTGGGACCTTCTTTAATTGATCGAAGTCAAGGAAGTTGACATTCGAAGCTCGCGGAGCCAAGATCGGACTCGACAAAATTTCAGGAAACCAGGAACTTGTGTTCGTGCAATTGGAGGTAAGCACTTGCAAAATTGATTTCAAAATCATCCTCAAGGTGAGTCTACGATGCTCCCTAACTAATCAATTGAAGGAAACAATGACGGTGTCATGAACCGGAACGATGAACTCCGAGTTCGACTCGAGTTCAATTAAGTTGGTTTTAGGCCGTGTCGAGTGGATTAATTGATACAGACCTTTAATTGAGTGTATTGCGAGTCTACTTGTGGGATCAATTGAAGAAATTAGATGGTTTATCGCAGGAATTGAATCGGGTCGAGACGCGGGTGAAATGGCCCGTTTACCAGCTAGCCGGGTAAGGACGACGACTGTGCAGTACTGTAGCAGGCGCGTGAACCTCACGCGCAGCCGCTTGCGGGACGCGTGAGGGCACGTGGGACGGTTTTTCAAGGTGAGTTCAAAACTACTTTTGTCCTACACATTGTAACGAACATTTTAACGTTGGTTTTGAAGTTATCGGACACCGTTTCGATGTTGTTTCGAGGGTCCGAAGGTTTAGGTTACGTTTGTAATTAATGATTAATTCTTGGAAAATTATGGGAAATTAGTATGTTGTCATCTAAGCCCTTAGTGACCTTAAAGTATGTTTTCCGACACGATTTGAAATTTCTGGAAAATATCGGAAATGCGCGCAGCGCGGGAAAACAAGCTTATTGGACGGTGTGTGAGTGGACGTTGCTTTCAAAATTTAATGCATGCATAAATATTTCTATGATTTCTATGATTATGAACTGTGATTGATTTCGATTTCCGTATTTTTACGTATTTTTAATATGTTATGCGAGATTTCACGTATTTCGAGACTGGTTTCTCGTATATTTTGGATGATGGGTTAACGACTGAATTTACAAGAAATGTGCGTATGATGTTTTAAGAATGTTGTTTATGATTGTGAGTGTGAATCACGGTGTTGACACGATTTTCGAGATTTCTGCGATTTTGCACGTTTTACGAGATTTTGGGTTTATTGTGATTTGATCACTGTTTGATGTTTGAATTTGGAATTTGAAATGAGATTTGTGAGTTTGAGGATTTTAAAATGGATTTTGAAAAAAGGTGATTTCGGACTTGATGCTCGGGGCATAAAAGTAACTTCGATTAATGAGATTTCGGTTTTCAGAAATTGAAAGTGGATTCTTGGTTTGGGTTCGGGATGATGCTTCCGGATGACGGCTTACGGAATCATTATTGCGAATTCGGATTCGGGAATGAAAGAGGATTTAATAAAGTGATTTGGTATGTTTTTGCATGCCCCGTTTTTAATGATGATTTGAATATGTTTTGTGAAGTATGATTTGGGGAATTGAATGTGGAAATTCGGACCATGGGTCCTGTTGTGAAAAAGGGTGATTTCGGGATGGATCCCGCATTGTTGTGATTGAAAAATGTTTTGGGTTTAAAGACCCGTTGAAAACTGTTTTGGGTTTAAAGATCCGGGTGCTATTGCTGGAGCACGTTTTGAGTTTAAAGACTCGGTTAATTGATGACGGGGGAAGGCCCTTAATGAGTTTAAAGACTCGTGAGTTTAAAGACTCGGATATTGTGATACCCCCGAGGCCTATGTTGAGTTTAATGACTCGTGAGTTTAAAGACTCGTTGATATCCCGGGAAGGCCTGATTATGCGCATGGTTTTGAGTTTAAAGACTCGGACGCACTTGATATCCAGCAAAATGTTTGACTTGTGATTTATTGTTAATTTCTGATGTTTCGGTCGAGTTGGGCAATGGCCCGGTTTATGTGGTAGTTGGTTTTGGATCATGTTGAGTATCTGGTTTTGATTCGTGGTTTTGGGCTGAGGCCCTGTGTTTATGATTGCGGGCTAAGACCCGATGGTTGAGAAAGGAAAAATGATTTTGAGTTTCATACGAGCTTTCCTTATGCTAGAATTTGATATACGGGTTTTCTTATGCTGAAATGTTAACCGATTGCGAAATGTTTTTTTGTGTGCATGCATTGGTTTTACGCGGAGGGTAAAAACGTCTTTTTGTAACTGTTTTTATAAACTGATTTAGTTTTGTCCACTCACACCTTTTGGTTTTTTTTATTGACCCTCCAGGTCGTGGCGTGTTGTTCGAGGCTGTTCGAGGGGCGGAGACATGAGTAAGCACGTGTGGCTATCCCTGGTCTGGCACGTACTAAGGGTAACTTGGGGATTTCAGTCGTTTTTTCAGACGGGAGCAGGACCATGCACGGTTAATAATGCCCTTTTCGGAAGCGGTCCTGTCACGAGCAGTGGTCGAGCTTATCCGTGGTCTGACACACGTTGTCAGACGGGAGCAGGAACGTTCCACGATAATTCTGGGGGATTGGGATTGGTCCTGACACATAAGAGGTATCTAAGTGGGTTCAACCTGGCATATTTAGAGTAATAGGTAGGAAAAAAAAGTCAAGGTGGCTTATAAAAGAAAATTTATTTAAAGCTGAAAAGGAAATCTTCATAGTTGACATAAGCTATCTATTTGAGATCTTCATAGTTGTCTACAATAAGGAAATGAAATTTTCAAACAGCTGAGTCTTGAGCTTCATATTTTTTCTATTCCAACTTAGATACCTCTTTTTCTAACAGTCTCATGAGCTCAATGTTTATTTGGTTCAGTTTTTAATTATGCACTTTGGATATTACATTGTTCAATTCATCAGTGCTAGTTATGAGATGTAATTGAAAATTTAATTCATCACAAAAATACAACTTTTATCTACAATTACACTGTTGCTTTAACAGTTAACTTAGAATCTCATACTTCTTAGGAATCCTAGTTTGAATTTGCGTCACAATTCAGACATTTTCTCTAAGTTTTTCATTAAGAACTTTTATCAAATAGTTGGTGTGCAACAACATATTTGTATTCAACATTACATTCAAAGATCGAACATCATCCATACAACAAAATCAAATCCAAACCAGCCATTTTTCAGGTATTTGAAGAATCAAGTATGCAAATACTAAAATTAGGTTAAAAAATACATGGAAAAAACTTATAAACCCTAATTTGGATAAATAATAGAAATTCAAACCCTAAGATGCCGAGTCAAGATTAAATCAAGAAAATTACTAAAAATCCATAACTGAAACTAATTGAGGAAAATAAACAGGAAGAAGACCCTTAACTTGAACAAAAATCTAACACCTTACCCAGCGAAGATGAAGGAGATAGATGGTGTGGTGACGAAGATGAGGAAGACGCATGAAGATTGCTGGATGTTGTGATCTCAAAGAAATGAGAAGAAAAGGAGATTACTAAAAATCCATAACTGAAATTAATTGAGGAAAATAAACTAAAAGAATACCTTCAATTTGAACAAAAATCTAACACCTTATTCAGCGAAGATAAAGGAGATGGAAGGTGTGGCGACGAAGAAGAAGAAGACGGATGAAGACCGTTGAATGGTATGATCACGAAGAAATAAGAAGTAAACGGAAGATGGAAAAGATGGGGCGACCGTGGTCGGGTCACAAACAAAGAAGAAGAAAAAGGTAAAAATCTGAGGGGCAACCACATAAGCCCATAAGGTCAACAAATGTGAAGGGCAAATCAGTAATTATACTATTCATAACAAAGGAAAACAAAAAAAAGGAACAGAAGCGTCAAAGCACTGCTCATGAACAGTGCTAAAGTCCAGCCGTTTTAGTATATTAGTAATATTATTGTTTTCATTGTATTTATCTTGTATGAGTTTATAAGTTGGCTATTTGTGTGAATGGTACTGAATTGGCTAACTTTAGGCTTTCTACTTTAAATTAAAAATCGAAAATCAAAATAAATACTTGTTTTTATTACGGGATTGTTGTTTAACGATTTAATAATTGTTGGTCTTATTTGAGACATCATCAACCAACATCCAACCTCCGTAATATATATAAATATCCATATATTATATAATCTCATATGATGCTACATGACTCATATTCCATTGATAATGTAATTGGATACCATGTGCTGACGTGCAAGTCTTTTGAATCCAAGACTGCTATTATAATGAACTAGTTATCATGCACCCTTGGCCCAAGGTGCTTCGACCATCACCACCAAACTAAACGGTGCGTTTCGCTTCAATTAGTTCGAATTACATACACTCATACACACTGTAAAAAGATGACTAGAATCCATCCGTCCGTACATCAATCCTAAGCCGATTCTCTCCGCACGTATCTGATGGTGTGCCGTCTCAGCCACATCTGATAAATCAACGTATGAAACGCATCCAACGGCTGCGGTGTCTCGCTCCACAGAAAGTGCCGGCTCGCCATCGCACCCAATCCTTTCATTGCCTCGTGCCGATCCCCGCTAATGCTAGTCAACACGCGTTTCACCTCCCCAATCCCTCCACGTCCCACGAACACCGCAATCTCCTGCCACCTCAGCACGTCCGAGAACGGTAGGTCCTGGATCGGACGGTCAGTAATCATCGCCGGTACACATCCGTAACGCAGCGCCTCTCCGATCCCCGAAACGTCGCCTCCTCCGTACTCGAACAAGCAGAATTTACTGCTCCCAAGTCTCACCGAATAAGTATCCAGATCCGACGGTTGGGATTCGATCAGAAACTCTGGGTCGCTGCTCAATTTGTTGACCAATGTTGACTCTTTTACCCAATTGAACCTGGCATACCCCAAGAAACTCGTCATTTTGTTCGTTGGCGCGTGGAAACTGACAAGCGGGGGAAGCGAAATATCTTTGTGGGGGATGAACTTACCGGCCGGTGTCGGAAAGCACGAGATCTGGACCGCGTTTTTCTTGAGCTCGACGAGATTCCGGTCCGACTCGTACCCGATTCCGTCGCAGGAGAGGTAGAAATGGTCCGCTCCGAGCGTGCGGTTCCAGTAGGGAAACTCATTGCGAAGGGATCTGATAACACGCGCGACGGCACGCGTGGAGAGATCGGGCGGAAAGGGGACAAAGAAGAGGTGGGCTTCCTCAGGGTTTTCCGTGGCGAGGTCGCTGTCTTGGAGAAGGGTGTAGAAGAGCGATTGAGAGGGAGAGCTGAAAAAGAAGGGGGTGTTTGGATTGTAGATGAAGATTTTGAAGGATTTGACCATGTTTTCGTAGTTTCGGAGGATTGTGGTGGGTGAGAGGTACGGGGATGGGAGATAGGGTTTGGAGTGGGCGGTGGGGACGGCGGAGAGAGTGAAGAAGAGGAGGAGAAAAATTGAGGCGATTGTGGACATTTTTTGTTCGGAACAACCAAACAAGGCCTTAAGAGTGACTGAGTGAGCTCACTCTAGCCCACCTAGTTTGGTAGGGTTAAAAATGGAGAAGGTAATGCAAGGTTGAAGACGAAGAAAACAATGAAAGCCTAACAGCCAAAATGGCCGACGAAAGAGGATTGGTGCTGTCAAGGTTGCATCTCAGGAGGTGTAGGCTGCATTCACTTCGATAATTTATGATTCCTGAGAATGACTGATAGTTAAGTAGCACCCATTGTGTTCATCATTTCGATCGGACCTTTATATGGAATTTTATTTTTAATTTTTTATCTATATTTTTCATTATTTAGAGGACTTAAATATATAATAATAATTCGTGGCCAACAAAATAATAATTATTATAATATTGAAGATATATATACATAGATTACCAATCTTATTTTTTTATTTTTATAAATATTGACTACACATTGCCACCACAGTTCTGCCCAAAGCCGACTCACACTGATGGACCACATTAAGCGAAGAAATCATAAAGAATAAGATTTTGCATGATTTGAAAGTTACCTATAAAGATATTTTGTTTTATGAATAAATTTTGTAATTAAAATTAAATAATTGAGTAGGAGCTTATACGAATTCTTTTTTAAATAAATTAATAATTACGTTTGTATATTCGGATTAGATTAGTTAATCAAATTAGGTATCCACTACTTTCCACTAGTTCAAATTTCTCCCCTCTACATATAATATCAGATTGTCAAAAACAAGTTATGCTTATTTACTTAATCTAAAAATAACTACAAAATAATTCACTCTACCCTTTTTCTCTTTACCTAACCCAAAATAATTCACTCTACCCTTTTTCTCTTTACCTAACCCCAACTACTTCAGATTTAAAAAAAAAAAAGCCCAACTTTTGTTTGTAATTTTGCCCCAAATATATAAACAAACAACATTAAGATAGTTCTTCCTTAATTCCTCAAGTATGCTACCCAAATATCTACCTCCCCCCTTAACCAAAAATATCCAGCCATACAAAATACCCAGTCACAAAGATGAAGAGAAAGATCAATACCAAGATGAAGTTCAAGATGGAGATGAAGATGAAAAGATTCACATCTCCTTGTTTATGGGATTCCATGCCAAATAATTACCAATTAGTTTCTATTTACATACTAATTGATAACCAAACATTTTATTCGCGCTTCCTGGTTAAGGCTTTCATGATTTCGTAATTAGTTACTTATTACTTCTCACTTACATATTAATTGGTAGCCAAATATTTTCCACTTGGTTATCTAATTGTTTCTAGACTTCCTCATATATCTTTGTTCTTATTTGATATGTGAAATCTGAGTTTGACCCCATGAAGATGAAATCTTATTTTTTTTTATGGATTTTCGCTTATAGATTGATTGTGAAGTGTTGTTGGATATTGTAAAATTGAAGGTAATCAATTAGAAACGATAAGGCCAATAAACGGTAAGTAAACATAGGAAAATTTTGTAAGGAACATGTTTGAAAACTGTCTTCAACTTCAAAAAGAACAGAGATGTAAGAGAAAACTCATACAATGTAAAGTAATTAAGTGATAAAATTTTCACTACAAATTGTTATGTAAATAGAAACTAATCGATAATTGTGGAACCCAAAATCATCCGAAAATTATGGAGCCGCCACGCATCCTGTAATTCCCAAAAATGACCAAATTGCCCTTGGCAAATAACGCTGATCATTTGAAAAACACCCGCACATTAAATAATCTATTTACCAGTTAAATACGTTATTTGATCGGGTTAAAACCTCTGTAATATTGATATTCTCCCCGAGAGTTACTTATCGTTATTCTTAATAATGAATAATTAATATTAATATTAAAATACAACAAATATCATTACTATCATAATGAGCCATCATTACAATTATTAAATAATATATTTTATAATAATATATTATTTACTAATTAAATATTCAACCGACCAATCAGAACGCTCCAAGGCTCCCAAGATTTTCCTATAAATAGGAAGGCACATTTCATTTCCAAGGTACGTTGATTCTTCGTTTCGAAGTATATCCCTTTCCTCTCTCAAAGCTAACTTAAGCATCGGAGTGTTCTTGGTCGAACAACCCCCCGGGTAAATCGATCGAGGCAACGATAGCTAATTGTTTGCTGTTTGCAGGAATTGTGAGGAACTTTCGCGACGAGTTCAATCTTTGATTCAACAATTGGTGCTTTCATTGAGAGCTATTGAGTTATACTCAGAAGAAGCTCTCTCATTTGTTCATCATTCATCTTTCTTCGTTCGTCGTTCATCGACATTGTTCGAAGATTTTGAAAGTTGTTCATCACTCATCAAGAATTTGTTCATCGTTCATCTTTCTTCGTTCGTCGTTCATCGACATTGTTCGAAGATTTTGAACGTTGTTCATCACTCATCAAGAATTTGTTCATCGTTCATCTTTCTTCGTTCGTCGTTCATCGACATTGTTCGAAGATTTTGAACTTTGTTTCATCACTCATCAGGAATTCTTTCATCGTTCATCTTTCTTCGTTCGTCGTTCATCGACATTGCTCGAAGATTTTGAACGTTTGTTCATCGTTCATCTCCCTTCGTTCGTCGTTCATCGACATTGTTCGAAGATTCTGAACGTTGTTCAAATTATCCATCAAACAGCTTTCCAACTCAACATTCTTCGAATCGGCATGGCTAAAGTTCGTCGATCCGTTCAGTCAGCCGGGGAAGGTGTTTCTGCCTCAACGGCCCAGACGAGGAATGAAGCTCACATAGAAACTCCGGAGAAGCGCCCAGCTCGACTCGGGCGTGTGTCCATAGAAGCGCCCTTTGAGACACTTGAAGGGAGGCCAACCTTCAGTTTTGAAGCATTCCCCTCTCCAGCTAACCAAGTACCCGCGCTAGGGGATGGAACTTCGACTTTACAACAGGCAAACGAGAGTTTGATAGGAAATGCATTACGACATGATCAACTCACAACAAGCATGGTCCTACGGGAGTTTCTGGACGGGTGTCATGACATCTCAGGGAGAAGTCATCACCAACCTCCCCAGGACAACTTGGCGCAGCAAGTTGAAGGGTTAAGCAAACAAGTTCAACTCCAGTCAAAGCTCTTGCAGCAACTCCTAGCAGAGAGACCAATCCAGGAGCAGGACAGACGATCCACGTCACGTGGAAGACAAGAGAATGCCCAAAGACGTCCTAGGAAAGAGCAGGTTCGCTGCCAAACAATGTCACGAGATACTTCGCTAGGCGACTCTGGAGAAGAAAGTCACGCTCATCGAGCGAAAAGCCCACAACGCCTAAAGCCGTTAGTACGTGAACGGCTAGGAGGTAGGACTGGGGCAACTTGTCAGGACCCACCCCGGTTCCACCCCGAAACCCGAGGTCAATCCCGCTCCCGTCTGACTCCCCGACACGCAACACCCCAGTAAAACTCACTCAAACCCAGTCAGACGCAGGAGTAATTAACAAAATGTCCCAAAGTTAAAGTTTGCAGAGCATAGTAGGAAACACAAGGAACATAAAAAAAACGATAAAGTACACGCACACAAAAGCCTTTACACTATTCCGGAATCCCTCACGTCACTTCTATGCCTCGGACACTGCCTCGACGTCAAGACCCCGCGCTTGCTCCACAACCTGGAGGGCAATTTAAAACAAAAAGTGTGAGTGGACCAGAAAGTACAAAAGAGAAGTTCTAAAAACCATTTATCCAAAAACCGAGTTTAACCCTCCGTTTTGAAAACCACATGCATAACCACAGTTACTACTACAGTTATAATTCAATCATCAAAACATCATAAGAAATAGAAACACTATAAAATACCATAAGAAACAGATACACTATCAAGCGGATAGAGAAATCATAGTTCAGTATCAAATCATCATTTTCCGATCAAACCTGCTGGACCTATCCGAGTCTTTAAACTCCCGAGTCTTTAAACTCAATCCAGGCCTTAATCATATCCGAGTCTTTAAACTCCCGAGTCTTTAAACTCAAGGCCTACGGGGGAAAATCAATATATCCGAGTCTTTAAACTCCCGAGTCTTTAAACTCAATCCGGGTCTTTAAACCCAATCCGGCCGGTCCCCCGTCACATATATCCGGGTCTTTAAACCCAATATCCAGATCCAGCAAATCCAATCCCAAAACCATTTGAAAACCATTTACCAATCCACATCCAAACCCGAATCCGAAATCACTGGTCTGATGCCCTTCCGGCATCCAGAACCGTCATTCCGAACCCAAATCCGGAATCCACTTTCCAACTTTAAAATCCAATTCTGCTTTCCGAAATCCGATTCGAAAACCGAAAACCTTGATCATCGAAATCACGTTCCAAAATCCCTTTATAATCACGGAAAACCACTTAACATTTGGAATCCCAAAGCCATAGCATCAATTTCAGAAACCAACCATTCCTCGTAAAACGTGCTAAAAAAACGATTTCTTCGAAAAACGTGTAATAATGTAAAACCAACCAAAACATATTCGATAAACATAGAGTCATAATCAAAACCATAAAACAGTTATAGAAAACAGTTATGCATGCTCGAGTTTAAAGAAAGGGGTCCACTCACTGTACTGAGCCCTATTCGCGTCCCGAACGTCCTGCACGTTCCTCGACCTCCTCGGGGAATCCCGATCCTGTCAAACACCGTCAAATTACGTCACTAATACGTCTACAAACATTCTCCTAAATTTCCTCAAAAAATCCCCGAACCGAAGACCTAGAACCCCGGGACCCTAAACCTTCACCCTCGCGGAACTACACTCAAACGACATCCGATTGACTCGAAACCAACTCCATTGAACTCACCACAACTCCTAGACCAAAAGTCATGTTGATCGTTTTCCCAACCACCGTCGCACGCGCCCCCATGCGCCGCCCAAAGTGGCTGCGCGTGGCCCCACGCGCCAGCTACAGTACCATCTTCAACCTGTGCTGAACCGGCCGTCGCAGGCTGAACCGGCGAGAATTGATCTCCGCCGTCCGGCCATCAATTTAACCTCTCTTTTCTCTCACGGCTGCGTCCAGACCTGCCCTATCTCTTCCCGTACTCCGTTCACCTCAACACGGCCTCTACACCGTCGACTGAAGCTCGAAATCAGACGGCCTACTTCCCCTGTTTTCCTTCCCGGCCACCTAGTTCACCTCCCTTCACGGTGGCTACACCAAACTCATCCTAGGACTTCACTGAACCTAGACCACACCTCTGTTACCTTCGACTCACCCCCAAACTCGTCGACTCACCGTTTGAAGTTTACGGCTAAACAGAGGAACAGAGACTCCACTTCAACCGAGCTCCGCCGTGAACACCCCCCGTCACGGCGACCATCCCAGTCGACACCTAGGACCTCCCTGGACATAACCCTGACCTTCAATCCCATCGACACTAAGCCTAGCCTCGCGACTTTCCAACTGAAGTTTCACGGCAAAACAGAGCAAAGAAGCCTTACCCTTCAATTGCAGCTCCGCCGTGCGCACTGCCGCCTACCACTGTGGTCGTTGGACTCCTTGCAGTCTCCTCAGCCTCCCCTTGCCTTGGTTTGTCTCGCCTCACGGCGTAGCCATCACCTCAACCTCACAAACTCCCTGTTTCCCCCAAAATTTCTCCACACCTCCGCCGTGCCGCCGTGCACGATTGCACCACCAATTCACGGCCACTAGCTCCGCCTTACCTCACTATCACTCTCACAACTCCCTATTTACTCACCCTTGCACCCAGATCGATCAATTGATCTCAAACTCTCACCCTCTGTTCTCTGTGTTTGTCGAAGAACCACACACACACACGGGTTCACCCAATATTTAGGACCGCACACACACAGAAGAACTCCCCAGAACCCACTACACCTTTGCCATGTGTCATAATCCAGGCCATCCTTATCCCACCTGCTTAAACCCCAGCCGTCCATCTTGCTTCTCTCTGCACAGATCCCCATAAACCAAAAAGACCAAAATACCCTCCTGTTTTACACATTTTTACGGTTTTACCGAAACTTCCTAGACCTGTAACCTTCGCCTCGTAAGTCCGATGAATACGTGCCGCCTGTCAACGAACTCAGGACGACGAAATCTATCTAACCATCCTCGGTCAACGTACCAAAACTCGATTATTCAAAACGTCGATTTTTCCCCCTATTTTGCCAAAATTACGATAATACCCTCGACCTTCCGAACATCACAACTTCCTCCTCGGATGTCGGAATCAGGCGTGCCGCCTGCCTATGGATTCGTGACGTCCTAAACTACGTCCTAGTCACCGGTCAACACTCAATCGACCTCCCAACTAAAAGTCAATTATTTGCCCGAACCAGGGGCAAAATCGTCATTCTACACTCATGGACCCATCGGGCCCACCTGCCCACTGCTTAACCTCAATAAGCACACCTTAATCACTATCTTAATCCCGGCTCTCGGGACAGGTTGTTACACAACTTCACGGGCAGAGCACTCACAACACTCACATAGGAGCAGGGGGCAACTTCGAGCTCTATACAAAAACCCAAAACAATCTGCCCACGGTAGTAAAAGGGAAAATGAAGCCTACTCCCCTGCACAATCCCAGAGAACAGGGGGAGAAGCTCAAAGAGGTTCTCAACGATTAGCAAAAAGGGACTCATCGCCTCAGCAAGGAGCATTGCAGGCTAATGATATTCAAAAAATGCTGGACATGCACCTTCGTGCTCAACAAGGAAGCGATCTAGAGGACGATCTACGTCGCCAGATACGGCTCTCTACGCCCTTTATAAGGGATATTGAGGAGGAGCCATTCCCCCAGAGGTTCGCAACGCCAAACTTCACTTCATTCAAAGGAGCCTCCGACCCGGTAAAACACATAGATCATTTTCGAGGAGTCATGATCCCCCACAGGTCTAACGATGCGCTCATGTGCAAAGTTTTTCAAGCTTCCTTTCAAGGCCAAGCCATGACTTGGTTCAATCATCTCCCCCCGAGGTCGATTGAGTCCTTCGAAGAGTTGGCTTTGACATTTGTGAAGGAATACGCACAACTTCGGACAATCGAGGTGAAAGACGACCATCTTTTCTCTGTCCGAAAGAGAGCAAAAGACACTCTGCGACAATACATACGGAGATTTTGTGAGGAGAAATCTCGCATTATCGGCTGTAATGACTTTGTTGCGGCAATGGCATTCAAGCAAGGACTCCCTCGAGACAGCCAGCTTTACGGGGACATCGTCATGAGCAATGCGCGAGGTCTTTCCGAAATACTTTCGCTAGCAGAGCGACATGCAAGTTGGGAGGACGAGAGGCGCGCCGCTCATACTCATGGCCATGCTGGGACTAGCGAAAAGGCCTCCGATGAGGATGAACCCCATGGAAAGTCTGCAACTGGAAAGCTCAACAAGCGAAAGGCAGGGCAACACTCCCAAACGCCAGTTATGGGGAAGCCTAACTTGCAGCTATCTTTACCAGCCCATCAGATCCATAATGAAATTAAGAACAAGCCATGGTTTAAGAAGCCAGAGCCAGTCAAAGGCAATCAAGAGAGTGCTGATAAAACCAAATGGTGCGCCTATCATGAATGTTATGGGCACAATATCAACACATGTATATCTTTCGAAAGATATCTCCGAAATCTCCTGAGGGAGGGGCATTGTACAGACTACATAAAAAACAAGACTGTAAATCACATGGAGAACAAAGAGTCAAACGAGCCAGCGTCAAAGGTGATCCGCATCAACTAGACGCAAGTCAACATTAGAAAGACATAAAACTCTATGGAGCTTTTCAATTTTGCTTTTCAAGTTGCCTTCTGAATTCAAGTATCAATGAAATGAGATTAACAAATTGATTTGTTCACCATGTACAATTTTCAAAGCTTATTCTCTCTAGTGTAAAAAGCCTTCATGATCGAAGCATCCAAGCCTTCGTCATCGAAGCATCTGAGTTTTCGCCTTGCGAAGCATCTAAGCCTTCGCCATGCGAAGCATCCAAGCCTTCGTCATCGAAGCATTCAAGCCTTCGCCCTGCGAAGCATCTAAGCCTTCGCCATGCGAAGCACCTAAGCCTTCGTTATCGAAGCATCCAAGCCTTCGCCCTGCGAAGCATCCAAGCCTTCGCCCTGCGAAGCATTCAAGCCTTCGTCATCGAAGCATCAAAGCCTTCTGAGTCCTGCAAATTTCTGTGCAGCAGGGAGAGCTCATCTCGAGTGGTATCTCGCTCATTTTCTATCAGCATCCTCTCTGCACGGCTCATCTCCAACTCGCCCATTTTGGCTTCCGATGTGAAATTGAGACCTCAAGTTATCTTAGTTATCGCAATCTCACATCAACAACATAACTTTCCATTTCTGCCTGCCCTTCGCATCAAGATGGCACATTCGTAGGGCCAGAACGGAAAGGTTAGGAAAGAAGTTGCTCGGTATGCTTATGGGTTAGGAAAGAAGTTGCTCGGCATGGTTTTTTCTCCCAAGAACCAGTAAGTCCTTGTTTATTGTCCTTCTTCTGAACAACGGTCTCCTTCAAGCACAGTGGAACGCACAACCACTCCTTGTTTGGGATGTCTGAAAGCTTCTCGCCATTCATGGAGAGAGTAATCGGCTCATGTCCCGAAACTCTAGAAGAACATCTGTCGCCAAGCTCCACGAGAACGTCGCTTGAAAAGGAAATTTGATTGCGAGCCTTCCACTCCATGAAGTCTTCGGATTTCTCAGATTCCATATCTTCCCCTCGGAATGGACTTAGGCCACGAAAACCGCCACGCTCCCACAGGGCAAGTTTGCCGGGTCTCTCAGCACCTTGACGCATGGCAAGCATGTATGTGGTACTAGCAAGAGTCACAGTAAGTGTGATCCTGCCTACCGATGCTCACTAGTCACGTCCGCAAGTGCACTCGGTCACCGCCAAGTCCCCGTCGACTGTTCAGCCAAACTCCGTCCACCACGTGGCACCGATAGTACACCCGCTCCAACAAAGTTTCTAAACACCTTCGACGGACTCTTGATGCGTAGCAAGCATATTTGCGGTACTAGCAAGGGTCACGTTAAATGTGAGCCAGCCTACCAATGCTCGCACGCACCATCCAAACCGCTCATTTTCCAAGCCGGACGCACTTCCGTAATTTCCCACGCTTTCCAGGAATCTCGAATCCTGTCCAAAAAACAACATGAAAGGTCATTAATGACTCTAAAAACATCATATCACTTTTCCACAATTTTTCGGGAATTTAATATTAATTAAAAACATAACCTAAAACCTTCGGACCCTCGAAACAGTATCGATACGATGTCCGATTAACTCGTATCCAACACCAAAAATGTTCAAAACATTAAGTATAGCAAAACACCTGTTGAACACTTCCCCAGAAAGTCTACCACGCGCCCTCACGCGCCGCCGTGAGCGGCTGCGCGTGAAACCAACGCGCGGTGAACAGTGATTGCTACAGTGTCGTCCCTGCAACCCATTTCTCTGATAAACGGGTCGTGCAACCCGCGTCGCAACCCGACGAGTTTCACGCCAATTTGACACCCAATCCTATAATTGAACATTCAAAAAGCTTAGGTATAAGTCTAATTAAAGTTCTATATACTTAATTAGACAATTTATTACCTTAAACCACACGATTCGAAGATGAACTTTGAAGAACACCCGAACTCTGTTCAAGCTTCGAATTTCCTTAATCGCAACATATTTCCTTCAATTGATCAATCCAGAAGCTCAAATGGACTATGTTAAACTCTTTCCCCACTTCAATTGCGTCGATTAATCCCTCTACGATCACGACTCAACGTCGAAATTTGCTTACTGTCGACTTGACCGTTCAGAGCCAATTGGGCCTCAATTGGCTTCGTTCTTTCGATGATTCTGGTCGTAGCAATCTCAGGAAGCTTAAGGTAAGCTCAATTTGGATCTTCAAAGCTCGTAACTTCGATTTCGAATTTCCCCCCAAAACACCAAAATTTTCGATTCTAATTTCTCCTCACACTCACTATCCCCGTGTTTTCCCTCAGTTAAATCCGACTCCTCAAACGCTCAATTACTCACTATCAAGAACAATTTCATCCAAGTGTTCTCACGGATTGAAGATGCAAGATGAAGAGAATTAATGGAGTTTAAATAGAAATTAGGGATAAATTAAACAATAATTAAAACATAATGATGTTAAAATCCATAAAACATGGAGCTGTGTTTAGGGGTCCCTAAGTCATGGGATGGGTGACACTTGTCACTCATCCAAGTGTCCACACTCAACGGTCACTATTCACAATTTAATATTATTTTAATCGAAATCCCGGTTTGTTCGGTTAATCGTTTTCGTCCCCGAGACCATAACTTTGTCAACGAATCTCCGATTTCGACATGCCACCTGTCTATGGATTCGTATCGACTCGACCTACGTAACGGTCCTTGGCCCTCGTCCTTTGGACCTCCCGGGTCAAAAGTCAACATTTTGCCCATGCTTGGGGGCAAAATGGTCATTTTTGCACATTATGACCGATTCACACCACTAAACCTAGATTAGTCTTTCTAAAAATAAAAATGGACTTCTAACCCTTATAATCAGGGGCATGATCGTCAAATAAGCACAGGCTCGTTTCTTATACCTAACAGTAAAAGCTAAACCGGTGATATAAGATTCCAAACAATATACATCCCCCCGGATTCCCTGAATACCGAATCGATGTGGGGGCATTTGTGGAACCCAAAATCATCCGAAAATTATGGAGCCGCCACGCGTCCCGTAATTCCCAAAAATGACCAAATTGCCCTTGGCAAATAACGCTGATCATTTGAAAAACACCCGCACATTAAATAATCTATTTACCAGTTAAATACGTTATTTGATCGGGTTAAAACCTCTGTAATATTAATATTCTCCCCGAGAGTTAATTATCGTTATTCTTAATAATGAATAATTAATATTAATATTAAAATACAACAAATATCATTACTATCATAATGAGCCATCATTACAATTATTAAATAATATATTTTATAATAATATATTATTTACTAATTAAATATTCAACCGACCAATCAGAACGCTCCAAGGCTCCCAAGATTTTCCTATAAATAGGAAGACACATTTCATTTCCAAGGTACGTTGATTCTTCGTTTCGAAGTATATCCCTTTCCTCTCTCAAAGCTAACTTAAGCATCGGAGTGTTCTTGGTCGAACAACCCCCCGGGTAAATCGATCGAGGCAACGATAGCTAATTGTTTGCTGTTTGTAGGAATTGTGAGGACTTTTCGCGACGAGTTCAATCTTTGATTCAACAATAATTAACTGCGAAATTATAGAATCCTGTAAACTAAATTTTCGTAATAAGGGTTAAGGGTAAGAATGAGAAATATACTGCGAAGTAAAAAGCTTGTATCGATGTGGAGGTTTGAACCTCTTCATATTTTCATTTGAATATTTTTATGTGGCTGGATATTTTAACTGCATTTTGGACAAAGTTCCAAATAGCAAAACTAAAAAATAGTTGGGCTTGGGCAACGAGAAAAGGGGTAAAACGGGTTATTTATTTTATAATATTAGCGAATTTGTATAAATATAAAAGCGCATTATTCTTAGATATAATTATATTTCAAAAAACTGTACAACTGTCTGGGTGGTGTAGTCGGTTATCACGCTAGTCTCACACACTAGAGGTCCCCGGTTCGAACCCGGGCTCAGACAATTCTTGTAGACGGTTTTAACTTTTTTAATTGCCTTTTTAGGGGCCTTGAGCCCTTGAGTATCGATGATCCAGTCACGTGTGAAAGGTGGGGAAGCCAGCTGAACGCGCGAACGGAAACGGATTAAGAGGCGCGTGGAGGGAGAGAACTACCGATCAGTCTCGTGTTCTTTGTGTTCCTTCCAAATTACGAAAAGCAGCGTCTAGGGCTCGTCTCTGACCCTCTGAGTCCAAGACCTCGAACACGGAATCTCAACTTCAATCCCTGCCTAGTGACTCTCTGAGCTACGAACCTGAGCTCCCTCTCTCCGCCTCTTCCGTTTTGCTTCTCAATGGACGACTCGTACGCTGGCCTCTCGACCAGCCATTTGCTCGGCTCAGTTCCGGTAACTTCTGATCCATTTTTATTTTTCATCTCATATAAATCGTATGCACTAATTCGTAAATCGTGAATTAGCTTGTAGGCTTTTACTGGCCAATTGGCTGTGTTCAGATTGTGTTTGCATGACTGTTCTGTAATTTGTAAGCTAACTGAGGATGATCTGGTTGATTTGTTTGTTTGTTTGTGTCCTGAGAAAATGAGGGAAGTGAAGGAAACGAAAGAAATTTGGGATCCTAGTAATCAACCCCTTCGACATTTCTGGTCGCCTTGTGGTTTACCCTCCTGTTTTGAGCAGCTAAATGCACCTTACAATTAGTTACACTTACATTTAAGCTACCTGTATAGCAAGTAATACATTATGTTGTTTTGTCCAAATATAAATTTGTTCCTAGGTTTCGGTATCTATTATCAATCCATTTAGAATTTTCCTCAGGCTGAGCTAAACGATATTGATGCTCTGGGGCATTTGTTCTTGGTCAATGAATGCTCTAGGACTATACATAAACCTACAGTATCGCCATCTAACTGGTTAGAACCTTTCCTTCGGGGTTATACAATTTGATTTTGGGGAATTTCTTAAAAACTGCTCTATTTATGGAAAGGTTTCAATGCATTACCATTTTTCCGTTTAGGGATCATATCCTTTTGAACTGACTTCTTTAATAATCCAAGAGCAGTTTCTTTTACAAACCTGCATGATATAGCCTATGTTCTTCTACTAGGTTACTCTATGAAGCTTTGTTACTTTTAGTTGTTGTTTTCCTCTGGGATGTCTAATAAAGCACATTTCCTGGCTTTACCTTTTTTACTCTTTCGGTTGGATAGGCTGTCATAAGTGAAGACAAAGAAAAGAACCCCACAAGCTATGAAGGTATGAGACTTGCCCACTGTGTTAATTTATTTATATTTTCTAATTGAGCTCAATAGTTTCTTCTTCACTGTCAAATGTTCACCCGATTCGTTTTTCTTTCCTACTTTGAAGACTTTTTCTGAACACATGCAGCACCTGCGGCTAATATGCAAATCTTCCCCCCGAATACTGGAGGAGAGACGGGGCACGGTTATCAAACTGTCGGAAGTACAAGTGGTATGGGATATAAATGTATAATTTGCATTTAATTGTTTTATATGGAGATCTATTTTTACGAATGAGCTGTTAACAGTCACCCAGTCATCCTCCTTAATTTTCTGGTGATTTAAGCATTTTTCGAGAGTATGGTGAGGCTAGAAACAAAAACGTATGTAACTCAGAGGATATTTATATACTTGATACAGCTTATTGTGTTCAACACCATATACGTTTTCTCTATGTCGCTCTAGCAATTTGATGGTAGAAAGTCGTTTTCAATTAAATTTTTTTGAATATACGTAAAATTGAATTTTATAGTTTGTACTCTTCAACTTTCTTCCTTATTTTCTATCTGGTGCTTGTATTTTAAGGGTATATCTTTTATGAGTGTGATGCTTTGCACTCTTCTCTTGGACTTGAGTGGCAGTAGGAGCACAATATGCTAATGGCTTAGGATTAATAAATATTTGGACCCTATCTGCTTCCTACATTCATACTAAATCTATTGCTTGTTTATGCCATGAAGTCAATTTTTGAAGGATTTGCTTATTTTTCTATGTTTATGTAACCTTCTTTTTTATTTGTCCCAACTCTGTAAAGTTGTTTTATTTTTTATTTTTGCAATGCCTGATAATTCATTAACTTCATATATAATGATCTCTCTTTCTGTCAATCCATGCAGAAACATTTGAACAACAACCGGCCAACAACTGGAGGGGAGTATTTAATATCTCATCATACACGCAATATTTCAATGTGGATACAGACGTTGTCTTAAACAGATTGCTTAGTTCTTTATATCCCCATGCTGGAGATTTTTTCAGCAAAATTGATGCGAACCCTGATCTGTGAGTTTCTGATCTTTATTTCCTTTTTTTCTGTATATTTTCCCCTATTTGTATTGTTACACACAATGTCATTCTACATGATCGTTACATTGTAATTCGTCATGCTTAAATGGTTAGATTGGATTTAATTGTAAGTTTGTATTGTCTCATCTGCAAAAAACATTATGTTAATCACAAGAAAGAAATGTAGAACAAGATGGTGTAGCTAATCCTATGGCAGTATGTTCTTTACATGGAAGTAAGTGAAAGTGAACATCTAACATGAGTTTCTGTACTGTGTAGATATGGATTTATCTGGATTTCCACTACGTTAGTTTTTGTGCTTGCTTCACTTGGAAACTGTGCGACCTACCTAATGGAAAAGCACGCTGATAGCAGTACTTCTTGGGACTTCAATGTCAGTTATATGAATTTGGCAGCCATGGTAGTCTACGGTTATGCAATTTTGGTTCCATTGGCATTTTATTTCTTGCTCCAGTATCTGGGCTCAAAGGCCAACCTTGTTCAGTTTTGGTGCATGTGGGGTTACTCTCTCTTCATTTTTGTTGCAGCCTCGGTAAGTACCAACCTCTTCTGTCAGTTTTTTTTTTTTCTTTTTATCTTTTCCCTATTTTTTACTCTCCATTTGAGTATTGATAAATCATGGAAATGCTAAAAGCAGAAATACCTAAAATCTTCTTTTGGATGAGTTGTTTCAGACTATTGCAAGTCCTTTTAAGCTAGACTAAGGAAAAAAATAATCTTCTGTGCTTCCTGGTTATTGGGGATTACAGAGCACCGATTAGACAACATTGGGGGGAACTGTTGTTTCGGAGGGGCATTTCTTGCTCGATGGCCTCTTTTGTTTATATCGATTTTCTAGCCGAACATCTTCCTTGACCAAAGGAAGATTTCCATAGGAGCAAGTTGTTAATTACTATCATATAATCTATTAAACCATCATCTGATACTTATTTCCCTGGAAAATTTTCAGTTTCTGTTGCTTATCCCAGTTGAGGCTTTTCGGTGGATCATTATAATTCTCGTTGGTGCCGCCTCCTCTTGCTTTGTTGCGTTGAATCTCAAGAATTATATGGAGGCAAATGATTTTACAGTTGTGGTGGTCGCTGCATGCTTCCTGCAAATGGCGCTCGCAATCTTCCTTAAGGTCTACTTTTTCCCATGAGCCTTTGTAAGTGAGGTCAATCTCTGAATTCTGAACTCCAAACAACTTGTTTACTTGATTTCCAAGTAATGAATTTAGACATTGACCCAAGTGGTACTTCTCTAGAGGTGTGTTTTCATGTGTGTTCGAATTGTTGGAATTACTTACATGGCTATATTGTAGTTCAGTGAAGAGCTAATGACACGGGGTGGGGGATATAAATTCTTTGGAGAGATAAAGTGTGGCTCTGATGAATAGGACTAAGTTTGTATCAGCTGGTTTTGTACTGGCTTAAAATGAGCATATATTCATGGTTTGTATTTCATGCTTTTTCACCCATTTTAGAATTTCTCCTTCAAACCTGAGTTTGTAAATAAATAATGTCTTCACAGAGATTGTTTTAGTATTTTTCACATCAAGACGATTCTCTTTTCACACGTGTGGCACAAACACACGCACAAAGATGAATCGACGAGACAGTCGTCTTTAATATATGTTAGAAGGACGTGCGAACATCTCCTAATGTGTTATATTCGCTGCACCAAATGAAAAAGCTCAAGAGATTTGACCACTCTTCACAAGCAAGCAAGAGGATCACGACAGACGCAGCTACCACGCTTGTTGTCCTCCTGTCCAGTTCTGTTCGAAACAGCTACTTTGCGTTCTTATCCGCTAGGTTTTGTTATAATAACGTTTGAGTTTTGTGATGCTCTCAAACTTTCCATGATTTTCTTTGGGTGGGTCAAAACTCTTTCCATGTTTTGTGTGGTTAGTAAGGACACTACATTTCATGTTCAATTTTCTGTCTACATGACATTAAAAAAAAGTTCTCGAGTTTTCATTGCCTATTACTGTATCTTAAAATACGAGGGATTTGAATTAGTGTGTAATTAGAGTCGTCATTCACGTTAGCAGGTTATTCGTGTTTTCGCAAAATTTGCTCGAGTCATAAGAGTTCCATGAACACCTCTTAAGATTCTAAGTTACTTTCACATAACTCTTTTATTCATCTTATAAAATATATTATTATCAGACACGTATTGAAATATACAATCATAGAAATTATGTAAACGCCTCCTAAAATTTTAAGTTAATTTTACATAAATCTTTTATTTATCTTGTAAAAGATATTTTATAAGAGCCGTATTGAAATACACAATCTAATAATGAAAAAATAAATGCACTCTTATAATTGGATAATAAATTAGTTGAAAAATAATATGCGATTTGGATCTACTATATAAGTTGAGAGGCTGATTATTTTAGGGTTTTCTGAAAGTGATTTGTCACTCAATCTCTGGTTGCCAAAACCGGGAAGTGGAAACTGGTCATGTTAATTTGAGAAGGCGACATATGGTTTGTTTGTTAACGATCCTACTTTTTTTATCTAGATGGAGACAGGCTTGCTCGAATTTTCGGTAGTAACATAACAACTTTTTGGGATTTTCTTTTGTCAAGTCATCAAACATTTCTATATGAGCTTGCTCAATCGATTACAAGTATAATTGATACGTGGAAATAAAATTAAAGCACACTAGATTACAATTTTATACTAGAGAGTTGAAGTAATTTATTTATAATCAGTTTATACTTATAAAAATTAAATAATATTATATCCAATGTAATTATATAATTTAATTATCACACAAAAAAGAATCATAAATATTGACTTTATTTTTTATGAAAATTAAATTCAAATATTTTTATACAAAATATGATGAAAAATACCCAAATTTTAGTGTTAAGCGTATAAGAATTTAAACTATAAAATTCGACACAATTTGACACCTACTTTGATTGGAACATGAGCAATTTTAGAAAGAAAAAAATAAATAAAACTCAAGAATATGCTGAATTGTGAGAGAGAAGAAAGAACAATTTTGAGTACAAATTTAAACCGTAATTAATCTTAAACATTAACTTAATCGCGTTTGGTTGTTGGGTGAGCTGGCCTGCAAACCGACGTCGGACCAGAACCCGTATGACATGGATCTATCAAATCTTTTGTCGTACCTGAAATCATTGTTGTGTTATCACGACACATGCCCGCCTCCCCTGCCCTCCAGCGCCGCCTATATATTATCACTATTGCGCTGCCCAAACCTAAATTCAATTCACCACTCACCACTCACCACTCACCACCAGATACGTAGCGTTTTTGTAAGTTGAATTCCCCAGAATGCCCTTATGAAATTGGCGGACACTGAAACTGATTAACGGCGGAGTCTTGACTAACTATTTGACTCTGTTTCGGACTCTGCCTCTTTGCTGGTATAAATATGGGCCAAGCAGATATAAGTCCGCATCCCAATCTTTCTTTCCATCAGTCGAAGAAGTAACAGAGAAAACGGACTGCTTCCGAGTCACGTTATCAGCACTGAGTTGGACTCGCCGCCGCCCCTTACCTCCTCAACCTCCCCTCCCCTATTTCAGAAATGAACGAAGATCGTTCTCGAGGTTTTCTCAAAGACGTGAAGCGCCTCGTTCTCAAGGTATATTACTAATCCCTCCCACCTTAATCAATTTCGAAATTGATGATGATTTCCACTTACAAGTGTGAGTGAGCTTCAATGAGCTCATATTTACTAAATAATTTTTATTTTGGATATATAAATCCAATTCTTGCTTTTGGTTATGTTGTTTCAATAATGGGATATTGATAAATGCTAGCAATTTTTTTTTTGGTATATATTTTTTGAAAATTTCATGTATTTACTTACTAACTTAATCGAGCATAATGTTTTTGAAGGTAATTGTTTTTTTTTTCCTTTATTCAAATGGCATTAAAGTTTTGTTTATGTATTGGTTTGATTACTGAAGGTTGGGACTGCGGTTGTGACTCGAAATGATGGAAGGATTGCGCTTGGAAGATTAGGCGCCCTTTGTGAGCAGGTATATAACTGTGTAGTATTTTGTATGTGGCAACAATGAACTTGTTTTACCTTTTTTTTTGGGGTGGTTGTTTGTTGGTCCAATTGACGATATGTTGGGTCTGAAATGTTAAATCTTGGCATGCAACGCAGCTTAAGGAGTTGAACAGTCAAGGGTATGAGGTTATATTGGTGTCATCAGGAGCTGTAGGCCTTGGCCGTCAGCGGCTTAGATACAGGAAATTAGTTAACAGCAGGTTAATACTTTGTCTCCATCCAATTACTGACATGTTGCCATTTTATGGAGAAATTTTTTGACTCATTATCGAACCTCTGAAATTTGAAGATATCTAAAATATGATTTTGAATTTTTGCAGTTTTGCTGATCTACAAAAACCACAAGTTGAAATTGATGGGAAGGCATGTGCGGCTGTTGGACAAAACTGTCTGATGGCTCTTTATGATAATCTGTTTAGTCAGGTGAACAAAATGATCTTCTGTTAAATCTGTTCTCAAGTGCATCTGAGTCTGATTTTTGGACTTGATGTTTGGTTAATTAAGTTCTTACGAGCGATGCTTGGTGTTAAGATATATGTGCTTTCCAGTCATAGCCCTTTTTGTTCTTCCTTGCAGTTGGATGTTTCATCAGCTCAGCTTCTTGTAACGGATAGTGACTTTAGGGATAAGGATTTTAGAAGGCAGCTTAGCAAAACAGTGGAATCATTGTTATCTCTGACTGTTATTCCTATTTTTAATGAAAACGATGCTGTCAGCACCAGAAAAGCTCCATACGAGGTAGTTAACTCTTCTATGTCTGCAATGTTCATTACTCTATTTTGGGACGGTTATTTCACAATACATATGGCCATCTGCAGGACTCTTCTGGTATATTTTGGGACAATGACAGTTTGGCAGCTCTACTGGCTTTGGAGCTAAACGCTGATCTACTTATTCTATTGAGTGATGTGGAGGGTCTATACAGCGGGCCTCCAAGTGATCCACGTTCAAAGCTTATCCATACATACATAAAGGAGAGGCATCAGAGTGAAATCACTTTTGGAGACAAATCTAGAGTGGGAAGAGGGGGTATGACTGCTAAAGTAAAAGCTGCTGTAAATGCAGCTTATGCGGGCATCCCTGTCGTTATTACCAGGTGTGTTACAATACTTGGTTGTTTGATTGAAGTGATATGTTATTTGATTGCATCAATTTAATTGGATAATAGATAATGTAATTGATGTTTAGAAGATTCAATGGTGGTTTAAAAGAAAAATCATTGTCCAACTCATATAATCATTGAAAACATAAAGGCAGTCTAGTTTGCTGGTTAGATGAATTCATTGAGGGATAAGGAAGACGTGGTTTGCAGACTTCCTAGAAGTTAAGAGTTTCAAAATACTCCAAATTTATAAATCAAATCGAATTAGACTTGTAGTTTTTGTTTTCGATGGTCGTTGTAAGCTGAATCCAATATGCTGCCTCTGATTGTGTACCTCTTTGCTGTGAAGTGGGTATGCTGCTGAAAACATCAGCAAAGTACTTCAAGGACAACGTATTGGTACCCTATTTCATCAAGATGCACATTTATGGAGTCAAGTTAAAGATATTGATGCAAGAGGGATGGCAGTTGCAGCCCGGGAAAGTTCCAGACGGCTTCAGGTAGCTTTGTTTGCTTCATGTACTAATTTTAATATGTTGACTGCAAGTCCTAGACACTTCTGCAATTGTTGGCACTCTTACTCCCATATCTTGTTAGGAATGGATATTTCCTAAGTTTAGCAGCACTTGTAACCCAGTAACACTTTTTACAGGCCTTGACTTCAGAAGAAAGGAAAAAAATTCTTCTGGATGTAGCTAATGCCCTTGAAGAAAATGTAAAATTGATCAATGATGAAAATGAAGCGGATGTTTCCGCAGCACAACAAGCGGGATATGAAAAATCCTTGATATCTCGTCTGGCTCTAAAACCTCGGAAGGTATGGTAGCCAAGTTCGGCTATGTTAGATTAATGTTACTCACATTCATTTTTAATTTTGTTACCGCTCACTACCTTTCGGTTTCTGTTCGATGCCTATCGTTTCAAGTTCTCACTGGACTGTGTCTTTGTCTCTCAAAACTGGCATCCCCTTCAAATTTTGTTTCTGAATTGTGCCTGTACTTGGCAGATTTCAACTCTTGCAAATTCTATTCGTGTGCTGGCAAACATGGAAGATCCAATCGGTCATGTTTTGAAAAGAACTGAGGTAAGGCGTGAGGCTTATGATATCTGATTCTGCAATGCTCAAGACTTAGTATGGACAAAGATTTAAAGCACAAGAATAAAATAGTAGAGTATAAATTCAAAGTATTAGCTCCACTGTCACTTTCTAATTTAAAGAAATTTGTGGTCATTGACAGTCTAGGATCTGCAACTGAGATATGTTTTCTTTTGTCAAATGCCATAATCTGTTGTTTTGTTGATAACTAATCTGTGATGATTCTGTTGATTACATTTTCTTCCAGCTTGCGGATGGTCTTGTCTTAGAGAAAACTTCAAGTCCACTGGGTGTTCTCCTGATTGTATTTGAGTCTCGTCCTGAAGCGCTAGTACAGGTAAACAGTGAAACTTTGGAATATCAAACTGCATGTTATCTTGTATATATATGATATGTATGTAGTTGTGTCGAAAGAGAAAGATAAATGTGGACAGCTGAGATGCATAACTGGATAGATGCACCTCAATACACCCATCTGTAATCTAACGGCCGAGAAATCAGATATTTTTAAGAACATTATTTAATCACCCTGAGAAAATTTTTCTGGTTTTTCATATCGAAAATTAAAGGACTGATTTGTTTTATGCTTTGGAGAAGACGTCCTCGTGATAAACTTAGGGTTTTTTTTTTTTTTTCATGAAATAGATAGCTTCATTAGCGATCCGAAGTGGGAATGGGCTTCTCTTGAAAGGGGGAAAGGAGGCTAGAAGATCAAATGCAATTTTACACAAGGTCTGTTTCTTTCAATTAATTTTGTACAGAATATATGGAGAACTAATATTTGCTCTGTTTCTTTGTCATGGAATAAATCAATTTTGTTCAAAGTATTTTCATGAAAAATTTGTAGATTATCACCGCGGCTATTCCAGACAATGTTGGCGGGAAACTAATTGGACTTGTGACTTCAAGAGAGGAAATTCCAGATTTGCTTAAGGTGAGTAGAGCAGAAACTGATAACATATTCCTGGTTCAGATTTCAGATAATAACTAATACGAAACTAAAAAATTATTGCCAGCTTGATGACGTCATTGATCTCGTAATCCCAAGAGGCAGCAATAAACTGGTTTCTGAAGTCAAGAATTTAACCAAGATTCCAGTTCTGGGGCATGCTGGTGAGATATATCAAACGTATTCTTGACCTATATACTCTTTTTACCCTATTTTCTTGTTTCCTGAGACGAAGATGATGGTGGCTGTCATAACAAAGGAAATCTTTTTTCTATGCAGATGGAATTTGCCATGTGTACATTGATAAGTCTGCTAAAATGGATATGGCAAAGCGAATTGCTTTGGATGCAAAAATAGATTACCCAGCAGCCTGTAATGCAATGGTAAGTTTATTTGTGATTTACACTTGATGGATGCTAATATCTTTCTAGTACAAAATTATAACTTACATTTGTAATTGTGCGCATCATTGAACCCACATTATTGTTGTGTTTGTTATTCTCAGGAAACACTTCTTGTTCATGAGGAATTAAAGGATACAACTGAATTCAATGAGCTTATTGTTGAGCTTCGCTCTGAAGGTACAATTTTCTTGCAAAAAACTTTCGTTATTGTGGCATATGAACTCTCAGAGATTTTGCTCCCCCTGGGCATTGAGTTGGATTAGAGAAACTACTTTCCTGTTTGTTATTAGATTATAATGTCAAGGGATAGTTCCAATTTAGATCTTTTTGAACAGTTGGATTATGTTCTGTATATTTTTAGCTAGAGCCTCGACATAAGGTTTAGACAAAGAATGATAACTGTTTTTCTTTATTCTCCCCCCTCCCCTTGGTGCATGTGGAACAGTCAGAGTTACTGGGCAATACTTGATGCTATCCATATCCCGTTTTAATATGATTTCCAGTTTATTTCTTCCAAGTTCTTATCTTAATGTCGGTTGAGGCCGAGAGTAATTAAATTTTCCAATCATTTTCATAGAAAACAAATGAACAAAAATTCTTGCTATTCTTACCTTGAAAAATACCAGCAGAAGGATCTATAGATATTCACTCATGTGATCATTTGCAGGTGTTACGTTATATGGTGGACCAAGGGCAAGCTCCTTCCTCAATATTCCGGAGGCAGATTCATTCCATCACGAGTACAGTTCAACAGCTTGTACTGTTGAGTTTGTGGATAATGTGCATGCGGCTATTGATCATATCCACGAACATGGAAGGCACGTAGGAGTTTCCTTTTAGATTAATTGCATGTCAACTATTACATGAAGCTGTATCGTTTATCTTTCTTTGCTCCATTTTGCAGTGCACATACCGATTGCATCATTGCAGAAGACCAAGAAGCTGTGGATGTGTTTTTAGGTCAAGTTGACAGGTAAGACTGCTTCATTTGTTGTTGCCTTTTTCCATGAAAATCAGAGTATTTTGGAATAGAACCATTACCTAGGGTTAGGCTGATCAAAAAGACTTCTAAGTTTTCATTTTCACATGCCCATAAAACTGGCCCTCAATTGTTCTGAATTATAGCGAGTCTAATGCTAATTGTTTCACGCGTTGGCAGTGCCGCTGTTTTCCACAATGCAAGTACTAGGTTTTGTGATGGTGCCCGATTTGGACTTGGTGCAGAGGTATATATGTCGTCTAGCAAGAATTCATATAGTTAAGTTGAAGGATGGTTTGGTCTTGACTCATGAGTTTATTTCTCGTGTATTGCCTAACAGGTCGGGATAAGCACAAGCCGGATCCATGCTCGGGGTCCCGTAGGAGTAGAAGGGTTGTTAACGACAAGATGGTACGAAACATCAGCTTCTGTTGGTAAGTTTTCACTAGAAAAATTGATAACATCGAACTTACTATTGCCTCTGTATTGGACTTGCAGGATTCTCAGAGGAAATGGACAAATTGTGGATGGTGATAAGGGGGTTACTTACACTCACAAGGACCTATCAGTTGAGCCCTAAATTCGCTGACAATCGCAACCACCCATCTCCGGCCGTTCCCGGATGTTCACTTAAAAGAGAGAGAATAAGATTGTATCGGCTATTGGCTTGTTGATTCTTATGTAATCCTGGGTATTATTTATCGCATTAGTTAAGCAATTCGACAGCCGATCAGAGAAATAATTTGTTTGCGTTTTAGCGACTAATCTTGGTTATTGTTTTTGTGTATTCAGTCTTCAATGAGTCTTGATTATATTTTAGTTTAGTACCAATTTCTTGCAATATGAGTAGACAATTCTCATATAACAAAAATATAATATCAACAAGTATGCTTGTATTAGAGCATGTGAACTAAAGCACCACGTAGCAGTCCATGCCCTACTCCTCGAAAGTTGTCAAAATACCAGCAGAAAGGAGAACAAACAATGATATCAATAATACACAAAAAGATTGCCCAAAGATATAAACGAAATACAATAAAATTGCCCAAGCGATTATTTTCATAGTTCATAGCCAATAAAATCCACATCCCTCAAAGTTCCAATAAACTACATAAAATCCTCAGTCAAATAAGTTGACAACTTCAAAAGTAATACGAGTTCCAAAAGGCAGCCCTTAGGTCCCCTCTTCTACCTAATAATATCACAGGCTAATGTTTTTATGCCTCGACAAACTGCTTGAGTTTCTGCAGCCAATTTGCATACTCCCTGCTGTCTTTGTTGATCATGTACTCATGCAAGAAGTTGGTTGTGCTCGGCCTGATTCCTCTAATCTCCAAATACTTGTGGAATGCCTTCTTAAGGTTCTCATCCAAATCACTGCAACAAAGCACACATTCATGTCTATTCATAAAATTAAAAATACGACAGACTCAAACTAATACAATTGCTATTAGTGATGGAGGCTTACTGGAAGTCAGGCCCCTCGTAGGCAATTTGATCCTCCCTGTCTTCCGGATTTTTCACTGACAGGCTGTCGATTTCAATCTCATCAGGGAAAGCAGTGATGCTGAACTCTAGAGAAGGTGCATTGCTCTTGGAGATGGTTACGACCAATGGGATGCTTGATTTATTGGCATCTTCATTTTCATTGTCACCAGACTCCGCACCATCATCTTCGTCCCCGGTAACTAAATCCGGCATGTGAACTTCAACTTCTATTTGTTCACCATTAAACGTCCTTTTCAGGGTCACTGTTTGGGATCCAAGAGTATCTTCAATTTTAAAAGGGAAATCGGCTGAAGGCTCTTCAATCTACAAAACGAGCACTCAAACAGCGGCAATAGTTAGGCAAAACTTTTTCCATTAATAATCACACCATCAATTATAGTTAAAGCATCACAAGCATCCAACTCAACAATCACACCATCAAATTTATTGAAAGATTTCTTATTCAGGTTTTTTTAGTGTGTAAAAATAAATATATCAAATGCATAAATCTATCCCTAAACAACTTAAGATCATCATTCAATTTTACAAAGTATGAAACTTTTCCAAAAATCAACCAAGTAAAGTCTGTAAAGATGGATCAAACAAGCATATCTGTATCATATTCACCATTCCCAAACACAACTACTCGAATAAAATAGATGGGGTTTTCATTTTCTAGAAACCAAACACAACAGGGCCATCAGAACCTTATGATCTTCCTCATGTTCTCAAATTTGCTCAGAAACCAAACGTCCACGAAGTAAAAACTTTAAGGAAAACGACACCTTTTGACCAAAAGAGAAAAAAGAAAACCTCACCTTCTCAAGATCATCGGTCTCTTCAGCGCACTGGATCTCTGCCTCGATGACTTTGACAAGAGACTGGTCCGCGGCTTTGCTATAGTAGCGAGGGCTGGGAACCAAAGGGCTATGATTGAGCTTCTGGGAGTGATTGGCATGGTTAACGGCGGAAACAACAGCGCCGTGGTAAGACCGTTGGCCCCGAGCGAGTCGGCTGACAAATGGAGCCAGAGAGGAGGCCGATCTGCGAAGAATTGAAGTGAAAGCCATTTGCTTTGAGGTTGCTGCAGAGAACAGAGGGAGGCCGTAAGGGTTTAGGGTTTTAGAGACAAATTGGGGAGGGTTTTAGCCTTTAGGGTTGGAAGCGTTGAAGTCGGTAGCTTTATACTGAAAGAACAACGATTCTACGTGGACTCATTTACCGTGGTGGGATTGGTGAGCCAATAATATGCGTACATATCAGCATTGTGTTAGATTGAGTCTTATTTACTGTAGTTTGAATTTACTCACTTTAATTTAGATCGAGTCTTATTTACCGCATTAGCTACAAAGGATATAATATAATATAATATAATATGCGTACATACCAGCATTGTGTTAGTATATCATAAATTTTTAATATAATATAATAAAAAATATTCTCTTACTCTTCAATAGTTAGATTATTTTTAATATAATATAATAAAAAATATTCTCTTACTCTTCAATAGTTAGATTTTGATTTAGAAGACGATTCGCATTTCGTATTGCACACTTAGTATAGTGTAATATTGTAGAAATTCTGCTTATTTACATCTTTGAAGAAATAATACGTATTAATTAACATGAACTAAGAGAAAATTATTATCCTTGCAAAATTTGTTGGCATCAAATCTTCACATTATTTTTCTGTATTTGCATTCAATTCCATTACTTTTCAATTTATTATTTTATGTTTTAGTATATTGTTAACTTGCTTTCCGCAAATAGGGAATGCCATATAGCTAAGAAGCCCCTCTTTGCGTGTGTTAAATTTTGGTACACTTCTCACAAGTATAACATTGTAGTTTATGAAGTTGATGCTTTCTGTAAACGCTTTATGCGTTGTTTTATATGAGAGGGTCTTAACTCTTGACCCTCTTGATTATTTGATATCTTAAATAAGGATGTAAACATTTTGATTCGTCACTTTCAATGAAGTTCATTTCATTTGGGAAAAAAAATCCCACATCGCAAGGAGGGTGGATTGTAAAAATCGTGTCTTGAGATGATGAGTCGGGTTGGGTTGTGACAGTTTGGTATTAGAGCTGGACCCCGACTGAAAGGGTGCTAGCGAGGACTCTGGGCCCCAATTGGGGTGGGGGTGGGGGTGGATTGTAAGACCCGTGTCTTGAGAAGAACAATGAACAATCCCACATCGCTCAAGGAAGGAAAAATGAAGTGTTTTATAGGTGTGGGCACGTATCTATCTAGCGTGAGGACTTTTGGGAGCTCATTGACTTTGGATTCCTTGGGAACTCCAAAGTTAAGCGAGTTTGGGTTGGTGCAATCTCATGATGGGTGACCCATTGGGAAGTTTCACGTGAGTTCTTAGGAACAAAACCGTAAGGGCTGAGCCCAAATGACAGGACCCATCCCAATCCCCCCGGGATTAGTGTGGGATGACCCTGCTCCCGTCTGACACGAAGTGTCAGACAAGGGATATTTCCGACCATTGCCCTCTCGGGCCATCAGAGTACGCCAGGATCCGGAGGAGGTATGTGATATCTCGGTCTCTGCTACAGTCCACATCCGCTGTCAACCTGAAGGGCAGTCAAAACATTAAAAACTGTGAGTGGACAAAACAAGAGTTTATAAAAACATTTGCATAAGAAGGTATTTGTACCCTTCACTAAAAAGCATGCATGCATTCGAAAACCATTTATCCAAAAATACCATAATGAAATCAAATACACGGGCCACTGCCCAAATCCATAAGGGACTCAGCCCAAATCATAAGAAACTAACCATACGGGGGCCACTGCCCAAAACCTGTGTAAACACACATCATATATCATATATAGCATACATAACATATACATATAATTCACACAACCAATCCTGTCACGGTTTCCAAAGCTACGCGCGTGCTACCCAGGTCTCAATCCGAGTCTTCTCAAAGTCAAGATCAATGTCCGCAGACCACTGACCCTACCCGAGGTAATAGTAATCATAGCCTTCCTGAGAGTAAGGAACCCAACTGGGGGGTAACTCCATTCAGTCGGTGCTCCGTGACTACTCCGGGGTCCACCCAGGCCAACGACCCTCCCCGGAGGAGATAATAGAAGTAAAGGAAGGTAGATGAACATATATATACATAACATAATATTCATGCCGGTTCCCATAAACCGTCATGTACGGTAATAACATAACCAGGTAACATGCAGGTTCCCATAAACCGTCATGTACCGCAAGGACCAACAAGGGTTCATGGCGGTTCCCATAAACCGTCATGAACCAGGAAATCCATTTAAGGTTCCCTGACCTGAAATCAAAACCGTAAAGTAACATGGGTCTTGTGCCCGAACATAGGACATCAGCTGGGCACCGTGCCCGATATCTGAGGTCATATGCCTGAGACAAAACCAAATGGGTTTCATACACGAGTTTATCCTTTTAGAAATCCAAAACCATTTCATTAAAACCAATAAAGAAATACAGACCCGTATAAGCACCGTATAAGGCCGAAACCTCGGAATACGTGCTTATACGTAACCACATACAAATGCACCCATGGCATAATCAAACATGTAATAAAACATATAAGAAACATTTATGCATGCACCAATTTAGAAAACAAGGTCCACTCACAGACCGTCCGAGCTGCCGCCTCGATTTGTGTGCCATACGGCTCCCCGAACCGATCACCATCACCGGGACTCCCAAACCTGTACAAATTTTAATAGAAGGTTACTAACTACTTAATTAACCTCCTACCAAAGCCCCGTAATTTTCCCGAACTTTTAACTATTTTAAAACAGACCCTAAAAATTCCGATGCCCCGAAATATATCGAGACGGTGTCTGATCGACATGAAACCAGTCCCAAAATGTTCGTTACATCGAATAGAAGATTTCCCATGTTGAAAACTTTCCCAAATTATGGCCCACGCGTCCTCACGAGCCCCTAGAAAGTTGAAAATACTGTTCATCGGTACTAACCTCCAGCAGACCGGTTTTACTGTTCATGGCCGGTTCACCTGGTTTGGCCGGTCCAACTGGACCGGCGTGACCGGTTTACAGCCCTAGACACCCTATTTTCCATCCTAGTTCTTCCTTTTTGGTTCCTTTCATCCTATTTTGGTGTTTTCTATCCATTCCAATCCTTAAAACAACCTAAAAACCGCCTAAACCCATGGTTCGATTTTGAACCAAACGGTTCAAAGTTCTCAAAACTCTCCCATGGCTGCCCAGCCATCTCAAGCTTCCTTAAACCTTCCTAACATGTCCCTAGCAACCTAATGGACTCATTAAAACCATTAAAAACCAACCATAACATCAAAAATGTAAAAATGGATCAAAATGGACTTACCGTGAACCTCACGGGTTCTTCCTCCTCTCGCCGCCGTGGACGGCGGTTCTGGCCGCCCAGAAACCTCCTCAGTCTCCCTGGTCCTCTGCCTGGTCATGGGTGAAGAGTGGATGGGTTTTGGGTTGCACGGATGGGAGGAAAATGGGTGAGATCGGGTGGGTGTTTTGTGTGTGTTTGAAATGGAGAAAGGAAATGCACGGTGCATGAAGGAAAAGGAATGGCCTGTGGATGGGTGACACTTGTCACTCATCCATAGGGCAGGAACTAAATATCTGGGCCCCACTAAAGTCCAAACGTTCGTTCGTTTCGTAATTCGTGCAATAGTGCACTTGAACTTCCGTGAACCGTAACTTCGTCGCCGAACGTCCGAATTCGACGTGCCGCCTGTCTACGGATTCGTATCGTTCCCATCTAGGTAACGGTCTTTGGCCCTCGGCCATCGGACCTCCCGGTAAAAAAGTCAACATTTGACCCCTTTTTAACCAAAATTACCAAAATGCCCCTAAACTTCCAAACGCCATAACTTCCTCCTCGAATGTCGGAATTGAACGTGCCACCTGTCTATGAACTCGTGACGTCACGAACTACGTCACCGTCATCGGTCAAAGTCCATTTAACCGCCCGATTGAAAAGTCAACGTTTTGCCACCATTAGGGGCAAAACGGTCATTTCGCATCGTTCATCCGATTTCGCCTAACTAATCACCGATTAACCTAACTAATTGTGATTAGTCACTAATCTAATCCTGGAATTTGGGACGGGTCGTTACAACCTTCCCTCCTTAATTAATTTCGTCCTCGAAATTCCAACCGACTTAATTCCAACCGTTCTTCCCTCCTTAATTAATTTCGTACTTGAAACTCCAATTATCCTGATTCCACATCCACCTCGTGGAAAGTAGAATCGACCGCAAAACACGTGTACACTCATACACCAACTAACCAAAATAATACTTACTCGTCTGCACCCAGACGTACCACCAACACTCTCGTTACATCGACTACATTTGACCACGTCGAATGACAGTAGTCACCCATTTCGAATTGACACCATTTGTCAAATCTACCCTTTCGCTGACATAAACAACTAGTCGGTTCCTTGCTCAATCTCTAACTATCCTGACGTCTACTCCCACTGGGAGTCACCAAACTGCACCCAACGATCTACGTTGACACCTCCGACAAACTGTCACCACTTGACAGCCGTCGGTCGAAAACTGACACTATACCCACTTGTGGATATACTAACCACCAACTTACTCAACCTGAGTAACGCTTACCAACATCTCACTCGACTTGTGTGTAACTAGACCCATCAGAACCACTATGACCCAATGCACAATATCCAATGTCCAGTCCACGTCCCCAACTAATCCGATGGTGTCAGAACCAATCCGACTACCAACACGCTCATCAACGTACCATTGGTATAACCTATATACCGTCACCAGACACGACATGTCTGCCCGGTATCGTACCTCGAACTACGTACAAGGTACATACATCTACCCATCAATCAGCTTACAATCGCCTAGGTCGTAGATAATCACGTTTCCATAATGGAGTCCATCTGTCCAATCCAGTACTAGACAAATCGAAACTCCAACCCATTAGCTATTTCCAACTCCGAATCCGAATCCGCAATTTCGTAAGAAATTCCGAATCCAAACCCAGAAATCATATCCATAGCCATGTCTAAATCCGAATCCGAAATCATTATTCCGTAGCTAGCATTTGGAATAACCATTCCGAACCCAATTTCATAAAAAGGAAATCCATTGTCAAGCTCCATAATCAAATCCTGAATCGTCACCCAGAATCCGATTCCAAAACCTAAATACAGAAATCCTCTTTCAAGTTCCAAAATCAAATCCTGAATCGTCATCCAGAAATCTGATTCCAAAACCCGAAATATCGTTCTCGTCTACCGAGACGTATCAATCATGAACCTATCGGTTGTCTGCTCAACCGATTACTCCAATACCATCGATTGACTTCATAAGGAAGCCAATCACAATATCCGCACATCCCTAAGGCTGACCATATTCGACCACGTCGGAAAACTACTCACCTGAGTAATATACCATGTGGGATTCACTTCGAAAAGAAGTTCAGTCCCAACATCCTCAACTCAAACATCCAAGTAAGAACGATATACTCGCTACCCATCTGGATCATCAAAATCACGATCCAGATCCTATCATTACATCACCCGACCATGAACGTCACGATCGAGAATCGTCACAATGTCCAAGGTCCACAACATCACAATCCCGATCCCCATCGGGATCCACATAAGCTCACTCAGCTAACCATCCACTGATGACCCATGACAATTCACGGGTCCACCAACCAATACACGATCAGTGTACTAGTGGCAACCAACAACATCTACATCATAAACATCATCTACCATCATCAATCATGGTAGAACCTGAGAAGTCACCCAAAATGACTTCGAAATACCCAATACCAATGCGGAAAATCCGCATTCCTCTCGTCACCACAATTACAACCTCTCGATTCCGAAATTCCAATCATATCGGAACCGACACACTAGGACATCAACCATGCGACCATAACGAGTCAAGCTCACTACCAAGTTCGACTGTCGGTTTACACCATTTATTTAGATACACTCATTCCGAATGGAATTCACGCAACTCAAGGTTAAACCTTGTATATTATTTACAAATGTGCCTAAACGGCATCCAACACACGCATCTTGTACCACGAGTCCCAACTACTGTTGGATCCAATCCAGTCCGTCACTATCTGTGATCTACTCCCGAACCACAGATACTGAACATATACGTATCTCGATGGAGTCACATCCAGATTCGTAACTCACCGTCATCACAATCACCGACACCAGCACCAAGACCAGTACCAGTATCCCATTATAATCCATCAGCATCAGCACACAAGCATTAGCAATAACACTAGCATACTATGTGCAAAACTGACAACCCTGGATCTCCGCTCATACCGAGCGACGATCCCGTACCTCTGCTCGAAAAGGAGAAACTCTGCCTCCGTCGTACCCAACAACTCTGGGTACAGTCACCCTGATAACTCATACGAGAAAAGGAAACATCCCCCGAACGTCCCCGTCTCATTCTGCGATCGCACTCAGCCTTAACCAAGTCGAATCCAGAATCACTACTCATACATATGGGTTATTCACGTACCTCGTACCATCGTCACGACTGACAATCCCATCGTCACAATTGTCACGACAACCTGAGTCTACTCGACCGGATAAAATTTGACTACGTCTATCGATAGTAGCGTCTGCCACAACCTCGTGCAGACCTAACTACCAGACATCTCGATATCCAGACTCCGCATCCAACGGAATCAACTGCCTGTACCAACTACTCGGTATCCCCGCTCCGGGATTCCATCGACAAGTACCAACCCTGATAACTTGTCCAAACCATCTCTAACCAGTCGTAACTCGACTAAACCAATGTCGTCTACCAGGTCGTCCATGACCTTAGTTGTACCAACAATCCATCACAACTATGGTAGCACGACAACCTGCTAGGTCTAACCGATAAGTACAACTCCGACTGCGAAGTGCAGTCCCAACACAAGCTGACATGACTAGACCGACTACCGAATCCAAATTCGAATAGTCGTCCAAGTCAAACCACTCGTCAACTTACATCCCCGAACCATACACCTAAGGTAGGGTTCCACAATCACACCTAGGGTCACTCTGAACCCAACTGCAAGCTACCAACTGCAGTACAATCCACAATCTAACCATATCCGCGGTCTTGACATCGAAAAGACGTCAATCCAATCCTACCGTCAATCAGCTAGGATTCCCCGAATCCGGCTGCTAACCGACAGGAGTAGTAAATCCATTTAACTCAACAAAATCCGAACATCGATGGTCATAATTCCCAACCAGTCGTCGGAACCGATCCTACGACATCGTGAAGACGATCCCAACTAACCATCTCACGATCCAAAACTCTAACGTAATACTACGTTCACCATTCGTATGGTCCTACTAACTATCGTATCGATACCCTAACTATCAGGTTGATCACGAACTGTAGCTCATTGAGATATCACATACTCGACCTGCATACATTGCAAGAGCTCCACGGTTGCTCAAATAGAGACAACCCCGCTCTGATAAGCATCCTACGAGCAATCCTATGCTCTGATACCACGCTGACAGGACCCATCCCAATCCCTCCCGGGATTAGTGTGGGATGACCCTGCTCCCGTCTGACACGAAGTGTCAGACAAGGGATATTTCCGACCATTTCCCTTTCGTGCCATCAGAGTACGCTAGGATCCGGAGGAGGTATGTGATATCTCGGTCTCTGCTACAGTCCACATCCGCTGTCAACCTGAAGGGCAGTCAAAACATTAAAAACTGTGAGTGGACAAAACAAGAGTTTATAAAAACATTTGCATAAGAAGGTATTTGTACCCTTCACTAAAAAGCATGCATGCATTCGAAAACCATTTATCCAGAAATACCATAATGAAATCAAATACACGGGCCACTGCCTAAATCCATAAGGGACTCAGCCCAAATCATAAGAAACTAACCATACGGGCCACTGCCCAAAACCTGTGTAAACACACATCATATATCATATATAGCATACATCACATATACATATAATTCACACAACCAATCCTGTCACGGTTTCCAAAGCTACGCGCGTGCTACCCAGGTCTCAATCCGAGTCTTCTCAAAGTCAAGATCAATGTCCGCAAACCACTGACCCTACCCGAGGTAATAGTAATCATAGCCTTCCTGAGAGTAAGGAACCCAACTGGGGGGTAACTCCACTCAGTCGGTGCTTCGTGACTACTCCGGGGTCCACCCAGGCCAACGACCCTCCCCGGAGGAGATAATAGAAGTAATGGAAGGTAGATGAACATATATATACATAACATAATATTCATTCCGGTTCCCATAAACCATCATGTACGGTAATAACATAACCAGGTAACATGCCGGTTCCCATAAACCGTCATGTACCGTAAGGACCAACAAGGGTTCATGCCGGTTCCCATAAACCGTCATGAACCAGGAAATCCATTTAAGGTTCCCTGACCTGAAATCAAAACCGTAAAGTAACCTGGGTCTCGTGCCCGAACATAGGACATCAGCTGGGCACCGTGCCCGATATCTGAGGTCATATGCCCGAGACAAAACCAGTTTCATACCCGAGTTTATCCTTTTAGAAATCCAAAACCATTTCATTAAAACCAATAAAGAAATACAGACCCGTATAAGCACCGTATAAGGCCGAAACCTCGAAATACGTGCTTATACGTAACCACATACAAATGCACCCATGGCATAATCAAACATGTAATAAAACATATAAGAAACATTTATGCATGCACCAATTTAGAAAATAAGGTCCACTCACAGACCGTCCGAGCTGCCGCCTCGATTTGCGTGCCATACGGCTCTCCGAGCTGATCACCATCACCGGGACTCCCAAACCTGTACAAATTTTAATAGAAGGTTACTAACTACTTAATTAACCTCCTACCAAAGCCCCGTAATTTTCTCGAACTTTTAACTATTTTTAAACCAACCCTAAACCTTCCGATGCCCCGAAATATATCGAGACAGTATCCGATCGACACGTAACCAGTCCCAAAATGTTCGTTACATCGAATAGAAGATTTCCCGTGTTGAAAACTTTCCCAAATTATGGCCCACGCGTCCTCAAGAGCCCCTAGAAAGTAGAAAATACTGTTCATCGGCACTAACCTCCAGCAGACCGGTTTTACTGTTCATGGCCGGTTCACCTGGTTTGGCCGGTCCAACTGGACCAGCGTGACCGGTTCACAGCCCTAGACACCCCATTTTCCATCCTAGTTCTTCCTTTTTGGTTCCTTTCATCCTATTTTGGTGTTTTCTATCCATTCCAATCCTTAAAACAACCTAAAAACCGCCTAAACCCATGGTTCGATTTTGAACCAAACGGTTCAAAGTTCTCAAAACTCTCCCATGGCTGCCCAGCCATCTCAAGCTTCCTTAAACCTTCCTAACATGTCCCTAGCAACCTAATGGACTCATTAAAACCATTAAAAACCAACCATAACATCAAAAATGTAAAAATGGATCAAAATGGACTTACCGTGAACCTCACGGGTTCTTCCTCCTCTCGCCGCCGTGGACGGCGGTTCTGGCCGCCCAGCAACCTCCTCAGTCTCCCTGGTCCTCTGCCTGGTGGTAACGCCCAAACTACGCATTAAATTAAACATGTAATTTGAGTATTATGCAAATTTAAACCCTTTTGTGTAGTTATAGTATTGGTAAATAGGGATCGTTCTTAACCGGGGAAATTAGGGAATATTAATAATATGTTAGTTAAAAAGAATAATGAATAATTAATGAATTTAAGAATTAAAGAATTAAATAATTAAATAATCACATAATTAATTAATTGAATAATCAAGTAATAAAGAATTAAAGAATTAACGAATAAAGGAATAAACGAATTAATAAATAAGAGAATCAATAAATTAATGAAATAACGAATAAATGAATTAAATGAATAAAAGAATAAAGATGGGGGTTTTTAGGGATTTTGATCATGCAAAATAAGTAAAGACATAAATGAACTACTTCTATTCCTATTTTAACATATATACAAGTGGACTTTCTTTAAACACAAAATCTACCAACACTCTAACATTTGCAAAGTTTGAATACATCACAAAATTCTACTTTCACCATCTCACTCATGCATACATTTTATAAACATTATAAATGCACCAAAACGCGGTCATAAACACTTATAAATTGATTAACCCAATGTTTATGATTTGAATGTGTATTAAACATTTAAATCTCTTCAATTTTATACTAAGTGCACCGAAACGCGGTCATAAACACTTAGTATAAAATTGAAGCTTAAGCATTCAAATGTATGAAGTAAATGAAGTTTGAAAAGTAGAACACATTATAATAATATCCTTGTCTACAAAAATTAGAAAGAAAATACCCACAAAAATATTGAACTAAAGAAAATAAGACCGAAACAACAATGAGAGTTTAAGCAAAGGAAAGAACAAGTTACACCTTCGGAATCCAAGAAAGCTTGTGATTCCGAAAATGGATGGAATAAAAATGACATGTTATTCATAAGATTTTCTGACAGCAGAAGAAACCTTATGAAGATGGATGAATAAACACGAGAATGCGAACTTAAACTCAAGAATTGCAATGGAAATACTAGGCTTGATAATTCTAAAGGAAGGATACAATTTTGTGTTTTGGAGTTCTTTCTCAAAACCAAGTCCCCCCCAAAACAAGTGAAATGCACTCCTATTTATAGGAGGAGAAGGCTACTAAAAACAAATAAAATAAAATAAAAAAAGAAAAATTACAATAAAAAAAATAATTAAAAGTGACATGATGAGTAATGATGAAATTTGGTGAGGTTTGGAACTAATTTGTGGCTGAAAATAAAAGGAATAGCAGAAATTGGGAGCAGTTTTCTACTGGGCTACTGTGCAGATGGGACTGGGCTGGACTGGATTTGTGCAGGCGGGCCAGGCGGGTAGGTGGGCAGCGAACTGGGCTGGCGCACAGGGGTTGTTGAGCAGTTGGGCTGCACGCGTACGGGCTGGAGTGATGGACTGGAGCAGGTAGTTGGGCTCGTGAAGGCGCAGGCGACTGGGCTGCACGGATGGATTGGACCAGTGAATGCGGGTAGGTGCTGTTGTGCAGGAGCATGCGCGGCGTACGGACTGAGCTGAAGGGACTTGGACCGGGTTTGCAAGTGGAGACTCGGGCCTGGGCGCGTTGGATCTGCGATGCGGGCCGAGCTTCTGGGCCGAGCAGGGGGCGGCTGAAGCTGTGGGTTGCGCGTGGGCTGGCAGCGTGAGTTGGGCCGGTAGGTGAAGCAAGCAGGCCGAAGCGGAGTGGACTCCTGTTCTTGGGCTTGTCGGCTTGGAAAGGCTGGGCTGCATTAAAAACTGAATTAAGAAAATGATTTTTGGGCTAGATTTACAAAATTAGTACTAATTAATAAATGTAATTCAATTGAAATTCGTCCACAATTTATTCGTTATAATTCCAATCGAGACGATTCTTTCGCCAAAACGCTCCAAATAACAAGCTTTATTTATTTAAACAAAAATATCACAAAATAAATTTTATCTAATTATTTAATATTTTAATATTAAAAGTCAAGTATAAGGGTATAGAATAATATAAAATAATGTTGATTTAACGACCTATCAAATACCCCCACACTTAAACTTTGCTAGTCCCTAGCAAAAACTGAATTTAAACTATGAAGTCAAAGCAAGTAAACCCTTAACCATTCGTCTCAAAATTTTATAAATATTATGGCATAAAAGATTTTCACTTAAGGCGTTTAAGCATACAGAATTCAAGAGTTAATACATGGTAACAAAATGCTTAAACAAGTAAGATAATGAGTAAATATGGTGAAATGGATATCAACATGAATAAAACAAGTATGAATCAACTCACAAGGAAATGCACTCATAAATTCACTCAATTTCGTAAGGGTTTGTGTTTGCACTCAAAATATGTGAGAAAAGTGATCACATAATAGAAATAAAGTACTTTTGCAAAATCTCAAACAAACACCTCAATAAAAACAAAAGATACTTGCACAAATGAACCAAAACCATAAGCTTACTCAAGTGATTGACTTCACTAATCAAAATTTACCATCTTAAGGATCATAAGGTCTTTATGAAGGTTGTAATGGGGCTAAGTTTAGAGGCAAGGAATATATAGGACGAGTGGTACTCAAATTCGTTCCAAGACTTAAACGATTCCCAAAACATAACTTCCCGATCTTAGTATGAATTTATTCCTTCGAACATAGGCCAAATTTCATCAAATGTAAAGGACTTAACTTAATATAATCAATCTTTATTACCTTGATAGGGACTCAACTCTTTTTTTTTTTTTTTGCAAATATCAAGGTAATAACATAATATACAAAGCTTGAGTAAGTGAGTAAGTAAATCCATACACATAAAAGTCTTCCAAACATCATCAATTTTTCTTCACACCAATTTCATGTCTTCAATCAAGTCTTTGGAACAAGGGTGAAAAATGTCTATGCTAAGCTCAAGTGTTTAGATAATCATGGTTGTAACGACCCGAACCAAAATAATAATATTTTAATGTAAAAAGACTGTTTTACCCTTGGGGGGAAAACTTTGACTTTTTCTCGGGAAATAATTTGGACTTTGACCCATGACTATGACGTAGGTCGGGACGTCACGAATCCGTAGACAGGCGGCACGCCGAAATCGGAGTTCGTATGAAGAAATTATGGTCAAGGAAGCGTTTTAGCGGAATTTACGAACCGAGAACAACGGAATAAAATATTAATTTATTACGGGAATCCGTGCCAACCTAATATTTAAATCAAACCGATGGATTGGTGACAAGTGTCACCCATCCAAGCCTACATTATTCCCATAAAGCAATTAACACTATTTAATCTATTTTTATATTAATTCTTTTCCCTCCAATTGTTCCTAGCCCTTGGATCTGCTGCTCAAATGAATCTTGGCCCTTCATTTCTTCTGATCTTCCTTGTTCATGCACGATCTGTTTCTGCTTTGTTTACAAACACACACATTCATCCCCTCACACACCCGTGCTTTTCTTCCATTTTCTCTCCAGCCAAACACACGAACCAGCCATCCTCTTCGCACCAAACGACCACCCACAGCACCACCATCATCTGGTCTTCACAACCCGTGCAACCACCAGCCACCACCAGCCCATTTTCCCGTCCGAAATTCCGTCCAAAAAGCACGACCCGAAAACCTCAAGGAAACGGGTCCAAGAAGCAAACCTCGATAACCACCTCACCTCGACGCGGGAGGAGCTCCAGTCTGCACCGTGGGGATCCTAGGAGCTTAACTGGACGACGGCGAGGGCTACGGCGGCGGTAAGACCCAAAACTCGACAAGCCCGTTTTCATTCCCTGTTCGACCCGACTGTTTTTAATGATTAGAAATTGATTGTTAGGTGTTAGACATGTCCTAGGGTGGGAGACGAGTCGTTTGGGACCGGGTTGGACGACGGAGACGCCGTGGATCACCGAGGACGACAACCGGACCGTGACCGTGAGTTTCAGAGACATTCTGGTGAGTTTCTTCCCACTTTCTTCTTATTTTGAGGTTGTAGAACCATAGGACAGACCTAGACGAACCCCTAGGGATCAACCCCGTCGAAAATGGTGGCCGGAATCGTGCGGTGGAATCGGGTCAAACCGTGGGTCGACGGCGACCCGGTTCCAGTCAAACGGGTCGACCCGGTACTGTAGCACTGATGACGTCATCATGCTGACGTCACTTCTGACGTCATGATGACGTCATCCTGTCAGATGTTGTCAGACCAGGGACCAATCAGAACGTGCCACGTGTCACCTGACAAGTGTCAGTGATGACGTCATGCTGACGTCAGCGGTACTGTAGCAGCGTTGACCCACGCGTTGACCAGGCGCGTGGGGGCGCGTGTGAACAGTGATTTTGGTGGGGCCGGTACCATTTTCAAGGTTTCGACGATACGGATCCAATGGAGGTGGTTTCGTGTCGATCGGAGATCGTTATGTTAGCCAAAATGGGGTTTGAAGCACCGGGAATAGTGCCCGGGATGCGTTTTTGAGGCGGATCTGTTCTAGGGTCTTGGTATTGATATTATAGGGTCCTTAAGTAACCCTCAGGAATAATAATACAGGTTTATAGAGATCGTTGAGCAGCAAGGACCGAGTGTGAGTGGGCTGTTTGATTTATAAAAGGCTTGCATGCATAAACTATTTTACTATTTCCACTGATGAGTCTTATAAACTGCTTATATATGTTATTACAATGTTTTGGGCATGAGACCCGTCTGGATTATATGTGGATTTTGTTTGGGATGTCCGGGGGACATAGGGTAAACTATACTGTTATTGTACTGTACTTTCCTACCTGTGTATATTGTCTCCTCCAGGGAGGGTCGTTGGCCTGGGTGGACCCTGGAGTAGTCACGGGGCTCTGACTGAGTGGAGTTGACCCCCGTTGGGCTGCTTACTCTCAGGAAGGCATGTTCATATACCTCGGGCAGTGACCGGGATACCGGGAGCTGATGTACCTAGAGAGTCTCGGATGTGAGACCCTGAGTGGCAACGCGTAGCCTTAGAACCGTGACATCATTTGGGTTGGGTTTTACAGTGCACTGATATGTTAGTTTCACCTTACGATTATTATTGTGGTTCATTGGTTTATAATATTATGTTTTCACTGCATGCAAGATTTGGAAAACGGAGGGGTAAAACCTTATGATTATTTTATTATTAAATTGATTTCTAAACTGTTATTTTTGGCCCACTCACCCTTGTTTTACTGACCCCTCCAGACCCTGACACGACAATAGAGGAGGAGGATCCGGAGGAGGAGGCAGAGGTTTAGGTTGCCTAGCTGTGCACCTGTACACCCACTTGTGGGTAGGTTGAGCACCGAATAAATGTACTCTGACTAGTGTGCTCACATGTTGTATTTTACTTTCCCTTGTCTGACAGTATCACTTTAAACACTGTGTTTGTACGTTATCTATCTATGTGAGTCTTCGGTTTTTATTTAAGGGTACTTTTGGTATGTTTAGAGTCATTGTCAGACGGGAGCGGGTCACGTCCCCGGGTGGTCCCAGTGGGATTGGGATGGGTCCTGTCAGCTTGGTATCAGAGCATTAGGATTAGTAGTCAGAGTACTAGGTTAGCGGTTTGTACTTTGTACATGGTCGCTTTCGATGTCTTTTAACCTGTTTGCCTCTTCACAGTTGGATATGCCTCCCCGACGTGAACCCCGTGCACGTGTTGACGAGGGCAATGGAGGAAATGGAGACACTGTGAGCATTGAGCGGGCTCAGCGCCTGGGTGCTACGCACTTCAGTGGGGGAACCGACCCTGAGGAAGCACACCAGTGGATTGACCGCTGGGAGAGGATTTTCGAGGTCATGCACTGTCCTCCGGAGGAGCGTGTCGTACTGGCGACGTTCCTACTGGATGGGAGCGCCTATCGATGGTGGCACAACCTTGTTTTGGCCAGCTAGACTGTTCACACCATTCCATGGGAGACCTTCCGAGAGCGGTTTCTCAACCAGTTCTATCCACGGTCGTTCCGCAACGCCCGTGAGGCCGAGTTTCTGCAACTCCGGCAGGGGGATCAGACAGTAGCAGAGTACGAGGAGACCTTCCTGATGTTGTCTCGCTTTGCTGAGAACTTCGTGATCACCGAGGCAGACCGATGTTGCAGATTTGAGTGGGGCTTGCGACCTGAGATTCAGGCGATGGTGACTGCAACACCCTTTGCTTCCATGAGGGATCTGACTGATGCGGCGACCAGGGTTGAGAACAGTATCCTGGCTCGTCAGCGAGCTGAGGGGGAGACTCGGCGACGTGATCGCCCACACTTGAAATTTTCGGGCCGTCGTGGCTCGAAGGGAGGACATTCTGGTGGATCTTCGTCTTCTGGCAGCCGAGGACGTTCTGGTCAGTTCAGGAGTCCTCAGAGGTCTGGACAGCATTCTGGAGCTTGGTAGCGGTCTTACGCACCGATGAGCATCTCACCGGGAGGATACTCGGGTCGACCTAGGGAGGTCACATGCTTCGCTTGTGGGGAGCCGGGGCATTATGCTTCTGAGTGTCCACTGATTCGCGGCAGTACTGCGCCAGCGCAGAGCACAGCATCCCAGACTGACAGCAGCCGGACACGCGGTGTTGTGCGTGGCCGTGATCGAGGGGCTAGAGGACGGGGACGACCTGCAAAGTCTATGGCTCGTGTTTATGCTGTTACCCAGCAGCAGGCCAGATCCATTCCGGGAGTGTTGACAGGTACTGTACATATTTATGGCATGGTTGTTCGTGCATTGATGGATTCGGGGGCAACTCATTCTTTTATTTCACCACGTTGTGCGAGTCTGTTGGGCCGTGAGGTGACCGCACTTGAGCACGAGATGGGAGTGGGGACACCGATGGGTGTGACCTACCGGGTGAACCAGGAGATACGAGCTTGTCCTGTGGAGATTGAGGGAGTCGAATTTCCGGCAGACTTAATCCTGATGAATGTTCACGATTTCGATGTGATACTTGGAGTTGATTGGTTGTCGGAGTACAATTCACTCATCGACTGTGGTAACATGCGGTTGACTTTGAGAGGTCCAGGATTACCGGAAGTGATATTCCAGGGAGAGTGTGGAGACGCATCACCCAAGGTAATATCTGCACTCACCGCTACTAAACTCTTACAGAAGGGGTGTCAGGGTTATCTTGCTTATGTGGTAGAGTCTACGGATGAATCTTTGCGTATTGAGGATATTCCGATTGTGCGGGAATTTCCTGATGTCTTTCCAGGAGATTTACCTGGATTACCACCACCCAGGGAGATCGACTTTACGATCGAGTTACTCCCCGGGACCCGACCGATTTCACAAGCACCGTATCGTATGGCACCGGCAGAGCTACGGGAATTGAAAATCCAATTACAGGAATTGGTGGATCTAGGGTTTATCCGACCCAGTACATCACCATGGGGAGCGCCGGTCTTATTTGTGAAAAAGAAGGAGGGTAGTTTACGGTTGTGTGTGGATTATCGGCAGTTGAACAAGGCTACGGTAAGGAACCAGTATCCCTTACTCAGGATCGATGATTTGTTCGATCAGTTACGAGGAGCGCGATATTTCTCCAAGATAGATCGGAGGTCAGGATACCATCAACTGAGAATAGCCGAGGGGGATGTTCAGAAAACAGCTTTTCGAACGAGGTATGGGCATTATGAGTTCTTGGTGATGCCCTTTGGATTGACGAATGCACCAGCGGCATTCATGGACTTGATGAATCGGGTTTTTCGAGCATACTTGGATAAATTTGTGATCGTGTTTATCGACGACATCTTGGTGTATTCCAGGAGTGTCAGGGCTCATGAGGAGCATGTAACGACCCGTCCCGAATTCCGGGATTAGATTAGTCATTAATCCTGATTAGTGAGGTTGAACGGTGGTTAGTAGGGCGGAATCGGACAAAATGTGCAAAATGACCGTTTTGCCCCTGGTCGTGGGCAAAATGTTGACTTTTTGTTCGGGCGGTCAAATGGACTTTGACCGATGACCGTGACGTAGTTCGGGACGTCACGAGTTCATAGACAGGTGGCACGTTCGATTCCGACATTCGTAGTGAAAGTTATGGTGTTCGGAAGTTGAGGGGCATTTTGGTAATTTGGCTTATTAGGGGCCAAATGTTGACTTTTTGATCGGGAGGTCCGATGGACGAGGGCCAAGGACCGTTACGTAGGTATCGTCGATACGAATCCAACGACTGGCGGCATGCCGAAATCGGAGATCCGACGACGACGTTTTGGTCAAGGACGTGAAACGCGATTAACCGAGACTCGGAATAAAATAATAATATAATAATAAAATCTGATTACTTTAACCAAACCAATCTGGACCCTTGATGAGTGACACATGTCATCATCCCCTTCAATCCTTAAATCATGGATCTTGGTTGGCCATTGATTTAATTAATTAATTTTCTCCCCTCAAATCCTCACCATTGATTTTAAAACTCAAACTGATCCCAGCCCTTGATCTCCTCTTCTTTTATTTCTTAAACCATCAGACTACTCATTTCTCACATTCATTTCTCTCAAAACCGTGAGCACGGTTTCCCTCCTTGATCGTGCACATCATCACCCCACAACATCACTCCACACTCAGGTAATCTCCAGAGGACGACCACCACCCACCACCTTCACCTGGTGCGGCCACCACCACCACGGACGGCGGCGCAGCCCAGAAAAACCCCCCAGACCCGAGAGGAACCCGATCGGCCCAAAACCATCCAACCGTGCAAACCTTCATATCTGGGCTCGAACAAACGTAGGGATAGGACCACTGGAACCTTAGGACGACTCAGACCACGACTGGGCAGCCCACGGCGGCGACACGGCGGCGGTAAGTCCAGAAACCCGTGAAGACCCGATTTACTTCCCTGCCTTGAAACGTCCGTTTTTGACGTTATGAATGTTTGTTTGTTTTTGAGACATGTCCTAGGAACCTAGACGACCATTTTGGACCATGAACCATGGCCGGAATCTCGACGAGTCGCCGGAGATGATGACCTGAGTTCTCAGCCGATTTCCCGTCAGTTTTCAGGTAGTTTAATCCACCTAAAAATTAGTTTGGATGTCACAGAACCATAGAGGGGATTATGACGAGTCCATAGGATCAAACCGCATCAAAAATGGTGGTCTGGAACTCGATCTGTGATCGGGTCAAGCCGCGGGTCGACGGCGACCCGGTTACAGACCCGGTTTCAGAACCCGTTACTGTAGCATGACGTCATCATTGTTGACCTGAATGTTGACCTGGCGCGTGGGGGCGCGTGAGGGGTATTTTGGGGAAACTTCCAACATGACTTTTAATCTATTCGATGTAACGGACATTTTGGAATTGGTTTCGTGTCGATCGGACACCGTCTCGATAGTGTTCGGGATGTCCGAAGGTTTTAAATCAAGTTTAAAAATAAGTAAAAATTCGGGAAAATTACGGGACTTTGATAGGATGTTAATAATGAGGTTAGTGACCCTCTAATGTGATTTGGACAGGATTGGGAGTCCCGGTGATAGTGGTGTGGCCCGGGAGGGCCGGTGGCACGCGTATCGAGGCACACGGTTAAAACGGTCTGTGAGTGGACTTTGGTTTTATAAATCCTATGCATGCTTAAATGTGTTATATGGTTTATATACATGATTTCTATGATGGTATTTGTGAGCATTGATTTTGGATATGTTGCACGTATTTCGAGGTGTATTCCGTATTTCACGTATATTGGGATTAACGGTTTATTTGTGGTTTTGTGTGTTTGTGGTTAAATAAATAATATGATGAAATGGTTTTGAAATTGGAAATATGAACTCGGGCTTGAGGCCCACTTGTTTTGGAAATTTCGGACTTGGAGTCCATTTGAGAATCGGGCCGGGGGCCCAGTTGGTTAATGAAATCGGGCCAGGGGCCCAGTTGGTATGAAATCGGGCTGAGACCCATTTGAGTTATATGATCGGGCCAGGGGCCCAGTTGATTTGTGAATTCGGGCCGTGGGCCCAGTGGGTTTATAAGTCGGGCTGCGGGCCCAGTTGGTTTACAAATCGGGCCGTGGGCCCAGTGGTTCATAAAATCGGGCATGAGGCCCAGTTGGATAATAAATGTGATTTTGGGTCAGGGACCCTATGTTTTATAATGGTGATTTTGGGTCAAGGACCCTAAATGGAATTATGTGGTTTTATGGAAATTTCGGGCAGGGCCCAATGATAATAATGTGATAAAAGGATTTAATAAAACTGTTTTCCATATACCATCTGGATACAAGGATATATGATGGTCTCCTCCAGATGTCTGGGACACTGGGGAAGTCACGGTGCATTGCCTGCAAGGGGTCATTATACGGAGCAGCCGGACCGTATGATGACTCAGGAGCAGGATTGCTATGATTGACGTCAGGGACGTCAGACATCAGGGATGTCAGATATAAGGACCCGGAGAGACCCCGGGCAGCACGCGTAGCTTATGAAACCGTGAGACATGACGTCAGGGACGTCTAGCATCAGGGATGCTGGTGATGGTAATGGTAAAATACGATTTAATGAAATGGCTTTCCGGGTGGATTTATGATTGTGTGATTTTAATGAATTAATGTTCATTTATGGTAGTGGGTGGTGACTCACATGGTTTTAATATGTATGGTGGTGGTATTCCACGGTTTTGGGCTGAGTTCCCACACTTGGTTTTTGGTTAACTGTTTTTGTGCTAAGGCCCTAAGGGCTCGGTTGAGCAAACGTTTTGGTTACTGGTTTTTGTGGCATGCATACGTTTTTATTGGAGGGCATAAATGTCTTATAAATGTATTTGATGAACTTATTGGTTTTTGTCCACTCACAGCTTTTGGTTTTAATGCCCTTCAGGTTGATCACGGATGCGATTGCAGCAGAGACTGGGACATTGCACATCTCCTCCATCGATCCTTGCGCACTCTGGATGCCCTGTTTGGGCAGTGGCTCTTGGTCATCCTTTGTCTGACACCCCTTGTTGGACGGGAGCAGGGCACATTCCATGGTAATCCCGGGGGGATTGGGATGGGTCCTGTCAACTTGGTATCAGAGCACGGTTGCTCTTTTGTGTGCGCAGGTCGAGGGTGTGATGTCTCTTTGGGCTGCAATTCGTTATCAACCTGATAGATAGTTTTTGGGTTTGGATAGTGGATGGAGTGTGATTGGCCCGATACGCCGTGCATTTATATGATTCGACCCAAGTGGGGTTGATTGTGATGAACTGGTATTGTGGGACCGACGGTTCGGTCATGTAATATTAAACTTTGTGCTGCTAGGTGCAGCTAGGTTCGGGGAACCTCATTTGAGTAATGGTCTAAAATGTGAACCCTAGTGGTGGTTGTTGGTGTGAGAGATGTTGGTTCATCGGAGTTGGCCGATGACCTGGTGGTGGAACCCACGTTGATGGGATGGTAGGATTGGATTTGACGTCTATTCGATGTCTAGACCGCGGGGTCGGTCAGGTTGTGAATTTTATATTGCGGAGAGCTGTTTGGTTCGGTTGAACCATAGGGTGTGATTGTGGAACCCTAATACTAAAAAGGTAAACCTTAATTGTGACTAGTGGATGAGAACTTGTGCTGCGACGAGCGGTTGAGGTCATGGATGACCATGTGGATGGCTCTGGTGAGTTTAGGCAGAACTATGGGATTCGATTTACGGATACGGTTCTGAGATAAATTATGGAATCCCGTGTTGGATCGGGTATTGGTGTGATGTGTGGATGCGGATCTCGATAGCAATGACAGTTAGTCAGAAGTCGTATGGAGATGACTGGCTATCGAGGGTAATTAGTGTGGTCATAATACTTGGGGATCAGGGGACGTTCGGGGAACGTTCATTTTCCTGATAGGGATTGTCAGAATAGTGGTACCCATAGTCGTGAGGTACGGGATCGTCGTTCGGTATGAACGGAGATCCAGGGTTGTCGTATTTGCACACGGTGTGCAAGTATGAATGTTTGTGGGTTGGTACTTTCGTGTTGATGCTAGTATGGATGCCTGTGTGCTGATACTAGTGTTGTTGATAGTGTGTTGGTGCTGGTACTAGCGCTGGTGCTAGTGTCGGTAATGGTGTTGACAATGAGCCACAAGTTGGGGTGTGACTCCGTCATGATGAACATATGTTCGGTCCTTGAGATTCGGTATTGGTTGAGTGATGGACTGGATGGGTTCCAGTTAAGATTGTGCTGTGTTGGGATAAGTCCCAATAGTGGTGAGATAACCAGTAAGGAGTGGATTAAAAAGGGTATAATTGAGTAATCTTGGGGTGACGTCCCCTACGTCATGATAATTGGTGGATTTGGGGGAGTTGTTGGCAACTCCAAAATTTGTGCGATTTTATGTTTTTAAATATCCCTAAAAAGTACATAGAAATGATTAAAACTGGAAAAGACAGGGAAAAACCATTAGTGGTATAAAGGTAGGAATTTGTAATCGAGAACTTAGAAAACTGAGTGTTGAACCTGTAAAAGTTAGGATGTGCGAACGAAACAATAACGGATTGATTGTGGACACGGGGTTGTCCAAGTGAATTGAGGAGGTAGGAAGTCTAGTGGTTAGACTTGACGTCTTGTTGGGAGCATGTCTGTTTCCAGCATGGTTGGAACCTTAAATTCGAGAAGCGTTGTGGTTGGGGAACGAGAGTGGTGTTCGTTCTTGGTGATTGGTATTCCGAAGTCATTGGGGTTGACTTCTTGCTTTCTGCCCTGGCAGACATTGACTTTAGTTACCAGTACGTTGAGCGTGTATTGGTTGGTGAGCTCTTGTGTGTTGCGAGGTCATTAGGAGGAGCTACGTGTTCGAAATTAGGTAAACGAGATTTCTCATTTTCTGCTTGGCGGCAGACAATGTTGTGTCACATGGCGTGGTGAGTCCAGTGAGTTTTGTTGCATCCACATAGGATGAGTTTTGGTGTCATCATTTTGGATCATCCTTGGTTTTTCCTAGGTGGAATGACAAGGACTGATACAAGGTAATCCGTGAGAATCCGCAGTCTCGACGTGTCTCGTCGTTTGACTGATCTGTCTAAGTTGTGGGCGTCGGTTGTCGATCGTTGTGGCGATCTAGGATTTTGACGTTATTGTCAGGGACACCGTGTCTACCTGGGTCGTGATCATGATGATTCAGATAGGGGGAGAGTATATCACTCTTACCTTGGGTATGTGAGTCGTAAATGACGAGGTTGAACTTCTTTTCGAAGTGGGGCCCATATGGTATTCTACTCGGGTGAGTAGGTTTTCAATGTAGTTGAATTTTGTCAACCTTAGACGTGTGGAGATTGGATTGGCTTCCCTATGAAGTCAATCAAGTGTATTGAACGGGTAACCGATAGGTTCGGTTTTGGTGTGTCTTGGTAAATGTGAACGAGATTTCGGGATTTGGAATCGAATTTCTGAGTGACGATTCAGGATTCGATTTTGGAACTTGAAAGTATATTTCCGGATTTGGGTACGGAATGGTTATTCCAAATGCTAGCTTACGGAATAATGATTTCGGATTCGGATTTGGATATGAATTAAAATTTGATGTCTGGGTTTGGATCCGGGATTTCTTACGAAATTGCGGATTCAGATTCGGAATTGGAACTAGATGTTGGGTGGAGTTTCGATTTGCCTCATGCTGGATTGGGCAAACGTACTCCATTATTGGAACGTGTTCGGCTATGACCTAGGTGGTTGTAGTCTGGTTATTAGGTAGATGTGTGTACTTCGTACTTGGTTCGAGGTACAATATCGTGTAGACTTGTGATGTCTAGTTACGGTATACGGGATATACCCGAGGTGTGTCGGTGAACGTGTTGGTAGTCGGATTGGTTCCGATACCATGGGATTGGTTGTGGATCGGACATTACTATGCAATGGGTCATGGTAATTCCGGTGTGTTTAATTACACACAGGTAGTGTGAAATGTCGGTAAGGGTATTGGTGAGTCGAGTACGTTGGTGGCATGTGTAGCCACAAGTGAGTCTAGTGTCAGTTTTCGACTGACAACAACTGTGTGGTGACAGATTGTCAGGATGTGTCAACATAGATTGTTGAGTGGGGTCAGCTGACTCCTAGTGGGAGTGGGAAAGGAACCGTCGAGTTGTTGCGTCAACGAGAGGGTTGATTTGACAAGTGGTGTCAAATTCGAAACAAGTAGTTTCAGTCATTCGACGGGGTCGAATGTAGTCGTTGCGTTTTGAGTACTAGTGGTACGTTGGGGCGAAGACAAGTTTTGTCTAAGTAGTTGGTGTACGGGTGTACACGTGTTACGAGGTTGATTCCACTTTTCACAGGGTGTTTGTGGAATCAGGATAGTCGAGTTTCGAGAATGAAACTAATTAAGGAGGGAAGTACGTTGAGATTAGATCGGTTGGAATTTCGAGGACGAAATTTATTAAGGAGGGAAGATTGTAACGACCCGTCCCGAATTCCGGGATTAGATTAGTCATTAATCCTGATTAGTGAGGTTGAACGGTGGTTAGTAGGGCGGAATCGGACAAAATGTGCAAAATGACCGTTTTGCCCCTGGTCGTGGGCAAAATGTTGACTTTTTGTTCGGGCGGTCAAATGGACTTTGACCGATGACCGTGACGTAGTTCGGGACGTCACGAGTTCATAGACAGGTGGCACGTTCGATTCCGACATTCGTAGTGAAAGTTATGGTGTTCGGAAGTTGAGGGGCATTTTGGTAATTTGGCTTATTAGGGGCCAAATGTTGACTTTTTGATCGGGAGGTCCGATGGACGAGGGCCAAGGACCGTTACGTAGGTATCGTCGATACGAATCCAACGACTGGCGGCATGCCGAAATCGGAGATCCGACGACGACGTTTTGGTCAAGGACGTGAAACGCGATTAACCGAGACTCGGAATAAAATAATAATATAATAATAAAATCTGATTACTTTAACCAAACCAATCTGGACCCTTGATGAGTGACACATGTCATCATCCCCTTCAATCCTTAAATCATGGATCTTGGTTGGCCATTGATTTAATTAATTAATTTTCTCCCCTCAAATCCTCACCATTGATTTTAAAACTCAAACTGATCCCAGCCCTTGATCTCCTCTTCTTTTATTTCTTAAACCATCAGACTACTCATTTCTCACATTCATTTCTCTCAAAACCGTGAGCACGGTTTCCCCCCTTGATCGTGCACATCATCACCCCACAACATCACTCCACACTCAGGTAATCTCCAGAGGACGACCACCACCCACCACCTTCACCTGGTGCGGCCACCACCACCACGGACGGCGGCGCAGCCCAGAAAAACCCCCCAGACCCGAGAGGAACCCGATCGGCCCAAAACCATCCAACCGTGCAAACCTTCATATCTGGGCTCGAACAAACGTAGGGATAGGACCACTGGAACCTTAGGACGACTCAGACCACGACTGGGCAGCCCACGGCGGCGACACGGCGGCGGTAAGTCCAGAAACCCGTGAAGACCCGATTTACTTCCCTGCCTTGAAACGTCCGTTTTTGACGTTATGAATGTTTGTTTGTTTTTGAGACATGTCCTAGGAACCTAGACGACCATTTTGGACCATGAACCATGGCCGGAATCTCGACGAGTCGCCGGAGATGATGACCTGAGTTCTCAGCCGATTTCCCGTCAGTTTTCAGGTAGTTTAATCCACCTAAAAATTAGTTTGGATGTCACAGAACCATAGAGGGGATTATGACGAGTCCATAGGATCAAACCGCATCAAAAATGGTGGTCTGGAACTCGATCTGTGATCGGGTCAAGCCGCGGGTCGACGGCGACCCGGTTACAGACCCGGTTTCAGAACCCGTTACTGTAGCATGACGTCATCATTGTTGACCTGAATGTTGACCTGGCGCGTGGGGGCGCGTGAGGGGTATTTTGGGGAAACTTCCAACATGACTTTTAATCTATTCGATGTAACGGACATTTTGGAATTGGTTTCGTGTCGATCGGACACCGTCTCGATAGTGTTCGGGATGTCCGAAGGTTTTAAATCAAGTTTAAAAATAAGTAAAAATTCGGGAAAATTACGGGACTTTGATAGGATGTTAATAATGAGGTTAGTGACCCTCTAATGTGATTTGGACAGGATTGGGAGTCCCGGTGATAGTGGTGTGGCCCGGGAGGGCCGGTGGCACGCGTATCGAGGCACACGGTTTAAAACGGTCTGTGAGTGGACTTTGGTTTTATAAATCCTATGCATGCTTAAATGTGTTATATGGTTTATATACATGATTTCTATGATGGTATTTGTGAGCATTGATTTTGGATATGTTGCACGTATTTCGAGGTGTATTCCGTATTTCACGTATATTGGGATTAACGGTTTATTTGTGGTTTTGTGTGTTTGTGGTTAAATAAATAATATGATGAAATGGTTTTGAAATTGGAAATATGAACTCGGGCTTGAGGCCCACTTGTTTTGGAAATTTCGGACTTGGAGTCCATTTGAGAATCGGGCCGGGGGCCCAGTTGGTTAATGAAATCGGGCCAGGGGCCCAGTTGGTATGAAATCGGGCTGAGACCCATTTGAGTTATATGATCGGGCCAGGGGCCCAGTTGATTTGTGAATTCGGGCCGTGGGCCCAGTGGGTTTATAAGTCGGGCTGCGGGCCCAGTTGGTTTACAAATCGGGCCGTGGGCCCAGTGGTTCATAAAATCGGGCATGAGGCCCAGTTGGATAATAAATGTGATTTTGGGTCAGGGACCCTATGTTTTATAATGGTGATTTTGGGTCAAGGACCCTAAATGGAATTATGTGGTTTTATGGAAATTTCGGGCAGGGCCCAATGATAATAATGTGATAAAAGGATTTAATAAAACTGTTTTCCATATACCATCTGGATACAAGGATATATGATGGTCTCCTCCAGATGTCTGGGACACTGGGGAAGTCACGGTGCATTGCCTGCAAGGGGTCATTATACGGAGCAGCCGGACCGTATGATGACTCAGGAGCAGGATTGCTATGATTGACGTCAGGGACGTCAGACATCAGGGATGTCAGATATAAGGACCCGGAGAGACCCCGGGCAGCACGCGTAGCTTATGAAACCGTGAGACATGACGTCAGGGACGTCTAGCATCAGGGATGCTGGTGATGGTAATGGTAAAATACGATTTAATGAAATGGCTTTCCGGGTGGATTTATGATTGTGTGATTTTAATGAATTAATGTTCATTTATGGTAGTGGGTGGTGACTCACATGGTTTTAATATGTATGGTGGTGGTATTCCACGGTTTTGGGCTGAGTTCCCACACTTGGTTTTTGGTTAACTGTTTTTGTGCTAAGGCCCTAAGGGCTCGGTTGAGCAAACGTTTTGGTTACTGGTTTTTGTGGCATGCATACGTTTTTATTGGAGGGCATAAATGTCTTATAAATGTATTTGATGAACTTATTGGTTTTTGTCCACTCACAGCTTTTGGTTTTAATGCCCTTCAGGTTGATCACGGATGCGATTGCAGCAGAGACTGGGACATTGCACATCTCCTCCATCGATCCTTGCGCACTCTGGATGCCCTGTTTGGGCAGTGGCTCTTGGTCATCCTTTGTCTGACACCCCTTGTTGGACGGGAGCAGGGCACATTCCATGGTAATCCCGGGGGGATTGGGATGGGTCCTGTCAGAGCACTTACGAAGGGTATTGGGTAAACTACGACAGGAGTAGCTGTATGCTAAGTTAAGCAAGTGTCAGTTTTGCCTAAATAGTATTGGATTCTTAGGTCACATTATATCACCCGAGGGGATAAGTGTGGATCCTCAGAAAACGGAGGCTGTGACAAATTGGCCAAGACCGACCACGGTGACGGAAGTGCGAAGTTTTGTTGGGTTAGCAGGCTACTATCGGAGATTCGTAGAGGGTTTCTCCCAGATTGCCGCACCATTGACTCGGTTAACCCGGAAAGGGGTGAAGTTTGTATGGGACGATCAGTGTGAACAGAGTTTTCAGGAATTAAAGTTCCGATTAACCACTGCACCTGTCCTTGCATTACCAGACAGCAGTGGAGAGTTCGTGGTGTATAGTGATGCATCGCTGCAGGGTTTGGGTTGTGTATTGATGCAGAATGGAAAAGTGATTGCTTACGCATCCCGGCAGCTGAAGACGCACGAGTTGAACTACCCTACTCATGATTTGGAATTGGCAGCGGTGGTTCATGCTCTAAAGATCTGGAGACATCATTTGTTCGGTGTGACATGCCGAATATTCACCGATCACCAGAGTCTTAAACATTTGTTCACTCAGAAGGAACTCAACATGAGACAGCGGAGATGGTTGGAATTGTTGAAGGATTATGATTGTACCATCGAGTACCATCCTGGCAAGGCAAATGTTGTAGCTGATGCACTTAGCAGGAAGTCGGCGGGATCAGTTGCGCATTTGAGATTGGTGTATCTTCCTTGGCTAGCTTTCATGTGCGACCTGTGTTGGTCGACAGGATCATCGAGGCTCAACTACAGGACCAGATACTTTGTGATTACAGGAACGAGGTTGAATCCGGACAGAGACAAGATTTCTCCGTCAGGGGCGATGAAGCATTAGTAAAGCTTGGGAGATTGTGTGTACCTGCGGTACCAGAGTTGAGGAGAGAGATTTTAGACGAGGCGCACAGTTCAGCCTATGCTATGCATCCAGGAGGGAAAAAGATGTACCGTACCCTCCGGGACTATTATTGGTGGCCAGGGATGAAGAGGGAGATAGCTGAGTTTGTCAGCAAATGTTTGATCTGTCAGCAGGTCAAAGCAGAACGGCAGCGTCCGTATGGGGCTATGCAGCCACTTCCAATTCCACAATGGAAGTGGGATCATATTACAATGGACTTTGTCTTCAAGTTACCGAAGACAAGGAGTGGAGTTGATGGAGTCTGGGTAATAGTGGACCGGTTGACTAAATCAACACATTTTCTGCATGTACGTGAGACGTACAAGCTAAACCGTTTGGCCCAGCTATTCATTAATGAGATCATCCGACTACACGGTACCCCAGAGTCGATCGTGTCGGATCGGGATCCGCGTTTCACATCCAGATTTTGGAGGAGTCTGCAAACTGCCTTAGGTACGAAATTGCATTTCAGTACGGCATTCCATCCTCAGACCGACGGGCAATCTGAAAGGACAATACAGACTCTCGAAGACATGATGAGAGCTTGTGTATTGCAATTCCAGGATTCGTGGGCTGATCGATTGCCATTGATGGAGTTTGCCTACAATAACAGCTACCATGCGAGTATAGGGATGGCACCCTATGAGGCACTGTATGGTCGACAGTGCAGAACACCGGTATGCTGGATGGAGATCGGAGAAAGAACCGCAGTGGGGCCGGATCTGATGGATATGACCCAGGAGACAGTTCGGGTTATTCGGGAGAGATTGAAGGCGGCCCAGGATCGTCAGAAAAGCTATGCAGACCGACGGATCCGAGATTTAGAGTTCGAGGTTGGTGACTTTGTCTTTTTAAAGTTATCGCCGTGGAAAGGGATTCTTCGATTTGGACGACGTGGGAGATTGAGTCCTCGTTATATCAGACCATACGAGATTGTCGAGAGGATTGGTCCGGTGGCTTACCGTTTAGCACTACCTTCGGAGCTTTCCCGAGTACGTGACCTGTTTCATGTATCGATGCTACGGAAGTATCTTCGGGATGACTCTCATGCACTGCCAGAGCAACCACTGGAACTGATGACAGATTTGAGTTTCGAGGAACGGCCAGTGCAGATTCTGGAAAGGAAGGAAAAGGTTTTAAGGAACAAGACGATTTCTTTGGTTAAAATACTATGGCGGAACCACGAGGTGGAGGAAGCGACATGGGAACCCGAGGAATTGATGAGAGGGCAGTACCCATACTTGTTTGAGTAAATTTCGAGGACGAAATTTCTGTAAGGAGGGTAGGTTGTAACGACCCGAACCAAAATAATAATATTTTAATGTAAAAAGACTGTTTTACCCTTGGGGGGAAAACTTTGACTTTTTCTCAGGAAATAATTTGGACTTTGACCCATGACTATGACGTAGGTCGGGACGTCACGAATCCGTAGACAGGCGGCACGCCGAAATCGGAGTTCATATGAAGAAGTTATGGTCAAGGAAGCGTTTTAGCGGAATTTACGAACCGAGAACAACGGAATAAAATATTAATTTATTACGGGAATCCGTGCCAACCTAATATTTAAATCAAACCGATGGATTGGTGACAAGTGTCACCCATCCAAGCCTACACTATTCCCATAAAGCAATTAACACTATTTAATCTATTTTTATATTAATTCTTTTCCCTCCAATTGTTCCTAGCCCTTGGATCTGCTGCTCAAATGAATCTTGGCCCTTCATTTCTTCTGATCTTCCTTGTTCATGCACGATCTGTTTCTGCTTTGTTTACAAACACACACATTCATCCCCTCACACACCCGTGCTTTTCTTCCATTTTCTCTCCAGCCAAACACACGAACCAGCCATCCTCTTCGCACCAAACGACCACCCACAGCACCACCATCATCTGGTCTTCACAACCCGTGCAACCACCAGCCACCACCAGCCCATTTTCCCGTCCGAAATTCCGTCCAAAAAGCACGACCCGAAAACCTCAAGGAAACGGGTCCAAGAAGCAAACCTCGATAACCACCTCACCTCGACGCGGGAGGAGCTCCAGTCTGCACCGTGGGGATCCTAGGAGCTTAACTGGATGACGGCGAGGGCTACGGCGGCGTGACGGCGGCGGTAAGACCCAAAACCCGACAAGCCCGTTTTCATTCCGTGTTCGACCCGACTGTTTTTAATGATTAGAAATTGATTGTTAGGTGTTAGACATGTACTAGGGTGGGAGACGAGTCGTTTGGGACCGGGTTGGACGACGGAGACGCCGTGGATCACCGAGGACGACGACCGGACCGTGACCGTGAGTTTCAGAGACATTCTGGTGAGTTTCTTCCCACTTTCTTCTTATTTTGAGGTTGTAGAACCATAGGACAGACCTAGACGAACCCCTAGGGATCAACCCCGTCGAAAATGGTGGCCGGAATCGTGCGGTGGAATCGGGTCAAACCGTGGGTCGACGGCGACCCGGTTCCAGTCAAACGGGTCGACCCGGTACTGTAGCACTGATGACGTCATCATGCTGACGTCACTTCTGACGTCATGATGACGTCATCCTGTCAGATGTTGTCAGACCAGGGACCAATCAGAACGTGCCACGTGTCACCTGACAAGTGTCAGTGATGACGTCATGCTGACGTCAGCATGACGTCACTGCTGACGTCAGCGGTACTGTAGCAGCGTTGACCCACGCGTTGACCAGGCGCGTGGGGGCGCGTGTGAACAGTGATTTTGGTGGGGCCGGTACCATTTTCAAGGTTTCGACGATACGGATCCAATGGAGGTGGTTTCGTGTCGATCGGAGATCGTTATGTTAGCCAAAATGGGGTTTGAAGCACCGGGAATAGTGCCCGGGATGCGTTTTTGAGGCGGATCTGTTCTAGGGTCTTGGTATTGATATTATAGGGTCCTTAAGTAACCCTCAGGAATAATAATACAGGTTTATAGAGATCGTTGAGCAGCAAGGACCGAGTGTGAGTGGGCTGTTTGATTTATAAAAGGCTTGCATGCATAAACTGTTTTACTATTTCCACTGATGAGTCTTATAAACTGCTTATATATGTTATTACAATGTTTTGGGCATGAGACCCGTCTGGATTATATGTGGATTTTGTTTGGGATGTCCGGGGGACATAGGGTAAACTATACTGTTATTGTACTGTACTTTCCTACCTGTGTATATTGTCTCCTCCAGGGAGGGTCGTTGGCCTGGGTGGACCCTGGAGTAGTCACGGGGCTCTGACTGAGTGGAGTTGACCCCCGTTGGGCTGCTTACTCTCAGGAAGGCATGTTCATATACCTCGGGCAGTGACCGGGATACCGGGAGCTGATGTACCTAGAGAGTCTCGGGTGTGAGACCCTGAGTGGCAACGCGTAGCCTTAGAACCGTGACATCATTTGGGTTGGGTTTTACAGTGCACTGATATGTTAGTTTCACCTTACGATTATTATTGTGGTTCATTGGTTTATAATATTATGTTTTCACTGCATGCAAGATTTGGAAAACGGAGGGGTAAAACCTTATGATTATTTTATTATTAAATTGATTTCTAAACTGTTATTTTTGGCCCACTCACCCTTGTTTTACTGACCCCTCCAGACCCTGACACGGCAATAGAGGAGGAGGATCCGGAGGAGGAGGCAGAGGTTTAGGTTGCCTAGCTGTGCACCTGTACACCCACTTGTGGGTAGGTTGAGCACCGAATAAATGTACTCTGACTAGTGTGCTCACATGTTGTATTTTACTTTCCCTTGTCTGACAGTATCACTTTAAACACTGTGTTTGTACGTTATCTATCTATGTGAGTCTTCGGTTTTTATTTAAGGGTACTTTTGGTATGTTTAGAGTCATTGTCAGACGGGAGCGGGTCACGTCCCCGGGTGGTCCCAGTGGGATTGGGACGGGTCCTGTCAATGGTGATGAAGGAAAGGTTTAATGCAGGCTCAACTGGGTTAAAACTAAGGGGGTCGCAACTTGTGCTCAACTGGGTTTAATGCAGGCTCAACAGGACCCGTCCCAATCCCACTGGGACCACCCGGGGACGTGCCCCGCTCCCGTCTGACAATGACTCTAAACATACCAAAATTACCCTTAAATAAAAACCGAAGACTTAAATAAATAGATAACGTACAACCACAGTGTTTAAAGTGATACTGTCAGACAAGGGAAAGTAAAAATACAACATGTGAGCACACTAGTCAGAGTACATTTATTCGGTGCTCAACCTACCCACAAGTGGGTGTACAGGTGCACAGCTAAGCAAACTAAACCTCTGCCTCCTCCTCCGGGTCCTCCTCCTCTATTTCCGTGTCAGGGTCTGGAGGGGTCAGTAAAACAAAGGTGAGTGGGCCAAAAATAACAGTTTAGAAATCAATTTAATAATAAAATAATCATAAGGTTTTACCCCTCCATTTTCCAAATCTTGCATGCAGTGAAAATATAATATTATAATGAAATCATAACAAATAAACCACAATAATAATCGTAAGGTGAAACTAACATATCAGTGCACTGTAAAACCCAACCCAAATGATGTCACGGTTCTAAGGCTACGCGTTGCCACTCAGGGTCCCACACCCGAGACTCTCTAGGTACATCAGCTCCCGGTATCCCGGTCACTGCCCGAGGTATATGAACATGCCTTCCTGAGAGTAAGCAGCCCAACGGGGGTCAACTCCACTCAGTCAGAGCCCCGTGACTACTCTAGGGTCCACCCAGGCCAACGACCCTCCCTGGAGGAGACAATATACACAGGTAGGAAAGTACAGTACAATAACAGTATAGTTTACCCTATGTCCCCCGGACATCCCAAACAAAATCCACATATAATCCAGACGGGTCTCATGCCCAAAACATTGTAATACCATATATAAACAGTTCATAAGACTCATCAGTGGAAATAGTAAAACAGTTTATGCATGCAAGCCTTTTATAAATCAAACAGCCCACTCACACTCGGTCCTTGCTGCTCAACGATCTCTATAAACCTGTATTATTATTCCTGAGGGTTACTTAAGGACCCTATAACATCAATACCAAGACCCTAGAACAGATCCGCCTCAAAATCGCATCCCGGGCACTATTCCCGGTGCTTCAAACCCCATTTTGACTAACATAACGATCTCCGATCGACACGAAACCACCTCCATTGGATCCGTATCGTCGAAACCTTGAAAATGGTACTGGCCCCACCAAAATCACTGTTCACACGCCCCCCCACGCGCCTGGTCAACGCGTGGGTCAACGCTGCTACAGTACTTCTGACGTCAGCAGTGACGTCATGCTGACGTCAGCATGACGTCATCACTGACACTTGTCAGGTGACACGTGGCATGTTCTGATTGGTCCCTGGTCTGACAATATCTGACAGGATGACATCATCATGACGTCAGAAGTGACGTCAGCATGATGACGTCATCATGCTACAGTACCGGGTCAGACCCGTTTGACTGGAACCGGGTCGCCGTCGACCCACGGCTTGACCCGATTCAACCTTACAATTCCGGCCACCATTTTCGACGGGGTTCATCCCTATAGGGTCGTCTAGGTCTGTTCTATGGTTCTACAACCTCAAACTAGAAAGAAAACTAGGAGAAACTCATCAGTTCGTCACTGAAACTCACGGCCAACGTCCGATCGTCTTCTCCGGTGATCCACGCCGTCTTCGTCGTCCAAACCGGTCCTGATCAACTCGTCTCTCACCCTAGGACATTTCTAACATCACACAATCAATTTCCTAGCACTAAAACACGTTGGTTCGAAATAGAGGATCAAAACGGGGCTTTCGGGTTTTGGGTCTTACCGCCGCCGTCACGCCGCCGTAGCCCTCGCCGTCGTCCAGTTGTGCTCCTGGGGTCCCCACAGTGCAGACTGGAGCTTCCCCTGCGTCGAGGTGGTGTGGCTTTCGAGGTTTGCTTCTTGGACCCGTTTCCTTGGTGTTTCGGGTCGTGTTTTTGGACGGGATTTCGGAAGGGAAAAACGGGCTGGTTGTCGCCGGTGATGCAGGGTGTCGATCAGTGGATGATGGTGGTGCTGTGGGTGGTCGTCTGGTGTGATAAGGATGGCTGGTTCGTGTGTTTGGATGGAGAGAAAATGAGAAGAAATGCACGGGTTGTGGGGGGGATGAATGTGTGTTTGTGTGTATTTGGGAGAAAACAGAGAGATCGTGCATGAATAAGGAAAAATCAGAAGAAATGAAGGGCTGGGATGCATTTGGGCAGTAGATCCAAGGGCTGGGGTTAATTGGAGGGAAAAATAAATAATATAAAAATGAAGGAATAGTGTAATGTGCTTTATTGGAATAGTATGGCTTGGATGGGTGACACTTGTCACCAATCCACTGGTTTGATTTAAATATTAGGTTGGCACGGATTCCCGTAATAAATTAATATTTTATTTCATTGTTCTCGGTTCGTAAATTCCGCTAAAATGCTTCCTTGACCATAACTTCTTCATACGAACTCCGATTTCGGCGTGCCGCCTGTCTACAGATTCGTGATGTTCCGACCTACGTCATAGTCATGGGTCAAAGTCCAAATTGTTTCCCGAGTCAAAAGTCAAAGTTTCCCCCCTTCAGGGGCAAAATAGTCTTTTTACATTATATTATTATTATTCTCGGTTCGGGTCGTTACAACCTACCCACCTTACAGAAATTTCGTCCTCGAAATTTACTCAAACAAGTGTGGGTACTGCCCTCTCATCAATTCCTCGGGTTCCCATGTCGCTTCCTCCACCTCGTGGTTCCGCCATAGTACCTTAACCAAAGAAATCGTCTTGTTCCTTAAGACCTTTTCCTTCCTATCCAGAATCTGTAATGGTCGTTCCTCGAAACTTAAATCTGTCATCAGTTCCAGTGGTTGCTCTGGCAGTGCATGAGAGTCATCCCGAAGATACTTCCTTAGCATCGATACATGAAATACGTCATGTACTCGGGAAAGCTCCGAAGGTAGTGCTAAACGGTAAGCCACTGGACCAATCCTCTCGACAATCTCATATGGTCCGATATAACGAGGACTCAATCTCCCACGTCGTCCAAATCGGAGAATCCCTTTCCACGACGATAACTTTAAAAAGACAAAATCACCAACCTCGAACTCTAAATCTCGGATCCGTCGGTCTGCATAGCTTTTCTGACGATCCTGGGCCGCCTTCAGTCTCTCCCGAATAACCCGAACTGTCTCCTGGGTCATATCCATCAGATCCGGCCCCACTGCGGTTCTTTCTCCGATCTCCATCCAGCATACCGGTGTTCTGCACTGTCGACCATACAGTGCCTCATAGGGTGCCATCCTTATACTCGCATGGTAGCTGTTATTGTAGGCAAACTCCATCAATGGCAATCGATCAGCCCACGAATCCTGGAATTGCAACACACAGGCTCTCATCATGTCCTCGAGAGTTTGTATTGTCCTTTCAGACTGTCCGTCGGTCTGTGGGTGAAATGCTGTACTGAAGTGCAATTTCGTACCCAAAGTAGTCTGTAGACTCCTCCAAAACCTGGATGTGAAACGCGGATCCCGATCCGACACGATCGACTCTGGGGTACCGTGTAGTCGGATGATCTCATTAATGAACAGCTGGGCCAAACGGTTGAGCTTGTACGTCTCACGTACAGGCAGAAAATCAGTACTAGATTAGTTCCGACACACCTTTGTAAGATAAGTTCTAAGTGTTCTAAGCATGCATCAAAACTATCCCCAAAGACACTGAAATCGTCCATAAATACTTCAATTATTTTTTCGACATATTCAGAGAAAATAGAAAGCATGCATCTTTGGAAAGTACCTGGGGCATTACATAAACCAAAAGGCATTCTTCGGTAGGCAAAAGTTCCAAAACGACAAGTGAAAGTCGTTTTGTCTTGGTCATTTTGAGCGATACAGATTTGATTATATCCAGAATAACCATCAAGAAAACAGTAATAGGAGTGACCTGCTAACCTTTCAAGCATTTGATCAATGAAGGGCAAAGGAAAGTGATCCTTCCTAGTTGCTTTGTTGAGGCGCCGATAATCGATACAAACTCTGTATCCGGTCACGGTTCTCTGGGGCACCAGCTCGCCTTCGCTGTTCGCCACAACTGTGACTCCACTTTTCTTTGGGACTACTTGGACTGGTGAGACCCATTTGCTGTCTGAAATTGGGTAGATGACACCACAGTCCAAGAGTTTGATGACCTCTTGTTTCACGACCTCCATCATCGGGGGATGAAGGCGACGTTGAGCTTCGCGAGAGGGTTTTGCATCATCTTCAAGCAAGATTCGATGTACACAGGTTGTAGGGCTGATTCCCTTGATGTCGGACAGAGTCCATCCAATGGCTGTCTTGTACTTTGTCAAGACCCGTACCAATCTATCTTCCTGTGATTCGGTTAGTGCAGAGGACACTATGACAGGCAGAGTCTCGTCCGGGCCAAGATAGGCATACTTCAGGTGGTCCGGCAGAACCTTGAGCTCGAGAACGGGGGCCTGCACTACTGAAGGAAGAGTGGCATTAGTACCAACTGGAAGGGACAAGGGTACCTGAGGATTTACCATTCTGGGGGCCTCATTTAGGGTCATGACTTCATCCAAAATTCGAGGCCCTAGTTCATAATCCGCATCTTCAACCAAGGCGTCCCCTGATTGAGTGAGGCCAACTCCTTCCTGGATTATCATATTGAGCGTGTCTTCTCGAATTGATTCAAGATGTTTTTCTGCAAAATAAGTGCACACATAAATAGAAAACCTAGTTTGAGTTGTGGAACTAGGGTACCTCATGGCATCGAAAATGTTGAAGCCAATTTTCTCTCCATCAACTTCCATTGTTAATGTACCATTGAATACATCAATCTTCGTCTTAGAAGTTCTCATGAATGGTCTTCCCAACAACATTAGTGGAGCTTGATTCGTAGGGGAATCCTCCATTTCTAGGACATAAAAATCCGCGGGGAAAATGAGCTGGTTAACCTGCACAAGAACATCTTCGACGTATCCCTTGGGATACACATTAGAACGATCGGCTAATTGAATGATAACATCATCATGTTGTAATGTTCCTAAACCTAGGGCAACATATAACGAATATGGCATAACATTAATGGATGCACCTAAGTCTAGCATGACTTTATCAAAAGACTTGTTACCAATCACGCAGGGAACCGAAAAACTCCCTGGATCCTTCAACTTTGGGGGTAGCCGTCGTTGGATTACAGCCGAAACTGTTTCACTCACCATCACAACCTCCTTCTCCCTCGTTTGGCGCCTTGGAGTGCATAACTCTTTCAGAAATTTTGCGTATTTCGGCACTTGTTTGATGCACTCGATCAAGGGCATGTTGATTTGCACCCTTTTGAAGATTTCCAAGATTTCCTCATCGGATTCATCCTTCTTAGATTTGGCAAGTCTACTTGGGAATGGTGCACGCACAGACGGGGAATTAGTAACAACAGAACTTGAAGGGATTGGGTTGTTACCTTGTGTGTGGGTAGGTTGAACTGGCGGTTATGCCGTGGTGGTCTTAGTTGCCACCTTGTGCTTTTCAGCCTCAGAAACGGCTGGATCTGGCTCTATTTCACCGAGCACTTTACCACTTCGAGTGATAATCGCATTGGCTTCAGGTCTTGCATTCGGGTTGGGTGTAGGTTGAGGTGGAAGAACCCCACTAGCTTAGATTTTTCCCATGAAGTCCACGACCTTGCCCATTTGGTCCTTGAGATCAGCGATGTCTTTTTGCTGATTTTGCTGACATATGACGAGAGCTTGAGTCGAAGCCATTAGTGTTTGCTGCCCTTGTGAAAGAGCAGCCAACATTTTATCATAATCAGGATTAGAAGATGAAGAGATATGATTATTTGCATGATTATGAGAAAAGTTAGAAAATGGAACCGGGGGCCTTGGTTGCCATGTGGGCTTTTGGAAATGTTGAGGATTCGGGGCACGGGTTGGACCTGTCATCATGTGTTGAGGGTTTAGGACATTGTTCGGATCTCTCCAACTATAGCCTTGGGTCATTGGCCCTCGCTGAAATCCACCAATGGCATGTGCTATTTCAGTCCCGGGGTCTTCCTCCCTTGCAGTGTAGGGGCATTGGTCCTCAAGATGGCCTTGGGAGCATATGGAACACACCGGGGCTACCTGTTTCTTTAGTTCCAACACATTCGAAAGCATAGAGGTGATTTTATCTAATTTAGAATCATTAATAACTTGGGAACTTACCTCATGTACCTTTCTTGGAATAGGTTCGGCACCTTCATATTGTGCATCATTGAGTGCACGGCTTTCAAGTAATGCACGACCGTCTACTAAACTCCGAGCTAAGAAACTTCCGTTAGCTGCAGCATCAAGTAGTCCTCTATCCCAACCTTTGAGTCCTTCGTAGAAGTAGGTTAAGAGATATCCTTCAGTGATTCCGTGAGTCGGGCATGAAGCACAGAGTTCCTTAAACCTTTCATAATACTGGCTGAAATTCTCATCATGATCTTTTTGCTTGATTCCAGTGATCTCCTTTCTTAACACCGTAATCTTTGAGGCAGGAAAGTATTTGGTAAGAAATTCCTGAACCAGCTTCTCCCAAGAGTCAATATGATTGGGTGGGAGACTCAAAAGCCACACCCGTGCTCTATCTTCCAAGGACAATGGGAACGCCTTCAGCTTCATGATTTCCAAATCCACATCATCGGGACACATGCTACTGATAATGAATTGGAACTCCGTCAAGTGTTTGTGTGGATCTTCATTTCTGATTCCATGGAATTTGGGTAACTGATGAAGGACTCCACTCTTGAGCTCAATATCTTTCTTGTTGGTTCTAGGCTCGGGATACTGGATGTAGAAATTCGCAGTGCCACTTGTGTTAGCACATGTCTGCTCTCGGATACTCAGATTTCTTGCCATGACTACTGGTGTTCCAAAAATCTGTTCCTCGTCTGAATTACTCTTCTCACTTATTGATTCACCGAGTATTGGGGATGGTGGTCCGGATGAGCTGGTTTTCTTAAGTGCGTCTCTGAATGTTGCGTTGCTTGGTGAGATGTCAAGTTGGTTTCTCAACCGATCAAGCTTAGACTGATGAGCGTGCATTCATAAGTACGTACCTAAATTAAAAGTGAACACTGAGTTAGAAGGTAAATATACACAAGTACTTAGCTAGTGGAAGTTAATTTAAACAGAACAATTGCGACAAGAATTAGGGTTAATGTTCGGAATACAAGTTAAGAAAGTCACAATTAGCAAGAAAATGTGAGTTATGAACAAGTATTAACTTAAGCTGGAATTAACATATACACAAAAAGAGATAGTAAGGGTATGAGAGTATAGATTTCATACAGTGTGACATAAATAGAGGCTATAATTAACAAAAAGTCACAGTAATAGCAAGAAAATGCACAAGTTCCAAATGCATCTAAACTAATGCAACACAAAAGTATCTACATGAAGCATGGTGTGAATGCATTTATTAGAACCTGCACAAGACATAAGAGCTACGTGACAGTTCATGAAAGAATGGCCTACACCTTCGATCTCACTTTCCTAGATTCACTTAGTCTAGGGGGCCCGGTGATGAATTCCGAGCATCATGAAATCTCAGGGAGGGTATGCAACTATTTATGCAATAAGTAGAGCCTTAGAGTGTCATGAATAACTTTCCCCTTTTGCTTCTCATAATACTTTCCTGGGCGTACGGCCTGCGCGTACTGATAACCACCCTTCCACCATTCAACGTTAATCATGGTCAGTTGAGATAGATGTAACGCGAGAAGCAAGGATAATTTCGAGAACACCCCGAGGCTTGCATTGGCATATACTCCATTGGTGTTCTCTTTCTTAATCCAAAACTTGTCACCAGTCATAACCCTTCTAGACACCATAACCAACCGATAGAAGATTTGGTGAATTACCAAACCCGAGTGTTTACAAACTCTGCCCCAACCTCATGCCCATAGATTCGAGTCTATGGTGTGTGGTGATGAAATCCACACATCACGAAGGGTTAAGGAGAAAATAAACACAAGGGGCGCTACCTGTTCCCGAAAGTAGAATTTTGAAGAAAAAGGGGCCTTGAGATTCATGCAACTCTAAAACATTTAATAGGAAACAATATTTACATTTAGGAAAGTCACATATATAAATATATATATATAGCTCCTAAAAATTAATAAAAAAAACAAGTATAAAATACAATTAATGAAATAACACAATAAAGGCATTAAATACAATTTATGAACAAGCATATTATGAACATTGTTAATTAATAATAAGGCAAGCATAAGACATGAAAGTTGTGAACAAAAATGGATACTCAAATATGAACAAAATAACTTAAGTGTGTAAAAGTATAACCAAATTATGAACAAGTATGACAAATAACAAGTAACATAATTACAACTTATTTATGCTAACACAAAAATAAAAGTTATGTTAAAGGTAAATAATAAACAAGTAGGAACATTTAATAAACATAATAAAAGTAAAATGAATAGTTAAAACACAATCTAAAATTAAGTATGCACAAATTAAATTGTTCATTTATTTACTACAATTGATTTATACTTATCCGTAAGTTTCTTTGTTTTTTAATTTTTTTATTATTTTTTATTATTTTTTGTTTAATAGAAATATTAAATAAACAAATAAATAATCATAAAACAAAGTAATTGTAAACAAGTAATATACATGTAATGCTATGAAAGTAAACGAATAAAATATGAACAAGTATTATGGCAACATAATTAAATAAATAAATAAAATTTAAGAATATGTATACTTAATTCACAAATATGAACATTTCAAATATAAACAATTTTATACATACTAACACATTAAGAATGATTTTTAATTTCCCCGGCAACGGCGCCAAAAATTGGTAACGCCCAAACTACGCATTAAATTAAACATGTAATTTGAGTATAATGCAAATTTAAACCCTTTTGTGTAGTTATAGTATTGGTAAGTAGGGATCGTTCTTAACCGGGGAAATTAGGGAATATTAATAATATGTTAGTTAAAAAGAATAATGAATAATTAATGAATTGAAGAATTAAAGAATTAAAGAATTAAATAATCACATAATTAATTAATTGAATAATCAAGTAATAAAGAATTAAAGAATTAACGAATAAAGGAATAAACGAATTAATAAATAAGAGAATCAATAAATTAATGAAATAACGAATAAATGAATTAAATGAATAAAAGAATAAAGATGGGGTTTTTAGGGATTTTGATCATGCAAAATAAGTAAAGACATAAATGAACTAATTCTATTCTTATTTTAACATATATACAAGTGGACTTTCTTTAAACACAAAATCTACCAACACTCTAACATTTGCAAAGTTTGAATACATCACAAAATTCTACTTTCACCATCTCACTCATGCATACATTTTATAAACATTATAAATGCACCAAAACGCGGTCATAAACACTTATAAATTGATTAACCCAATGTTTATGATTTGAATGTGTATTAAACATTTAAATCTCTTCAATTTTATACTAAGTGCACCGAAACGCGGTCATAAACACTTAGTATAAAATTGAAGCTTAAGCACTCAAATGTATGAAGTAAATGAAGTTTGAAAAGTAGAACACATTATAATAATATCCTTGTCTACAAAAGTTAGAAAGAAAATACCCACAAAAATATTGAACTAAAGAAAATAAAACCGAAACAACAATGAGAGTTTAAGCAAAGGAAAGAACAAGTTACACCTTCGGAATCCAAGAAAGCTTGTGATTCCGAAAATGGATGGAATAAAAATGACATGTTATTCATAAGATTTTCTGACAGCAGAAGAAACCTTATGAAGATGGATGAATAAACACGAGAATGCGAACTTAAACTCAAGAATTGCAATGGAAATACTAGGCTTGATAATTCTAAAGGAAGGATACAATTTTGTGTTTTGGAGTTCTTTCTCAAAACCAAGTCCCCCCCAAAACAAGTGAAATGCACTCCTATTTATAGGAGGAGAAGGCTACTAAAAACAAATAAAATAAAGTAAAAAAAGAAAAATTACAATAAAAAAAATAATTAAAAGTGACATGATGAGTAATGATGAAATTAGGTGAGGTTTGGAACTAATTTGTGGCTGAAAATAAAAGGAATAGCAGAAATTGGGAGCAGTTTTCTGCTGGGCTACTGTGCAGATGGGACTGGGCTGGACTGGATTTGTGCAGGCGGGCCAGACGGGTAGGTGGGCAGCGAACTGGGCTGGCGCACAGGGGTTGTTGAGCAGTTGGGCTGCACGCGTACGGGCTGGAGTGATGGACTGGAGCAGGTAGCTGGGCTCGTGAAGGCGCAGGCGACTGGGCTGCACGGATGGATTGGACCAGTGAATGCGGGTAGGTGCTGTTGTGCAGGAGCATGCGCGGCGTACGGACTGAGCTGAAGAGACTTGGACCGGGTTTGCAAGTGGAGACTCGGGCCTGGGCGCGTTGGATCTGCGATGCGGGCCGAGCTTCTGGGTCGAGAAGGGGGCGGCTGAAGCTGTGGGTTGCGCGTGGGCTGGCAGCGTGAGTTGGGCCGGTAGGTGAAGCAAGCAGGCCGAAGCGGAGTGGACTCCTGTTCTTGGGCTTGTCGGCTTGGAAAGACTGGGCTGCATTAAAAACTGAATTAAGAAAATGATTTTTGGGCTGGATTTACAAAATTAGTACTAATTAATAAATGTAATTCAATTGAATTTCGTCCACAATTTATTCGTTATAATTCCGATCGAGACGATTCTTTCGCCAAAACGCTCCAAATAACAAGCTTTATTTATTTAAACAAAAATATCACAAAATAAATTATTTTATATAATTATTTAATATTTTAATATTAAAAGTCAAGTATAAGGGTATAGAATAATATAAAATAATGTTGATTTAACGACCTATCACCTGGTCATGGGTGAAGAGTGGATGGGTTTTGGGTTGCACGGATGGGAGGAAAATGGGTGAGATCGGGTGGGTGTTTTGTGTGTGTTTGAAATGGAGAAAGGAAATGCACGGTGCATGAAGGAAAAGGAATGGCCTGTGGATGGGTGACACTTGTCACTCATCCATAGGGCAGGAACTAAATATCTGGGCCCCACTAAAGTCCAAACGTTCGTTCGTTTGGTAATTCGTGCAATAGTGCACTTGAACTTCCGTGAACCGTAACTTCGCCGTCGAACGTCCGAATTCGACGTGCCGCCTGTCTACGGATTCGTATCGTCCCCATCTAGGTAACGGTCTTTGGCCCTCGGCCATCGGACCTCCCGGTAAAAAAGTCAACATTTGACCCCTTTTTAACCAAAATTACCAAAATGCCCCTAAACTTCCAAACGTCATAACTTCCTCCTCGAATGTCGGAATTGAACGTGTCACCTGTCTATGAACTCGTGACGTCACGAACTACGTCACGGTCATCGGTCAAAGTCCATTTGACCGCCCGATTGAAAAGTCAACGTTTTGCCACCATCAAGGGCAAAACGGTCATTTTGCATCGTTCGTCCCGCCTAACTAATCACCGATTAACCTAACTAATCGTGATTAGTCACTAATCTAATCCTGGAATTTGGGACGGGTCGTTACACCAAAGCGGACAATATCGTATTAGATGAGTCAGGTCGTGATACTACTCAAACGTAACATCGTGCCGTTTGATTTAGTCCTTTTAAAAGACCTAACAAATCCCCCAAGCATGTAATGGAATATACCAACATTGGTGGCATATTCCACTAACTCTAAAGGTTACCAGTCTAAAACTAGGAAACTAGAATTTTTATTTTATTTTATTAAAACTGATATCATTGTATATCATAACAAAATAGTACAACCATACCATCAAAATCAAGTTATAACAGTAAAACACACAAGCCAATATGGCAAGTCTGATGCGGACAAAATTACACTAACAGCTAATAAACTCATATTACTGAAATGATACAAAATTACAATCAAACCCACGAATCCCAAAACAACTAAAACCATCATATATTTGATCATATATATGGTCTTTAAGAACTTGAAAAGTATGGCTGATATGAGGAATATTTGATCTCATGCGATCTAATTGTACATAAAAGTGAATAAAGGATACAGAAAATACTAGTCTAACTACTATGACACAACCAATAGGAAATATTGCGGCAATCTTTTTCAACAATAAGGTAGAATAAGACTTAGAGAAAGAAAAAAAATTAATTGAAGGTTTTGAGGAAGAGGGTGAATTGAAAGAATAGCAAAATAACATGATGAAAATTTCAACTATGAGCATACAGTCATTACAAATGAACTCTTATTTTTAGCCCAAAAGAAAAAGAGAAAAAAATGAGGAAAAATGAGGAAACTAGCATCTTGGTAATATAGGTATTTACTTTTGAATTAATTATAAATTAATCCATTTTTGAATCATAACATAAAAATTAGCTCATTTAACAATTTATTAGATTCCTTTTCAGTCAAGTAGAAGGGCCAACCAGGCAAAAGCTGGGAACGGGCTGAAACGTACGATTCGAAGACCAAGTCTGTATATCCGTTTATCCGACTACTTACTCACTACTCCTATTTTTTGAAGTTTTTTTTTATCAAATTTTATTTCAAATTTAAATGTTTTATATATGATTTTGAATTTTAATATTTATTTTCGTAAAGATAATTATTCCGAATAATTTTTCTACAAATTTCTGTTACGAGTCATTTCAATTGTCTCAACTTTTTAGATATTTGATATTTGTTGCGTGATTACAATCATACATGTGTTTTATTTACCTTTTAAATTTTTTATTTTATTTCTTATGAATAATGGTATAGTAGGTAAATTAATGATTTTTTTCCTAGAGATAAATTAATAATTATCTACCTTATCTTATCTTTATATTCTATATTAATCCACTATTCTATTACCAGAATTTTTTCACTTTCAAATTTATTTGATCTATCAAAAATAAAAATACATATAAACAATTAAATTCCAAAAGGTAGATTGCAAATACAATTATATATGAGAAAAGTACAATATTAGATATAATATACCTATGCCCACATCTAGATGGAAAAACCATTTTCAGGTAAATTAACTTTCAAATTGCTAGTCTTGCCAAATATATATGTATTTTTCTGAAAAATAAAATAAAATAAAATTTAAATGGCATACTTGTAATTTTTTAAAAAAATAACGGATTAAAACAAATAATACCGATTGAATAATAGTAAAAAAAATTAGATGATTCTATATTTAATGCAGTGGACTAATTGATAACTTGAATTCTAATAAAAAGACCTATTTATAATTATGCTAACAATATTGTTATCCATAATTAACCCAATAATAGGTAACAATGTTGTTTTCTTTTTGGTTGCAAATAGGTAACAATATTTCAGTATTAGCATTTTGAGCTCTTTGTTTGTAACCAAAATGCGTGCTACAGCCTATGGTTGTTTTCCCATTTCGAAGACTAACCCAAAAGGAGAAAAAAGGACGGCGACCTGCTCATAGGCTCCTCTCAAGTATTCTACTTTTTCCCTTTTCTTTATTATTTTCAGGCCCAAAAGCAATAAAAAATGGCGAAAGTAATCTATATCATGAGGACCCATGATCTGCGGTCCAAAGCTTTAAGAGAAATGGTGTGGAGCATTTTCATATCAAAGATCTCTTCTTCTTCAATATCCGAGCTGAAAGTGTAAGGATCGCCTTTCACTCTTTCAGGTCCTTTCAAAAGTTGAGTTCCTGAGCTTTTATATGTTAGATGCCGCCGTTCATGGCGGAAAATTTTGAAAGCTAGGCCTAGGGCTCATCTTTAGGACTCTCAGAAAGGGGTCCTTCGAGCTTGAAAGAGATCGAGAGAGGGAAGGAATGAAGGTGGTGTTTGGAAGTCCAGGGAGGGCAAGTGGGCTCGCACTGAGAATTGGGCAGTGCTCTTTTGCTGCTGCTTCGATTGGGGTCATGCTCTCTGCCCATGGCTTCTTCAACGCCACTGCATTTTGGTATTATTTTATTTCCCCTTCTTTCTGACTCTTCTTCATTTACATTTTCACAATAGCTTACATCGATTTTCTTTTGGATTGCTTATTCATTGCTTAGATAAGCTTATGGGGTGCTCCCATGGGTTTTGTCTTGAGTGATTTCAGATTGGTCAATTTGTAGTAAAATTTATTCAACTAGATATCTTCAATAATTAGGGAAATTTGATTGACTAAAAAAGTAGATTGCTTGGATTCCCTTAATCTGTTCTATTAACTGCATAGAAAACAAGTGGAAAATGAATACAAGGGAACTAAAAGAGACAGAAGTTATATCATTTTCTCAGGTCAGGTTAGGTGGATGTTGATGAATGGATTAAGATTGCTTGGTGGGTTTAGGAATATTGGCTATAAATGAACATCTTTAAGATCGAATCGCATATGTAATGCATCCATCTTGTCATTAGCAGGATTATTTTACGTTGGAGCCTCTCAGTATCATAAAACGTGGTTAATGGTTGCAACCAAGGTTCGATTTGAAAGTGGAAAAAAAGCAGATTTCATGTTGTAGCCCTTATTCTGCTTCCTCGTTTATTATGCATTTACTAATGCTGGCTTCAAATGGTAGTTCTTCTATGGTTAATTTTGCCTTTGTTCATTTTGTAAGTATTAATCGGTTGATTTCTTAGCTTAGAGATAAGATAAGGTTCCTGACAATCTCCCTCCGTTGGACTTATGCTTTCCATATAGGAATAGGAATCTAGAATCGGTACATTGCTCCACCTTCTTTGGTTGCAGAACCTGAACATGATAAGACATCTTCATATTGTGACAATCGTGCATTCAGATTAGAAGTATATTGGAGCATTCCTCCAAAGTCATCCAAATAATCTCTATCTCCCCCTCTTGTATTTTCTCGTTCTGGTGGAGAGAGGGGTAGGCTTTATTGTTATTCCAACAAATCATTCTAGAATCCTACCATTCTGCTTTTGAGTAGGCAGAACAGTATCAACTCCACCAAACTATCTAGCTGATTGTTTTGCCTTGCTAATTGCTAATTGCTCTTGATTCTAGTTGCCTCACTTTCAGGGAGGCTTGAACAAGTTTCTTGAGATATTATAATCAGGGAAATCTCCTGTAGTTATTATGTGTTCATTTCTTTGTTTAAATAATTAAGCTACATAATTTTCTGTTCATAAAGCCTTTCCTTACTTTGTTTTTACATGTGTTTTAATAAGTAGTTTTTCCTAAGTTCATATTTTGATCTATTTGTATGCACAGAGCTTGGAGGGTATTCTCTATGCACCTATCTACAAGGCGAAGAAATCATTCTTTGCATGTATTAACACAATGTGTGCATCGGGGTATGCTTGTGTTAGGACGTATAATCTACTAATTCTTTGTTGCTGTGTCTATAATGTATAAGATTGTTTCCTTTCTTGTATGCTTTCTCCTTAATGGTCTGATAAGCATACCTGCTTCCAGGTCTGGATAGTCGTATAATTCTAACCTGCATTTTTTTGATCCAGCTATTTAATTGCATCAATGGGGCTTCAAGTTCTTTGGAGTTTTGGGCTTGCTTGCCTTGATTTGCATGCTTTGAGGTCAAAGAGAAGCTTGCAAAATCCTGTCTTAGTGAGCTTATTTGTTGTTGGAGATTGGGTAGGTTTCTGCACTCATTTAGTCATTGTTGGTTGCATGTTGTTTTTGGAAATAACGCATACTTGGCATCCTTAATTTCATGGTTTATGCATTATTGCTGATAGAGTGAGATGTTGGACCTGTAATTAGGAGAATATTTTAGATAGAGGAAGGAATTAGAACTTGAAACATTTCCAGATCATGCAGCAAGAAAGCTGGATTCTTATCAAAACTACGAGGGTTTGCTAGTTAAATTTTTTAATAAAACATGGTCAGTCATAAACTTTACTTTCAATGTGATTACTTCAGTAACTGTTAAAATAGAAACAAATAATGAAAGCTTTTCTAGGATCCGTTTCTACACTTATAACTCCAATACATAATGTTTACTAAAATTATCAGGAAGAAGTATCATTTTCAGAATGAGAATTTCTTGATTTTAGCATCAATTTAATTCCTATTAACAGGGTGGTTGGTGCTTGCAGCTTTCGTGTCAATTTTTCCATTCAGCCATTACGGAGTCCATGTTAAGGACTCATCGTGCTTCAGTTGTTTCTCGATATATCTAAAACTTGCAAATAGAAACAGAAGCAATCATTCAGTTTGAACACCTTGTTCCTTTCGTTTAAAAATAGTTCATTGTTTCGTCTAAAGGCAGAAGTAGACTTTAATTCTTGTGGGCTATTGCGCTACTACTGAACACACTGATTCTTAGGAGTTTTGGTTTTTCTGATCTGAGTGCAACAGAACAAAAGCATGTTTAACAAATATGAAAATGCAGGTGACAGCTATTCTATCACTGGCGGCTGCATGCTCATCGGCTGGAGTGACAGTTCTGTATTCAAGGGATTTGAATTACTGCGTGTTAACATCAATGAATCTTCCATGCAAGAGGTTCCAAATTGCTGTGGCTTTCGCTTTCGTCTCGTGGTTCCTCCTTGCAGTTTCCTCCATTGTCATGTTCTGGTTGCTAGGTGCAGTATGAGTGACAAAATTACACCCAACATCATATTCTCGGCTTTCCCCTGTAAATATAATGTTTACGCTTCAAAAAACAAATCAGTTTTGCTTGAAAATGAGAAACTATTTTTCCTATTGTTTTCTGGTTCCATATGGTTATTATATTCAGCATGTGTGTGATTTTTCCAATGCTTACTTCCGAAGTTATACTCGTTTCCCCTCTTTTATTGCCTCTTTTTAATTTATTTGGTTGAAGTTGCCAGAAGGCATGGTGGCATTTCACATGGTAGGTAGACCACACACTTCCTTTTCGTTTTTTTTTTCTTTCTAAATTCTCATTTCTTTTTCCTTTGTTTATTTCGGAAATTCAACACAAAATTCGACTACAGAAATACGTGTTTTTTTTTTTTGTCTGAAATACATGTTTAATCACTTGAATAATAAAACTCGTTTTTATTTTAATTATTGAGGACAGATATATTGTGTAGCCACGCCTCTTAGCTTCCTTGATGTACGGATAGGTATATATGGCATCATGTTCGGGATGAGTGATATACTGTTAAGTCCGAATATTTTGTTGTTTTGGATTTGTTGAAAAATGGTGAACTCAAGCGAAAACAAGGGTTCGGTGAATCTAGTGCCCCAACTCGACAGTGATTTTTGGGTCTTCATTTGGACAGTTGATGTGCCTCCTAAGTTGAAGTTTTTCTTGTGGAAATGTTGCAAGCAGTTTTTGGCTGCTCGAGCAAATCTGATCAAACGTTTTATTTTGGTTGATAATATTTGCCCTCACTGTGGTGAGGCAGAGCAGACCCAGGTACATGTATTTTTTCAATGCAAGTTTGCTCAAAATTTCTGGTATTGTTGTCCTTTACAACTTGTTACGAGTGGCCTTGAAGGTGGAGACTTTGAGTGGTAATGGAAATTCTTTATTCAGAAATTCTTTTTGCTTGGCCATCTGGAAACTGCCCTTCAGATATTCAGCTTTGGCTTATGGAGATTGTAGAAGTGTCATAATTTGCGCTGCTATAATGATGTTGATATCGATTCGTGTACTGCTATTCATCTGATGTTAGACCAGATGCATGATTTCTAGAGGGCGAGGTCTGCCAATCCGCCCCTTATCAATTTAGTTCCTATGCCTATGGTTGATATCCATGCTAATTTAGGATGGCGCCGCCTTCCGGAGGGATTTGTGAAAGTGAATTGTGATGGTGCCTTTAGTTATGTGGATTGCCAGGGTGTGTATGGGTGGGTTCGTCGCTTTTCCATGGGTGAATTCATTGTCGCAGGAGGTGAAGGGGGGATTCCTTGCATTAACTCTCTACAGGCTGAAGCTTATGCTTTGCGTGGTTGCTTGTCCGGACTTTGATTGTAAGAAAGTTATTCTCGAGATCGATTCTAAAAGTCTTGTGCAGTTTGTGACTATTGGGTGTGGAGTGGAGGCTAATATTGAAAGTGTGATCCATGATATCCTAGCCATACAACATCTTTTTGAGGTGGTTCAGCTTCGGTACATCTCTCGGAGGTATAATGCTGCAGCACATGAAGTTGCTGCTTTCAGTAAACGTTCTAAACGTTGTTTGAGATGGGAAGACCTTGAGCCCCTTGGTTGTTTAATATTTTCGCTAAAAATGTAAACATTTCTATTCGTCTGTTTTAATGAAGTTTTTCTTTGACAAAAAAAAAAATCAAAGCCTTCATTGGGTGTCAAATTCTGCAAGATTAGAAGATGGCTGAATTGCTTAAGCCGCAAATTAATGAAAGACACGAATTGGAACACCTAACACCTCTTTTATTCGGTTCCCAAATGCCCATCTTTTCGATTCCTTCCAATGTAATATATAACTGGTATTATATCTATGATAATTTATTTATTCATTCAATTATTTATTTTTAATTCCGCAAGTTTTGGGCCATCCAATAAAATACTTCACGTTTTTTGACAGAAGAAAAGTAGATAATTCACATAATCTATGATGCCGACACTAGATTGTAGAATCTTTCTCAGATCATAATGTTCGGATCCGAACACCCAGTCTCAAAGTATAGGATTAGAGGTTACTGTACAAACTCCTACTTCGAATTCCTGAAAATACCACATTCGTTAAATCACGCTAATTAGTACAGCAATACAGCACAGTTGCGTCCAGGACATGTAAAAGATTTATATCTCAAGGAGAAAAGGAAAAAAAAAAAAAGCTTGATAAGTTTAGAGTACAGCCAGAGATTTCAGAGAAGCCGACTGATAATTTATTCCTATATACACGCGTACAACATGCACAAATTCACAACAATTAAGTCATGGAAGAAACAGTCCCAAAACTTCAAAAACATCAAAAGGAGCAGCAGAACATCTTGCAACACCGGTAACAAATAACAGATACTTATACAACGAAAATAACTTACTCCTCCTACACACATTCTGTTCTGGGCACATTCTGTTCTGTAATTTCAACGTAAGGAAAACATCACCCCCTACATTACAATTTCCGGCTTCAAAATGCTCGACTTGATTTCTTTGTGGGGCAAAACCACACCTCCATTACTGTAAATTTCATCACTCACTTTAACATCTTCTCCGAGGATAGTCATGTTCTCCACACGAGCCCATTGTCCGACAGTGGATTTCCATCCGATGATACTTCCGGCAACACAAGCGTGCTTCTTGATCCGGACTCCACGCATGACTGTACAGCGGGATAGCCTAACTCCTGACTCAACAACGCAGTCTGGGCCAATTGCAACATCTGGTCCAATCAGGCATCCCTCACCAATTGTAGCAGTCTCATCCACCAGCACATTTCCCACAATGTGGTAGCCTGTGGCCAACTTCGATGAAGAGTTCCTCCTCAATGAGTCTAAGTAGAGTCTCAGGCCTGTAATATAATCCCTTGGTTGCCCAATGTCCATCCAAAACCCTGGAAGGACCATTGCAAAGAGCTTACTCTCTAGTGCAATTGCTGGGAATACCTCTTTCTCAATAGAAGTTGGTCTCAGTTGAATTCGATCAAGAACTGAGGGGTTCAACAGGTATATTCCAGCATTGATCTTATTACCAACAAACAATTTTGGTTTCTCTACAAATTGCTTAACTTTCCCTGTTGATTCTTCCATAACCACCACTCCATATTTGGATGGCTCATCCACCTATATGAAGGAGAAAGTATTTACAGTAACATTAGTTTTAAAGCCTGAAAACTCCTCCATGGAAAGCATGGGGTAGAATTGCAACTAGTGTTACCTTGGTCACCATTATCGAAGCTTCCCCTCCATGAGCTTTATGGAATTCAATCATTTGTTTAAATGGGTACTCACTGATAACATCACTGTTAAGGACAAAGAAGGGCTCCCCAGAATTATCTATCAGTTTGTCCCTAGCAAGGGCCAGAGGTCCAGCAGTGCCAAGGGGCTCAGTCTCTTGTGAGCACGTGATCTTGATGCCCAACTTTGCCTCAAACTGCTCAAGGAAAGTCATCATCTCCTGCAGAAATGTAATGATCATGAGCATAAGCAGTCAAAAACACTTCAGTGGCATGACTCTGGAACCATCCTTTTATCTTTCTGTCAAGAAAAAGATGGTAGACTAGCTGAAATTTATATCAGTTAATGAAAGAGTCCAATGCAAAAAAATGCACGATGGGTCTCCACAAATAAAATTTTACTTCATCATAAATGAAGGTATCACTTACCTGTGGTTGATAATTGATCGCCAGGACCACTTCGGTCACACCAACGGCCTTAAGTGCCTCTATCTGGAAAACCAAAACAATATATGGATGAATTCAGAATTTAGGAACACATAAAGAGCGAGGAGTTGGATTAGTGAGGGAAAGGGCACAAGCTACATAATCATAAGAGCATGTACTAATCAAACATCTCTCTGCAAGCACATAGCTTCTGTTTTTTATTTCTCAGTCACTTGCAAAGGCAATACAATGAAAACTAACTGTCTAAACATTTTCCAACGTTGGAGATATAGTTGACATAAATTAGGCCTGTAGAAGAAGAGAAACCATCGCAAGCTAGTACCTGATGCAGGATCATGGGTTTGTTAGCAAATTCAACAAGTGGCTTAGGGACAGTAAGTGTCAATGGCCGCAAGCGGGTTCCAAAACCTCCAACGAGAATAAGTGCTTTCATTTTGATGCCCACTGCTTTCCCTGATTTTAACACAGTTACAGGAAAATTAAACTCAGAAAACACAATCTAAGATCGAGATTCAGATAACTTCGCATCCTGTCCAATATGTAATGTTACAGAAAATGAAAGACGCAAAACAATGGTTTACAATTGTTCTATCTTCCTTCTCCTCACCGAATGGAATCGGCCAGTTTCATCATCACAAAAATTTGCTTTCACCACACGATAAAGCCAAAAAGCTCTAAAATTTACCAACCGAAATGACCAATGCGCAGAAATTTCTTACCAAAAAGATGTGACAACTTTTACTTTTAATGGATTGAGATGATTGGATACTAAGGCGCATTTTAAAGCTCAATCTATCACCAAATTCATTTCTTTTTAAAGGGCAACTTCCAATCAGAACAAAGAAAACACAAAAGCCAGATCTGGCATAAAATATGAAATTAATCCCGGTAGCTCTTAGTTTGCAAAAGATTTCAAAACCAATATCTCTCGGAAAGAAAAAAAAAACATAAACAATTCGAACAGAGAAATGAGACTCAAAACGATTCAAGCCAATCAAACCCAGACACATTGTGGAATTCAGCTCACCCCCTTACACACAAGGATCGACAAACAAACAATAAAGTGCAAAATCTTTGATCGAGGATTAAAGAAGGAAAGCAACACGGGTTTACCTCGGATCTCAACAGATCAATACCCGAACAGAGCCCGATGGGGGTTTGAGCTCGGACTCGGACGAGTGGGAGCCGGGTGGAAAGCGGTGAAGAGCAAGTTAGCGCTACTGGTTTCAGCCTAACGGTTTATCCGTCAGGGTCTGAGCTGTGCAATGGGCGTTGGTTGAGGAGAAGCTGCCGTGGGATTTGTCGGTATTTATATACCATACGCTGGTGATATTAACGAACGTGGTTTTTTTCTGGCGGATTTCAATTTAAAAATTAATCCAAATTATCTTCTATTTTGGGTCACGTCCGCTTGGCGCTAAGGGAAAGAGACTTTGTTTTGTTCCGTAATTTCGGGGCAATTTCGTATTTTCGTCTGCCTTCATATACTGTGGATCATTTTGTACTTTAAACTGTAGTTCTCTTGTTTTGGGCGACAATTGTATGGATCCCAGAATGAGATAGGTTCACAGGAAAAAGAGCGATAGCGGACTTTTTATACAAGAATACAAAGAGTGGCTCTAAATGGACAATTTTTTTTATGCAAGAATATGTTAGGGATATTCAAAATTCAGTATCCCAGCCACTTCCACTACTCTTATCCACTTCCACTACTCCTATGATCAAGGATGAAAATATCGATATCGACGGATATATCGCTCGCCGAATTTACGGATATCTCGCCCTAAATATCGATATCGATATCGATATCGTTTACGATCAACAAAAATGACGGAAATTCGGTCTCAAAATTGGAAATTTGGAATGAAACTTTGGGAAAAACTTAAGTACCCAATGATAGTTATATAGGACTAATAAAAACTATAAAATGACTTTGATATAATAATTATATGATTAATTATATGATACAATAAGGTTCTGATGATGACTAATAATATAAAATTTAAACATAAACATAAGTTGAAGTGAATTATTATAATTGAATGTTAATATAATTAAAAATATAACAATAAGTATAAAAAAATTTCAATGGAAGAAAAATTATAAAATGAGTAAATATATTTAAAATTGAAAAAAAAAATGATGAAAAAAATAGAGTTAATCTTTGTTCAAAAATTGAAAAGAATTGATATATTTAAAATTGAAAAAAAAATGACAAAGAAAGTTAAAAAATTGGAAAAAAACGAAAAAAAAGAAGGGAAAAAACGAAAAAAGAAAAAGAAAAACAGCAATTGTTTTGGAGGGGGTCGAACCCAGGACCTCACCTCCTGAGGGCAAAACCCACACCAACTCAGCTGACCAAATTTAATTGAAATCATAGTCACCGTATAATATATAAAGGATAACAACGCAACTCTTAACAGTCATCCCCTTCCTCCCGCGGGTCTGCGATTCGGGTCTTTGCGACCCGGCGGCATGACCCGACTGGAAATCACTTGTTTTAGGTCCGATTTTTATGAACTTTGGTCCTATCTCAATCGTTTTCATCAAATAATGAGATCTGTGAGTTTAAAACAAAACGAAATGTCGAAATTTCGCGAAATTTTTTCCCCCCGCCGTATGTGCCGCCGGCCAATTTTAACGAAATTTCGGTCGATATTTTGCCGATATTGGCGACATTTTCATCCCTGCTTATGATTGTAGTGTGGCTTTGAAGTTTGAATCATGGGTTCTAGTTGACAAACAAAATAACATTATAGAGTGTGAAAAAGGGAAATCTTATGATTATAGTGTGGCTTTCATATACTGATTGGCAAATATGAAGGAATTAAGGAAAACTTTTTTTTTTTTTTGGAAAAACTGAAGTAATTTATCAGTGTATTCAAAATATTATGGAATCGTATTTAAGTTTAGGGTAATTGTTTGCGAACTTGTGAATAAGGATACTATCCCCAGTCGAGATGCATGTATGGAAGTGTTAGCTTTTTGTGATATATATTATTAATGATTTTTTATTCGAAATTGTTTGGACAATGATAATGATGGTGTTCCAAAAAGAAAATCACGGAAATGAGTTTCTAAATGGAAAAAAGTTGGAATCTTGTTGTAATTATCATTTTGGCCTATATGATAAATCGGGTATTATTTGAGGTTTATCACGCCAGTATCATTATTTTGATTTATCTAATTATTGTTATATAAATTATGTTAAAAAAATTTATTTTTTAAATTATCATTTAAAGATTATTGATGCAAAAATTCAACAAAAATAGAGATTATTTAGTTATTTTTATTTATCAATTAAATGGAAGGTTCACCGTAAGTTTCTTAATTATTATTAGAACCGTTGATTTATTTGACACATATGAAGTAAATGTGATAATTTTTGACACGACTCGAAACCCGCAAAAAATTTATCCGGATCAATTCACACGATTAAAATTTCGAGTCATTTTCTGGTCAACCCGTTATTATCCGTTTAATAAATGGTTGGGTTTCAGGTCAATATGTTAACCCGTATAATGACATGTTAACTCGTTTAATAAATGGGTAGTGTCGACGCTGCATCTGACACGACCCATCCCAATCCCCCCCGGGATTACCATGGAATGTATCATGCTCCCGTCTGACAAGAGGCGTCAGACAAGGGATAACCGATTGCCATTGCCCAGACGGGCTTCCAGAGTGCGTAAGGATCGATGGAGGAGGTGTGCGATGCTCAAGTCTCTGCTGCAGTCGTATCCGGAATCAACCTGAAGGGCATTGAAAACAAAAGCTGTGAGTGGACGAAAATAAACAAGTCTGTTTAAAACATTTATAAGACATTTATGCCCCTCAGTAAAATCATATGCATGCACCGAAACCAATAATCCCATATTTATTTAGAAATAACCATTAGGGCCTTAGCCCGGAAACCAAAGCCTAGTTTCAATTTCCAAAAGTAAATCCAAGAGTTATTTCATAAATCCAGTAATATGAACCATAAGGCATATAATATAAACCATAACCATTATTTTAGCCACTGCACTATACACTCCAATCCGACATCCCTGATGTCTGACGTCCCTGACGTCAATAAGGTCACAATCACAAGGCTACGCGTGCCACTCGGGTCTCAATTTCCGAGTTCAATCCCCGAACCCCGTTCGGGTACAGCATCCCCGATGCTTAGCGTCATAGACGCTGGACGTTCTAGACGTCCGTGACCTCTCCGGGGTACCTCATCCGGAGGAGACAATATAATATGGAAGGATCTATACAGTGCAGTACCAAATACATTTTATTGATATCCACATGCAAGGCATATATATATACATGGATAAAAATCCAAACCAATCATTAAGTTTCATCAGACGGGTCTCAAGCCCAAATACCGTGAAACGTGCCATAACCAGATTTTCCATATCATCAAAACCACTATTGTTTTTAGCATGTGAATATATATAAAATGTAAACCAGAAAACATTTATTCAATTCCGTTTTAGGGTCCCCGACCCGCAATCACATGTAGAAGTCAACTGGGCCCCTGGCCCGATTTCATAAGTTAACTGGGCCCCTGGCCCGATTCACAAGTTAACTGGGCCCCTGGCCCGATTTCATAAATCAACTGGGCCCCTGGCCCGATTTCACTTTATCAAATTTGTAACCGTTTCATGAAATCATATCCAACCACATTTTGGAAATCCGTGCAAATCCAGAAAAATCTCGATTTACGTGCAAACACGTAAATCGCCTAGAAATGCGTGAAAATATATAAATTCACCGATATCCAAAACAAATCATTTAATCACAATTTATAACAATCATGAAACAGTTATGCATGCATCGAATTTATAAAACCAATGTCCACTCACAGACCGTTTAACCGAGCGCCTCGATACGCGTGCCGTAGGCCTTCCCGGGCCACATCACTATCACCGGGACTCCCAATCCTGTTCAAATCACATTAGAGGATCACTAACCTCATCATTAACATCCTATTCAAGTCCCGTAATTTTCCCGAATTTTTAAGTATTTTTAAACTGGATTTAAAACCTTCGGACATCCCGAACAATAACGAAACGGGATCCGATCGACACGAAACCAACGCTAAAATGTTCGTTACATTGTATAGGACAAAAGTCATGTTGGAAGTTTCCCAAAATTACCTCACACGCGCCCCCACGCGCCGGTTGAACTCCCTGCGCGTGAAACCCACGCGCCGGGTACTGTTCACCGTCGTTCAACCCGAACGACTGGTAAACGGGTCGCCGTGACCCACGGGCCAACCCGACCGGTTCTCCGTCGATACAGGATCATTTTGGACGGGGTTTTCACCTACATGATCGTCTGGGTTAAATTAGGAGTTCTGTGGAAACAAAAACAATGAACAACGTCAAGATCCTCACCTCCCCGATCGAGAAGTTCACGGCCAACCTCCACCGTCGACTGCTCTCAGCTCCGACCACCATTCTCGATGAAAACGGTCCCTATAGACTCGTCTCATCCTCTGAGTCATCATCCCGGTTACTAGATCGACTAAAACGTCGAAAATCCCAAGCTGCCATTTTAGGCCCGAGGACGAACTCACGGGTTTAGGGCCATATCGCCGTCGTGGTCACCACCGTGGCCACCCAAAATGCCTGGACTGATCACAAGAACCTCCACCACCCATCAGCACGATCAAAAACAGTCTACAACGACATTCCCAATTTTGAGTTTTTCGGCCTCCCCTGTTTTTCCTTCCGCCGTCATCTCCGGCGGCTCCCGCCGTCTCCCATCGTGCCCAGCTCTTAGCAGTCATCCCAATACCCTCCGCACAAACCCATGGATACAGATATGGTGGTGGTGTGCAGTGTGAGCCGTGTACATGCTCACGGGTTTGAGAGAAATGAGAGTGGGAGGATGTAGGCTGATCCAATTAAAGAGAGAGGGAAAAAGAATGAACGGCCCAGATTAAATCTCACCAATGAGATTAAGGGTCCAGATCAAAAGATGCACTAAGTGGGATTTCTTTATATTTTTTTAATCCAATAATTTAATCAATTTGACCAATCCAGATCTGATCCCAATAATTAAAGGTTAGTGGTCCACGTGTCCCACTCAGAAATTCAGACCAATCAGAGAACGCCACGTGTCCACGCCTCGTAATGCGTGCATAACGAAACCAAACTTCCGTGACCCATAACTTCGTCGTCGAATCTCCGATTTCGGCGTGCCGCCTGTCGTTGGATTCGCATCGACGAAACCTACGTAACGGTCCTTGGCCCTCGGCCATCGGACATCCTGGTCAAAAAGTCAACATTTGCCTATATATCGTCCAAATTACGAAAATGCCCCTGGACTTCCGTACATCATAACTTTCACCACGAACGTCGGAATCGAACGTGCCACCTGTCTATGAACTCGTGACGTCCCGAATTACGTCACGGTCATCGGTCAAAGTCCATTTGACCATCCGAATTAAAAGTCAACGTTTTGCCCACACCTAGGGGCAAAACGGTCATTTTGCACAATTCGTCCGAAATCGCCCAACTAATCCCAGATTAGTAAATCACAATTAAATATTATTAAATCCCGATATTCGGGACGGGTCGTTACAGCATCTGACCAAGCAATAGGCCCATTTAAAACGATTTGAGAGAATTACTAAAGCCCATGTTCAAGGCTCATCTTGGAGGCTCATCAACAAGGCCCATGCCTGAATACTAAAACTCTGACCTAACCCTAGATAACTTCTATAAATAGGGAGCTTCCTCCCTTATTCTGGGGACTCAACCTCTTCATCCTCTCTACAAACACTGTTATCTCTCAAAGGCTCAGAGTCTTATACATGTACAAAATATCATATTATTAATGAGAGGGAGGCAACACCGTGGACGTAGCCCGATTTGGGTGAACCACGTACTTTCTTGTGTCTTGGTGTGCGTGCGTGTCTTTACAGTCTCGTTGGTACAATTTTTGCATCAACAGTTTGGCACCGTCTGTGGGAATCGATACAAAAGGTTATGTCGGTTCTTTTCAATTTTTCTTACCTGCTAAAACACCATGGCCGCCAAGAACACCCAGAAAAACCCAGAAAATACAATATGTCCAATACGCAGGAAGAACCCAGGGAATTTCTCCTTTCTTGGTCGGTCGAAGCCCCTTGTGCTTCTCTCACAAAGCCCCTTCCCCACCACAAAATAAATATATATTGTAGCCTCTGCAAACCACAAATTTTTGGTACTTTAAACCCCTGCAAACTCTGCCCACCACAAACAAATAACAGCTACTTTTTAGCCTTCTGTAGGCATCTACCCACCACAAAAAAATACATATATAATCATGCTTGGTAACCTGCCCCCTGCCACTTGACCCCACCAAGATATTATCTCCCTTTATTACAACAGCCCAGACCTCTTCATCGGTCGGCCTCCCGATGTCCCCTCAGACTCCACACGCGATCAGTCTCCCGATGTCCCCTCGGACCCCTGCTCGGTCGGCTTCCCGATGTCCCCTTGGACCCCCTCTTCATCGATCCCTACCTGCTCGGTCGGCCTCCCGATGTCCCCTCGGACTCCACACTCGGCCAGTCTCCCGATGTCCCCTCGGACCCTTGCTCGGTCGGCCTCCTGATGTGCCCTCGGAGCCCCCTCTTCATCGGTCCCTACCGATGTCCCATCTGGCTCCCTGCTCGGTCGGCCTTCCGATGTCCCCTCGAACTCCGTGCTCGGTCGGTCTCCTGATGTCCTCTCGGGCTCCCTACTCGGCCAGTCTCCCGATGTCCCCTTGGACTCCCTCTTCATCGGTCCCTACCAATGTCCGATCGGGCTCCCTGCTCGGTCGGCCTCCCGATGTCCCCTCGGATTCCACACTCGGTCGGCCTCCCGATGTCCACTCGGACTCCACACTCGGCCAGTCTCCTGATGTCCCCTCAGACCCCTGCTCGATCGGCCTCCTGATGTGCCCTCGGACCCCCCTCTTCATCGGTCCCTACCGATGTCCCATTGGGCTCCCTACTCGGTCGGCATCCCGATGTCCCCTCAGACTCCGTGCTCGGTCGGTCTCCCGATGTCCTCTCGGGCTCCCTGCTCGGTCGGTCCCCACCGATGTCCCCTTGGACTCCCTATTCGATGGGTCATCACAATGAGAGGACCCGTCCCAACTGGACGTCAAAAACCGTGCCCGGTCCTGCTCCCGTCTGACAAGTTAACTAAAGGTCCGAAACTACCCTTCAGTGCTTGCCAGACAAGGGATGTTTGTGCGGATTTCTGCTACTATCACTGCCTCACGATCAGTCCCGAACGTCGTACCACGGCCTGGAGGGTCACAAAACAGAAAAGGTGTGAGTGGACAATAATGACCTCTTATAAAAACATTTATCAAAATATATTCTTACCCTCCAGTTTTCAAAAACTTGCATGCATGTCGTAAAACATGAGTGACCGATAAAATCAAAACATATTTTCCCATGGTCCATAAAACTCATGTTCACCAAATCAGTTCATGTTATAAAACATCAAATTCCGGCTCTCAGGCCAAAACATGTGAAAACATAATCACCTGGCCACAAAGACCAAAAATCCGTACTCAATACCAGTACATCATCACAATCAATACCAATCAGCACTAATCACCAGTGCACAATAAATATATCAATCCAATCAATCCGCACTCCTCACAAGTGCATAAAATATCACAAATCACATCTGCACTACTCACAAGTGCACAATCAATCAAACTGCACTACTCACAAGTGCTGCACTACGCGTAGGCCAATATCCAGTCACTCTCTCGGGAACAGACACCTCTGGGCTCAACCCCCTCAGGCTCGGTCACCTCTGGGCGAACACATCCCCAGGCTCAGACACCTCCGAGTGGTACATCCAGGCTCAGTCTCATCCGAGAAGCTGACTACCATAGGATCAACTCACGATCCTACAATCACATCCCCCAAGCTCCGGTCATCTGGGTAATCCCCCCAAGCACCAACCGTCTGGGAATATCACAATCACAATGAAAACCATCCCGGGAATTACATCCCAAAACATTTCAATCAAATCTTGACTTCATACCAAGTCAAGATCATCCCCGACTGGGTCTCAAAGCCCAAAATACCATTTACACGTACTTCTTTAAAATCACCTTTTAATTCAATAAAATAATCCAGAAATCATCATTGACTCACCAACAAAGTCAAAATATCATTTTAGAAATCATTTAAACTCCAGGCCTAGCCCAAAACATCATTTGCACGTTCCTCGTAAAATGTGCCCGAAAGACCGATTAAAATAATCATAAAATCCCAATAATTCATTAATTTCAAAATTTCACAAGTGACTCCAAATCCGAGTCAAAATCACTATTCACTTGGGTTCTCATGCCCACAATATCATTATCACGCAAATCCATGCGTTGCAACCTCCGTTGCCATTTTCACGTAAATCCACAAAATCAATCACTGACTCATAACCCGAGTCCAAATATCATTTTCAATCCATGACTCAATAATCCGAGTCCAACCATTATTTTCAATCAATTTCAATCCCGGACTCATAAACCAAGTCCAAACATCATTTTTACCAAATTTCGTAATTTCTCGAAAATCGCCCAATAATAATAATATAATAATCATAAAACCGAGAAATTACCGGATTGAAACATAAATCATGCCCAAGCATATAAAATCATATAATAAGGCATTAGAAATCATATATGCATGCATCACGGTTAGAAAACAAAGTCCACTCACACACACCGTTCAAAACGGTCCGTTTCCGAGTTGCACGTTTTTCCGTAAAATTTGGAAATCACAACTCCTGTCCAAAATCATTATAAAGTGTTACTAACATCTCAAAATACATCATATAATTTTCCCCAATTTTTTTGGGATTTAAATACATATTTTTAACGTAATACAAAACTTCGGATACACGGAACATTAACGAAACGATATCTGATTTCATCGAAACCAACGTCAAAATGTTCGTTACATTGAGAGGATCAAAAGTCATGTTGACCTCACCTTGAAACTAGGCCGGACGCGCCCTCACGCGTCGCCGTGAGTGGCTGCGCGTGAAATCCACGCGCCTGCTACAGTGTCACCGTCCCAACCCGTTTGTCTGGTAAACGGGTCGTTTAACCCGCGAACAGACCCGGTTGGTTCTCTGTCAATTCGACACCAAAATCAGCAATTCCAACGTCTATTAGCATCGAATTAGTTTCAATTAGGGATCTGTGGACCTAATTACAAACAATCTTACCTATAACCTCACGATGATCACAGTTGATCGTTCGAAGGACATCCGACCATTGTTCATCATTCGAAGTCCTTCATTTTCAATCGATTTCTCTCAATTGATGCAACCAGAAGCTTCAGTGGATTCAGGTAAACTCTTTCCCCATCTCAATTGCATCAATTCATGGCTCAAACGCCACGACTCAAACTCGACATTTTCACGGTTACCCGACTCAGTTCAGAGCCAATTGGGCCTCGATTTCTTCCGTTCTTGATGTGGTTCGACTCGTACAGACCTCAGGAAGCTAACTCGAGCTTCAATTCCACTCCTCATGGCCCAATTCTTCCAATTCGATTTTTCCTCCCAAAAACTAAATTTTCGAATTTCCAGTTCTTAGCTCACTCTCAATCTCCCGTTTTTCCCAGACAATTCAATCTCAATAATCTCTCAATTTTCCCCTCAGAACCGGCAGTGGAAGGGAGCTGAATTCTCTCAATTTTGTTTCCCCCAATTTGCACGGTTTGAAGAACATGGATGATTAATGGAGGAAAGAAATATAATTAAACATAATTAATTAATATAACATCATAATTGTGTCTTCCCTAAAACATGGGATCTGGTTTCATGACTGAATTTAAGGGATGAGTGACACTTTTCACTCATCCAAGTGTGTCCAGTCACCGGGTACTGTTCATATTAAAATATTATTTTATTCCCGGTTCGTTCGGTTAACCGAGCCCGATTCCGTAACCATAACTTCGTCGTCGAATCTCCGATTTCAGCATGTCGCCTGTCGTTGGATTCGTATCGACGAGACCTACGTAACGGTCTTTGGCCCTCGTCCATTGGACATCCCGATCAAAAAGTCAACATTTGTCCCCTAATATGCCAAATGACCAAAATACCCCTCAACTTCCGAATGCCATAACTTTCACCTCGAATGTCGGAATCGAACGTGCCACCTGTCTATGAACTCGTGACGTCCCGAAATACGTCACGGTCATCAGTCAAAGTCCGTTTGACCGCCTGAACTAAAAGTCAACATTTTGCCCACGCCAGGGGTAAAACGGTCATTTTGCACAATTCGTCCGATTTCACTCAACTAATCCCAGATTAGTCATTCTAAATCATAATTAATTAATATTTAATCCCGACACTCGGGACGGGTCATTACAACCTTTCCCCCTTAAAGAATTTCGCCCTCGAAATTCCAACTATCCGTATTCCACAACTACCTCGTGGAAACAAATGGCCCCACAACAAGTGTACACCTGTACACCCACTAGCCAACGCAGAACTCGTCTGCACACAGACGTCACATCACAGATGCACGTCGTACTACCCACACTCGACCACCTCGAGTGAAATTGATTACCAGAAATTGACAATGTCACCATTAAGCTGACTCCTCCAACTTGACGGCTCCCCGTAATCACTAATGTGTCCTGACCTCCGCTCTCATAGAGAGTCACCAAAACTCACGTGTCAGTCCAAGCTGACACTACCAGTCAAACTGTCAACACTAAGCCTTACCAATCTAGTAAAGCTCCCAACATCAACAAATTAGTGACAACACAACGTACAACAACGTCCGACAATGTAGCACAAGATCAACAACATGATCTCCCCTCGCAGGGCAAACTCAATCCTGCGACAAATACCAACAACAGTAACTACAACTGTCACCCCCCAGCGATCCCAGATGCTGGTAAGGTCACGACACGGTAACATTTCGCCGCAAAGCAACTTGCGGTCACACTAACCACCAACTCACTCAATCAGATGGTGTAACTGGAACACATTGAACACCAGCCTAGCAGTGATCACACAACTCAACACTAGAGTTATACTAGCCAACCATGGCTAAGAGCACCTGCTCAAACAATCACTGAAATCATCAGAATTACTCTGCCCAGTGCATCGTGTTCAATGTCCAGTTCACGTTCACAACCAAAAACCAATGGTATTGGAACTAAGCCAAGCACCAACACGTTTATCGACACATCACTGGTACACCCCATGTACCGTCACTAGGTATCAAGTACCCCAAACCATGTACAAAGTACATACATTTATCCGTTGACCAGACTACAACCACCTAGGTCATAGCCAAACACGTTGCAATAATGGAGTCCATTTGCCCAAACCAGCAAGAGACAAATCGAAACTCCACCAATCAGCTAGTTCCAATTCCAAATCCGAATCCGCAATTTCTTAAGAAATCCCGAATCCAAACTCATACATCACATTTTTAATTCATGTCCAAATCCGAATCCGAAATCATTATTCCGTAAGCTAGCATTTGGAACAATCATTCCGCACCCAAATCCAGTATTCCACTTTCAAGTTCTAAAATCGAATCCTGAATCGTCACCCAGAAATTCGATTCCAAAACCCAAAATCTCGTTCACGTCCACTCGGACACAACAAAACCGAACCTATCAGTTACCCGTTCATTATACTCGGTTGACTTCATAAGGAAGCCAATCCAACAACCACACGGTTAAGGTTGACAAAATCCAACCACTTCGGAAACCTACCCACTCGAGTAATATACCACAAGGGGCTCCACTTCGAAAAGAAGTTCAGTCCCGTCATTTACGACTCACATACCAGAGTAAGAGTGACAAACTCTCTACCCAACTGGATCATCAGGATTACGGTCCAGATCCATCACGACGTCAGCTGACCATGAACATCACGATCCTAGATCGTCACAATGCCCAATGTCCACGACATCACAAACCCGATCCACCTAGGATCCACACGGTTAACTACTAGGAACCATAGGGTCTTACGCCCTCATCTAATTTGCGTACTGTCACAACGTTTGACAACCAACACCCACAATTAAAAGTTCAGTCAACGACGAGACATGCCGCGACTGTGGGTTCTCACTGATTACCTCGTATCTACCCTTGCCATCCCACCTAGGGAAAACCAAAGATGATCCAAAACAATAACACCAATATTCATCCCCGGGTCAAGTTTATTCTGGGCCCAACACGCCCATCTACAAACCAAACTGTTAACAAAAACAACCATCCGGACCCACACTAGTCCGACACATTCAAAACACATGATACAATATTACAACACAAATGGACAATACAAACTATTTACAAGGTATCACGAAAACATGTATCAATACAATTATTTTGACCTACGGTCAAGTCGATCAGGGCAGTTCCTTCGCAAATGTCCAAGTTTCCTACAAAAGTGACAAGTGGCAGTGCTGAGGCGACTTGCCCCACCACGCCGCTTACTTGTCGACTGGGTTGAAGTTCCACCCGAATCAACACCCACCGAGGGTTGCGACACAAGAGTATGAAGGCTAACTCGCTTCGATGTTTCCTGACTTATCTGTTCAGTATCCTGACGCTCTCGGCGTCGTCCATAGCCCAAAGATTGTTCTGGCACAGGTAAAATAGTAGCCTCCACTCGGATAGCAGCATCCGATAATTCCCTCAGGGTAGAATACGAGCCAACAGTTACAGCACCTCGTAACTCATTCCTCAATCCCTGCTCAAACCTTCGACACTTATCCTCCTCAGTAGCCACATACAGAGGATCGAAACTAGATAAGTGCAAAATTTGCTGTTCATAATCAACTACTGACCGATTCCCTTGCTGCAATTGGAGAAACTCAACCTCCTTAGCGTTCCGAAATGAGCGAGGATAAAACTGATCCAAAAATCGCTCTCGGAATGCATCCCATGCCAAGGTACGGGCATCCCAGCCAGTCAACTGTAAACTATGCCACAACCTGTAAGCATAGCCATCCAGAAGAAAAGTGGCTAAGGGCAACATGTCCTCCAGGGGACATATCATAACCTCAAAAATCCTTTCCAATCTAGTAAGCCAATCTTCGGCACCATCTGGTCCCGAATCACCACGAAACACAGTGGCTCCTAACCGTCGAGCTCGCTCAATATCTGGACCTTCTCTAACTCTACTCTCGTCCCCCCTATCTTCAGACCGTGTACGGGACGCACGACTCAGAGGCATGACGTAACAACAGAAATCAAGAACCAAATGCTCTGATACCACTTTGACAGGACCCGTTCCAACTGGACGTCAAAAACCGTGCCCGGTCCTGCTCCCGTCTGACAAGTCAACTAAAGGTCCGAAACTACCCTTCAGTGCTTGCTAGACAAGGGATGTTTGTGCGGATTTCTGCTGCTGTCACTGCCTCACGATCAGTCCCGAACGTCGTACCACGGCCTGGAGGGTCACAAAATAGAAAAGGTGTGAGTGGACAAAAATGACCTCTTATAAAAACATTTATCAAAATATATTCTTACCCTCCAGTTTTCAAAAACTTGCATGCATGTCGTAAAACATGAGTGACCGATAAAATCAAAACATATTTTCCCATGGTCCATAAAACTCATGTTCACCAAATCAGTTCATGTTATAAAACATCAAATTCCGGCTCTCAGGCCAAAACATGTGAAAACATAATCACCTGGCCACAAAGACCAAAAATCCGTACTCAATACCAGTACATCATCACAATCAATACCAATCAGCACTAATCACCAGTGCACAATAAATATATCAATCCAATCAATCCGCACTACTCACAAGTGCATAAAATATCACAAATCACATCTGCACTACTCACAAGTGCACAATCAATCAAACTGCACTACTCACAAGTGCTACACTACGCGTAGGCAAATATCCAGTCACTCTCTCGGGAACAGACACCTCTGGGCTCAACCCCCTCAGGCTCAGTCACCTCTGGGCGAACACATCCCCAGGCTCAGACACCTCCGAGTGGTACATCCAGGCTCAGTCTCATCCGAGAAGCTGACTACCATAGGATCAACTCACGATCCTACAATCACATCCCCCAAGCTCCGGTCATCTGGGTAATCCCCCCAAGCACCAACCGTCTGGGAATATCACAATCACAATGAAAACCATCCCGGGAATTACATCCCAAAACATTTCAATCAAATCTTGACTTCATACCAAGTCAAGATCATCCCCGACTGGGTCTCAAAGCCCAAAATACCATTTACACGTACTTCTTTAAAATCACCTTTTAATTCAATAAAATAATCCGGAAATCATCATTGACTCACCAACAAAGTCAAAATATCATTTTAGAAATCATTTAAACTCCGGGCCTAGCCCAAAACATCATTTGCACGTTCCTCGTAAAATGTGCCCGAAAGACCGATTAAAATAATCATAAAATCCCAATAATTCATTAATTTCAAAATTTCACAAGTGACTCCAAATCCGAGTCAAAATCACTATTCACTTGGGTTCTCATGCCCACAATATCATTATCACGCAAATCCATGCGTTGCAACCTCCGTTGCCATTTTCACGTAAATCCACAAAATCAATCACTCACTCATAACCCGAGTCCAAATATCATTTTCAATCCATGACTCAATAATCCGAGTCCAACCATTATTTTCAATCAATTTCAATCCCGGACTCATAAACCAAGTCCAAACATCATTTTTACCAAATTTCGTAATTTCTCGAAAATCGCCCAAAAATAATAATATAATAATCATAAAACCGAGAAATTATCGGATTGAAATATAAATCATGCCCAAGCATATAAAATCATATAATAAGGCATTAGAAATCATATATGCATGCATCACGGTTAGAAAACAAAGTCCACTCACACACACCGTTCAAAACGGTCCGTTTCTGAGCTGCACGTTTTTCCGTAAAATCTGGAAATCACAACTCCTGTCCAAAATCATTATAAAGGGTTACTAACATCTCAAAATACATCATATAATTTTCCCCAATTTTTCCGGGATTTAAATACGTATTTTTAACGTAATACAAAACTTCGGATACGCGGAACATTAACGAAACGATATCCGATTTCATCGAAACCAACGTCAAAATGTTCGTTACATTGAGAGGATCAAAAGTCATGTTGACCTCACCTTGAAACTAGGCCTGACGCGCCCTCACGCGCCGCCGTGAGTGGCTGCGCGTGAAATCCACGCGCCTGCTACAGTGTCACCGTCCCAACCCGTTTGTCTGGTAAACGGGTCGTTTAACCCGCGAACAGACCCGGTTGGTTCTCTGTCAATTCGACACCAAAATCAGCAATTCCAACGTCTATTAGCATCGAATTAGTTTCAATTAGGGATCTGGGGACCTAATTACAAACAATCTTACCTATAACCTCACGATGATCAAAGTTGATCGTTCGAAGGACATCCGACCATTGTTCATCATTCGAAGTCCTTCATTTTCAATCGATTTCTCTCAATTGATGCAACCAGAAGCTTCAGTGGATTCAGGTAAACTCTTTCCCCATCTCAATTGCATCAATTCATGGCTCAAACGCCACGACTCAAACTCGACATTTTCACGGTTACCCGACTCAGTTCAGAGCCAATTGGGCCTCGATTTCTTCCGTTCTTGATGTGGTTCGACTCGTACAGACCTCAGGAAGCTAACTCGAGCTTCAATTCCACTTTTCACGGCCCAATTCTTCCAATTCGATTTTTCCTCCCAAAAACTAAATTTTCGAATTTCCAGTTCTCAGCTCACTCTCAATCTCCCGTTTTTCCCAGACAATTCAATCTCAATAATCTCTCAATTTTCCCCTCAGAACCGGCAGTGGAAGTGAGCTGAATTCTCTCAATTTTGTTTCCCCCAATTTGCACGGTTTGAAGAACATGGATGATTAATGGAGGAAAGAAATATAATTAAACATAATTAATTAATATAACATCATAATTGTGTCTTCCCTAAAACATGGGATCTGGTTTCATGATTGAATTTAAGGGATGAGTGACACTTTTCACTCATCCAAGTGTGTCCAGTCACCGGGTACTGTTCATATTAAAATATTATTTTATTCCCGGTTCGTTCGGTTAACCGAGCCCGATTCCGTGACCATAACTTCGTCGTCGAATCTCCGATTTCGGCATACCGCCTGTCGTTGGATTCGTATCGATGAGACCTACGTAACGGTCTTTGGCCCTCGTCCATTGGACATCCCGATCAAAAAGTCAACATTTAGCCCCTAATATGCCAAATGACCAAAATACCCCTCAACTTCCGAATGCCATAACTTTCACCTCGAATGTCGGAATCGAACGTGACACCTGTCTATGAACTCGTGACGTCCCGAACTACGTCACGGTCATCGGTCAAAGTCCGTTTGACCGCCTGAACAAAAAGTCAACATTTTGTCCACGCCAGGGGTAAAACGGTCATTTTGCACAATTCGTCCGATTTCACTCAACTAATCCCAGATTAGTCATTCTAAATCATAATTAATTAATATTTAATCCCGAAACTCGGGACGGGTCATTACAACCTTTCCCCCTTAAAGAATTTCGCCCTCGAAGTTCCAACTATCCATATTCCACAACTACCTCGTGGAAACAAATGGCCCCACAACAAGTGTACACCTGTACACCCACTAGCCAACGCAGAACTCCTCTGCACACAGACGTCACATCACAGATGCATGTCGTACTACCCACACTCGACCACCTCGAGTGAAATTGATTACCAGAAATTGACAATGTCACAATTAAGCTGACTCCTCCAGCTTGACGGCTCCCCGTAATCACTAATGTGTCCTGACCTCCGCTCTCATAGAGAGTCACCAAAACTCACGTGTCAGTCCAAGCTGACACTACCAGTCAAACTGTCAACACTAAGCCTTACCAATCTAGTAAAGCTCCCAGCATCAACAAATTAGTGACAACACAACGTACAACAACGTCCGACAATGTAGCACAAGATCAACAACATGATCTCCCCTCGCAGGGCAAACTCAATCCTGCGACAAAAAGTCAACATTTGGCCCCTAATATGCCAAATGACCAAAATACCCCTCAACTTCCGAATGCCATAACTTTCACCTCGAATGTCGGAATCGAACGTGCCACCTGTCTATGAACTCGTGACGTCCCGAACTACCTCACGGTCATCGGTCAAAGTTCGTTTGACCGCCTGAACTAAAAGTCAACATTTTGCCCACGCTAGGGGCAAAACGGTCATTTTGCACAATTCGTCCGATTTCACTCAACTAATCCCAGATTAGTCATTCTAAATCATAATTAATTAATATTTAATCCCGACACTTGGGACGGGTCATTACAACAATCCCAAGGCAAACAACTTAGCATGCACCAAGTAAAACCTCATAACACGCCTGAATACAACCAGGACTTGTCGGATAACTCAATTGTCGACCGACATACTCACAACACTCGGTCAGTCGGCATGCCCCCTATGTTGACTTCTTCTTCAACCTGCTCGACGCCTGACTGATGGGTCTTCTCAGCATCCGTTTTCTCATGGGTCTGCCAACCACCTTCCTTCGCTTGCACTGAGCTATAAATCTTGCTACATCTTAATACAACCAAGTACCCCTTCCACTTAGCAACCCCTTCTGTCACTCATACATGACATACATACATGTCACACATACATGCCCTCATGCATATACGCATACATGTCACACATACATTGTAATGACCCGGAAATTCGAAAAAGGAAAATTTGGAAAATTTGAGGAAAATGACGATTTTGCCCCTGGAATTAGGCGAAAAGTTGACTTTTAATTCGAGCGGTCTAACGGACTTTGACCGATGACTGTGACGTAGTTCGGGACGTCACGAATTCATTGTAACAACCCGTCCCGAGAATCGGGATTTCTAGAGTGAGGTGTGATTAGTAAGGTTAATCAGGGGTTAGGTGGTCCCGAGGGGTCCGGGAACTTAGAATGACGATTTTGCCCCTGGGTCGGGCAGAAATGTTGACTTTTATTTCGGGTGGTCAATTTGAGATTGACCAGTGACCAGGACGTAGTTGAGGACGTTACGAATTCTTAGGCAGGTGGCACGCCCGATTCCGACATCCGAGGAGGAAGTTGTGATGTTCGGAAGGTTGAGGGCATAACCGTAATTTTGGAAAAATAGGGGGGAAAAGTTGACTTTTTGAATAATCGGGTTTTGGTAGGTTGACCTAGGATGGTTAGATAGTTCTTGTCGTCCTGAGTTCGATGACAGGCGGCACGTGTTCATCGAACTTACGAGGCGAGAGTTACGGGTCTAGGAAGTTTCGGTAAAACCGTAAAAATGTGTTAAAAAGAAGGGTATTTTGGTCATTGTGGCACATTGGGTTTTGTGCACAGAAGAAAAGAATGGACGGCTGGGATGGAGCCAGTTGGTGAGAGAGAGTGGAGGATGGTGACAGGTGGCAAGTGTGTAGTGGGTTCTGGGGGGTTCTCTGGTGTGTACGCGGTTCCATTATTTGGGGTGCAACCGTGTGTGCTCGTGTGTGTGTTACTCGACACAGAGAGAAGCAGAGGGAAGGAATTGAGAGAATTGGAAGGCTGATTGTGGTGGCTGGTGAGGTTGTGAGTGTGTGAGGGAGATTAGAGAGTGGGAGAGAGCAGTTGAGACGGTTGGGAGGTGAGAAATTGTGGTGTGTGCGAGAGGGGAGCCACGGGAACCAGAGAGGAACTCAGGGGGGAAAACGGAGAAGATTGTGGGCTTGTGGTGGTGCGGTGGCCGTGCACGGTGCAACAAAGATCGTGGTGGTGTCGTGCGGGTTGCGAGGAGTCGGCCAGCCCAGGAGGAGCTCACGGCGGCAGCAGGAAACAGGTAATTCCCTCATTCCCGTTTCGGTACTCTGTTTTCCGTTGAGGTTCAACGTGGAAGTTGTGGGTCTAGGGTGAGAGTCGAGGGAATTGGAGGTCAGGGCGAGGTTCAGGAGAGTCCTAGGCGTCGACTAGGTTGGTCGCCGTGACGGGGAGGTACACGGCGGAGCTCAGTCGAAGATGGGTCTCTTTTACCCTGTTTCGGCAGTGAACTTCGAACGGTAAGTCGTGACGATTAGGGTTGAGTCGAAGGTCTAGGCGAGTTGGGTTAGGTTCAGTGAGGTTCAGGGCAGAGTTTGGTGAAGCCACCGTGAAGGGTGGTGAGCTGGGTGGCTGGATCGTGAAACAGGGGTTGTTGGCCGTCTGGTTTCGAGCTTTAGTCGACGGGATTGAGGCTGTGTCGAGGTGATTGGAGGATGGGAATGCTTAGAGTGAGGTTGGACGATGCAGTTGGTGAAGAAAGGAACCGTTTTGGTGGACGGAGGAGGAAGAACCAGGTACGCCGGTCTGAGTGCAGACCACTGTACTGAACCCGATTCAGCACGGGTTGAAGACGGCACTGTAGCTGGCGCGTGAGGGCCACGCGCAGCCACTTTGGGCGGCGCGTGGGGGCGCGTGCGGCGGCGATGGGGAAAATGGTCAACATGAGTTTTGGTCTAGGAGTCATGGTGAGTTCAATGGAGTTGGTTTCGGGTCAATCGGAAGACGTTTGAGTGTAGTTCCGCGAGGGTGAAGGTGTAGGGTCCCGGGGTTTTAAGTCTTCGGTCCGGGGATTTTTGAGGGCATTTAGGTGAGTGTTTGTAGACGTATTAGTGACGTAATTTGACGGTGTTTGACAGGATCGGGATTTCCCGAGGAAGCCGAGGAACGGGCTGGACGTTTGGGACGCGAGTAGGGCTCAGTACTGTGAGTGGACCCCTTCTCTAAACTTGAACATGCATAACTGCTTTCTATAATGGTTTTATGGTTTTAATCATGATTTTATGTTTATCGAATATGTTTGGTTGGTTTTGCATTATTACACGTTTTTCGAGAAAAAGACGGTTTTGGCACGCTTTTCGAGAAAAGGGTAATTTTGGAAATGTTTTCGGGATTTCAAGGGATTTTGGAATATGCTTATGAGAATCAAGGTTTTGGTTTTGAAATCGAAATTGACCATTGGATTTTGGTGTAAAGTTGGAAAGTGGACTCCGGATTTGGGTTCGGAATGACGGTTCTGGATGCCGGAAGGGCTTCAGACCAGTGATTTCGGATTCGGGTTTGGATGAGGATTTGGTAAATGGTTTTCAAATGGTTTTGGGATTGGATTTGCTGGATCTGGATATTGGGTTTAAAGACCCGGATTGATATTGACGGGGGACCGGCCGGATTGGGTTTAAAGACCCGGATTGAGTTTAAAGACTCGGGAGTTTAAAGACTCGGATATATATATTGATTTTCCCCCGTAGGCCTTGAGTTTAAAGACTCGGGAGTTTAAAGACTCGGATATGATAAGGCCTGGATTGAGTTTAAAGACTCGGGAGTTTAAAGACTCGGATAGGTCCAGCAGGTTTGATCGGGAAAATGATGATTTGGTGATTATGGTTTATGATACAGTTTTCATGTTGTGGGTTCTTATGATAGTTTATAGTGTTTCTGTCTCTTATGATGTTTAAGCATGATTCCTTTATAAATGTGTTTATAACTGTTGGTTATGCATGTGGTTTCAAAACGGAGGGTTTAACTCGGTTTTCTTATAAAATGGTTTTGAACTTTTGTACCTTTTGGTCCACTCACATTTTCTGTTTTAACTTGCCCTCCAGGTTGTGGAGCGAGCGCGGGGTCTTGACGTCGAGGCAGTGTCCGAGGCATAGAAGTGACGTGAGAGTTCCCAGAGTAGAGTAAAGGCTTCTGTGTGCGTGCACTTTCTCGGTTTTTATTTTCCTTGTACTGTAGTGCTATGCTCTGTAAACGCTAAGGATTTTTGGATATTTCGTAATTACTCCTGCGTTTGACTGGGTTCGAGTGAGTGTTCCTTAGATGTTGTGTCGGGGAGTCAGACGGGAGCGGGATTTACCTCGGGTTTCGGGGTGAAACCGGGGTGGGTCCTGACAAATTGGTATCAGAGCATAGGTTTGTCGAGTTTGTTGGGTCTGTCGGTTTGTGAGGTTGTGTTTTAGTTGTTTGACTACTTCTATGCCTCTTTCAGCGTGCGGTTGACGATGCCTCCGAGACGTAGACCCTCTCCACAACCTGAAGAAGTAGCCAGAGAGACGGAGAGTGCCACGATTGAGCGAGCCCAGCGGCTCGGGGCTACTACTTTTAGTGGTGGGGCTGATCCAGAGGAAGCCCAGAGGTGGATTACTAGATTGGAGCGGATTTTTGCGGTGATGCATTGTCCGCCGGAGGAGCGAGTAGTGTTGGCTACCTTTCTACTGGATGGTACAGCGTATGAGTGGTGGTATACCCTCGAGTTGTCCGGTTGGGATGTTCACAGTGTGACCTGGGAGACGTTTAGGGCACGGTTTCTGGAGCAGTATTATCCTCGTTCTTTCCGGGATGCCAAGGAGGCGGAGTTTTTGCAGCTCCAGCAGGGGAATATGACCGTGGCAGAGTATGAACGGAAGTTCCAGATGTTGTCTCGGTTTGCTCCTGCTTTTGTGGCCACTGAAGCCGAGAAGTGCCGTAGGTTTGAGTTGGGTTTGCGAGGTGAGATTCGAGCCGTAGTGACAGCTGGATCTTTTGCTACCCTCCGAGACTTGTCGGATGCTGCGGTGCGAGTTGAGGCTAGTTTGCCGGTGCGACGCCGGGAACCTTCTATTCCTGGAGCTTCGAGCCAGCGGACACCGAAAAGAGGTAACTTCGGTGGATCGTCCTCGTCGGGCGATGATCGTTTTGGTAGACCTGGTAGTGCCCAGAGTTCAGGATTTTGGGGTTATCGAGCACCGCCGACTCCGCAAGCGAGTGCGACGTCGGTAGCGTCGACAGGGAGACCGAGTAGTGGACCAGGCTGGAATGTGTGTTTCTACTGCGGGGAGCGAGGTCATTTCCGACGTGAGTGTCCACTGTTGCCACAGGAAGGTGGTGTAGGCAGAGGAGTAGCGGAGTCCGGACAGAGTACAGCATCAGGGACAGCGGGCACTAGAGGAGGTGGTGGCACAGCCACGAGTAGTTCGAGGGGTCGTGGTAGAGCGTCAGGATCTCAGGCCCGGGTGTTCTCGATGACTCGGCAGGAAGGTCAGTCGACACCAGATACGGAGACAGGTACTTGTTTTACTTTTGGTTGTTCTGTTGGTTTGGTTTTTGGATTTCGGAGTAGAGTCTAGGAGTTTTTCTAGAGGACTTGGAGTGTACAGTAAGGTCTGTAGTAGGTTGACGGGAAGGATAGGAAAGGAGTGACTATACTTGATTGATTTGAGCCTATTGAAGGAGAGAACCCACAAGCTAGAGTTTGCCTTTAGGACTTTGTGGAGTTAGTCCGACTGTGGACGGACTAGTAGCCGAGGGAGATGGGTGGTTGTATACGAGGATGTACTCTATGACTTCTATCGCGTACTGTGACATGAGGTATTGTATAATACCTTTGTTTTCTGTTCATAGAGTTTCCCTTGCGTACACCATGTAGTTGTTACATAGCTAGGGTTGGCTGTGGTAACAGTAGCTGGGGACGGAGTGAAATACCCAAGGTGGAGATGATAGACCGGAAACCTAGAAGAGGTTGTTCCTTAGGAGACCCTAGGTGTCGAGGACTAGTTGTGAAATTTCGGGGACGAAATTCTTTTTAGGTGGGTAGATTGTAACAACCCGTCCCGAGAATCGGGATTTCTAGAGTGAGGTGTGATTAGTAAGGTTAATCAGGGGTTAGGTGGTCCCGAGGGGTCCGGGAACTTAGAATGACGATTTTGCCCCTGGGTCGGGCAGAAATGTTGACTTTTATTTCGGGTGGTCAATTTGAGATTGACCAGTGACCAGGACGTAGTTGAGGACGTTACGAATTCTTAGGCAGGTGGCACGCCCGATTCCGACATCCGAGGAGGAAGTTGTGATGTTCGGAAGGTTGAGGGCATAACCGTAATTTTGGAAAAATAGGGGGGAAAAGTTGACTTTTTGAATAATCGGGTTTTGGTAGGTTGACCTAGGATGGTTAGATAGTTCTTGTCGTCCTGAGTTCGATGACAGGCGGCACGTGTTCATCGAACTTACGAGGCGAGAGTTACGGGTCTAGGAAGTTTCGGTAAAACCGTAAAAATGTGTTAAAAAGAAGGGTATTTTGGTCATTGTGGCACATTGGGTTTTGTGCACAGAAGAAAAGAATGGACGGCTGGGATGGAGCCAGTTGGTGAGAGAGAGTGGAGGATGGTGACAGGTGGCAAGTGTGTAGTGGGTTCTGGGGGGTTCTCTGGTGTGTACGCGGTTCCATTATTTGGGGTGCAACCGTGTGTGCTCGTGTGTGTGTTACTCGACACAGAGAGAAGCAGAGGGAAGGAATTGAGAGAATTGGAAGGCTGATTGTGGTGGCTGGTGAGGTTGTGAGTGTGTGAGGGAGATTAGAGAGTGGGAGAGAGCAGTTGAGACGGTTGGGAGGTGAGAAATTGTGGTGTGTGCGAGAGGGGAGCCACGGGAACCAGAGAGGAACTCAGGGGGGAAAACGGAGAAGATTGTGGGCTTGTGGTGGTGCGGTGGCCGTGCACGGTGCAACAAAGATCGTGGTGGTGTCGTGCGGGTTGCGAGGAGTCGGCCAGCCCAGGAGGAGCTCACGGCGGCAGCAGGAAACAGGTAATTCCCTCATTCCCGTTTCGGTACTCTGTTTTCCGTTGAGGTTCAACGTGGAAGTTGTGGGTCTAGGGTGAGAGTCGAGGGAATTGGAGGTCAGGGCGAGGTTCAGGAGAGTCCTAGGCGTCGACTAGGTTGGTCGCCGTGACGGGGAGGTACACGGCGGAGCTCAGTCGAAGATGGGTCTCTTTTACCCTGTTTCGGCAGTGAACTTCGAACGGTAAGTCGTGACGATTAGGGTTGAGTCGAAGGTCTAGGCGAGTTGGGTTAGGTTCAGTGAGGTTCAGGGCAGAGTTTGGTGAAGCCACCGTGAAGGGTGGTGAGCTGGGTGGCTGGATCGTGAAACAGGGGTTGTTGGCCGTCTGGTTTCGAGCTTTAGTCGACGGGATTGAGGCTGTGTCGAGGTGATTGGAGGATGGGAATGCTTAGAGTGAGGTTGGACGATGCAGTTGGTGAAGAAAGGAACCGTTTTGGTGGACGGAGGAGGAAGAACCAGGTACGCCGGTCTGAGTGCAGACCACTGTACTGAACCCGGTTCAGCACGGGTTGAAGACGGCACTGTAGCTGGCGCGTGAGGGCCACGCGCAGCCACTTTGGGCGGCGCGTGGGGGCGCGTGCGGCGGCGATGGGGAAAATGGTCAACATGACTTTTGGTCTAGGAGTCATGGTGAGTTCAATGGAGTTGGTTTCGGGTCAATCGGAAGACGTTTGAGTGTAGTTCCGCGAGGGTGAAGGTGTAGGGTCCCGGGGTTTTAAGTCTTCGGTCCGGGGATTTTTGAGGGCATTTAGGTGAGTGTTTGTAGACGTATTAGTGACGTAATTTGACGGTGTTTGACAGGATCGGGATTTCCCGAGGAAGCCGAGGAACGGGCTGGACGTTTGGGACGCGAGTAGGGCTCAGTACTGTGAGTGGACCCCTTCTCTAAACTTGAACATGCATAACTGCTTTCTATAATGGTTTTATGGTTTTAATCATGATTTTATGTTTATCGAATATGTTTGGTTGGTTTTGCATTATTACACGTTTTTCGAGAAAAAGACGGTTTTGGCACGCTTTTCGAGAAAAGGGTAATTTTGGAAATGTTTTCGGGATTTCAAGGGATTTTGGAACATGCTTATGAGAATCAAGGTTTTGGTTTTGAAATCGAAATTGACCATTGGATTTTGGTGTAAAGTTGGAAAGTGAACTCCGGATTTGGGTTCGGAATGACGGTTCTGGATGCCGGAAGGGCTTCAGACCAGTGATTTCGGATTCGGGTTTGGATGAGGATTTGGTAAATGGTTTTCAAATGGTTTTGGGATTGGATTTGCTGGATCTGGATATTGGGTTTAAAGACCCGGATTGATATTGACGGGGGACCGGCCGGATTGGGTTTAAAGACCCGGATTGAGTTTAAAGACTCGGGAGTTTAAAGACTCGGATATATATATTGATTTTCCCCCGTAGGCCTTGAGTTTAAAGACTCGGGAGTTTAAAGACTCGGATATGATAAGGCCTGGATTGAGTTTAAAGACTCGGGAGTTTAAAGACTCGGATAGGTCCAGCAGGTTTGATCGGGAAAATGATGATTTGGTGATTATGGTTTATGATACAGTTTTCATGTTGTGGGTTCTTATGATAGTTTATAGTGTTTCTGTCTCTTATGATGTTTAAGCATGATTCCTTTATAAATGTGTTTATAACTGTTGGTTATGCATGTGGTTTCAAAACGGAGGGTTTAACTCGGTTTTCTTATAAAATGGTTTTGAACTTTTGTACCTTTTGGTCCACTCACATTTTCTGTTTTAACTTGCCCTCCAGGTTGTGGAGCGAGCGCGGGGTCTTGACGTCGAGGCAGTGTCCGAGGCATAGAAGTGACGTGAGAGTTCCCAGAGTAGAGTAAAGGCTTCTGTGTGCGTGTACTTTCTCGGTTTTTATTTTCCTTGTACTGTAGTGCTATGCTCTGTAAACGCTAAGGATTTTTGGATATTTCGTAATTACTCCTGCGTTTGACTGGGTTCGAGTGAGTGTTCCTTAGATGTTGTGTCGGGGAGTCAGACGGGAGCGGGATTTACCTCGGGTTTCGGGGTGAAACCGGGGTGGGTCCTGACATTCATAGACAGGTGCACGCCCAATTCCGACATTCGAAGAGAAAGTTATGACGTTCGGAAGTTTAAGGGCAATTTGGTAAATTGGTTAAAAGGGGCCGAAAGTTAACTTTTTGATCGGGACCATGTTTGGACTTTCCGGGAGTACCGTGGGATAGGTCTCGGGACGCCGAATCCGTAGACAGGCGGCATGCGTCAATCGGAGTCCGAACGAGAAAGTTATGGGTCTAGAACGAAGAGGGGCATTTCGGTAATTTGTTATGATAAAGGTAAAACAGTAATTTGTCTTTAACGGTGAACTTAATTGATAAACTATATCTTAATTTGGCTGATTCAGCCTATTTGGATTAGGATTACTTACTAAGTGACATTTGTCACTTGTTTATATCAATTAGTGGCATTTGAATGCCTTATACGGACAAAACAACCTCCAAAATCCTTGTTTAAATTCTAAACAATCTTTAACTCCGATTGATTAAGGATGACAACCAGAGATGCAGGGAGTTTTAGAGGGAAAATTTGAGTGAAAAACAGAAGGAAAACAGGAGAGAAAACGGGGAGGAACACGGTGAACCCGAGAGAAAAACACCCGAAACCATGCTTGAAGAAATTGAGATTGAATTTGAAGTTTTAGCTGAACCCAGGACGAATTAAGATTAGAATTAGTCCTCTGGGACGATTTCGAGTCGAACCACATCAGAAAGGAAGAAAATTGAAGGGGAAATCAGCAAGAACAGGCTTTGCGACGCCATTGAAAGTGAGAGCTTGGGTTCAATTACTTAGAGGATTCGAGATTCCGAGCGAGTGTCGGAAATTACGGAAACGCGTGCAGCGCGGGAAACAAGCAGTTGGACGGTGTGTGAGTGGACGTTTGTTTTCTACATTGATATGTAGGCATAGTTAAATGTTTTATATGACTTATGGCATGATTTGAATTGAAATGACTTGATATGATTATTGTGTGATTTAATGATTATTTTAATCGGTGCTTCGGGCACGTTTTTCGAGAAAAAGTGAAATGACTGTTTTGGGCAAAGGCCAGGGATTTGTGATTGGTTTTGGCTTGGATTATGAGTTGGGAAAATGATTTAATGGATTTGTGATGTTTTCGGATATGATTTTACGGATTTGCATGTATTGAATTATTTAATGATTTTACGGATTGACGAGAAATGAGATTTGGGCATGAGGCCCCGTGATGATGGTTTTTGATATGGTTTTGATACTTGATTTAAATTAATGCTTTTGATTGTGTTTTGATGTTTGATGACTCCAGATGTGTAATTCCTGGAGGGACTCCAGATGCGTAATTCCTAGAGGGACACCGGATGTGTAATTCCCAGTAAGGCTGGATGTGTAATTCCCAGCATTGGATGACGACTTTGGATGTGTAATTCTCAGAGGATCCTCAGATGTGTAATTCCCGAGTTATATGCTTTATTATTATGATGAACTGATTTTATAAAATATGCATGCATGGTTTGATAAACTGGAGGGTAACGAATGTGTTTCAAATGTGTTTTACATGATATTATTTTTGTCCACTCACACCTTTGTTTTTAATGACCCTCCAGGCCGTGGCACGACACTCGGGGCAGATTACGAGGCGGAGGCATGAGTAGAAATCAGTGCAGTTATCCCTGGTCTGACAGGTGCTGAAGGGTACTTTCGGGATTTCAGTTGACTTGTCAGACGGGAGCAGGGCCGGGCACAGTTATCGAGGTCCAGTTGGGACGGGTCCTGTCAAATTGGTATAAGAGCATTTGGTTATTGATTTCTGTGTTCCGTGATGCCTCCGAGACTGCGCCCCGTGCACGGCCTGAAGATGAGAGGGACGAGGATCGGGTTAGAGAAGGCCCGGATATCGAGAGAGCTCAACGATTAAGAGCTACTGTATTTCGTGGTGATTCGGGATCGGATGGTGCTGATGATTGGATTACTCGTTTGGAGCGGATTTTTGACATTTTGGGATGTCCCTCATAGGACATGGTATTATTAGCCACTTTTCTTTTGGATGGCCATGCATACCGGTGGTGGCATGCTTTACAGTTAACAGGATGGGATGCTCACACGTTGACATGGGAAGTATTTCGTGAGCGATTTTTGGATCAGTTTTACCCTCGTTCATACCGTGATGCGAAGGAAATTGAGTTCCTTCGATTACAACAGGAGGGTATGACAGTGGCCGAATATGAACAACGATTTCTGGATCTGGCTTGCTTTGCTTCAAGGGTGGTAGTCACAGAGGGTGATAAATGTAGACGTTTTGAACTTGGTTTACGAGATGAGATTCGAGCCGTTGTAACTGTGGGATCCTATGGCACTCTCCGAGATCTCTCTGATGCTGCTATCCGTGTTGAGGAAAGTTTGCCAGCACGCGAATCTGGACGACGTCGAGAGCGTCAGGAAACTGAGACAGTGAGTTATGGAACGTCGTCAAAAAGAGGTAGTTTTGGCTCCGGATTTTCTGGATCTCGGTCGGGTTTTAGCGGGGGTGGACAAGGACATTCCTTTGATCCTACAGCAGTCCCTCAGGCATCTGTTCAGTCGAGTAGAGCTTCAGTACCGTCAACTGGCAGACCTTATAACCGAGCTACCCATTTCGGTAGGGGTACCTGTTATTTTTGTGGTGAGTTTGGACATATCCGGAGAAATTGTCCACACCAACCGACGGGTGGTAGCCCGAGTGGCAGTCATACAGAGCAAGGTTCGGGGATGGCCTCAACTTCTGGAGCTGCAAGTGGGAGGTGAACTAGCAACACGGGAGGTGCACCACGAGGACGTGGTCAACCTTCAGGCCCACTTGCTCGGGTATTTTCTCTTCAACAGTAGGATACTAATGACCCACTCGAGGGGAGTTCAGCATAATGGTAGTACTCTGTGGATTAATGTACATTTGTAAATGTTGTTGTGTTTTATACGGTTGTTTTATAAATAAAATGATTGTATGTTTACTCCATAAATCTTGTGTTTGAATTTCGGGGACGAAATTCTTTAAGGGGGGAAGGTTGTAATGACCCGAAAATTCGAAAAAGGAAAATTTGGAAAATTTGAGGAAAATGATGATTTTGCCCTTGGAATTAGGCGAAAAGTTGACTTTTAATTCGAGCGGTCTAACGGACTTTGACCGATGACTGTGACATAGTTCGGGACGTCACGAGTTCATAGACAGGTTGTAACGACCCGTCCCGAATATCGGGATTTAATAATATTTAATTATGATTTACTAATCTGGGATTAGTTGGGCGATTTCGGACCAATTGTGCAAAATGACCGTTTTGCCCCTAGGCATGGGCAAAACATTGACTTTTAATTCGGATGGTCAAGTGAACTTTGACCGATGACCGTGACGTAGTTCGGGACGTCACGAGTTCATAGACAGGTGGCACGTTCAATTCCGACATTCGTGGTGAAAGTTATGACGTACGGAAGTTCAAGGGGATCTTCGTAATTTGGATGAAAGAAGGGGAAATGTTGAATTTTTGGCCGGGATGTCCGATGGTCGAGGGACAAGGACCGTTACGTAGGTATCATCGATACGAGTCCGTAGACAGGCGGCACGCATCAATCGGAGTCCGTATGACCGGGTTACGGGTCAGGATGCGTGAGGGGCATTTTGGTAATTTTCTGCACAAGGGCAGAATGGTAATTTGGACTGTTGATTTTTGAACAGCCGTGAGTTGGAGCCATGATTGAACTTGGTGGATGTCTAGTGCGATCTATCTTTGAATTGTTTAGTATGATTAGTAACATGGGGGAACATTATGATTATGTTTTATTAATTAATTAACTTAATTATTGTTTATTTCCTCCATTAATCTCTTCAGACTTCTTCAACCGTGTACAACCAAACTTCAATTTTCTTCTACCCTTAATCTCCTCCCTAACCACTGAATTTGTGAACGAATATTGGAGAGAATTGAATTTGATTCGAACTGAGATTACACGGGGGATTGACTGAGTGAGGGAGACTGAGAAATCGAAAATTTGGTTTTTTTTTTTTTGGGGGGGAGGGGGGGGGGGGGGAATTCAAATTGGAGGAATTGGGCCGTGACGATCAAAATGGAGTTTAGTTTGAGTCTTCTGGGATTGCCACGATCATTTACATCGAAAGAACGAAGAGAATTGAGGCCCGTTTGAGGAAGAACAGAACTACTGTAGCTGCAGAAATTTTGAGCTTGAGTCGTGGGATTTGAGGCTTGGATTGATGCAATTCGACTAGGGATTGAGTTCATTATGACCTCACGATGCTAACGGATGCATCAATTGAAGGAATCGATTGACATGGGAGGATTTCGGATGATGAACAGTGATCGGATTGTTCTTCGTGTGATCATCCTTGATCTTAAGGTTTGAGGTAAGATTGTTTGTAATTTAGTCCACAGATCCCTAATTGAATCTAATTCGATGCTAATGGACTTTTGAATTGTTGGAATCGGTGTCGAATTGCTAGGATTTGGACCGAGTCTTATCACGGGTTTTTCAACCCGTTTACCAGTCATTCGGGTGAAGGAGATCACTGTGCATATTTACTGTAGCTGGCGCGTGGCTTCCACGCGCAGTCGCTTGCGGCGGCGCGTGGGGACGCGTGAGTGCGAATCCCGAGGTATGATCAACATGACTTTTTTCCTATACAATGTAACGAACATTTTGGAATTGGTTTCGTGTCGATCGGACACCGTCTCGACATTGTTCGGGATATCCGAAGGTTTTAAATCCAGTTTAAAAATACGTAAAAATTTGGGAAAATTACGGGACTTGAATAGGATGTTTATGTGGAGGTTAGTAACCCTCTAATGTGATTTGGACAGGATTGGGAGTCCCGGTGATAGTGGTGTGGCCCGGGAAGGCCTATGGCACGCGTATCGAGGCACTCGGTTAAACGGTCTGTGAGTGGACATTGGTTTCATAAATTCGATGCATGCATAACTGTTTTATGATTGTTATAATTGTGATTAAATGATTTATTTTGGATATCGGTGAATTTAAATGGTTTCGCGCATTTCGAGGTGATTTATGTGTTTGCACGAAAATCAAGGTTTTCTGGATTTGCACCGATTTCCATAAATGTGGTTGGATATGATTTCATGAAACGGTTACGGATTTAATAAAATGAATCGGGCCAGGGGCCCAGTTAACTTATGAATCGGGCCAGGGGCCCAGTTAACTTATGAATAGGGCCAGGGGCCCAGTTGACTTATGAAATCGAGCCAGAGGCCCAATTGATTTATATATGTGATTTCGGGTCGGGGACCCTAAAATGGAATTGAATAAACGATTTCGGATTTGAATCAACTATTTGGACTTATGACGGTTTTATGGAAATTCGGGGCAAGGCCCTTGTGATATTTTGGAAATGAATAATAAAATGTGTTCCATAAAACCATCTCGATATGAGGATATATATATATCCTGGTCTCCTCCAAGTGTCGGAGACACTGGAGAATTCACGGTGCATTGCCTGCGAGGGCTCATTGTACGGAGCTACCGGATCGTATAGTGATCCAGGAGCAGGATTGTTGGACGTCATGGACGTCAGACATCGGGGATGTCAGAGTTATGGACCCGGTGAGACCGCGGGCAGCACGCGTTGCTTAATACCGTGAGATATGATGTCTGGAACGTCAAGCGTCTAGGACGCTAGGCATCGGGGATGCCGGAGATGGAAAAATAATAAATGAACATTACTGAATTTATGAGATAACTCTTGGATTGACTTTTGGGATTTGAAACTATGCTTTGGTTTCCGGGCTAAGGCCCTAATGGTTATTTCTAAATAAATATGGGATTATTGGTTTTTGGTGCATGCATATGCTTTTACTGAGGGGCATAAATGTCTTATAAATTTTTTAAACAGACTTGTTTATTTTCGTCCACTTACAGCTTTTGTTTTTAATGCCCTTCAGGTTGATTCCGGATGCGACTGCAGCAGAGACTGGGACATCATACACCTCCTCCATCGATCCTTACGCACTCTGGAAGCCCGGTTGGGCAGTGGCAACAGGTTATCCCTTGTCTGAAACCTCTTGTCAGACGGGAGCATGACACATTCCATGGTAATCCCGGGGGGATTGGGATGGGTCGTGTCACAGGTGGCACGCCCAATTCCGACATTCGAAGAGAAAGTTATGCCATTCGGAAGTTTAAGGGCAATTTGGTAAATTGGTTAAAAGGGGCCGAAAGTTGACTTTTTGATCGGGACCATGTTTGGACTTTCCGGGAGTACCGTGGGATAGGTCTCGGGACGTCGAATCCGTAGACAGGCGGCATGCGTCAATCGGAGTCCGAACGAGAAAGTTATGGGTCTAGAACGAAGAGGGGCATTTCGGTAATTTGTTATGATAAGGGTAAAACAGTAATTTGTCTTTAACGGTGAACTTAATTGATAAACTATATCTTAATTTGGCTGATTCAGCCTATTTGGATTAGGATTACTTACTAAGTGACATTTGTCACTTGTTTATATCAATTAGTGGCATTTGAATGCCTTATACGGACAAAACAACCTCCAAAATCCTTGTTTAAATTCTAAACAATCTTTAACTCCGATTGATTAAGGATGACAACCAGAGATGCAGGGAGTTTTAGAGGGAAAATTTGAGTGAAAAACAGAAGGAAAACAGGAGAGAAAACGGGGAGGAACACGGTGAACCCGAGAGAAAAACACCCGAAACCATGCTTGATGAAATTGAGATTGAATTCGAAGTTTTAGCTGAACCCAGGCCGAATTAAGATTAGAATTAGTCCTCTGGGACGATTTCGAGTCGAACCACATCAGAAAGGAAGAAAGTTGAAGGGGAAATCAGCAAGAACAGGCTTTGCGACGCCATTGAAAGTGAGAGCTTGGGTTCGATTACTTAGAGGATTCGAGATTCCGAGCGAGTGTCGAAAATTACGGAAACGCGTGCAGCGCGGAAAACGAGCAGTTGGATGGTGTGTGAGTGGACGTTTGTTTTCTACATTGATATGCATGCATAGTTAAATGTTTTATATGACTTGTGGCATGATTTGAATTGCAATGACTTGATATGATTATTGTGTGATTTAATGATTATTTTAATTGGTGCTTCGGGCACGTTTTTCGAGAAAAAATGAAATGACTGTTTTGGGCGAAGGCCAGGGATTTGTGATTGGTTTTGGCTTGGATTATGAGTTGGGAAATTGATTTAATGAATTTGTGATGTTTTCGGATATGATTTTACGGATTTGCGTGTATTGAATTATTTAATGATTTTACGGATTGACGAGAAATGAGATTTGGGCATGAGGCCCCGTGATGATGGTTTTTGATATGGTTTTGATACTTGATTTAAATTAATGCTTTTGATTGTGTTTTGATGTTTGATGACTCCAGATGTGTAATTCCTGGAGGGACTCCAGATGCGTAATTCCTGGAGGGACTCCAGATGCGTAATTCCTAGAGGGACACCAGATGTGTAATTCCCGGTGAGGCTGGATGTGTAATTCCCAGCATTGGATGACGACTCTGGATGTGTAATTCCCAGAGGATCCTCGGATGTGTAATTCCCGAGTTATATGCTTTATTATTATTATGAACTGATTTTATAAAATATGCATGCATGGTTTGATAAACTGGAGGGTAACGAATGTGTTTCAAATGTGTTTTACATGATATTATTTTTGTCCACTCACACCTTTGTTTTTAATGACCCTTCAGGCCGTGGCACGACACTCGGGGCGGATTTCGAGGCGGAGGCATGAGTAGAAATCAGTGCAGTTATCCCTGGTCTGACAGGTGCTGAAGGGTACTTTCGGGATTTCAGTTGACTTGTCAGACGGGAGCAGGACCGAGCACAGTTATCGAGGTCCAGTTGGGACGGGTCCTGTCATACATGCCCTCTCGCATATCGACATACATGTCACTCATACATGACATACATACACGCCCTCGTGCATTTAGACATACATGTCATTCGCACATGACATACATACATGTCACACATACATTCCCTCATGCATATACGCATACATGCCCTCTCGCATACCGACATACATGTCACTCATACATGACATACATACATGCCCTCGCACATCCGTACATACATGAACTCATACATACACTCCACATTATCGAGCACCTGCTGCTCAACACATTATCGAGCACCTGCTGCTCTGAGCACCCGCTGCTCAACACATTATCGAGCACCTGCTGACAGGACCGCCCCCGAAAAGGGCATTGTTAACTGTGCCTGGTCCTGCTCCCGTCTGGCAAGATGACTGAAATCCCCAAGTTACCCTCAGTACGTGCCAGACGAGGGATAGCCACACGTGCTTACTCATGCCTCCGCCCCTCGAACAGCCTCGAACAATGCGCCTGCGACTTGGAGGGTTAATAAAAAACCAAAAGGTGTGAGTTGACAAAAATAAATTAACTTATAAAACAGTTACGGAAAGACGTTTTTACCCTCCACGTAAAAACGATGCATGCATACAAAAATCATTTCGCAATCGGTTGCATTTTCAACATAAGAAAAACTTGTATGAAACTCAAACAATTTTCCTTTCTCAACCATCGGGTCTTAGCCCGCCATCATAAACACCGGGCCTCAGCCCAAAACCACGAATTAAAACCAAATGCACAACATGATCCAAAACCATCAACCACATACCGGGCCACGGCCCAACTCAACCGAAACATCAGAAATCATCAATAAACCACAAGTCAATCGTTTTGCTGGATATCAAGTGCGCCCGAGTCTTTAAACTCAAAACCATGCGCATAAACAGGCCTTCCAGGGATATCAACGAGTCTTTAAACTCAGAACTTAATCAATAGGCCTCGGGGGTATCATAATAACTGAGTCTTTAAACTCACGAGTCTTTAAACTCATTAAGGGCCCTCCCCCGTCATCAATTAACCGAGTCTTTAAACTCAAAACGTGCTCCAGCAATAGCACCCGGGTCTTTAAACCCAAACAGTTTTCAACGGGTCTTTAAACCCCAAAACATTTAACAACCACAACAACACGGGATCCATCCCGAAATCACATTTTTTCACAACAGGACTCATGGTCCGAATTTACACATTCAAATCCCCAAGTCTTACTTCACAAATCATATTCAAATCATCATTACACACGGGGCATGTACAATCATACCAAATCATTTTATTAAATCCTTTTTCATTCCCTAATTCGAATTCGCGATAATGATTCCGTAAGCTGGCATCCGGAAGCATCATCCCGAACCCAAACCAAGAATCCACTTTCAACTTCCGAAAATCGTTATCTCGTTAATCAAAGTTACTTTTATGCCCCGAGCATCACGCCCGAAACCATCTTTTTCAAAATCCATTTTTAATTCATTGAAATCACTTCATTTCTCAAATCTCATTATCAAGGCATCAAAACCACAATTAAATTACCAAAATCACAATCAAATCACAACATACTCGAAATCTCGTAAAACGTGCCAAACCGTAACATTCTCGAAAAACGTGTCAAAATTGTAAACCATACTTGCAATCGAAATCCGACATCTTAAAAACATAATACGCACAAAGCATATGAAATCATACGTTAAATCATCATCCAAAACATACGGGAAACCATATATCGAAATACGTGCAATTCCGTGTGCATATCAAAATGCGTAAAATTACGGAAATCGAAATCAACCACCATTCATAATCATAATCATGGAAACCATAGAAATATTTATGCATGCATTAAATTTTGAAAGCAACGTCCACTCACACACCGTTCTTAAGGCTCGGTTTCGCGCCGCACGCATTCCCATAATTTTTGGTATTTTCCAGAAAACCCGAATCCTGTCCGAAATTACATTCCAGGGTCATTAAGGTCTCAAATAACAACATACCAATTTTCCATAATTTTCCGGGAATTATTCGTTAATTAAAAACGTAACCTAAGCCTTCGGACCCTCGGAATAACATCGAAACGGTGTCCGATAAATTCAAAACCAACGCTAAAATGTTCGTTACATTGTATAGGACAAAAGTCATGTTGGACTTACCTCGAAAATCGGACCCACGCGCCTGCTACAGTGACAGGCACTGTTCATCCTCGTCTTTGCCCGTTTCCTCTGCAAACGGGTCCTGCAGCCCACGTGACAACCCGGTTAGATAGCTATCAATTCTCAATCAATTCTTTTCCTTTTTTATCCTAACTTCTTCTATAACCATTTAATTCCAGTTCTATGTCATCTATTAGCCTTGACACTAACTAAATCGATCCATCCAAACTCGGACCGCAAATCGGGTCGACATTCCAAACTCACTCAACTCAATTCCATTTCCAAATTAACCTAAACAGGAGCTTAATATGACCCATACGAACAATAAACCGCAACCAATTTCACAAACCTTTACCTGTAGGTAGTCATCCGCAAGCTCGAAAATCCTCAGAACCAGGAGCTTCAGTTCTTGGCCAATCTGGCATCGAATTCCTTCGAAATCGATGTAGCTGAGTTCCTGCTGATCCCAGAAGACTATTCCCACTCTCAGTTTAGCTCATCTCCCCTCACCAATTAATCTTCGAATTTTCCCTCCATTTTTCAGTTTCCTCCCGTCTCAGTTTTCTCTCAACTCTCAGCCCTCTCCCTGGTTCGAAAATGATTTCTCTCACTCGCCTTGTCACGACCCAGCCCATCTAACACAATATTGTCCGCTTTAGGCTCAGCCCTCACGGTTTTGTTTTCGGGAGCTCACGTGCAACTTCCCAGTAGGTCACCCATCATGGGATTGCACCAGCCTCAACTCGCTTAACTTTGGGGTTCCAATCCCCCCCAAAGACACTGAGTTCCCAAAAGGCCTTGTGTTAGATAGATACGTGCCCACACATATAAGGTACTTCACCTTTCCTTCCCCAAGCGATGTGGGATCGTTCACCGATCTTACCTTTCCAAGCTCACGGGTCTTGCTCACCGTTCTTTCTTCCAAGACCGGGTCTTACAATCCACCCCCTTGGGGCCCAGCGTCCTCGCTGGCACACTTCCGATCGGGGTCCGGCTCTGATACCATTCTGTCAGGACCCGACCCTCCTCGATCAGGACCCGACTCATCTAGCACCATATTGTCCGCTTTGGGCGTCGCCCTCACAGTTTTGTTTTCGGGAGCTCATGGTGCAACTTCCCAGGGGGTCACCCATCTGGAATTGCACCAGCCTCAACTCGCTTAACTTTGGGGTTCCAATCCCCCCCCAAAGCCACTGAGCTCCCAGAAGTTCAGAGCTAGACCCCGATCGGGAAGTGTGCCAGCGAGGACGCTGGGCCCTAAGGGGGGTGGATTGTAAGACCCGTGTCCTGGAGGGAACGGTGAACAATCCCACATTCCTCGATAATCGGGAAGCATCCTGCTCCCGTCTGACAATCGAATCCAAAAGACCGGAAAACTAATTAATATTACAACACACTCATTGTCAGACCAGGGAAATTAAACAAATACATCCGACTGGACGTCAAGTCCACAGTTTCACAGAGCATAATAATACAAAACAGGTTAAAGAACAAATCCTACTCTGTGAACTAACTACTCCGCAACGGAAAACTTTATGCCTCCGCCTCTGCCTCGGCGCTTGCCCCCGCACCTGTACCACGACCTGGAGGGAATTTAAAACAACAAAGTGTGAGTGGACCGAAACATAAGTTTTACAGAAAACAGTTTTTCCGAAATCGGGTTCGCCCTCCAGTTTTGTAACACGCATGCATAACCGAATATTCAGAAATCGCGTATTAAACCTTTGAAAACTCTTTTTCCGAAAACACATGAAAAACGTTACAGAAAATCTTCATAACTCATGTAAAACCATTTAATATTACCAGATTCCAGAAACTGTCATTTTGAAACATCAATTGCACAAATCGAGTAAAAAGTGTATCAATAATCACAGTTAAGCCGTTGGATCCATCCGAGTCTTTAAACTCAATATTAGGCCTTCCCGGGATATCAACGAGTCTTTAAACTCAAAACATGATTAGTAGGTCTCGGGGGTATCACAATCATCGAGTCTTTAAACTCACGAGTCTTTAAACTCAATATGGGTCCTTAAACCCAATTTTCGGGCCCGCCCCCGTCATCAACAAACCGGGTCTTTAAACCCAAAACCAGATCCAACAATCAACCGGGTCTTTAAACCCAAAACCGTTTTTAAAACACAATAAACCAGGATTCATCACAAACCGTTTTCCAACATCATTCCGAAATCATATCACATCATAGTAGGACTTATGTCCGAATTCACATGCAAATTCCAACACATGCAATTTCCGAAAATCACTTCGCAATTATGATCAAAACATCATAAATCCGTAACATGCATAATCATATCCAGATACTTCATCAAAATCATCACGCATGCATAAGCGAAAACCGTAACCTCGAAATTCGTGAAATACGATAAATATCTCGAAGCGTGAAAACACGTAAAACCGATATATCATATCACCATCGTAAAGTCATATGTAAAACCATAAGATAAACAAGAAAAATAGTCATGCATGCCCAGTTTAGAAATCAAAAAGTCCACTCACAGTCTTAGGACGCGTCAATCGCGTCCCACGCGCTCCTCCGTAGCTTCGGAAGTGTCCGGGCCTGTAAAAACGTACAAGAAGGGTTACAAACATCCCAAAATAACTAGTAGGATTTTTCCTAATTTTCCCGGATTTTTCGGCGAAATTAAACTTAGAGACTTAACCTTCCGGACTTCCGAAATTATCCCGAACGACTCCCGAACAACTCGAATCCTAAAGGTAAAATGATAATTAGACTGAAAGGAACAATTTCTATGTTGACCGTGATCGGAGTTAACATAGCACGTGCCGTCACGCGCCGCCCAAAGTGGCTGCGCGTGAAGGCCACGCGCCAAGCTACAGTGTCTTCGTTCTTACCCGGATAGACTGATAAACGGGTCTATTACCCGCGACTCAACCCGACCAGTTCAAGCTCAATTATCAATCAATTCCTCTCGTTTTTGATCCTATTATCTTCTCTAATCCGTTAATTTTAGGTCTGTGCTGATGATCAACGTCGACAAACACCTAATCGACCCAACTCAAGCTCGAACAGTCGAACAAGTCGACTTCTGGAACTCACCCAAACTAAGTCCATTCTCAAATTAATTTCACCAGTAGCTTAAGGGGACCTATACGAACACAATAGCACAAACAATTGAACTCGCCGTTACCTGGAAGTCGTCGTCCTCAAGCTTGAAAATTCTCAGAACCAGGGAGCTCAGTTCTTGGCCAATTCGTGAGTGACGTCCTTCGAAATCGATGTGGTTGGTTTCCTTTTGCTCCCAGAAGACTAGAAAGGCCCTTAGTTTAGCTCGAATGTCCCCACAATTTGATCTTCAATTTTCCCTCCAACTGGTTTTTCCTTCGAACTGGAGCTTGGGTTCTTGGGCAATCCGTGCTCGAAACCCTTCAGTTCTTGCACACTCGAGATTCAATCACTCCCAGAAAACTCCCTACGTGTTTAGATTTGTCTCTCAAGCCGTAGGAATCGAATTCAGAGTTTTCCCCCCAAAAACCCGAACTGTTTCCTCGCGGTTTTCTCTCAATCTCTCTCCGTCTCTCCACAGCCGAATGACTCCAAATGAGCACCCAGACTCAAAGGAAGTCAGCTAATCGATCAAAGTGGCCAGCAACCCGTGGGAGACCAACTGAGGTTCTCTGAAAATGTCTCCCACGCACACAGAAGCCATGGCCAATTCATGCTCTCCCGTGCCCTGAACTCTGTCCAACCGTGCACCTGAGCCACTCAATCCTGCTTCCACTACCTCAATCGGCTTAAACAATGCACCTGATCCTTCCACTAAGCCTTAAACAATTGAACGCACAAGACACCACGGTCGTGCTCTGTTTTCCACGGAGGTGAACAGTACCCCGTGTGAAAAGACCAAAATGCCCTCCAACTTCCGTGACCCGTAACTCGGTCATCCGTCGTCCGTTTCGCGCGTGCCGCCTGTCGTTGTACTCGGGACCTCGAGACGAACCTAACAGTCTTCGAATCATATGGATATCAATTGTCAAACAAAAAGTCAACCTTTTCCCTTTATAAGTCCAATTTACGATAATGCCCCTGAACTTCCGAACATCATAACTTTCGCCTCGAGCGTCCGAATCGGACATGCCACCTGTCTATGAACTCGTGACGTCCCGAACTACGTCACGGTCATCACTCAACGTCCGTTCGATCCTCCAATCAAAAAGTCAACAATTTGACCATACGAATCACAAGAGTAAAAACGTCATTTTATTCAATATTTTATAATATTACATTTTCAGAACGTCCGGGGTGTTACAATCTCCCCCCCTTAAGAAATTTCGTCCCGAAATTTCAAGGAAACAAGTAGGGGAACTGTTCTCGCATCTGCGCCTCGGGTTCCCATGTGGCTTCCTCCACATCCTGGTTCCTCCAGAGTACCTTTACCAGAGGAACGGTCTTCCGACGTAGTACTTTATCCTTTCGGTCTAAAATCTTCGCCGGCTGTTCTTCGAAGCTCAAGTCATCTCGAAGTTCAATGGGTTGTTCCTCCAGTACATGAGATGCGTCAAACACATATTTCCGCAACATCGACACAGGAAAAACATCGTGGACCCTTGAAAGTTCTGGCGGTAGTGCTAACCGGTAGGCCACCGGGCCAATCCTCTCGGTAATCTCATACGGTCCAATATAACGAGGGCTCAACTTCCCTTGCCTACCGAATCTCACCACACCCTTCCAAGGGGACAATTTCAGAAATACCCGATCTCCGACCGTAAACTCAAGATCTCGAATCCGATGGTCCACATAGCCCTTTTGTCTGTCTTGGGCTGCCTTGAGCTGATCCCTGATGAGTTTGACCTTCTCGGTTGTCAGTTCCACCAATTCGGATTTAGTCAGCTTCCTTTCACCCACCTCCGTCCAACACAACGGGGTTCTGCACTACCGTCCGTATAAGGCTTCGTACGGAGCCATCCCAATGCTCGCCTGATAGCTGTTGTTGTAGGCAAATTCCATCAAGGCTAGATGTGACTCCCAATTATCCTGAAATTGTAGAACGCAAGCTCTCATCATATCCTCCAATATCTAGATGGTCCGCTCAGACTGGCCGTCAGTCTGAGGATGAAATGCAGTACTGAAACGAAGTTTCGTCCCAAAGGCTTCCTGTAGACTTTGTCAAAACCGAGAAGTAAACCTCGGGTCTCTATCCGAAACTATTGATTCTGGAGTACCGTGCAAACGAATGATCTCGTCGAGAAACAACTGAGCCAACTGTGCCATCCTGAAATTCTCTCGCACCGGTAAGAAATGAGCTGATTTCGAAAGCCTGTCCACAATCACCCAAACTCCATCGTGACCGCTGGGTGTCCTAGGAAGTCCAAACACAAAATCCATCGTTAAGTGATCCCATTTCCATTCCGGGATAGGTAGGGGTTGCAAGGCTCCATAAGGTCGTTGTCTCTCAGCCTTCACTTGCTGGCAAATCAGACACCTGCTGACAAACTCGGCAATCTCCCGTTTCATTCCCGGCCACCAGTAGTGCTCTCGCAAGGTACGATACATCTTGGTCCCACCAGGATGCATCGCGTAGGCCGAACTATGAGCTTCGTCCAAAATCTCCTTCTTCAGTGCCTCAACGTCGGGCACGCACAACCGTCCTTCTTTTAGCAAAGCTCCATCCTCCCTGATTGTAAAATCTAGCCGTTCACCGGCTTCCACTTCAATCCGAAGTACACATGAGACAGGATCTTGAGATTGAGCCTCAACGATCCAATCGATCAAAAGTGGTCTCACATGAAAATTAGCCAGCAAGAAACCTTGGCCATCCAATTCCAAATCAATGCTAGTTTTTCGGAGTTCAACCAAAAGTGGTAAATGAACCGTCCGCAGATGTGCTACAGAATGCGTTGACTTCCGGCTTAGAGCATCAGCCACCACATTGGCTTTTCCCGGGTGGTACTCAATCGTGCAATCATAATCCTTAATTAGCTCTAGCCACCGTCGCTGCCTCACATTTAACTCCTTCTGAGTGAACAAGTACTTCAGGCTCTTGTGATCCGTGAACATTCTGCAAGTCGCACCATACAGGTGATGTCTCCAAATTTTCAACGCATGCACAACAGCAGCTAACTCCAAGTCGTGCGTAGGATGATTGCGCTCATGCGGTTTCAACTAGCGCGAAGCATAGGCAATCACTTTCCCATGCTGCATTAGCACACAACCCAAACCCTGTAAAGATGCATCACTGTACACCTCGAATTCCCCACTGTCGTCTGGAAGGGTCAGTATAGGAGCAGATGTCAACCTTTCCTTTAGCTCCCGAAAACTACGCTCACAATCGTCATCCCACTCAAACTTGACTCCCGTCTGCGTCAGTCGTGTCAACGGGGCAGCAATGGTAGAGAAACCCTCTACAAACCTCCTGTAGTAACCAGTCAAACCCAAGAAACTTCTGACTTCAGTGACGGTCCTCGGTTGTTCCCACTTCGCCACTGCCTCAATTTTCTGAGAATCCACACTGATCCCGTCAGTTGAGATCACATGCCCCAAGAAACTCACGCTCGTCAACCAAAACTGACACTTGCTGAGCTTCGCATACAACTGGTTTCCCCTCAAGGTACCCAGCACCATCCTTAAGTGCTCCTCGTGCGCTTCCGCACTTCTCGAGTAGACTAGGATATCGTCAATGAACACGATGACAAAGCGATCCAAGTAAGGCTGCAACAGTCGGTTCATCAAATCCATAAACGCTGCGAGTGCGTTGGTCAAACCAAACGGCATCACAAGGAACTCATAATGACCATATCGGGTCCTAAAGGCTGTCTTGGGTACATCCTCATCCTTAACCCGAAACTGATGATACCCAGAACGAAGATCAATTTTGGAGAAGTACTGCGCTCCTCGCAGCTGATCGAACAAATCATCGATCCGAGGCAACGGGTATTTGTTCCTGACCGTTACTTTATTCAGTTGCCTGTAATCGATGCAGAGTCTCAAACTCCCATCCTTTTTCTTCACAAACAGCACCGGGGCTCCCCAGGGGGATACACTCGGTCGAATAAACCCCATCTCAAGTAATTCTTGTAACTGCGCCTTCAGTTCTTTCAACTCAGCTGGCGCCATACGATACGGAGTCTGAGAGATAGGTTGCGTACCTGGAACCAGATCAACAGTGAACTCGACATCTCGATGCGGTGGCAATCCCGGTAGATCCTCCGGAAAGACATCCGGAACTCCCGTACTATCGGTATATCCTCCACCCTCAATGGTGCAGCTCGAGAGTCCATCACTTGAGCTAAGTATCCCTGGCACCCTTTCCTCAACAACTTACTTGCCTTCAGGGCGGAAATCACTCCGACAGGAGTTGCTCGCTGAATTCCCTGAAAGGTGGTTTCCGGTAATCCCGGGCTCCGAAAAGTAACCTTCTTATCGACACATTCGATAGAAGCATGATGGAGCGTCAACCAGTCCATTCCCAAAATGACATCAAAGTCGTGCAAGTCCAAGAGTATCAAATCTGCCATCAGACCAACATCACCTACCATTACGGGACACTCCTGCAACACTTGATTTACCACAAATACATCTCCCGTGGGTGTACTCACACCCAAGTCACAGTCCAAGGCGGACACCTCTCTACCCGCCAACAACTCACAGTCCCGTGAAATAAATGAATGAGTAGCTCCGGGATCAATTAAAGCACAAACATCATGCCCAAAGATCGTGAGTGTACCTGTCACAACACCAGGTGCTGCCCTGGCCTCCTGCTGCGTAACACCAAAAACTCGGGCCTGTGGTCCAGCTGCTCGCCCACGGCCCCGGCCCCTCTGTCCATTAGCCGCTCCAGTACCACCTCCTTGAGTACTCCCAGTTCCGGAAACTGTAGCTGTGCTCCGCCCCTGATCTGCTCCACCCCGACCAGCGCCACCACCTTGTGGCAAAGATGGACACTCCCTCCGATAGTGGCCCCGCTCGCCACAGAAGAAACAGATAACACTGGAAGCATCGCGAGCAAAACCACCACCCTGCTGTCCCGTGGAAGCAACCCAAGTCGCGCTCGCCTGCGGAGCAGTCTGCGCCCTAGGCGCTCGGAATCCGGGACTCTGATAGTTACCAGGCCTGCCATAACGATCGTTGCCTGCAGATGAGGCTCCACCATAACGTCCCTTCTTCGGGGCTCCCTGACCATACGATCCATAATATGAACGCCCTCGACGTTGTCCACCACCAGAGTACTGTGGACGTGTCGGAAGACTGGCCTCAACCCGCACTGCGGCATCTGACAACTCCCTGAGAGTAGCAAAAGCTCCGGCCGTCACAATGGCCCGTATCTCACCCCGTAGGCCAAGCTCAAACCTACGACATTTCTCAGCCTCAGTAGATACAAAGGTAGGAGCAAAACGGGCTAGCATCTGAAACTTCTGCTCATATTCAGCTACAGACATGCTCCCCTGCTGGAGCTGCAGAAACTCGGTCTCCCTAGCATCACGGAATGAACGGGGATAATACTGATCCAGAAACCGTTCACGAAAGGTCTCCCAAGTCACTGTGCGGGCATCCCAACCCGACAACTCCAGAGTGTACCACCACTCATAAGCAGATCCATCGAGCAAAAAGGTAGCCAAAACAACTCGCTCCTCAGGAGGACAGGGCATCACAGCAAAAATCCGCTCGAACTGAGAAATCCAACGGTGAGCATCCTCGGGATCCGCTCCACCACTAAACACCGTAGCCCCAAGACGCTGGGCTCGCTCGATCGAAGCACTCTCGGCATCGCCATCAGGTCGTGGAGGGGGTTCGCGTCGCGGAGGCATGGCTGGTCGTCCTTCTCTGAAAGAGGCATAAGTTAGTAAAAAAATCAAGGCACACCCGAGTGCCAGACACGAATCGTAAACCTAGGCTCTGATACCATTCTGTCACAACCCGGCCCATCTAACACAATATTGTCCGCTTTAGGCCCAGCCCTCACAGTTTTGTTTTCGGGAGCTCACGTGCAACTTCCCAGTAGGTCACCCATCATGGGATTGCACCAGCCTCAACTCGCTTAACTTTGGGGTTCCAATCCCCCCCAAAGCCACTGAGCTCCCAAAAGGCCTTGTGTTAGATAGATACATGCCCACACATATAAGGTACTTCACCTTTCCCTCCTCGAGCGATGTGGGATCGTTCACCGATCTTACCTTTCCAAGCTCACGGGTCTTGCTCACCGTTCTTGGTTCTCAAGCTCACGGGTCTTGCTTCCAAGACCGGGTCTTACACGCCTAACTCTCAGATAACCAAACACTCAGCCAACACTCGTGGGGGACACTCTCAGGCTCACTGAGAATTGCTTCCCGCAAATAGAACCCCATCAATTTTTAAAATCTTGCCCGTGCTCAGCCTCTGTCCAGGCCATTCAACCATGTTTCCAATACCCTCAAAATACATAAACAAAGTACCCCATTTAGCCACTAACAATTAAACAATGGATTGCTCGAAGCACCACGGCATGGCCGTGCAGACTCTGTTTTTCACGGTGGTGAACAGTGACCGCCGTGCAAATGACCAAAATGCCCTCAGGGCAATAATTACCAAAATGCCCTCCAACTTCCGTGACCCGTAACTCGGTCAGCAGATGTCCGTTTCTCGCGTGCCGCTTGTCGTTGTACTCGGGGCCTCGAGACCTTCCTAACGGTCCTTGGCCCTTGGCCATTGGACCTCCCGATAAAAAATCAACATTTTCCCTTATTTTGTCCAAATTACGGAAATGACCTTGAACTTCCGAACGTCAAAACTTTCACCTCGAACGTCGAAATCGAACGTGCCACCTGTCTATGAACTCGTGACGTCCCAAACTACGTCACGGTCATCGGTCAAAGTCCATTTGACTGTCCGAGTTAAAAGTCAAAGTTTTACCCACGACCAGGGGCAAAACAGTCATTTTGCACCTTTCGTCCGATTTCACCCAACTAATCACCGATTAACCCCGTTAATCATGATTAGTTACTAATCTAATCCCGAATTCCGGGACGGGTCGTTACACCTGCTGCTCCGAGCACTCACTGCTCAACACATTATCGAGTACCTACTGCTCAACACATTATCGAGTACCTACTGCTCAACACATTATCGAGCACTTGCTGCTCAACACATTACCGAGCACCTGCTGCTCCGAGCACCCGTTGCTCAACACATTACCGCGCACTCGTTGCTCAACATTCAATGCTACACTCAGCGCACCTATCGACTGAGACGTATCTACAGCCACAATCACTCACAAGCAGTCAGATTCATACATGGAGTCATACTCACCGGGGGACTACCAGAGCTCAATCACTACAACATCCCTCCACTCAAACATACACCACACTACGAGGCCTCTTCTCTTCCGCATCCTACCTCGACCGAGGACTTGGGGGGACTGATGATATACCAAGCGGAACAGTGAAAAGTGAGGAGTTGCTCGGTCAGTGCACTTTACTTGAAAGTCCTCGACCGAGGCAGTCCGCCTCAGTCAAGAACTTGGGGACTTGTCGATGCTGCATCTGACCAAGTAATAGGCCCATTTAAGACGACTTGGGAGAATTACTAAAGCCCATGTTCAAGACTCATCTTGGAGGCCCATCAACAAGGCCCATGCCTGAATACTACAACTATGACCTAACCCTAGATAACTTCTATAAATAGGGAGCCTCCTCCCTTATTCTGGGGACTCAACCTCTTCATCCTCTCTACAAACACTGTTATCTCTCAAAGGCTCAGAGCCTTATATGACAGGACCCGTCCCGATCCCACGGGGACCACAAGGGGACGTGCCCTGCTCCCGTCTGACAGCCAAAATAACATACCAATTTTAACCTCAAACATTCAAATGCATACATAACCAAATAAAAGTTATACATCAAATCCGAAATAAACAGATGTCAGACAAGGGATGAAATCCAAAATTACAAGTTGCGAGCACGACTCTAAAATAAACCTGCGGGTAAACCACCCAACAGGGGTTCAGGTACGCAGAAGTAGATCTATGCCTCAGCCTCAGGATCCTCCTCTACCTCAGTAGCACCGCCTGGAGGGGTTACCAAAACAATAAGGGTGAGTGGGCCGAAACTCAAGTTTATAAAACCGTTTAATAAGTAAAGCATATAATTTACCCCTCTGTTTTCCAAACATGCATGCATCAGAATTTAAAACCATAAATTATATAATATGAATCATAAGACATGTAATAAAACCATAAACATAATGATAGCCACTGCACTATACACTCCAATCCTGACATCCCCGATGTCTGACGTCCCTGACGTCCAATAAGGTCACAGTCTCAAGGCTACGCGTGCTACTCGGGGTCTCAATCCCGAATCCAATCCCCGAACCTTGTTCGGGTACGGCATCTCAAATGCCTAGCTTCCTAGACGCTCGATGTCCCTGACGTCAAATAAGCAATCCTGCTCCTGAGTCATTTTACGGTCCGGTTCCTCCGTAGAATGACCCCTCGCAGGAAATGCGCCGTGACCACTCCGGGGTACCACATCCGGAGGAGACAGTATCACAAGAATGGATCTATACAGTGCAGTACCAAATACATTTTATTGATATCCACATGCAAAACATATATACATAGATAAAATCCAAACCAATCTTTAAGTTTCACCAAAACGGGTCTCAAACCCAAATACCGTGAAACGTGCCATAATCATAATTTCAATATCATCAAAACCATTTCTTGATTCCAGCATATGAATATAAGTAAATCAGAAAACATTTAAGCATGCAAGGGTTTAATGAAATCGGGCCCACTCATAGTACGATCCCGCTGCGAATCTGCGCGTACGAACCTGTACCGGGATTATCGTACAATTCCTGTCAGTCCAAATCACACGTAAGGGTCACTACAAGTCTTAAACATTTATTCAAAAAGTCCGGAATAGAAACCGGCTCGGGGAAACCGTCCAAACACGTTTCCCGAGATAACCGGCCCTAAACTGACCCATCAAAACTATCTCAGATCAACATGGTTAATTCACCAAAAATGTTCAAAATGATGAGGGGAATAAAAGTCATGTTGATCGTGATCAGAGATAAGGCTCAATGCGCCCTCACGCGCCGCCCAAAGTGTCTACGCGTGAAAGTCACGCGCCTGACACTGTAGCTACAGTGTCACCACTTTCACCTGAATGTCTGTAATACGGGCCTGCCACCCGCGGCTTGACCCGGTTATTACCCATCAATTCCTACTCGATTTCAATCCAATTTGATCCTAACATGATATTTAATCATCTAATTTAAGTTCTGAGTCAATAATTAGCCAAATCAAATCCTTAAATGGCCCTTCGACCCGTGATCATCCAAACTGGTTGATCACCCCAACTCACTGGTTTTGAAACTATAATCAAATTAACCTTACAGGAAGCATCATAGGATCAAAACGAACTGAAACACACAATTAATTGAACCAACACTCACCTGGAAGTAGTCGTCCAAACCTCTGAAATTTCTCTGAACACGGCAGTCACTGTCCCAGCTCACCCGTGGCTGGTTGCCTTCGATTTTGATATGGATGTGTTCTAAACACTCCCAGAAAGCTCACTCAGTGTTTAGATTGGTCCAACAACCCGTATAAATTGAAATCCGAAATTCCCTCCAATTTTCCCCGAAATGGTTTCTCTCTAGTTCCTCACCAATTCTCAGTTCTTTCAACGACAGAGTGAAGCTCACACAATTCCTATTCTGTTTAAAGAAATTGAGCCGTCTCAGAAGCTCGTGGAAGCCTCACTGTCCACTGAGATTTGTTCCCCGAAAAGCTTCGATCGAAAATAAACAATGTGGTCGTGCTGGGTGGATGAATCAGACCACGTTCTAAAGCTTTAAACATTCCTTTCTTTCAAGCACACACTTGCATAAACAATTCGCACTCAGAACCACCGCACATGGTGGTGCCGCCCATGTTCCCCCGCGGTTGCTACAGTAACCAGGGGTAAAATGACCAAAATGCCCCTAGTTCAAAAATTACCAAAATGCCCTTCACTTTCTAGGCCCGTAACTCAGCCATCCGAAGTCCGATTTCAACGTGCCGCTTGTCAACGGACTCAGGGCGTCGAGACCTACCTAACGGTCCTCGAGTCGTGTGAAAATTAGTTGCCAAACGAAAAGTCAACATTTTCGCCCCCATCGTCCAAATTACGGTAATGCCCTTGACTCGTGATCGTCCGAATTGGACGTGCCACCTGTCTATGGACTCGTGACGTCCCGAACTACGTCACGGTCATTAGTTAAAGTCCATTTGACCCTCCAATAAAAAAGTCAACAATTTGGCAATACCATTCACAGGGGTAAAAACATCAATTCATACATTAAATTACAATATTAAAATCCTCGAATTTCTGGGGTGTTACATTATACATGTACAAAATATCATATTATTAATGAGATGGAGGCAACACCGTGGACGTAGCCCGATTTGGGTGAATCACGTACTTTCTTGTGTCTTGGTGTGCGTGTGTGTCTTTACAGTCTCGTTGGTACAATTTTTGCATCAACAGGTAGATTTCGGGTTAACAGGTTAACCCGTATATTGGCTTATATATTGACCCATTTAATAAACGTGTCATAATTAACTCATATATCTACCCATTTACCTACCTAAATACTTATTAAATCTTATAATTTAAATAGGTTAAACGAGTTATAGGTTAATTGGGTTTTGAGTACGACTTGTTTATTAAATGTGTTACACGGGTTACGCGGGTCATTAATAGATCGGGTTTAGGGTTGGACATTCTTGACACGATTATTAAACGGGTCAGATTTGGATTGGGCATAAATGGATAAAACAGAATTTATGATACGACACAAACCCGACACGACATGACTCATTACCACCCCTAATATGAAGGATTAAATGATCTCAAATTTTATTGGTTTGTTACTAAAATGTTCTTAGTATAATGATTTAGAGTTTGAACTGTTCTGATCATAATATATGTATACAAAAAAAATTGATAAATCAAAAGAAGTTATGGATGAAGTACCATCAGGATAAGATATAAATTATCTTTTAAAATTTACAAAATAGCGTCTTAAATAAATAAGAATTTATCAAAAGTAGCCAAATTTGACTCTTAAGTTCATAAATATCACTTTTTATCAATAAAAAAAAATCAAATATAGTAAAAAAAAAACATATGTAAATAGACTTAAATATCCTTAAAAAATAGAAACCAAATAAACTCCTTTCAATCCTCTTTCTTTAGTTTTTTTTTAATCTACCCTAAAATTTTTGTTTATTTGATTTTTATGTTTAAGGATATTGGAGTTTATTTACATAAATTTTTTGTTATATTTGAAAAAATTTATAAAAAAATAATATTTATTAATTTATAGGTCAACATGGCAGCAAAGGCATATTCCACATAAGGTGCAGCCCATACCGAACCAGATGGACTTTGCTTTTAATAGAAGATCCATCCACGTCACAAAAAGGGCGTAAATTATAATTAACCCACAATCGAGGCCAAGTATATATTTAAATTAAAGTACAAAATTCCACCTAATATCAGCCTTTCACTTTACTTGGCCCTCAAATATTTCTCATCATCAATACGCATAAAAAAAAAAAACAAACCTCTGCTTCCAATCAGAAGTTCAACCACAAAGCAAAGGTTCAAACTACATAACATATTTTAAAAAAAAATAATGAAAAAATGAGTGTCATTATATTTATTGTAATTTGTATCGGTAAAGTCTCTCTTATAACGATTAAATTTTTATGAAATTATTGAATATCTTAATTTGAATTAGACTAAAATTAAAAATAATTTAACGACTGAATTCATTATGACAGAACGGAGTCACTTCTCTTCGACTTGGCGGAGTCGCAGTCTTCCATTGGTATACGCGTGAATAATAGTTAAGATGGGTATGTTGTATTTTGCGCAAAGCTGTTATAATTAATTAGTAAAAATCATTAGATAGCACAATCTCATCATTTTAAAGCGCGTGGGAGTTTAATTAAACCGTTTGACTTTTATCCAGTCAAACTTAAACTGTTAAATAAATAACGGTTTCAAGCGGATCGATTAGCGGTTTTAATGGATTCATGCCCACCCCTATGTTGTAGCCCAATTTTTGGGTTTGGGTCTTGATACAAATGACCTAAATTAATTGGTTGACTTCTTGGGTGATGGGCTCCTTTGACCAAATACGAAGCTATATTTGGTTATGCTCCACTTCTAAGCCGTACTTGACAAAAGGACCTTTACCTTTTAGTGTCAGCAAACAACCAAACCCAAATCTGAGCCTTGTGGTATGGTATGGGTTTGTATGTGTTTGTGAAGCCTCCAATTCAAGTAACAATATGGCCTTTGCCGATGTTTTCAGAAAAAGGGATGGCGTCGGTCAAATGGCAACCCACTAGGCTTCTAATTGAGTGTGAAGCTAGTCGATAAGCTACTTCACAGTTTCTCAATGAGCAAAAGGCATGCATGCATTGTTCCTTAACATGGTGTACTAATATCGTGGGCTGTGTCCGTCGCACGAAAACGTATAATTCATGAAATTAGTGTGTCAATCATATATTGTTTTGGCTATTCTCACAGGCGTGGAATTTGCTTAGACTCAAGGTTACCGTGATGTGATTGTGGAGTCGGACTCTCTTATTCTGATCAAATGTACTTCTGGTAGTATTGCTCGTGGTAATTGGGAAATCTTCCTCATTCTCTCTCAACTTTGCGCTTATCGTCCTCATTTTGAGCGAATTCGCTTTCATTGGATCCCTCGAAGTTCTAACAAGATAATAGATACCTTAGCCACTCAAGCCCGACGAAGAATGTGCAGGGAAGTTTGGATCGACTTTCCTCCATCATTATTAGTGTTTGTTTTAAATAATGATGGACTCCCTTGCCTCCTTTGTTAAGTATTTCCTTTCGGGCCTAATTGTAGACGGTTTATGATATACCATGCGTCTTTATTCCGAATCTCTCCTTAGTTTTCTTTTCTCTGTTTTTTCTTTCTTAAGATTGTATTGTTTTCTGTCTCGTTTTTATATGAATGAAAATCCTATGTTTCTGCTCAAAAATCATATATTGTTTTGGTGGAATTCTGAAGTAGCGTTAGTCACTTATAAATTTGTGAATTTGGCAATAATAATTGTTGTAATTTTAGGCACCTACGTAACAGTCTCGTAATAGAAATTAATTATTGCAAATTAATACAGCTCATTTAGTACGGAGGCTTTGACGGTGTTTCTTTTGACGAGAATTTTTAGAGTTTACCTCCATATTTATCAACTTCTTAACCATATATCAAAACATAGACAGACTACCATTTTTAGTATAAAGCAGCTCTCCAGTCATATCAATTTGGCTTTGATTCTATTACACAAGTTATTAATTAACCGCCTAAGAAAATTTATTTATACACATCATGTTTACTTCTCATTAAAACAGTATTTATTCATTGAAATTGGGCGAAAAAACCCAAAATAATAATAATTAAACTAGACTAAACAACAATATGGCAGAAACCAGCACAATCGGTTTCGGTTAACGCCATTTTTAAACTCTATTTTTATTTTTGGTGAAAATGGTGAAAAATTTGATAGGAATTTGGTCAAACCCTTTTAGGCCTCACTTTCCTCTCATTACCTACTTGGGAGTCGGGACTTCGGGAGTTGAGGCCCGAGGGAAGAATGAAACCTCTCAAACCGCATGATTTGACTCATACATTCGTAGTCATAGAGTTTGGATTCAATTCTCGGGTAAACATACTTTTAAATTTCACAGAAAATTTGAATGAAAAACGCGACAAGTGCAACACGTCACTTAATTAGATCGAGAACCACAGCTACCAACTTTGCAGCTCAGGAAACAAAATGTAGCTGGACTTATAACTCGACAATCATGACAACAATTAATTAAGGCGTTAGAAAATGAAAGTTGTTGATTTAAGTATTTCGTATTTCCAGCTCTCCGCAGCAACCTTACAAATTCTAGCTTCACCATGGCTTATTACTTGTATATCCTGCTGAGTACGGAGAAATTGGCATGCGATATTATATATGCACAATTGGGCGACATGATCATTCATCATTTTCACTGTTAATATATAAATATTACCACCAAATGACACTGTTAATTCCCATTACGTAGCTAGCTATGTTGACTCCTTCGACACTTTGAGCTAAAATATGCAGCCGTTCGTCTATATTAATTTCTCATTCATTATGAACTGATAACCAAAGCCGTGAAGTTGTTTCCTCGAAAATCGATACTTGAGCAGACCGTGAGTAGCTTGACAAGATTTTGGTGCCTAATACTCCTCGAGGCTTCACACTCGGTTACGAAGCACCTTAGCAATGCCGTCGGTTCGTCCCTGCCCACAAGTTGGTGATTCTGAAGTAGACTTCACTATTCTTGCTTTGGATCGACAAAGCAGAACAAGTTAACAGTACTAAGATCAATCCAATAGCCCCATAAGTAATTGGGATGATTATACCTTGGAGAGAATTCCTTATTTACAATTGTTGGAGATACATTAATTTTCAACCTAGGACGTATTCCTTGCTTAGATTTCTTGGATCTACAGTTGGGCAATCTTAATTAAGGTACACCTCCATAAAGCCCTTTGTTTCCCATGAGAAAAACTGTACTTGTATTGGCAAAAACTCCCTGCATTGGCATTACACTTTCAAAATCATTAAATGAGAGGTTCAAATTCTTCAAGAACCTGCTCTCCAAGTAGTTGGGAATTCTTCCAGACAAGTTGTTACGAGAGAAGTCGAAATGCTCAATCACCCCCAAAAAGGTCAAGGATTTGGGAAGTGAACCTTGCAATACGTTTCCTTCCAAATGCAAACTTGTCAAGTTTATGCAACTCCCTGCGCTTTGCGGAATCTTACCAGATAACTTGTTAGAAAAATCCAAGGAAAAAAGATCGACCAATTCACCTACTTCCACAGAAACGAATCCTGTAATTTGGTTGTCGGATAGATCTATACCTACAGACAAGGAAGACAAATTCAAGACTTATTTTGGAATTGAACCACTAAGATTGTTTAGAGAAAGACGCAAACCTACCTGCAGTTTCCTACAAATTACCCTCACAATTACATTATTCATTGCAGTGAGGTGATGCTCAAATACAACCTATCGTGGGTCGGGAGTGGCTGGTTCGTAAGGGAGGCTCACGGTGGCTCTCGGCCGTGCAGGGTGAACAGCGACGGTCAAAACGGCACATTGAGGACGGTGGTGACGTCCCTCAGAGATGATGGTGGTGTTCTGGTTCTGGATCGCAGCTGGGTAATGGTTGTCAAGCATGGGGTTGGTGTGGGCGTTCTCACGGTAGAGGTGTTTCAATGTGGGAGTGGAGAGGGAGACTAAAAGACAACCAAGTTGAAGTACTGGGCTTAATGGGCTTGAGCCTAAAGACACAATATTGGATTCCCACAAGGGCCTTAACAAATAATTTGGGATCTTTGAGTGCAATAAGGGTCAAGTCTTGGGACTTCAAGTCACTGACTCCGAGGTATGAGGCAACCGATGGATAATTTGGTAAATTTTGAATTATCTTTTTCTAATTTTCAATACGAGATCTATCATTAAAATCGAAATTATGCCGACTTAAGTTGGTACCGATTCAATATCGTACAAATCATGACTTTGATTTTACTATTCGGTAATTATTCAGTTTGGTCAGATTCAGAAATATATGGTTTCAATTTTCGATTTTGTATATCTGGCCTCTGGGACTAATTGTAAATTGATCTTTTAATACAAATTTTGTAAATTTATCTTTTAATACAAATTTTGTATATTTATCTTTTAATACAAATTTGAACTATAATTAGCTATCAGTGGTATATTAATTCATTTTTATGAAATTATCAAAATAATTATATTTAAATTCATCTTTGAGTTTATATTCTATTATAATATTTTACTATATATCATAAATTTATCATATCAAATTATTTTTATAATTATTATTAGTCTTTTACGGAACTATTGGGTAATTTAACATTTCCTAAAATCTCATCTAAAATTTCAAGTTTTTGACCAAATTTTCAAAAACTTTATTGAGCTAATGATATCAATGTTTATATCGAGATATTCATCGAGATTTTTGTAAATTTAACTGTCATATTTCTGTGAAACGATATTTTCATTCTTAGTATTGATAATGAAATTATAACGCGACGGGATTGATAATGAAACTATAACGTGACGGGATTGATAACGAAACTATAATGCGACGTTTTTAAGATATGAAAACTCATTATGTATAATTATAGGCTGTAATATCATGTGATACTTTTTTATTTTATTTTGTTATTGATGCATAACACTCTTCTTCTCTAATTGGGTTTAAATCTCGAACAAGATTTTACTAATATTACTTTATGCATTTTTTGTAATGCTTATTTTTACATCAATGAGAATTATGCACTTCTAAAAAAAAAATTAAGATATTATTTTTATTTAAAAAATTAAAAGCTCTTATAGATGGTCGACCCTCTCAGAATAATTTCATCCGCTCCTGCAGCCAACCAAACGCCCCCAACAACTTACCATCGATGCATGATGCTGCAACGGGGTCCCAGGAGAGGCCAGAGTCACAGAAGCACCTCCTGACGCCCGGAACAGTTGGTTCGGGTTCACAGGTCGACTTTCCTTCGTCGCAATCGGCCTGAGTCCGGCACACCGGTTCCTGCGGCGCCACCCACTGGATCTCCAATCCCGGTTCAGGCCACCGGCCCACTGGAAAAACCGGATCCAAATTTACGAAACTCGTGTAGGCACTGCAACCGGATTCCCTGACCCGAATATTATACGACGTCGACGACCCGCCGGCCCGAAACGTACAGCAGAGGGGAGCGGCCTCGCAAGGCGCCACCTCCTTGGTACCATTGACGTACGCGTGGCAGAGGCTAGAGGAGGAGCAGTTGAGAGGCGAGCGGAGGAGAGAGTCCGTACAGTTGAGGTACAAGATGGTGTTGCTGCTGGTGACGTTGAAAGGGAGGGAGTTGTTGAGCTGGAGGCCCTGGTGGATTATATCAGATGTGACGCAGGTGTTGGAGAGGAAGGTGGAGGGGCGGATAACGAGGCGTTGGGAGGAGGGGGAGATGGAGGCGATTGGGTAGGAATTGTTGAGGGTGTCGAAGAGGAGGGAGCCCGCGTCGCAGCGGATCTTGTACGATTGGTCGCCACACGTGGGGGTGGTACTGAGTGGATAGGGGACGGAGGTATGGCCGCAGTTGGGGCAGAGGTGGGTGCTTCGTGCGCACCAGGCGTACATTAGCAGGAGAGCCATGGCAAGGAGGAGAGTTGGCGCAGATGCCATTTGGAGAGATACACAGAGAGGTGTGGAGCAGTGATTGTGTATTAAAAAGCGGGTGGTGCAGGAGAATTTTGGTAGGAAATGCAAAGATTCCTGAGGTTTGAATTATTTTGGTGGGTAAATTATCCGTGATCATTTATATCATTTATTACTAATTAATAATTAGTAAGTTATTAATACAATTTAAATATATTTTTCCTCTTACAGTTTTATTGAAAATAATGGGTGGAAATAAGATAAGGACTAGCAATGTAGGCCGCTCCGCCGAAGTTATTATTAACCATCTTTCTTAAGGGTGATAATTTTTAACGCGATCGACTTGATACACGACTCAAAATCAGTGTCAGGACTCATCCCAATCCCCTCGCGATTAACGAGGGACGCTCCTGATCCCGTCTGACATGGAGTGTCAGATCAGGAAAAATTTGAACCTTTAGCCTGACCGGCTTTCAGAGTATGCCAGGATCTGAAGGAGGTATGTGATGTCTCGGTCTCTGCTACAGTTCGCCCCGTATTCAACCTGAAGGGCATTGAAAACAGAAAGATTGTGAGTGGACAAAAATAAAAGAGTTTATAAAACATATTTTATAAAAAGACATTTATGCCCTTCACTAAAAAACATGCATGCATAGTAAAACCATTTATCAAACCACATATGTTCAAACCACCAAATTCATACGGGCCCTTGCCCAAATCCATTTACAAAAAACTAGAACATAATAAACATATATGTGATCTCAGCCCAAATCCATTTATCAATCATAAAACACAATTTCACAAACCAATTGAAATCATGTTTATCATAATTCATATAACCAATCCTGTCATGGTATCTAGAGCTACGCGCGTGTTACCCGGGGTCTCAAATCCCAAGTCTCCCTAGGGTCCTCCCAGGTCAATGTCCGTAGATCAATGACCCTCCCTGGGGGTTATAATCCATAGCCTTTCTGAGAGTAAGGAACCCAACGGGGGCGACTCCACTCAGTCAGTGTTCCGTGACTACTCAAGGGTCCACCCAGGTCAACGACCCTCCCCGGAGGAGACAATTCATATATAAAGGATGGTATACGAAAAACCATTTGAAATCATTTTTAAAACCTTTCAAGGGTTCATGTTCGGTCCCCATAAACCGTCACGAACCATAAAAACTTTTTAAGGGTTCATGCCTGTCCCCATAAACCGTCATGAACCATAAATCCATTTAAGGGTCCCCACCTCGAAATCACAATTTAAAACATAACTGGGCCATAAGCCCGAATCCACATACAAACTGGGCCTCGTGCCCGATTTCGTAAACCGAATGGGCCTTGTGCCCGATAAGTAAGTCAACTGGGCTCCGAGCCCGATTCGTAAACCAACTGGGCCTCGAGCCCGATACGTAAATCAACTGGGCCTTTGGCCCGATGCCTCGTCAAGTCAAATGGACTTCAAGTCCGAGAGTTTGTAAATCAAAAGGGTCTCGTGCCCGATCCATATTTCCAAATCTGAAATCGATTCAAGAACCAATTGGGCATCTGACCCGAAAACGTAACTAAATGGACTTCGAGTCCGAGGGTTTCCAAAACAAATGGGTCTCGAACCCGAGTTTACCTTTTCAAATCCAAAACCATTTCACGAAATCATTTGCAAAACTATAAGTACAGAAAATCAATGTAAAACCGAAAACCTCGATTTACATGCAAGCACGTAAATCGCCTCGAAATGCGTGAAATCATATAAATCACAATCATCCAAATCAAAATCATAGAATCATATCCATAGAAAATATAAAACATTTATGCATGCATCACATTTTAGAAATCAAGGTCCACTCACAGACCGTCCTAAGCTGCCGTCTCGATTCGCGTGCCATACGGCTCTCTAGGGCCAAACACCGTCATCGGGACCTCCAAACCTGTCCAAATCGTAATAGAGGGTTACTAACTATTTAAATAACCCCTCACTAAAGCCCCGTAATTTTCTGGAATTTTTAACTATTTTTAATCTCGATCCTAAACCTTCGGACACCCCGAAACCTATCGAAACGATGTCTGATTGACACGAAACCAGTCCCAAAATGTTCGTTACATCGAAAGGATGATTTCGTGTGTTGGAAGTTTCCTCAGAAAGTGGGACATGAGCACACACGTGCCAGTAGAAGCCCCTGCGCGTGGGAGCCACGCGCCGGTGCACTATTTATTTTCCTCCTCGCGTGAACTGGGCGGTCCACCTGGTTCGAACCGGACCGGACCGGCGCAACCGGTTCAAAGTTTTTCCTCCCTTATTTCAGCCCGTTTCAAACCCCTTTTAATTCTAACCTTCCTATCTCCCTTCTAACCTTAACCATGTAAAGAAACCTAATAAAAACAATCAAAACCGACCCGTTCAAACTTTCTTCCACAACCCAAATTTTCCGATTAGTTCCCTGGGCCGTCCAGCCGTCTTACACCTTCAAAATCCATCCCTTAATGGTTATACTAACCCTAAAATCACTTCTCATTCCACATAAAATAACCTAAACGTCTAAATCCAAACATATGAAGATTTGCCTTAAAAATGGGTTATCGGGTTACCTTCGTCCGCCGTCCACGACGGCGCCCAATCTGGCCACCATGAACATTGCCTCCTTCCATTCTCTCTCTTTCATTCAGGGTCCAATTACAGAGGGTGAAGTTTGGTGGAAGGTGGTATGTGTGGGTTGTTTAAAATGAGGAATGGTTTCGGGTTTGGTGGGTAGATCGAACAGGAAGAGAGATGCATGTATGGGAGGCAGTGAGAAATGGATGAGTGACACTTGTCACTCATCCATTGGGCTTGAGAAAATATCTGGGGCCCACTTGCGACAAAAGTTAAGTCGTTTTGTAAATCGTGCAATAGTGGCCTGAAACTTCCGTGACCAATAACTTTCCTGTTCGAAGTCCGATTTCGGCGTGCCGCCTGCCTATGGATTTGTATCGACCCGATCTACGTAACAGTCATTGGCCAAAGTCCATTTGACCGCCAGAATGAAAAGTCAACGTTTTGCTCATTCTAAGGGCAAAATCGTCATTTCGCGCCGTCCTTCCGAAAGTACCCCACTAATCACCGATTAACCTTAGTAATCCTTGATTAGTCACTAATCTAATCCCGAAATTCGGGACGAGTCGTTACAATCAGCACGAAATTTATCCCGGTTAATTTGTACGATTAAAATTTCGGGTCATTTTTTGGTCAATCCGTTATGACACGTTTAATAAACGGGTGAGTCTCGGATCAACCTGTTAACTTGTATAATAACCTACTAACTGGTTTAATAAATGAGTAGATTTTGGGTTAACCTGTTAACCCGTATATTGACTTATATATTGAGCCATTTAATAAACGTGTCATTATTAACTCATATATATATACTCATTTACCTACTTAAATACCTATTAAATCTTATAGTTTAAATAGGTTAAACATGTTAAACAAGTAAAACGGGTCAAATGAGTCATAGATTAAATGAGTTTCGAGTAGGACTTGTTTATTAAATGGGTTACACATGTTACCTGTCTAACACCCCTGCCCTGGAGGGAACGATGAAGGATCCCACATTCCTGCGAGGGGAATGGTCTGGGAGAGGAATGGTGGTGTGCCTTAAAGGTGTAGGCACACACATATCTAGCATGAGGCCTTTTGGGAGCTCAGTGACTTTTGGTTCGGTTGGAACTCCAAAGTTAAGCGAGTTGAGGTTGGTGCAATTTCATGATGGGTGACCCCCTGGGAAGTTGCATCATGAGCTCCCGAAAACAAAACAGTGAGGGCAAGGAGGCCCAAAGCGGATAATATCGTGCTAGATGAGTTGGATCCTAACCGAGGAGGGTTGGGTCCTGACAGAATGATATCAGAGCCAAACCCCGTCCGGGAAGTGTGCCAGCGAGGACGTTGGGCCCTAAGGGGGGTGGATTCTAACACCCATGTCCTGAAGGGAACGATGAAGGATCCCACATTACTACGAGGGGAATGGTCTGGGAAAGGAGTGGTGGTGTGCCTTAAAGGTGTAGGCACACACCTATCTAGTATGATGCCTTTTGGGAGCTCAGTGACTTTGGGTTCGGTTGGAACTCCAAAGTTAAGCGAGTTGAGGTTGGTGCAATTTCATGATGGGTGACCCCCTGAGAAGTTGCACCGTGAGCTCCCGAAAACAAAACCGTGAGGGCAAGGAGACTCAAAGCGGACAATATCGTGTTAGATGAGTCGGATCCTGACCGAGGAGGGTCGGGTCCTGACAACCTGGGTCATTAATATGTCGAGTTCAGGCTGGACATCATTGACACGATTATTAAACGGATCGAGTTTGGGTTGAGCATATTTGGGTAAAACAGAGTTCATAACACGACACGAATCCGACACGACACGACCCATTGCCAACCCTAATCTTTCCACCCATTTTTCTCTTGAGAGTTGGTATTATTTTTTTGACTTCTAACAATGTAGGTCAACGGGTTTTCATTTTTTGAAATCGCTGCATAATAACTTTGATATCTATACTATTAAAGATATATTTCTCGGTCATCCATAAATCTTCTATTCGATTTCGTAAATCATTTTTCACATAATTCATGGCAAAGAATATGCGCTCTATACTTGTAGTTGCAACTGGTAGAATTAGTGCTAGAATAAAAAATGAGTACACTAATGAGTAATTAAGTAAGTTTTTTTTTTGTCTCAACCATTTTATTTTTGTAAGATCAATAATTCATTTCAATTATCTGAAATCATTGTTAGAAGTCATGTCCCAAATATAACTCTCAAGTTGCTCTTTAAGTAATTCAAGATCATGTTAAGAGAAATCACTTAGCTAGATAATATTCGGTAAGACACACCATTTTTTTTTGTTAAAAGCATAGAATGAATTACTTGAATTCAAGCATGCCACAAAAAGAAGTAATTCAGTAGTCGTTACGCTAAACCAGAGATTTTCCAATTCAACTTCCACAAAAATTTCTTTTGAATGATTTTCATCTGTCTTTTTATTTATTTTTTCTTTGGTGATGATGACTTAGATACCTCAATATTTGATTTTGTTTGTAATATTTTTATATAGGTGAAAGATATATTGAGTAAGTTTAATTGGTATTTACTTATATATCAACATAATATTCGTATACTTTTTATAGAGTGTAGTTGAGATTGTTTTCAATTCTTATTTATTAAGAAATATATTAATCTTCCTCAAAAGAAAATGATTATGTAATTTTCCACAAAAGAGAACGATTATATAATCTTCCTTAAAAAAAAAAAAAATAGGAATGTACAATTTTCCTACATAAAAAGGAATGTATAATTATTTATTTTGATCAAAATTACAAAAGGTATTGTTTAATTAGTCCTATATGAATGTGAGAATAAATAATTAATTAATTATGGAGATCATTATTCTATTAACTAAATACTACATCTACATGGACTCCCTCCCTACATACGTGTATATGGCCGTTGGAAACAAAGTCAGTGGGGGCCCAAGCCCTCCCTAGCCCCCTTGTGCCTCCTCCCGTGATGGCATCGTCAAGAAGTTTGATTTTCAATAACCTTTATAATGGTTTGGAACAATACCTTCCCTTCAGGAAGACCTTCTTTACACCATCCTTCATAGATTCGTGTCCACCGTATTGCATCTGCACCATAAGCCTCCATTTTTTTCTTTGTCGATCTTATTCTGCTTCCTGTAAAGAAATAACCAAAACTACTCCTTATGTTCTGGCAAGCATTCCACCAAGTGAACTATCATATAGAGAATACATCATATTATTGCATCAAGATATACATTATAATTGAGTAATAGCTGCATACAAAGCTATTCCGAGTCGAAAAAAAAAAAACTAAGAAAATTCAGGAAATTGAAATTCTGAATAGATTTGCAAACAACACCTTCTTTTTCCTCCGAAAATGCTAATAAAAAAATAATCAAAAGTTAGAGCCTTCGTATTGTTGTTATTAAAGGCATATTATAAAGACAGAAGGAAAAAACTTTGATCTTGAAGATTGGTGATAGATTTTTACCGAAAGGGCTGAACATGTTGAGCAGCAGGCATTTGAGGCTCCGTGCAACTTTATAGATTGAATTTAACTACTGGATTAGCTCATGCTTCTGATAAACACTGTGACGAAATTCTAGTGATATAAACATTATGACATACTCATATTGAATATTACAAATGAATTCAATTATCAATGAATAGAAAACACAGTATCAATGAATAGAACACACCCACTACTGGTATCAGGCTCACGCGAATAAGATAGAAGTTTTGTTACCACGGGGAAAAAAATTAAATGAACATCAGTTGTTGTCATTTAGCATCAATGAATAGAAAACACAGTATTGTAAAATACAGGTGTGCTAAAAAATATTGGGAACCAAAAAAAAGGAACAGATGAATAAAATAATTTCTCTACTGGTTCAGATATGCTAGATATTAGACTTTAGATAGGAACTGTTAGTCGAGAAGCAAGAAACAAAAACCCTTAATATTCTCTCTTTCTTATAGTGATAATAGACCTTATTATTTACACATTAATTTGATGATTTGAAGTTTTCCTCCATCTCTTTTATAACAATAGGGTATATCACAGTGTGTGAAAACAAAAGCAGAAAACTGTAAATTTCTTGTTTCTAATGACAGCATCCAAGATTCAAAATAGAATAAGAATGCTATTTATTAGTCATCATTTTGCTCATATAAAGGTACATCAAAGAAGAAAGAAATGATGAAGCCATACTGCATTGATATTATAGGCCTTATGCACATGCATGCATACAGATAACAATACCAAATACATCAACAATATGTAGAAGCAGAGATGAAAAGCACACAAAACCTAGGTATTTCAATTCGCCCAAAAATTTCCATTGTTATCCCGAAAATTTCAGTTCTCCTCTTCTTTGGTTTCCAATTTGTTTTGTCCCAATTAAACTAATTGTTATGTCAAAAATTCTTTCCCTCTTAGAGCACATTTAATGGTAGAGGTAAGAACAAGGAGTTAAAGTTAGCCACTCAAAAAATACTATTTATGAATATATACAAAAAAATTAAACATGATCATAATGAAGAAAATTTATTTTACAAAAAATTAAATTACATCAAAATCATTAATAAATCTAATAAAATAGATAATCATCAATTAAAATTGAAAATTAAAATCAACTAGTGAGGAGGGGTGAACCAATCTTGATCATTCTAAGGCTGATAATCACCTTCTTGATCATTTTGAGGTTGATAATCACCTTCTTCATGATTTTCATGATAGCTACCACTAAAATTACTTTTTTGTCCATTTGTGATTGCCAATTGTCTTTTTCTTCAGTATCTTTGTTTGTTTGGACTCATCTTTTCTGTATCTTTCCCCATAATTCTATCTTCTCGTTCTATTCGTCTTTATTTCTCTTTTCACAATTTCAATGCTTGTTCAAATTGTAATGCCTTCGCATAATCTTCATCTCTTTTCTTCCACAAGACCATCCCAATTTGGATATAATGGTTTCGAACACGTACCCAGAATGCACTGTTTGTTTGATCTACTCCTTCAATTGCATCTGAAGTGACGGCTGCCCAAGCTTTGCATAACATCACTTATTACTCATTTGACCATATATGATTTGGTGCCATATTTATAGGAGTAAATATTAATTTCTTGTGGATATTTAAATTGTCATATTAACAACAATAATAATATAATAATATTATAAGTATGAAGTTATACTTGAATAATAATAATAATAATACAACTATCAAATTAAATTGAGAAAATATAATAACCAACAAATAAATATAAACAAACAAATAAATATAAACAAATAGATTAGAAAAAAAAATGTAAACAAATATAAACAAATAAAAAAATGTTAATAAAAGGAACAAAACACAGCGTTTCATCCCACCTTCTTCGATGGATTGTTGAAAAGAGAGAGTGAGTCTAAAACTCTCAACAATCGCGAAACCGAAACAGAGAGAGGCCCAACGACGAAGATGGCGACGAGAGGTGGTGGTGTGCGTGAGAGGATGTCGTCTGCTTCCAGTTCTTGTGCTTTGGTCGATTGCTTGGAGATGACGCTCAGACGTCAATAGGTTTGAGGGGTTCGCGAGGTTCCAGGACGATGGTGAGGCCTTTGACTGGTCCGAGAGGTTCAAGAGGTGAGTGGGTGATGTAATTTGTAGGCAAATGTGTTAAAATAATTGAGTGGTTTTTTATTTTTTCCCAAATTGAACATCTGTGTTTGCTGTCCAATTCTGGTTTTTTCCCAATTTATATTTATCTGTGAATTGTAGCATGTTTGGATTGTTGTGTTTGATTGCATAATTGTTGTTCATCTGTGATTGAATAATTTTGATTTTTCCCAATTTTTCATCCGTGATTTTGGCCCTAATTGCTGTTCAAATTTTGAATTTTTGGTTTATGAATTCTAGGTTTTTTTCTGTTCATTGCTGAACATGCTTTTTGGATTTTCTAGTTGAATGTTGGTTGTGATGAGCAAAGTAGCCGTTGAGCTACTTTATGATTGGTAGGCCAGCTGCCTTGTTCGAGCATGGGGGGAGGCCAGAATAGCCTCAGGACAAGCCTTGTCCAAGCCATCCTCCCCTCCATTAGAAACTGAAACCCAAGGGTTAGAGGCTCGGAGTTGCCTTACCCTGGCCAAAAGCCTCCCGTTAGACTTGCTCTTAAATGCAAGCCCCATGCATTTCCTTTTTCTTCATTAGACCTAAATCTAGGTATTCATAATTCTATAATCCCAACTAACATAGACAAAATAAGGATTTATCTCGTATTACTTCTAAGTTGATTTATATCAATTTAGATGTCCATATTCCTTGGCAACCAAAGATTTGTCTGAAGATGGAAAACCTAGAATCGAGCTTGCCACTATAGGGTTTAGCTTTCACTCTATAGATGAAGAGCTCATTCTTTCAAGTCAAAATAACCGGATTATTACTTTGTAATGACTCAGAATTTAAATTACGTTTTTACAAGGAAGTCTCGGAATATTAATTAGGGTTGGACCATTTTGCCATTGGGTGTTTGGTTAGGTTTCTATTTTAGGGAAATAATTTTTGGTCAAGTTGACTTTGGGATATTTTGGGGTGGTTGGTTTAGAGCCGCATGCTCATTTTGGATTATCATCACACATTTCATCTCTCTCTCTCCCTCTCTCTCACCATGCAACAAAAACACGAACTCACACTGTCAGGGCCCACCCCTAATCCCCCGGGATTAAGGGCTAAACCCCGCTCCCGTCTAACTTACACATGACACAAGGGTCAAACTAACGTCTAACCCCCGTGTGACACGTAAATCAGACAAGGGAGTTTCGACCCGACCGTCCAAAAATCTTCCGAACTTCTCAGAGTGCTACTGTGGATCGTACGCGTGATGTCTCCATCTCACTCGCCCAACAGCCCGCACCGCAACAACCTGGAGGGTATCGAAAACACGAAAAGACTGTGAGTGGACAAAATAAAAGCCAAGTTCAAAACAGTTATCAGAAAACACATACATTTATACCCTCCGTTTTGAAAACCAATGCATGCATATCAATTTACGTCATAAAGCAATATACGAAAATCAAACACATTTTCTTTTTCCAATTCCGGGCCTCAGCCCAAAACCACCGAAAACCATTGCATCCGGGCCACTGCCCAAAACATCAGTATCAAGCCTTAGTGAAACCCAAAACACATTTAAAGTCACATTCTCATCCATCGAACCTGCTGGATCTATCCGAGTCTTTAAACTCCCGAGTCTTTAAACTCAATCTAGGCCTCAATCATATCCGAGTCTTTAAACTCCCGAGTCTTTAAACTCAATAGGTCTACGGGGGAAATATCAATATATCCGAGTCTTTAAACTCCCGAGTCTTTAAACTCAATCCGGGTCTTTAAACCCAATCCGGCCGGTCCCCCGTCAATCAATATCCGGGTCTTTAAACCCAATATCCAGATCCAGCAAATCCAATCCCAAAACCATTTGAAAACCATTTTCCATTTCCATATCCAAACCCGAATTCGAAATCACTGGTCCGATACCCTTCCGGCATCCAGAACCGTCATTCCGAATCCAGACCCAGAACTCATTTCCTTCTCATTTCCCGGTCCGAGTCCGCAACCATCATTCCGTAAGCTAGCATCCGGAATAATCATTCCGAACCCAAACCCGAAATCCACTTCAAGTCCCGAAAATACTTTCCAAAATCTTTTTACTTTCCTTGAAATCCAACCGTATTTCAAATCCCGAAATCGGCCATTAAAACCAGGTTCAAATCACGAGAGTTATCAAAATCTCGTAAAACATGAAAACCGTCATTTTCCTCGAAAAACGTGCAAAAACCATAAACCATCACAATCACAATCAAATCATAGCATCAAATATAGAAAACATATAAAACATATATGCATGCATCAAGAGTTAGAAAGCAAAGTCCACTCACAGACCATTCCGACGTCGCCTCGATACGCGCACTTACGCCGTTCCCGGCCAGTCTGTTATCCTCGAATTCCCGAACCTGTCCAAAACCCATAACGAGGTTACTAACTATTTCACAAGAGTCCTACTCAAGTCCCTTACCTTTCCCGAACTTCTACAAATACTTTTAACGGAACCCTAGACCGTCGACCTTGCAAAACTAACCCGAAACAACGTCCGAAGAACCCGAAACTTAGTCCATTGGCTTCGTCATGACATTTAGAACAAAAACTTAGTTGGACGTTTCACCAGAAACCGCCGCACGCGCCCCCACGCGCCGCCCAAAGTGGCTACGCGTGGGCCTCACGCGCCGCCCAAAGTGGCTGCGCGTGGGCCTCACGCGCCGGCTACAGTACCATCTTCAACCTGTGCTGAACCGGCGAGAATTGATCTCCGCCGTCCGGCCACCAATTCAACCCCTCTTTTCACCCACAGTTTCGTCCAGACCTGCCCTACCTATCCCCGTACTCCGTTCACCTCGACACGGCCCCATCATCGTCGACCCAAGCTTGAAACCAGACGGCCCAATTCCCCTGTTTTCCTTCCCGGCCACCCAGCTCACCCCCCTTCACGGTGGTCATTCCAAACTCCTTCCACGACTTCACTGATCCACACACAACTCACGGGAACCCTCGACTCACCCTCTAACTCCACGATTTTCCGTTTGAAAATCACGGCTAAACAGAGCACACAAGCACACTCCGTCGTGTTAACCTCCACCGTGCACCTCCCGTCACGGCAGCTCAACCAAACGACGCCTTGGACTCAACTGAACTCCTTAGACTCCCCTAAACTCTTCGATTCACTCCCTAGACTCACGATTTTCGATTTGAAGCTCAACGGAAAAACAGAGCACATACATGGAGATTAGAATTTACCTGCAACCATCCACCGCCGTGCTCGCCGCCGCGTTCCCTGGAGTCCGCAGAGCCGTCTCAGCCTCCTCTCGAGTCCCCTTGCACCGTACACGGCCACCGCACCACCACAAGCTCACACCTCCTCTCTGTTTTCTCTGAAATCCCCGTGGCTCCCAACCGCACAACCACACGACCTCCGCACCTCCCAACCTTCTTACCGTCTCCCTTCCACTCTCTGGACACCCACACACACTCACAACTCACCAGCACCCTCGATCAACCTTCAATTTTTCCTCACCGCCTCACTCTGTTTCACTCTGGTTGAAACACACACACGATCACACACGGGCTCACCTAAGTAATTGGAACCGTGCTCACACCAGATCCACCCAGAACCCTCTAGTCCTTCAACACGTGTCACCATCCAATCCATGCACTCCCACATGGTCCAATCCCAGCCGTCCATCTGTTCTCTCTCTGCACAAATTCCAGAACACAAAAGACCAAACTGCCCTTCCTTTTTACTCAATTTTACGGTTATGCCACTACCTTTCTAAACTCATATCTCACACACCGTAAGTCCGATGAATACGTGTCGCCTGTCATCGAACTCAGGACGACGAGAACTATCTAACCATCCTAGGTCAACGTACCAAAACCCGATTCTACAAAAAGTCAACTATTCCCCTTAATTTACCCAAATTACGGTTAAGCCCTCAACCTTCCGAACATCACAACTTCCTCCTCGTATATCGAAATCGGGCGTGCCACCTGCCTATGGATTTGTGACGTCCTCAACTACGTCCAGGTCACCGGTCAATACCCAATTGACCATCCGAACGAGAAGTCAACTCTTTGCCCGAACTAGAGGCAAAATCGTCATCTTACCCTATCGATCCAAAATCTCCAACTAAGTACTACTTAAGCTCGCTCTTCCCATATTAATCACTCTCCTAATCCCGATTCTCAGGACGGGTTGTTACAATCCACCCTCCTTAAAAGAATTTCGTCCCCGAAATTCCACAACTAGTTCCCGACACCTAGGTCAACAAGAACCTCTCCTGGGTTTTCTGTCTATCATCTCCACCTTGGGTATTTCACACCAGTCCCCACTATCTGTACACCAAGAAATTATAGGAACTTAAAGAAACAAAGGTAGGGTAGAGAGTTCAAAGAATACATCCTTACATACCACCACCTACCCTTTTCGGAACCAACCCACATCCAAACTAGTCCAGAGGGAAGCCTACCCATCGGTTTACTCCTTACGCACCTCAGTTCGACCACTATCGGAGTAAATTTACAAAGTCCTAAAGGCAATCTCTAGCTTGTGGGTTCTCTCCTTCAATAACCTCATATCGATCAGTTATAGTCACTCATTTCCAATTCCTTCCGTCATCCTTCCACGGAACTCACGAGGGTCCCTGACCATCCCTGCGACCTTAATCCCACCGATGGTCAACCTGTCCATATCAGTCTAACCTAAATCATTAGGAAGCCTAGGCTCTACTCTAATCAATCAACGACATCTTACCCAAACATCCACCACCTCGGCTGCACCTAGCAGCACCATATCCAATCTGGCCGTAAATCGCCCAAACCACAAGGACCACTCGACCTTACTGATCAAAAGTCACCAAGCCAAAACCACCTAACCCAACCGGTCACCATAATCAGCCTCCTTGGCCCAGTATCTCACGAAATCCACAAGCTACTATCGGGCCCCTCAGGCCGACCAGCCTACTCATCCGTAGCTCACCGGCTACTTTCCAGGTTACTTCTACCAGTGCAAACACACCAACGTTCCGGTCTTAAACCGACGTACGTCTTACCTCGCATCGCGTACCGAGTGGCTAACACCCTCAAACGCTGCTATCGCTATCGTATCCAGGTTGCTGACGGGCTGTTCCACCTCGAGACATCACATCCACAGTAGTTCTACACCACCCTAGTCGCCAAACCAACGACGCTGGAAACCAAACCTCTCGCAGAACCCTCAAAACCTCGCTCTGATACCAATTGTCAGGGCCCACCCCTAATCCCCCGGGATTAAGGGCTAAACCCCGCTCCCGTCTAACTTACACATGACACAAGGGTCAAACTAACGTCTAACCCCCGTGTGACACGTAAATCAGACAAGGGAGTTTCGACCCGACCGTCCAAAAATCTTCCGAACTTCTCAGAGTGCTACTGTGGATCGTACGCGTGATGTCTCCATCTCACTCGCCCAACAGCCCGCACCGCAACAACCTGGAGGGTATCGAAAACACGAAAAGACTGTGAGTGGACAAAATAAAAGCCAAGTTCAAAACAGTTATCAGAAAACACATACATTTATACCCTCCATTTTGAAAACCAATGCATGCATATCAATTTACGTCATAAAGCAATATACGAAAATCAAACACATTTTCTTTTTCCAATTCCGGGCCTCAGCCCAAAATCACCGAAAACCATTGCATCCGGGCCACTGCCCAAAACATCAGTATCAAGCCTTAGTGAAACCCAAAACACATTTAAAGTCACATTCTCATCCATCGAACCTGCTGGATCTATCCGAGTCTTTAAACTCCCGAGTCTTTAAACTCAATCTAGGCCTCAATCATATCCGAGTCTTTAAACTCCCGAGTCTTTAAACTCAATAGGCCTACGGGGGAAATATCAATATATCCGAGTCTTTAAACTCCCGAGTCTTTAAACTCAATCCGGATCTTTAAACCCAATCCGGCCGGTCCCCCGTCAATCAATATTCGGGTCTTTAAACCCAATATCCAGATCCAGCAAATCCAATCCCAAAACCATTTGAAAACCATTTTCCATTTCCATATCCAAACCCGAATTCGAAATCACTGGTCCGATACCCTTCCGGCATCCAGAACCGTCATTCCGAATCCAGACCCAGAACTCATTTCCTTCTCATTTCCCGGTCCGAGTCCGCAACCATCATTCCGTAAGCTAGCATCCGGAATAATCATTCCGAACCCAAACCCGAAATCCACTTCAAGTCCCGAAAATACTTTCCAAAATCTTTTTACTTTCCTTGAAATCCAACCGTATTTCAAATCCCGAAATCGGCCATTAAAACCAGGTTCAAATCACGAGAGTTATCAAAATCTCGTAAAACATGAAAACCGTCATTTTCCTCGAAAAACGTGCAAAAACCATAAACCATCACAATCACAATCAAATCATAGCATCAAATATAGAAAACATATAAAACATATATGCATGCATCAAGAGTTAGAAAGCAAAGTCCACTCACAGACCATTCCGACGTCGCCTCGATACGCGCACTTACGCCGTTCCCGGCCAGTCTGTTATCCTCGAATTCCCGAACCTGTCCAAAACCCATAACGAGGTTACTAACTATTTCACAAGAGTCCTACTCAAGTCCCTTACCTTTCCCGAACTTCTACAAATACTTTTAACGGAACCCTAGACCGTCGACCTTGCAAAACTAACCCGAAACAACGTCCGAAGAACCCGAAACTTAGTCCATTGGCTTCGTCATGACATTTAGAACAAAAACTTAGTTGGAAGTTTCACCGGAAACCGCCGCACGCGCACCCACGCGCCGCCCAAAGTGGCTGCGCGTGGGCCTCACGCGCCGCCCAAAGTGGCTGCGCGTGGGCCTCACGCGCCGGCTACAGTACCATCTTCAACCTGTGCTGAACCGGCCGTCGCAGGCTGAACCGGCGAGAATTGATCTCCGCCGTCCGGCCACCAATTCAACCCCTCTTTTCACCCACAGTTTCGTCCAGACCTGCCCTACCTATCCCCGTACTCCGTTCACCTCGACACGGCCCCATCATCGTCGACCCAAGCTTGAAACCAGACGGCCCAATTCCCCTGTTTTCCTTCCCGGCCACCCAGCTCACCCCCCTTCACGGTGGTCATTCCAAACTCCTTCCACGACTTCACTGATCCACACACAACTCACGGGAACCCTCGACTCACCCTCTAACTCCACGATTTTCCGTTTGAAAATCACGGCTAAACAGAGCACACAAGCACACTCCGTCGTGTTAACCTCCACCGTGCACCTCCCGTCACGGCAGCTCAACCAAACGACGCCTTGGACTCAACTGAACTCCTTAGACTCCCCTAAACTCTTCGATTCACTCCCTAGACTCACGATTTTCGATTTGAAGCTCAACGGAAAAACAGAGCACATACATGGAGATTAGAATTTACCTGCAACCATCCACCGCCGTGCTCGCCGCCGCGTTCCCTGGAGTCCGCAGAGCCGTCTCAGCCTCCTCTCGAGTCCCCTTGCACCGTACACGGCCACCGCACCACCACAAGCTCACACCTCCTCTCTGTTTTCTCTGAAATCCCCGTGGCTCCCAACCGCACAACCACACGACCTCCGCACCTCCCAACCTTCTTACCGTCTCCCTTCCACTCTCTGGACACCCACACACACTCACAACTCACCAGCACCCTCGATCAACCTTCAATTTTTCCTCACCGCCTCACTCTGTTTCACTCTGGTTGAAACACACACGATCACACACGGGCTCACCTAAGTAATTGGAACCGTGCTCACACCAGATCCACCCAGAACCCTCTAGTCCTTCAACACGTGTCACCATCCAATCCATGCACTCCCACATGGTCCAATCCCAGCCGTCCATCTGTTCTCTCTCTGCACAAATTCCAGAACACAAAAGACCAAACTGCCCTTCCTTTTTACTCAATTTTACGGTTATGCCACTACCTTTCTAAACCCATATCTCGCACATCGTAAGTCCGATGAATACGTGCCGCCTGTCATCGAACTCAGGACGACGAGAACTATCTAACCATCCTAGGTCAACGTACCAAAACCCGATTCTACAAAAAGTCAACTATTCCCCCTAATTTACCCAAATTACGGTTAAGCCCTCAACCTTCCGAACATCACAACTTCCTCCTCGTATATCGAAATCGGGCGTGCCACCTGCCTATGGATTTGTGACGTCCTCAACTACGTCCAGGTCACCGGTCAATACCCAATTGACCATCCGAACGAGAAGTCAACTCTTTGCCCGAACTAGAGGCAAAATCGTTATCTTACCCTATCGATCCAAAATCTCCAACTAAGTACTACTTAAGCTCGCTCTTCCCATATTAATCACTCTCCTAATCCCGATTCTCAGGACGGGTTGTTACACACACACCCATTATTTCCATCATTGTTGTAACAACCTGTCCCGAATTAATGGGATTAATTAAGGACTAATGACGGATTAGCTAGACTAATCGGGGATTAGACGATGATTATCGGACGTTTAGTGCAAAATGACGATTTTGCCCCTAGAATGGACAAAACGTTGACTTTTCGTTCAGAAGGTCGAATGGGCTTTGGCCGATGACTGTGATGTTGTTCGGGACGTCACGAGTTCATAGACATATGGCACGTTCGATACCGACATCCGAGGAAGAAGTTGTGACGATCGGAAGTTCGGGGGCATTTTGGTAAATTGGTGGATTAGGGGCCAATAGTTGACTTTTGACCCGAGAGGTCAGATGGCCGAGGGTTAAGGATCGTTACGTAGGTCAGGACGATACGAATCCATAGACAGACGGCACGTCGAATTCGGTCGTTCGACTGAGAAGTCACGGTTCACGGAAGTTCGAACGTAATATTGCACGTTTTTCGAGATGGAAGCTTATTTGGCATTTAGTGGGCCCCAGATCTTTCCCAGGCCCAATGGATGAATGACAGGTGTCATTAATCCATTCCCCATCATTTTTCCTTCATGCATATCCCTTCCCCTTTGCATCGATCATTTCCTTCATTCCAAGCCCAAACCCGATCAACCTTGCACCCCAAATCCAAACCCCTCAAACCTATGACTATGATTTAGACTCAAGAGAGTGAGAGGAGGACCATATGGATGTGGTTGCCGGCCCAGGGAGCGCCGCCGTGGACGACGGAGGAAGAAACCGATCGAGGTAATCGGTTTTAACTGATTTAATCCATTTTTCAATTCTTATTATTATGGGCCTTTTTGGGTGATTGTATTGAATTAAATGGGTTAGTAGGAGTGTGTTAAGAAGGTTTTGAGGAAGGTTGGAGGTTGAGACACCGTGGGGGAGGTTTTTTTAAACTGGACCGTGAAGAAAAGGTTGGGCCAGTCGGGTTGTGAAGGTTTTAGGAGCTTTGGTTCATTGGGTTAGGTTCGTAGGGTCGAGTTAGGAAGGATAGGATTGATTAGGAAGGAAAACGTCGAAGATTGGACCATGTATGGAGCTGGACCGGTCACGCCGGTCCAGTTAGACCGGGATTGCAGAGAAAACCGGACTGGACCGGTCGGACCAGTCGACTGGAGGATATGGACGACATTGTGCATGGGCGCGTGAGGCCCACGTGCAGTGCAATCCCAGGGCGCGTGCGGGCGCGTGAGGGAGAATTTGAGGATGGTTACAACATGTCAAATCATCTATTCGATGTAACAAACATTTTGGGATTGGTTTCGAGTCGATCGGACATCGTCTCGATATAGTTCGGGTTGTCCGAAGGTTTCGGTGCGCGTTTAAAAATAGTTAAAAATCCTAAAAAATTAGGGGGCTTTAGTGAGGGGTTAATTAAGTAGTTAGTAACCCTCTAAAGTGATTTAGACAGGTTTGGAAGTCCCAGAGACGACGATTGATCCAGGAGATCCGTATTGCACGCATATCGAGGCGACAGTACGGACGGTCTGTGAGTGGACCTTCTTTCTGAAATCGATGCATGAATAAATGTTTTATATATGTTTTAATGTATGTTTTGTGATTCCTTGAATGCATTTTGGTGTGTGTTTATGTATGGGCACGTACTTCGAGGGTTTCGGGTTTTAATGAAATGGTTTTGAAAAAGTAAAATTGGGCATAAGACCCATTTGGATTTGGTTTGACTCAGGCATGAGACCCTATGGATGACCTGTAGGTCTGAGTCGTGGTCGCGAAGGGTGCTGTGTGCACGGCGACGGACGATGTGACGCTCGCCTCCGGATTGAGATACGTTCCTTCCGGAGAGGTCAAGACGCACGTCCCGTTGTTGAGCAGCCACTGGAGGTTCGACTTCGGAGTACTGACGGTTTATAGAATCGATCGGCGACGTGTGCACCATGGTCTCGAGATGGTCGCGACAGTGATGTGTTCACGACGACATACTAGGATTCAGAACGGTTCTGGATTAATGGTTACATGCATCGCTATGATCGGGATCGTGACTGACCCTGAGATATCGGGCTCGATGCCCAGTTGATTTGACATCGGGCTCGATGCCCAGTTATTGTGAAATCGGGCTAGATGCCCTGTTGATTCCTATGTTCGGGCTGGAGGCCCAGTTGTTTTGTGTTATCGGGCGTGAGTCCCGTTTTTATGGTTTTCTTATACTAGTATGTATATACCCTCCTTGTGAGCTTATTGATTGGTCTCCTCCAGACGTCGACCTGGAGAGTCAAGATCCACAGACCAGAGTGGGTATCCTCATATAGATCCCATTCCAGGAGTGAGCGTTATGATGTGGCCCCGGACCAGATTCCAGAGAGATGATCGGACTAGGTCCGAAGATGAGCCTCCCAGATGGAGAATTACTGGGAGAAGACTCGGAGTAAGACCCCGAGTAGTATGCATACTTATATATATAGAGACATCGTGACTATATCGGGGATGTGTTCCCTAGGGGATGTGTTGTAACGACCCGTCCCGAATATCGGGATTTTATAATATTTAATTGTGATTTACTAATCTGGGATTAGTTGGGCGATTTCGGACGAATTGTGCAAAATAACCGTTTTGCCCCTGGGCGTGGGCAAACCGTTGACTTTTAATTCGGATGGTCAAACGGACTTTGACCGATGACTGTGACATAGTTCGGGACGTCACGAGTTCATAGACAGGTGGCACGTTCGATTCCGACGTTCGTGGTGAAAGTTATGATGTACGGAAGTGCAAGGGCATTTTCGTAATTTGGACGCTATAGGGGGAAATGTTGACTTTTTGATCGGGGGGTCCGATGGCCGAGGACCGTTAGGAAGGTCTTGATGCCCTGAGTTCGTGGACAGGCTGCACGCATCAATCGGAGTCCGTATGACCGAGCTACGGGTCAGGATGCGTGAGGGGCATTTTGGTAATTTTCTGCACAAGGGCAGAATTGTAATTTCACACGGGGGCACTGTTTCATTGAACTGGCCGTGAGGTGGAATGTTGGTGCGATCGATCCCATGGATTGTTTACCAATTAAATGATTGATTTGGGCCAGTTTGAGGTGGAATTGCACATGGGGTTGAGTTGGCATCGATCACAGGAACGTGGGAACTGGGTTTTCTATTGTTTCCGGGTCAGTGCAGGGGAACATTACACAGTGGATTTTGGACACTTTTGGATGCCTTTAACAGCTGAATTGGATTAAAGGAATGGTGTGTAAGTTGTGTGGGTTCCTCTGTGATTGAGAATGGAAGGATTGAGTGAGTTTGGGGTTGGATTTCTCTGAAAACCCGAAACTGGTTTCTGGGAAATTCAAATGCAAATTTCTAGTTTTAGGCCAGCCCAAGCCTAATTGATGATGGATTGAGCTTCCTGGAACTTCAACGTGTCGAACCAGATCAAATGGGGCAAGCTTTGGGGCTCCTAGGGCAGTGAACGGACGAGGTGGACGGCCAGAAAACTCAAGCTTGAGTCGTGGTGATTGAGGTAACGTCGTGTTCAATTAATCATGTGAATTGGTTCGTATTAATCCTTATAAGCTTCCTGTGAAGTTAATTTGGCAATGGTTGAGGATTGGTGGAGTTTTGGTGATCGACTCGTTTTGGGTGATCACGGGTTGTTGGCACGATTATGGATTGGTTGATGTTAATCGATGTCACAGAACTGAAATTGGTTGGTTGATGATTGTTATAGGATCAAGAACGGATTGAATTGATGTCGAATTGGGTGTGATTGAACCGGATCCTATCGCGGGCTTTCCAACCCGTTTACCAGACAAACGGGTGAAGATGGTGACTGTAGCAGTCACTGTAGCAGGCGCGTGGCTTTCACGCGCAGCCACTCACGGTGGCGCGTGACGGCGCGTGGGCACGAATCTCGAGGTGAGGTCAACATGACTTTTATCCTATACCATGTAACAAACATTTTGGGATTGGTTTCGTGTCGATCGGACACCTTCTTGACATTGTTCGGGATGTCCGAAGGTTTTAAATCCAGTTTAAAAATACTTAAAAATTCGGAAAAATTACGGGACTTTAATGGGATGTTAATGTGGAGGTTAGTGACCCTCTAATGTGATTTGGACAGGATTGGGAGTCCCGGTGTTAGTGGTGTGGCCCGGGAAGGCCTATGGCACGCGTATCGAGGCGCTCGGTTAAACGGTCTGTGAGTGGACATTGATTTTATAAATTCGATGCATGCATAATTGTTTCATGATTGTTATAATTGTGATTATATGATTTATTTTGGATATCAGTGAATTTATATGTTTTCACGCATTTCGAGGCAATTTACGTGTTTGCACGTGAATCGAGGTTTTCTGGATTTGCACTGATTTCCATAAATATGGATGGATATGATTTCATGAAACGGTTACGGATTTGATAAAGTAAAATCGGGCCAGGGGTCCAGTTAACTTGTGAAATCGGGCCAGGGGCCCAGTTGACTTATGAAATCGGGCCAGGGGCCCAGTTGATTTATATATGCGATTTCAGGTCGGGGACCCTAAAATGGAATTGAATAAACGATTTTGGATTTAAATCAACTATTTGGACTTATGACGGTTTTATGGAAATTCGGGGCAGGGCCCTTGTGATATTTTGGAAATGAATAATAAAATGTGTTCCATAAAACCATCTCGATATGAGGATATATATATATATCCTGGTCTCCTCCAAGTGTCGGGGACACTGGAGAAGTCACGGTGCATTGCCTGCGAGGGCTCATTGTACGGAGCTACCGGACCGTATAGTGATCCAGGAGCAGGATTGCTAGACATCATGGACGTCAGACATCGGGGATGTCAGAGATATGGACCCGGTGAGACCCCGGGCAGCACGCGTTGCTTAATACCGTGAGATATGACGTCTGGAACGTCAAGCGTCTAGGACGCTAGGCATCGGGGATGCCGGAGATGGAAAAATAATAAATGAATATTACTGGATTGACGAAATAACTCTTGGATTGACTTTTGGAATTTGAACCTGTGCTTTGGTTTCCGGGCTAAGGCCTTAATGGTTATTTCAAAATAAATATGGGATTATTGGTTTTTGGTGCATGCATATGATTTTACTGAGGGGCATAAATGTCTTATAAATGTTTTTAACAGACTTGTTTATTTTCGTCCACTCACAGCTTTTGTTTTTAATGCCCTTCAGGTTGATTCCGGATGCGACTACAGTAGAGACTGGGACATCATACACCTCCTCCATCGATCCTTACGCACTCTGGAAGCCCGGTTGGGCAGTGGCAACAGGTTATCCCTTGTCTGACACCTCTTGTCAGACGGGAGCATGACACATTCCATGGTAATCCCGGGGGGATTGGGATGGGTCGTGTCATGTGTGCCCCGAGTTGGCATCTTCTCCGGAAGTGCCTAGGATGGGTTATATATGTATATATGTATATGTGGATGAGTTTTCACTGAGATGGCGTTGGGCTGAGACCCACGCGTATTGGTTTTGGACTGAGACCTTTATGAGATGGTTTTGGGACGAGTTCCCACGTGTTTTGGTTTGGGCGGAAGTCCCAGGTATTTGATTGACGGATTTTCGGCCAAGGCCCAAATGGTTTGATGGTTCATGACGGTTTATGGGAACCAGGCATGAACCCTAGAAATGGTTTTTGAATGCATGCATATGTTTTTAATGAAGGGCATAAAGGTCTTTTATGAAATGTTTTTATAAAATATTTGTTTTGTCCACTCACAGCTTTTGTGTTTTGAATGGCCTTCAGGTTGATCGCGGATGCGGCTGTAGCAGAGATGAGACATTACATTTCTCTTTTGGATCCCGGCGCACTCTGATAGCCCTAGTTGGGCAAAGGACAGAAATATCCCCGGTCTGACACTTTGTGTCATACTGGAGCAGGCATGTCCCACGCTAATCCCGAGAGATTTGGGACGGGTCCTGTCAATTTCCGTCCTAATCACTTCATCGATCTTAATCTGCAACCTCCACCAGAGCCCAAAATTGTGTAATCAGTGAAATTGGCGATGGTTCTGGGTTCGAAGTATGTTTTGTCAACAGTTTTGTGTGGAACCGAGAAAAGGCTATGTAATTTGAAGCTAAGAAAGTTGGGAATCATCATGGGTATTTGAAATTTCTATTTTTTTTTCTTCTTCTTAATTTGAGGATTTATTCATGAAAACTTGATTTATACGACTTGGAAATTCATATATGTCATCTTTATGCTTGCAATTTGAACAAAATATCGTGAAAATCGTCTGATTAAGTCAATATTAATTGAAATTTCGTTATAGTACCGAAATTGGGGGGAAGATTTTTCTTCACCCCCTGTTTATATTGCTGATTTTTACTTCCATGGTTGTGGGTGATGAGCAAAGTAGCCGTTGGGCTGTTGTTTGCTTGATAGGCCAGTTGACCAGCCCGGGCATGAGGGGAGGCTAGAAAAGCTTTAGGGCAAGCCTTGCCCAGGCCATAGTGCAATCCGTTAGACAAGATGTGTGGAAATTGAAACAAACACATAATTAGACAGCAAATCAAACCCAAATTATTTAATCAAATCAAACCATAATTGGGAAAAAAAAACAGAATTCAATCAAACCAAAAAATCCAAACATGAACACAGAATTGGATAGCAATCAATTTCACTACAAACCCAAAAAACCAAGCGAAGGCCTCATGAAGTCACGATCGTCGCTGAAAACTCTCAAACTCCTCGAATATGTCCACGTCCGAACAAACCTCTCGAACCCTTCGCAAACCTCTCGACAACCTCGCGAACCTCTCAACCACCTCTTTATTTCTCCATTTCTCTTAGCCCCTCCTCGACGACTCACCGAGATGACCATCTCCACCTCAGTCTCAAACTCTCAGCCTCTCTATTTCATACTTTCAGTCGAGAGTCGAGAGGAGAGTTCTAGACTGAAGATCAGTCTCCATCTTTTATTGTGCAAAGCAAGTGAAACGCTCCATTTTACATTCATTTTTTTTCTGCTTAACTTTTTTTTCTCTTTATTTGTATTTTTTTTCAAAATCTCTAATTTATTATTTGGTAATATATGTTTTAATTTAGAATAGATATTTTAATTTAGAATATATGTTTTAATTTAAAATATGTGTTTTTAATTTAGAATATATGTTTTAATTTAGAATATGTGCTTTTAATTTAGTAAAATAAAGTTTTTTTGTTATGATAATGTTTAATTTTTTTTATATATTCATATAAGTTAAATAAAATAAAGTAGAATTAAATTATATTTCAAATAAAGTAGAATTTTTTCAAATAAAAATTTGAATTCTTACATCTTACCCCTCTCTATTAGAAACACTAAATCTTGGCTTGAGCAAGATGTCATAAATAATATCATTTGAAGGGTTAAATCTTGTCTTTAACCCCTTGCCCTTTGCCTTTAGTCCCTCTACCATTAGAGCATGTCTAGTGGGGTGCTTTTTGCCAGGCCAAGGTAGCTCTTGTCCTCTAGCCCCTGGGTTTCAGGTTCTAATAGAGTAAAGGATGGTCTGGGCAACGCTTGACCTGGGGCTATTCTTACCTCCCCCTTTTCGGACTGGGGAGTTGGCTCACAGAGCAAATAGCAGCTTAACAGCTACTTTACTCATCACCCACAATAGAAACTAAGACAAAACAAAGCAATGGTGGCTGGGTTGTTAAAGAAGCTATCAGGACCCGTCCCAAATCCCCTAGGATAAACATGGGACGTGCCTGCTCCCGTCTGACACAAAGTGTCAAACTAGGGATAATTCCGTCCTTAGCCCAATCGGGACTGCCAGAGAGCGCCAGAATCTGGAGAAGGAATGTGATGTCTCGGTCTTTAATACAGTCTGCATCCGCTATCAACCTGAAGGGCATTAAAAACCACGAAAGTTGTGAGTGGAAAAAACAAGAATTTCTATAAAAATATTTTCATAAAAATACATTTATGCCCTTCACTAAAAAGCATGCATGCATTCAAAAACCATTTCTCAAAACATAGAACACAGGGCCTTGGCCCAAGATCTAAAATAAGGAAACTCAGAACGAGTCTCCTTTCAAATCATGAAACACAAGGTCTCAGCCCAAAATCGTTCTCCGTAAAATCTCATACATATATAACCCGTCCTCAGCATCTCATGTGCCCAATCAACCCATCACGATACATTTATCAGTGTGCACACTACTCGGGGTCTCACTCCGAGTCTACCCACAGGATCTACGACGCCTGGGAGGAATCGTCCAAAATTCATGTAACGACCCGTCCCAAATTCCTAAATTAGATTAGTGACTAATCACGATTAGTGAGGCTAGTCCGTGATTAGTTAGGAAAAATTGGCCGAACGATGCAAAATGACCGTTTTGCCCCTAGACGTGGGCAAAACGTTGACTTTTCATTCTGGCGGTCAAATGGACTTTGACAGATGACCGTGACGTATTTCGTGACGTCACGAGTTCATAGACAGGTGGCACGTTCAATTCCGACGTTCGAGGAAGAAGTTATGACGTTCGGAAGTTTAGGGGCATTTTGGTAATTATGGTTAAAAAGGGGCGAATGTTGACTTTTTGACCGGGATGTCCGATGACTGAGGGCCGAGTACCATTACGTAAATCGGGACAATACGAATCCGTAGACAGGCGACACGTCGAATTCGGATGTTCGACGACGAAGTTACGATTCACGGAAGTTTCGGGGCACTATTGCACGTTTTACGAGACGTATGTCATTTGGATTCTAGTGGGCTCCAGATATTTAGTTCCTGCCCTATGGATGAGTGACAAGTGTCACCCATCCACAGGCCACCCCTTAACATACATGCATCGATCATCTTCATCTGTTTTCCATTCATCCAAACAAACCCACCCGATCTCATTTCACCCCAAAATCCCAAATCTTCACCCCAATGATCAACTGTGAGACCAGAGATGGAAGAGAGGACAAAATGAAATGGTGGCCGGCCCAAAACGGCGCAGTCGTGGACGGTGGAGGCAAAAAACCGAGAAGGTAAGCGGTTAAACCCATTTTGATATATTTTCCATTTATGTGATTATGGGCCGTTTGTATCGGTTTTAATGGGTTATTTAGGTTGCTAGGGATATTTTAGGAAGGTTTTAATGGGCTTTAACGGCTGAGACGCCGTGGAGGCTGATCGGGAAACTTGAACCTTGAGGTTCAATTTGGAACCGTGGGATTTTCGGTGGTTTTGATTAGTTTTAAGGATTGGGAATGAAGAAATAGGAATTATAGGATTAATTAGGGCTTGAATCGGACCAAAACAAAGGGGGAAACCGTCGGACCGGTCACGCCGGTTCAGACCGATCCAGAACCAGAAAACCGGTTCAGTTCATTGTAAGCAACAATGAATAGTGCACAGTGGCTTCTTGGGGCGCATACGGGCGCGTGGCTCATAATTTGGGGAAGTGTTCAACATACGAAATCTTCTATTCGATGTAGCGAACATTTTGGGACTAGTTTTCTGTCGATCGAACACCGTCTCGATGATGTTCGGGGCATCAGAAGGTTTAAGTTCGAGATTTAAAATACTTAAAAATTCGGGAAAATTACGGGGCTTCAATGGGAGGTTAATTAAGTAGTTAGTAACCTTCTATTACGAATTGGGCAGGTTTGGGAATCCCGGAGGCGACGATTGACCCGGGAGCTGCTTATGGCACGCGTATCGAGACGCGACTTCGGACGGTTTGTGAGTGGACTTTGATTTCTAAACTGTGATGCATGCATAAATATTTTATATGGATTATGAATATGATTCTATGATGTTGATTTGGATGATTGTGAATTATATAGTTTCACGCTTTACGAGGCGATTTACGTGCTTGCACGTAAATAAAGATTTTTCGGTTTTACTCTGATTTTTTGTACTTATGGTTTTGGATATGATTTCATGAAATGGTTTTGGATTTGAAAAGGTAAACTCGGGTTCGAAATCCATTTGATTTACGAACTCTTGGACTTGAGGTCCATTTGATTTAACAAGGCATCGGGCCGGAGGCCCAGTTGGGGTACAATATCGGGCACGAGGCCCATTTAGTTTACTAAATCGGGCACGAGGCCCATTTAGTTTACTAAATCGGGCACGGGGTCCATTTAGTTTACTAAATCGGGTGCGAGGCCCAGTTGGTTTACAATTCGGTTTGTATGCAGATACGGCCTAGGGCCCAGCTATGTGTTACAAATGGTTTTTATGGTTCATGACGGTTTATGGGAACCAGCATGAACCCTTGAAATGGATTTACGGGTCATGACGGTTTATGGGAACCGGCATGAACCCTTGGAAAGGATTTTATGGTTCATGACGGCTTATGGGGGCCCGGGCATGAATCCTTGAAAGGTTTAAAGAATGATTTCAAACGGTTTTTCATATTCCATCCTTTATATATGATTGTCTCCTCCGGGGAGGGTCGTTGGCCTGGGTGGACCTCAGAGTAGTCACGGAGCACTGACTGAGTGGAGTCACCCCCCAGTTGGGTTCCTTACTCTCAGGATAGGCATGGTTCGTTACCTCCAGGGAGTGTCATTGATCTACGGACATTGACCTGGGTGGATCCTGGAGAGACTTGGGTTTGAGACCCCGGTTAGATTCGACTCGATTACGGCTGAATATGATCACAGAAGGAGACGCTGACGTTCAGGGGACATTTTATTTTCCGTATGATTTGTCAGGATGACTGTACCCATAGTTATTGGGTACGACGGAGGCGGAGTTTCTCCAATTTGAGTAGAGGTATGGGATCGTCGCTCGATATGAGCGGAGATCCAGGGTTTTCTGATTCGCACACTTTGTGCTGATACTAGTGTGCATGCTTGTGTACTGATACTAGTGTTGATGATAGTGCGTTGGCGCGGGTACTAGTGCTGGTGCTGGTGCCGGTGATTGTGATGATGATGAGTTACCAGTCGGGATGTGACTCCGTCGAGAAGGCATATGTTCGGTATCTGTGGTTCGGGAGTGGATCACGGATAGTAATGGCCTGGATAGGATCCAACGGTAGTTGGGACGTGAGGATCGATCTGTCATTGAGGATTAGCGACCAGTTGGTCAAGGTTGGTCAAGATTGGCCAGAGTTGGTCAGATAAGGTGGTATGCAGAGATTTGACTGCAGATCATAGCAGAAGTCTGTTGTGACTCTTCAGTCGAGCAGTACATCAGATTATGATGAATTGATATCCTTTTGGATAGGTGAGTTAGACTGATCTCGAACACGTGGATGGTGACTGGATGAGCTGAGGACTTGAGAGTCCATTTCGGATTAGTTATGGTTGACTGCGGTTGACCATACCTCCTGAGTTTCGGGTAGGCTTATTTGTGGAGGAATTGGATTGTGAGAAATGGAATGGGTCATTATAGTAATTATCGATGACCGTTGTTGGACGAAAAGGTCGGAGAAGGACTTCTAGCTCAGGAATAGAAACCATTAAACGTGATTCCGACAGGGTTGGAACTTCGGAATCGAGAGAGTTCATGATTGAGGTGACGAGCGTAGTGCGGGTTTTCCGCATTGGTAATGGGTATTTCGAAGTCATTTTGGGTGATTTCTCAGGTTCTACCATGGCATATGATGGTAGATGATGGTAGATAAGGTAGATGATTGTTGTTGTCACCAATATGTTGATCGTGTATTGGTTAGTCGACCCAGGATTTGTTCTGGGTCATCATGAGGAGTTGAGTATATCGAAGTTAGGTGACTGAGATTTCTCATCTTCTGCTTGGTGGCAAATGATGTTGGTTTACATAGCGTGGTGAGTGCAACGAGTTTGTTTGCATTCACGTAGGATTGACTTTGATGTCATCGGTTTTGGATCATCCTTGGTTTTTCCTCGGTGGAATGACAAGGATCGATACGAAGTAATCAGTGAGAACCCACAGTCTCGACGTGTCTCGTTGTTGACTAGTCTGTTTAGATGTGGAAATTGGTTGAGGAGTGATGTGACTGACGAAGGATTCGGGAGGGTGTAATACCCTATGATCGAATTCCAGGTGGATTCTTAGCTGAGTGAGCTTGTGGGGATCCTAGGTGGATCGAGATTGTAATGTTAGGAACTTAGGATCGTGTTATGGATCAGGATCGTGGTGTTGAGAATATAGGGTATTGTGACGATTTAGGACCACGATATGGATCGGGATTTTGATGTTGTGGACTTTGGACGTTGTGACGATCGAGGATCGTGACGTTCATGGTCGGGTGACGTAGTGATGGATATGGATCATGATCTTGATGATCCAGATAGGTGGAGAGTTTATCGCTCTTACTTGGATGTTCGAGTTGAGGATGATGAGACTGAACTTCTTTTCGAAGTGAATCTCGTATAGTATATTACTCAGGCGAGTAAGTGTCCGACGAGGTCGGATTTGGTCAGCCTAGATGTGTTGATGTTGGGATTGGCTTCCCTATGAAGTCAATCAAATGTAATGTGTAATCGATTGAGCAAGTAACCGATAGGTTCGATTTTGGTGCGTCTCGGGTAGACGTGAACGAGATTTCGGGTTTTGGAATTGGATTTCTGGGTGACAATTCAGGATTCGATTTTGGAACTTGAAAGTGGATTTATGGATTTGGGTTCGGAATGGTCATTCCTAATACTAGTTTACGGAATGATGAATTCAGATTCGGATTTGGAAATGGATAATGGGTTGGAGTTTCGATTTGTTTAATACTGGATTGGACAGATGGACTCCATTATTGAAACGTGTTTGGCCACGACCTAGGTGGTCGTGGTGTTGTTGTTATTGTTATGGTTGTAGTCTAGTTGGTAATGGATGTACGTACCTTGTACGTTATTCGAGGTACGATACTGGGCAGACTTGTGATATCTGGTGACGGTATATAAGTTATACCATGGGTATGTTGGTGAGCGTGTTGGTAGTCAGCTTAGTTCCGATACCAATGGATTAGTTGAGGACGTGAACTGGACATTGGATACTATCCGTTGGGTCATAGTACTTCTGGTGGGACCAGTTACACACATATCGAGTATTTGTTGGTATGAGTATACTCAGGTTGAGTGAGTTGTGGCCAGTATAACCACAAGTGGGTATATTGTTAGTTTTCGACTGACGACTGTCAAGTGGTGACAGTTTGTCGGATGTTTCGTGGATCGTTGAGTGGGGTCTGATGACTCCTAGTGAGAGCAGATGTCAGGATAGATTAGTGCTTGAGCAAGGAAAACGTTGAGTTGGTTGTGTCAACAAAATGGTAGATTTGACAAGTAGTGTCAACTCGGAACGTGTACTTACTGTCATTCGATATGGTCGAATGTAGTCGATGCGACGTGAGTGTTAGTGGTACGTCTGGTTGCAGACGAGTAAGTATTGTTCTGGTTAGTTAGTGTACCAGTGTACACGAGTTTCGAGGTCGATTCTTCTTTCCACGGGGTGGATGTGGAATCAAGATAGTTGGAGTTTCGAGAACGAAACTAATTAAGGAGGAAATAGCGGTTGGAATTAGGACAATTTGAATTTCGAGGACGAAATTAATTAAGGAGGGAAAGTTGTAACGACCCGTCCCAAATTCCTAGATTAGATTAGTGACTAATCATGATTAGTGAGGCTAATTCGTGATTAGTTAGGCGAAATTGGCCGAACGATGCAAAATGACCGTTTTGCCCCTAGACGTGGGCAAAACGTTGACTTTTCATTCTGGCAGTCAAATGGACTTTTACCGATGACTGTAACGTAGTTCGTGACATCACGAGTTTATAGACAGGTGGCACGTTCAATTCCGACGTTCGAGGAAGAAGTTATGACGTTCGAGGAAGAAGTTATGACGTTCGGAAGTTTATGGACATTTTGGTAATTATGGTTAAAAAGGGGCGAATGTTGACTTTTTGATCGGGATGTCCGATGGCCGAGGGCCAAGGACCGTTACGTAGATCGGGACGATACGAATACGTAGACAGGCGGCACGTCGAATTCAGACGTTCGACGGCGAAGTTACGGTTCATGGAAGTTTCGGGGCACTATTGCACGTTTTATGAGACGTATGTCATTTGGATTCTAGTGGGCCCCAGATATTTAGTTCCTGACCTATGGATGAGTGACAAGTGTCACCCATCCACAGGCCACCCCTTAACATACATTCATCGATCATCTTCATTTGTTTTCCATTCATCCAAACAAACCCACCCGATCTCATTTCACCCCAAAATCCCAAACCTTCACCCCTTATGATCATTTGTGAGACCAGAGATGGAAAAGAGGACAAAATGAAGTGGTGGCCGGCCCAGGACGGCACAGCCCTGGACGGTGGAGGCAAGAAACCGAGAAGGTAATCGGTTAAACCCATTTTGATCCATTTTCCATTTTTGTGATTATGGGACGTTTGTATCGATTTTAATGGGTTATTTAGGTTGCTAGGGAAATTTTAGGGAGGTTTTAATGGGGTTTAACGGCTGAGACGCCGTGGAGGCTGATCGGGAAACTTGAACAGTGAGGTTCAATTTGGAACCGTGGGATTTTTCGGTGGTTTTGATTAGTTTTAAGGATTGGGAATGATAGAAATGAAGAAATAGGAATTATAGGATTAATTAGGGCTTGAATCGAACCAAAACAAAGGGGGAAAACCGTTGGACCGGTCACGCCGGTTCAGACCGGTCCAGAACCAGAAAACCGATTTAGTTCATTGTAGGAGACGATGAATAGTGCATAGTGGCTTCTTGGGGCGCGTACGGACGCGTGGCCCATAATTTGGGGAATTGTTCAACATACGAAACCTTCTATTCGATGTAGCGAACATTTTTGCACTGGTTTTGTGTCGATCGGAGACCGTCTCGATAATGTTCGGGGCATCGGAAGGTTTAGATTCGAGATTTAAAATACTTAAAAATTCGGAAAAATTACGACGCTTCAATGGGAGGTTAATTAAGTAGTTAGTAACCTTCTATTACGATTTGGACAGGTTTGGGAATCCCGGAGGCGACGATTGACCCGGGAGACGCTTATGGCAAGCGTATCGAGACTCGACTTCGGACGGTCTGTGAGTGGACCTTGATTTCTAAACTGTGATGCATGCATAAATGTTTTATATGGATTATGAATATGATTCTATGATGTTGATTTGGATGATTGTGAATTATATGGTTTTACGCTTTAAGAGGCTTGCACGTAAATCGAGGTTTTCCAGTTTTACTCTGATTTTCTATACTTATGGTTTTCGATATGATTTCATGAAATGGTTTTGGATTTGAAAAGGTAAACTCAGGTTCAAAATCCATTTGATTTACGAACTCTCGGACTTGAGGTCCATTTGATTTAACAAGGCATCGGGCCGGAAGGCCTAGTTGGTGTACGATATCGGGCACGAGGCCCATTTAGTTTACTAAATCGGGCACGGGGTCCATTAGTTTACTAAATCGGGCGCGAGGCCCAGTTGGTTTACAATTCAGACCGGAGGTCCAGTTTGTATGTGGATACCGGCCTAGGGCCCAGCTATGTGTTACAAATGGTTTTTATGGTTCATGACGGTTTATGGGAACCGACATGAACCCTTGAAATGGATTTACGGGTCATGACGGTTTATGGGAACCGGCATGAACCCTTGGAAAGGATTTTATGGTTCATGACGGCTTATGGGGGGCCGGACATGAATCCTTGAAAGGTTTAAAGAATGATTTCAAACGGTTTTTCATATTCCATCCTTTATATATGATTGTCTCCTCCGGGGAGGTCGTTGGCCTGGGTGGACCCCAGAGTAGTCACGGAGCACTGACTAAGTGGAGTCGCCTCTTAGTTGGGTTCCTTACTCTCAGGATGGGCATGGTTCGTTACCTCCAGGGAGGGTCATTGATTTACGGACATTGACCTGGGTGGACCCTGGAGAGACTTGGGTTTGAGACCCCGGTTAGCACGCACGTAGCTTTATTTTACTGTGACAGGTTCTTGGATATGTAATATAATGGATAAACATGATTTCAATTGGTTTGGGAAATTGTGTTTTATGATGATAAATGGATTTGGGCTGAGATCCCATATATGTTTACTATGTTCTGGTTTTCTTTAAATTGTTTTGGGCAGAAGGCCGTGTGACTTGTATTTACGGAACTTGGGGTTGTGACCCTAAATATGGTTGTTTAAACATATGTGATTGGATAAATGGTTTTACTATGCATGCATGCTTTTTAGTGGAGGGTATAAAGGTCTTTATGAAATAGGTTTTTATAAACTCTTTATTTTTGTCCACTCACAGTCTTTCTGTTTTTAATACCCTTCAGGTTGGATAAAATGTAGACTGTAGCAGAGATCAAGATATCACATACCTCCTCCGGATCCTAGCGTACTCTGATAGCCCGAGAGGGCAAAGGTTGAAAATTTCCCTTGTTTGACACCCCGTGTCAGACGGGATCAGGGTCGTTCCTCGTTAATCCCTAGGGGACTGAGGACGGGTCCTGAAAATTCAGGATCTACAATGTCTGGAGGACGGTCTGCGGACCCAATCCAAGACTATACCATATCTCTCACTCCTCGAATGTGCTCTCTCTTTGAGTCACTCATTCCAAGTAGTGGATCGTGACTCTTCAGGATCAACGACGTCTGGAGGAGACCAATTGTAACGCCCCGGACATTTAGAAAATGTAATTTTGTAACATAATGAGTAAATGACGTTTTTACCCTTGTGAATAGTATAGTCAAATTGTTGACTTTTTGATTGGTGAATCAAACGGATGTTGACCGATGACCGTGACGTAGTTCGGGACGTCACGAGTCCATAGACAGGTGGCACGCCCAATTCCGACAATCTGGGAAAAAGTTATGACGTTCGGAAGCCCAAGGGCATTTTCGTAATTTGGGCGAAAAGGGGGGAAAATGTTGACTTTTTGTTTGCCAACTAATTTTCACACGATTCGAAGACCGTTAGGTAGGTCTCGATGCCCGGAGTACAACGACAGGCGGCACGTCGAAAACGGAGTTCGGTTACGAACGTTACGGGTCACGGAAGGCTAGGGGCAAAATGGTAATTTGTCCAACCAGGGGCAAAATGGACTTTTGGCCTTGATCAGACTTGTCTTTTGTCTGATTCTCACTTCATAAAACACAGAACCGGGTCTTAAGGGAAACACAATAATATCCCATTTTGACTACTTTTCCCCAAATTTAGGCTTGGACAATGATTATGTCCAATTGGCCCGTGATAAGCCCCAAACTCGTCGTCATTATGCAATTGAACGTCTAAGTAGCATAACTGAGAGAGAGGGACTTGAGAGGTTCAGAGAACTGAGAGAATTTTGCTTCGAAAATTCTGGGAAATTGGGGGAAAATCGAATTCGGATTTGGGAGCCAGGAGAGGAGCAATTGAGGATTCCATTAGGTTGCTGGGATCAAAACTAAAAGCTTTGCAACAAAAACGAGAAGAATTCGTGTCGAATTGAGGAAGAACAGACGCTGCCATGGCTGCCAAAAATCGACCTTGAGTTCAGATACTTAGAGGTAAGCTCAATCGAAATTGATCATGGAAAATTGTTCATTATACTCTCACGAAGCTAACCATATGAATTAATTGAAAAATCAGGCACGGAATCGTGAAACCCGATTAGGAGACCCGTCGAATTTCGATCGTGAGTCGTGAAGATTTGGACCTTACCTGAGGTAATTGAATTCACAGAACTAAAATGAGGTTAGAGTAGATGAGATCAGTTGAAAGAACGGATCGATTTGAGGTCGAATTGGCTGAGATTGCATCGGATCCTATCGCGGGTATTTCAACCCGTTTATCAGACAAACGGGCGAGAACGATGCACTGTAGCTGTACTGTGCTGGGCGCGTGGCTTTCACGCGCAGCCGCTTGCGGCGGCGCGTGACGGCGCGTGGGGAGGATTCCGGCAAAGTGTTCAACATGAGACTTGATGTTCTCGATGATACGAACCTATCCGCGTTGGTTTCGGGTCAATCGGATATGGTTTCAGTGTAGTTCCGAGTACCCGACACGTTTAAATTTATATTAAAATAATATTATAAAATTCCGACAACTAGGGGATTCCTGTTTAAGGATTGTATGATAGCCTAGTAACCTTAAACCACTTTGTTTGACAGGCTGGAATATTCCCGGGACTTCGGAGGAAAACGAACAGCTCGAGGCTGAACAATCGGGACGGTGTGTGTGAGTGGACTTTTGGTTTTCTAACTGTGATGCATGCATATATGGTTTAAAATGCTTATTTATATGATTTTCTATGAATTGACATGATTGATGCTTTGATTCGGTGATTCCTCGATTTTCTCGGTTTTATGATTATTATATTATTATATTCTGGCACGCTTTTCGAGAAATCATGAAATTGGTTAAAAATGATATTGTGGGCGTGAGAACCCAAGTAAATAATGATTTTGACTCGGATTTGGAGTTACATGTGAATTTGATGATTTTTAGTATTTTCGTGATTATTTTAATCAGTCTTTCGGGCACGTTTTACGAGGAACGTGCAAATGATGTTTTGGGCTAGGCCCGGATTGAAAATGATATTTGGACTCGGATTATGAGTCAATGATTGATTTTATGGATTTACGTGATCGTGGCAACTCGGGTTTACGGTTGCACGGATTTACGTGAAATTGGTATTTTGGGGTGGGACCCAATGGAATTGTGTTTCTGATTGGATTTGCATTTTCCATGTGATTATATGATGATAATGATGATTTCGGATTTATAAAGTAAATCGGGACTTTGGTTAACTTAGGGCCGAGACCCTGTATTGATATTTGATTTGGTTTTCAATGCAACTGTTTTTCACTGGTTTTAGTGATGGTGATATGTTGCGGATATTTAGGGCTTTCGGGAGAAAATATGTTTTTCCCCGGAGTGCACCCTGGAGATAACGCTCGCCTTCGGGATGGAAGTGTTTACCCCGAAGAGGTCACGTAGCACGATCTTTGTCTTGCAGCCCAGGGGAGGCTTGACTCAGATCAGATGTGCTGGATTATATGGATCGGTAAGTGATGTGTTCACTAGATCTGGATTGCCGGCTAGTGATGTGTTCACAGCGGCGGATGCTCGGATTTTGAGCGGTCCTTGAGCCTATTGATATGCACGCGTTGCAGGGATAAAACGTGACTCTAAGCAACAAGATATGGAAATAAGTCCCGTGGTTTTGTGGAAATTGTTTTGATTGATCCACTTTACTTGATTTCCCATTATCACTCGTGTTTTATGATATGCATGCATGTTTGTGAAAACTGGAGGGTAAGAATTGTATTTTGGCAAATGTTTTTATAAGAGGTCATTTTTGTCCACTCACACCTTTATTGTTTTATGCACCCTCCAGGCCAGTGTACAGGTACGAGGGCTAAAAACGAGGCAAGCGAGGCAAAAGAATAAATAGACCGTTGCGCACTCAGACATTCTACAGAGTAGGAATTTGACCCCTATCTGTAATGATACCTATGCTCTGTATTGTCCTTGACCAGTCAAACTTGTGACGTCATTGGTCTGTAAAACTTAACTATCCCTTGTCTGACAATGTTTTCGGGATTTTGTTGTGCGTTGTGTGTCATAAGTTTGGTTACTTTCGGAAATTTTTTAGTTATTGTCAGACGGGAGCAGGATTCATCACGACTATCGAGGGATAATCGGGATGGGTCCTGTCAAATTGGTATCAGAGCATTAGGTCACGGTCTGAGTCTTACACATTAGTATACACGAATTGTGATATTGATATGTTTCTCTTACAGAACATCACAATATGCCTCCGAGACGCGAGCCCCGTACCCAGTCTGGCGATGATTTTGGAGGTCCGGACATTGAGAGAGCTCAACGTTTAGGGGCCATTGCATTCACTGGCCTGACTGATCCAGAAGAGGCTTTTGAGTGGATCACTCAATTTGAGCGGATCTTCGAGATTATGCAATGTCCACCAGGAGATATGGTTCCACTGGCCACATTTATGCTGAGTAGCCAAGCTTACCGTTGGTGGCGCGGATTGCAACTAACAGGGATGGATGCCCGTACTCTGAGTTGGGAGGACTTCCGTCATCGTTTCCTGGATCAGTTCTATCCTCGCTCCTTTCGTAATGCCAGGGAGGTTGAATTCCTACAACTACATCAGGGGGACATGTCAGTGGCAGACTATGAACTGAAATTCCTGAACCTGTCCAGTTTTGCTCCTCTTTATGTATCTAACGAGGAGGACAAGTGCCGAAGGTTCGAGCAAGGACTGAGGAATGACATCCGAGGAGCTGTGACTGTGGGAAGTTATGCCACCCTGCGAGAGTTGTCTGATGCAGCTGCACGAGTTGAGGCGACCTTGCCAGTGCCACAGCAGTTTTCGGGCTCTGGTCGACGCCGGGACCGTCAGTACCAGGGATCTACGAACCAGAGGTCCTCCAAGCGAGGTAATTATGGCTCTGGATCTTCGCGTGGCGCTCGTCCGAGTTTTGGAGGTAGGGGAACACAGACATTTGGGTATCGACCATCAGCGACTGCACAGTTCAGAGAGGCATCAGTGGGATCTACTGACCGACAGAGTAATGACCGAGGCAATGTTCTTGTCTGCTTTTACTGTAGGGAGCCGGGTCACTTCAAACGAGACTGTCCACGATTGGTTGGTAGTAGCGGCACTGGATGGGGCTCTACTGAGCGGGGCCCTAGTACGACTTCGGCTTCAAATGCTGCAAGTGGGAGAGGAGGTGGCAGAACTCGGGGTGGATCTGGTGGATCACGAGGGCGTGGTCGGACTTCGGGACCACAGGCTCGAGTCTATGCAGTGACTCAACAGGAGGCCCGAGCAGCCCCGGAGGTGGTGACAGGTATGCTTACTATTTTCGGTCATCATGCACGTACTTTAATAGATCCGGGAGCTACCCACTCTTTTGTTTCTCGGGAGTATGCACTGTTGGCAGATAGAGAGATTTCTGCGATCGGATGTGAGATGGGAGTCGGTACACCGACTGGAGAGTTGTATGTAGTAAACCAAGTAATACGAGGATACCCTATTGTGATAGGGGACGTGCATCTAGTGGTTGACTTGATACTCTTAGACTTGTGTGACTTTGATGTTATCCTTGGGATGGATTGGCTGACAACCCATCATGCCTCTATCGAGTGTTTCGATAAGAGGGTGATACTTCGGAGCCCTGGATTACCTGAGGTGATATTTCAGGGAGATCGGAGGATGATAACCCCTAGAGTCATATCAGCCCTCTCGGCAGATAGATTTCTGAGGAAGGGCTGTCAGGGTTATCTAGCTTATGTTGTCGATGTGCGGGATGCACCAATCAAGGCCGAGGATATCCCAGTAGTGTGTGACTTCCCAGATGTATTTCCTGAGGATTTACCAGGATTACCCCCTTCTCGAGAGATTGAGTTCACTATCGAACTAATTCCTGGTACACGACCTATATCCTTGACACCTTATCGGATGGCACCAGCGGAGTTAAGGGAATTGAAGGTACAGTTGCAAGATCTTGTGGATGTGGGATTCATTCGACCAAGTGTATCGCCATGGGGAGCCCCAGTATTGTTTGTGAAAAAGAAGGAAGGAAGTTTGAGACTCTGTATGGATTACAGGCAACTTAACAAAGTCACGATAAAGAATAAGTATCCTTTGCCTCGGATTGATGATCTGTTTGATCAATTAAGGGGAGCCAAGTATTTTTCGAAGATTGATCTGCGTTCTGGTTACCACCAGTTAAGGATTCGGGAGGAGGACATTCCAAAAACAGCTTTTCGAACTCGGTATGGTCATTATGAATTTCTGGTGATGCCATTTGGATTGACTAATGCACCTGCGGCATTCATGGATTTGATGAACCGAGTATTCCGGAAGTACCTTGACCGATTTGTTATTGTGTTCATTGATGACATTCTAGTGTATTCAAGCAGTAAGAGGGCGCATGAGGAACATTTGAGGATTGTGCTTGATACGCTAAGGAGGAACCAGCTCTTTGCCAAACTGAGTAAGTGCCAATTTTGGTTAACGAGTGTTGGTTTTCTGGGACATGTGATTTCCGCGGATGGGATTCGTGTTGACCCCCAGAAGATAGAAGCGGTAGCAAACTGGGAGCAGCCAAAGACAGTAACCGAAGTAAGGAGCTTTTTGGGATTGGCCGGTTATTACAGACGTTTTGTGGAAGGCTTCTCCGCGATTGCTGCTCCGATGACCCGCCTAACCAGGAAAGGAATCAAGTTTGTTTGGGGCGAAGACTGTGAGCAAAGTTTCCAAGAATTGAAGAAAAGGTTGACCTCCGCTCCTATCTTAACCCTTCCGGATGATAGTGGAGAGTTTGAAGTGTACAGTGATGCATCCTTACAAGGATTAGGGTGTGTGTTAATGCAACATGGAAAGGTAATCGCATATGCCTCTCGACAACTGAAACCGCATGAACGTAACTATCCCACTCATGATTTGGAATTAGCTGCGGTGGTACATGCCCTGAAGATTTGGAGACATTACTTGTATGGGGAGACATGTAGACTTTTCACGGATCATAAGAGTTTGAAGTACTTTTTCACACAGAAGGAATTGAATTTGAGACAGAGACGATGGTTGGAGCTAATTAAGGATTACGACTGCACGATTGAGTACCATCCTGGAAAAGCTAATGTGGTAGCGGATGCACTGAGTCGGAAATCAGCTCACACTGTGGCACATCTACGAATGGTGCATTTACCCTTGTTGGTGGAACTACGTAGGACTGGAGTTGCTTTGGGACTGGATAACCAAGGTGGCTTACTAGCAAGTTTCCAGGTGCGACCAATTCTGATTGATCGAGTTATTGAAGCCCAACTGGAAGACCCTATCTTGTGTGTCCTTCGAATTGAAGCTGATGCGGGGGAACGACAAGATGTTGCAATTAGAAGGGATGGAGCCCTAGTAAAGGACGGACGGTTGTGTGTGCCCGAAAATGTAGCATTAAAGAAAGAGATTCTGGACGAGGCCCATAGTTCAGCGTATGCAATGCATCCAGGTGGGACGAAAATGTACCGTACGTTACGAGAGCATTATTGGTGGCCGGGTATGAAACGGGAGATTGCAGAGTTTGTGAGTAAGTGCTTGGTATGTCAACAAGTAAAGGCTGAAAGGCAAAGACCCTATGGAGCACTGCAACCCCTACCGATACCGGAATGGAAATGGGATCATATAACCATGGATTTTGTGTTTAAACTTCCTAGAACGCCTAAAGGACATGATGGAGTCTGGGTAATAGTGGATAGGCTTACCAAATCAGCTCATTTCCTACCTGTAAGGGAAGACTTTCGGTTGACGCAGTATGCCAGACTCTTCATTGACGAGATTATTCGACTCCATGGTACCCCCGTCTCTATTGTATCTGATCGAGATCCCCGATTTACATCCAGATTCTGGCAAAGCTTACAGGAAGCTTTCGGGACGAGATTGCATTTTAGCACGGCATTCCACCCTCAGACCGACGGGCAATCGGAACGGACTATTCAGACCTTGGAGGACATGATGAGGGCATGTGTCTTGCAATTCCAGGGTACTTGGGAGTCACATCTACCTTTGATGGAATTCGCCTACAACAATAGTTACCAAGCAAGTATCGGGATGGCTCCTTATGAAGCCTTATATGGACGACAGTGCAGAACCCCTTTGTGTTGGACTGAGGTGGGCGAAAGGAAATTGTCTAAATCTGAATTGATAGACTTAACAACGGAAAAGGTTAAACTCATCCGAGACAGACTCAAGACAGCCCAAGACAGACAAAAGAGTTATGCAGACCACCGAGTCAGAGATCTGGAATTTGCAGTTGGAGATTGGGTATTCTTGAAGTTATCTCCCTGGAAAGGTATTGTGCGATTCGGCAGACGCGGGAAACTGAGCCCCCGTTTCATTGGACCTTATGAGATTGTGGAGAGAATTGGTCGAGTTGCCTACAGATTAGCATTACCTTCTGAGCTTTCGAGGGTCCATGATGTTTTCCATGTGTCAATGCTACGGAAATATGTGTATGATGAGTCCCATGTGTTGGAGGAACAGCCAGTTGAACTCAGAGAAGACCTAAGTTTTGAAGAACAGCCTGTACAGATCTTGGACCGAAAGGACAAAGTGCTCCGACGAAAGACGATTCCCTTAGTGAAGGTTCTTTGGAGGAATCAGAACGTGGAAGAAGCTACGTGGGAACCTGAGACACAGATGCGAGACCAGTACCCGTATTTGTTTCATTGAAATTTCGGGGACGAAATTTCTTAAGGGGGGAAGGTTGTAACGCCCCGGACATTTAGAAAATGTAATTTTGTAACATAATGAGTAAATGACGTTTTTACCCTTGTGAATAGTATAGTCAAATTGTTGACTTTTTGATTGGTGAATCAAACGGATGTTGACCGATGACCGTGACGTAGTTCGGGACGTCACGAGTCCATAGACAGGTGGCACGCCCAATTCCGACAATCTGGGAAAAAGTTATGACGTTCGGAAGCCCAAGGGCATTTTCGTAATTTGGGCGAAAAGGGGGGAAAATGTTGACTTTTTGTTTGCCAACTAATTTTCACACGATTCGAAGACCGTTAGGTAGGTCTCGATGCCCGGAGTACAACGACAGGCGGCACGTCGAAAACGGAGTTCGGTTACGAACGTTACGGGTCACGGAAGGCTAGGGGCAAAATGGTAATTTGTCCAACCAGGGGCAAAATGGACTTTTGGCCTTGATCAGACTTGTCTTTTGTCTGATTCTCACTTCATAAAACACAGAACCGGGTCTTAAGGGAAACACAATAATATCCCATTTTGACTACTTTTCCCCAAATTTAGGCTTGGACAATGATTATGTCCAATTGGCCCGTGATAAGCCCCAAACTCGTCGTCATTATGCAATTGAACGTCTAAGTAGCATAACTGAGAGAGAGGGACTTGAGAGGTTCAGAGAACTGAGAGAATTTTGCTTCGAAAATTCTGGGAAATTGGGGGAAAATCGAATTCGGATTTGGGAGCCAGGAGAGGAGCAATTGAGGATTCCATTAGGTTGCTGGGATCAAAACTAAAAGCTTTGCAACAAAAACGAGAAGAATTCGTGTCGAATTGAGGAAGAACAGACGCTGCCATGGCTGCCAAAAATCGACCTTGAGTTCAGATACTTAGAGGTAAGCTCAATCGAAATTGATCATGGAAAATTGTTCATTATACTCTCACGAAGCTAACCATATGAATTAATTGAAAAATCAGGCACGGAATCGTGAAACCCGATTAGGAGACCCGTCGAATTTCGATCGTGAGTCGTGAAGATTTGGACCTTACCTGAGGTAATTGAATTCACAGAACTAAAATGAGGTTAGAGTAGATGAGATCAGTTGAAAGAACGGATCGATTTGAGGTCGAATTGGCTGAGATTGCATCGGATCCTATCGCGGGTATTTCAACCCGTTTATCAGACAAACGGGCGAGAACGATGCACTGTAGCTGTACTGTGCTGGGCGCGTGGCTTTCACGCGCAGCCGCTTGCGGCGGCGCGTGACGGCGCGTGGGGAGGATTCCGGCAAAGTGTTCAACATGAGACTTGATGTTCTCGATGATACGAACCTATCCGCGTTGGTTTCGGGTCAATCGGATATGGTTTCAGTGTAGTTCCGAGTACCCGACACGTTTAAATTTATATTAAAATAATATTATAAAATTCCGACAACTAGGGGATTCCTGTTTAAGGATTGTATGATAGCCTAGTAACCTTAAACCACTTTGTTTGACAGGCTGGAATATTCCCGGGACTTCGGAGGAAAACGAACAGCTCGAGGCTGAACAATCGGGACGGTGTGTGTGAGTGGACTTTTGGTTTTCTAACTGTGATGCATGCATATATGGTTTAAAATGCTTATTTATATGATTTTCTATGAATTGACATGATTGATGCTTTGATTCGGTGATTCCTCGATTTTCTCGGTTTTATGATTATTATATTATTATATTCTGGCACGCTTTTCGAGAAATCATGAAATTGGTTAAAAATGATATTGTGGGCGTGAGAACCCAAGTAAATAATGATTTTGACTCGGATTTGGAGTTACATGTGAATTTGATGATTTTTAGTATTTTCGTGATTATTTTAATCAGTCTTTCGGGCACGTTTTACGAGGAACGTGCAAATGATGTTTTGGGCTAGGCCCGGATTGAAAATGATATTTGGACTCGGATTATGAGTCAATGATTGATTTTATGGATTTACGTGATCGTGGCAACTCGGGTTTACGGTTGCACGGATTTACGTGAAATTGGTATTTTGGGGTGGGACCCAATGGAATTGTGTTTCTGATTGGATTTGCATTTTCCATGTGATTATATGATGATAATGATGATTTCGGATTTATAAAGTAAATCGGGACTTTGGTTAACTTAGGGCCGAGACCCTGTATTGATATTTGATTTGGTTTTCAATGCAACTGTTTTTCACTGGTTTTAGTGATGGTGATATGTTGCGGATATTTAGGGCTTTCGGGAGAAAATATGTTTTTCCCCGGAGTGCACCCTGGAGATAACGCTCGCCTTCGGGATGGAAGTGTTTACCCCGAAGAGGTCACGTAGCACGATCTTTGTCTTGCAGCCCAGGGGAGGCTTGACTCAGATCAGATGTGCTGGATTATATGGATCGGTAAGTGATGTGTTCACTAGATCTGGATTGCCGGCTAGTGATGTGTTCACAGCGGCGGATGCTCGGATTTTGAGCGGTCCTTGAGCCTATTGATATGCACGCGTTGCAGGGATAAAACGTGACTCTAAGCAACAAGATATGGAAATAAGTCCCGTGGTTTTGTGGAAATTGTTTTGATTGATCCACTTTACTTGATTTCCCATTATCACTCGTGTTTTATGATATGCATGCATGTTTGTGAAAACTGGAGGGTAAGAATTGTATTTTGGCAAATGTTTTTATAAGAGGTCATTTTTGTCCACTCACACCTTTATTGTTTTATGCACCCTCCAGGCCAGTGTACAGGTACGAGGGCTAAAAACGAGGCAAGCGAGGCAAAAGAATAAATAGACCGTTGCGCACTCAGACATTCTACAGAGTAGGAATTTGACCCCTATCTGTAATGATACCTATGCTCTGTATTGTCCTTGACCAGTCAAACTTGTGACGTCATTGGTCTGTAAAACTTAACTATCCCTTGTCTGACAATGTTTTCGGGATTTTGTTGTGCGTTGTGTGTCATAAGTTTGGTTACTTTCGGAAATTTTTTAGTTATTGTCAGACGGGAGCAGGATTCATCACGACTATCGAGGGATAATCGGGATGGGTCCTGTCACCAATACGCTCATAAAGAAGGGTATATATATACTAGTATGAAAAACAACAATTGGGACTTACGCTCGATACTTTAAGCCAACTAGGCCTCAAGCCCGAACTCATGACTCAATTGGGCGTCTAGCCCGATTTCACAATTTAACTGGGCCTCAAGCCCGAACTCACAATCAACTGGGCGTCAAGCCCGATACCTCAGGGTTAGATACGATTCTAATCATAGTGATGCGTGCAACCATCAGTCCAGGACTGCTCTCAATCCTGGTATGTCGTCGTGAACATATCAACCGTACCTGGAAGGAACACATCCCCAGTCCGTAGGTGAGCGTCGTATCGTCTGTCGCCGTGCACATAGCATCCATCGCGACGAAGACTCTGACCCATAGGTCATCAATAAGGCCATAAGCCCGAGACAAAAGTAAATGGGTCTCATGCCCGGTTTCACAGTTCTAAATCCAAAACCATTTACTTAAATCAAAACCACAAACACGTATAAGCACCGTATAAAATCGAAAATCTCGAAATACGTGCAACTACGTAAACACACACAAATGCACTCATGGAATCACAAAACATTTTCATTAAAGTATATAAAACAGTTATGCATGCATCAATTTAGAAAACAAAGTACACTCACATACCGTCCAAAGATGCACCTCCATACGCGTGCCATACGCCTTCCCTAGCTAATCAACTTCTCAGGGGTTCCCAAACCTATCCAAATCATTTTATAAAGTTACTAACTACTTAAATAACCTCTCATTAAAGCCCCCTAATTTTCTGGGATTTTTAAATATTTTAAAACCCGATCCTAAACCTTCGGGCATACCGAACTATTTCGAGACGATATACGATCGACTCGAAACAAGTCCCAAAATGTTCGTTACATCGATTAGATGATTTCATGTGTTGGAAATACCCCCAGAATATGGTCCACGCATTGCCACGAGCGGCCAAAAGGGCCCTAGGTGTGGGCTTCACGCGCCTGCACAATTATCCTTAACCTTCAACCAACCGGCCGGTCTGGTTCAATCCCTGTAATCCGGTCCAGGGCCATTCCTCCAATTTTCGTCCTTTTCCTTCCAATCCAATTCCAATCTTCCTATCTCATCCCTAGAAACCTATTGGTGTGATTAGAACCAAGAGAAACCCATAAAACCTCATTGGTTCAATTCCCTCATCACGGTTCAATTTTTCCAACCTTCCCCCTGGGCTGCTCAGCCACCATCCACCACCCAAAAATATCCCTAAACCTTCCTATAAACTCAATAAACACTATCCAATCGACCAACACAGCCCCTAACGTCCAAATCACAATATATGAACTTTTGAGCATAACCGGGTTTGGGTTTTACCTCTTCACGGGGTTCCTCCGCCGTCCACGGTGGCTTTGTCCTCGACCATCCATCACCAACATGCCCTCACCTCACTCTCTTGGCTTCACACATGATCAAATGGGGAAGGGATTGGATTGTGTTCGAAGGGGTTGTTCGGGTTGGTGGAAAATGATCGAACAAAAAAGGGGACTGGATATGCATGTATGGGAAATGGTGGGCAATGGATGAGTGACACTTGTCACTCATCCATTGGCCTAATTCAAATATTTGGGGCCCACTTGAGGACAAAAGTTCACTTTTGCCTCATAAAATGTGTCGCCGTAAATAGTTCATCGGAACTTCCTTGAACCGTAACTTTCCCGTCGAATGTCCGATTTTGACGTGCCGCTTGTCTACGAACTCGTATCGAATTAATCTACGTAACGGTTCTCGGCTCTCAGCCATCGGACCTCCCGAGTCAAAAGTCAACTTTTTACCCTCGTTTAGGGGCAAAATCGTAATTTCGCCCTGAACATCCGATAATCCTCAACTAATCCCCGATTAGTTACAATCTTCCCCCCTTCAAAAATTTTGTCCCCGAAATTCAAACCGACCCAATTAAACAACCAAACTGTGGAATCCAATCATGTCCCAAATAGAGGGGTACCCTCGTGTACTTGTTAGTACGCACCGTCACTAGAGCTTCAAACCTCCCACTCAACTCTCACCATCCGTGTTCCGATCGTTGACTCTCACCAACCGCGTTCCGATCGTTGACCCTCAAGAGTCTTCATGTTGGCTCGTAATTTTCGCTCGAGACGTCGACACTCGTCGATCTCGCCTATCACTCACTCTTGACAGGTCAGCAATACTAAGTTTTCATTCCAATGGCTTTTCAGTCTGCCTTTCTGACACGTTCCAACCTACAACCATTAGGCTGAAATACGTACCCCTACTAAGGGTTATCTCATCTAAGTTGACATCCTGTTCAGCATCAGATTCGACAATTACTCTTAATGCTCCCACTGAGCGATAACTCATTCCCGGTCACTAAAAGGTTCGCAACCATAATCCACTGCTCAAAGGAACACCATTCTTCTCTAACACTCCCTAAGTTCACAACCACGATCGTGACTAACCGGTAACGCTCGGCTCCACTGCGCTACTCTGATCTCGACTCGCCCTCGAGTCCTCGGATCGTATCTCACATCACTCAGCAATCTCTGTTGACATCTGGACTCACCTCGAGTCCCAACTGTCGTACCACTCATCCTGTCGACACACAATCGACTCCTGACCCCTCTTGGGTGTAACTGGACCCAAATCAAATACTTGTCTCAGCAAGAATCACAAGTCTGCACTGTAGGGTTCCCTTAGCCATCCACAATTTGAGTCCCCGCTCACAAAAATCAATGAACCCTACTAATCCACTATGCTTGAGCACACGACATTCGACGTCCAGTCATCACACCAATATGTCGGACCACATCTGATCATAGTACTCATCGATTTGTTACTCTTTCGATCACTATCGCATGTCCAACTAGGACTCCAGACACTAACCCACTTATTCCTCACTCCGACTATGGTTCGATACTCAATTGTTCATCACTAGCCAGCCTCAATCCACCACAATCTCTATCCTCGTATCCAAGTCGAGGCATCAGCTATTCATCTCTTCCTGATCGATATCCCTGTATCGTCATCGTCTCATATGTATTCTCATATCCAAGTTTTGTCTTGTCATCACCAACTATGCTAAGGGATCCTTCAACAGTCTTACAATATGGTTCTCCCCTGCTCCTAACTTAGCATAGTCAGCAAGGCAATTCACTCCAATGACGACCAGACCTCGGTCTACTCGCCTCAAGGTCTTCACAATCACCTCAGTCAACTCGATCATCCTGATCGTTACCACACGGCTCGATTTCACTCACATCAATCCAAATTCATCTCGATCTACCGTGGGTCCACTGTGGGTCCAACTAACTTGGACACTTACTCGTCACATCCAGTGATACTAAATACTATCTGAAAAAACACACTCTTCTCTTCGTCTCCATCACAATCTTTCTAGATCACGGACCCAAAGTCAATCATGGGTCCACCAATCAATATGTGACCACCGGACTGGTGACACCCGACCTCATCTAACACAGAGTCGAAAACGACCATTTCCTTTACCAACTTCGAAATCGAGAATAGTTGCAATCATGTTGGAAGCATACCTAACTTTTCCATTACTGAGCTAGTGAAAAAAGCGAAGTCATCCTTCTCCGACTAAGAGTATTCTCTGATAATTACTGTAATGCTTAATCTGTTCCGTCCGAACTAAACACTTCCATTGATTCTCTTCGGCTTCTTTCATCACTGTTCACATCAGCAATCTAATTTGCACGTCCCAATCCTTATGGGATCCAATTCCAGCACCTAACACTCGTATCGTCCGTCCACAATGAACTGGGTGCTTGGCACCCATCCAGGTATAACACATACCTCGCCAATCCAGGTATACCCCATACCTAGCACCGAGCCACTCGGGATCCTCTCTGTCCCGCTCAGTGCCCATCGAACTCACATGTTTACCACCCTGGGGCACGTCTACCAACTCGATCACAAACTAAGTCCAAGTCCTCCCACTCACTCGGACATTATCCACATGTCTATAACCAATCTAACTCGTCTATACACTTATGATCGTTTATGTAGGTACATTTATTCTACTTAGAATTTACTCGACTCAAGGTTAAACCTTGTATATCCCCCATATACTGTTGCTGGATGTACATAAACGGCCTTCAACATGTCTCTGACAATTCCCACTCATCTCAGTCACTATTGAGACAGAACCCCGTCTAGTTCAACCACTGCTGGGTTCCACCCAGTTCATCTCCATCATATCTGTCATCTCAACATAATTCCCAAGAATTTACACTAGCCGAAGAATCCTCCTCGTCGTGTAGTGGTAGAAACCAACCATGAGCACATCACGATTGAGATATCCTCAGCTCGTGGCTCGTCGTCTCTCCTCATTATCGTCATTGCATCACCGCATCGCGGAGTGTGAATCAAACCAATCCTAAAACTCTGCTCAAACCGAGCAATCGTCACTTATCTCCGCTCGGGTCGGAAGGGCCCTGCCTCTTTCGTACGCCACGACTCTCGGTATGACCATTCCGACAATCCAAACCAGAAGATGAACGTTCCCCGATGCTCAACCACCAACAACCATCCCAGCCTCGATGGTGGTACCTACCACGAGCTCGTACAGACACAACCCCCGTACATTACCATCGAGACTCCGAACCTATGCGGTCAACTCACCGCCAGCACCAACCGCTCAACACACAACATCCACCGATCGGTCCACCTCAGGATCCGATCGACAAGACCACTCTCCTGGTCACTCGTCCAATCAATCGCCTACTAGGGTTTTCAGGAACTCGGCTGCTCCCTGCAGCACGTCCACTCGAGTGATCCCTCGCGCTCGACTCCGAAGAGTCGTCGTCCGCTGCTGGTGTCCAAACAACCAGTACCCCAATATGAGGATCTCTTCTTCTCGTATCTCTACGGCTTCTAGCCACTGGCCTCCACAAGGACTTGGCCATACTCTGTGCTTAACACTGTACAAGCGCTCCATACGCAATCGCATCCTACCATGCCACGCAACCACTACTCCGATGCAGCTAGTCGACATCCTTCCGGGATTTGACACACCGAAACATGGCATCTCACGCCAAGTAAAATCACGCGTTCCTATTCCAAGCAGCCTCAACTAAGGACATCGTGCGCTTGACCGTTCCTAACAACCAAATCCCCGATCTTTGCACTTTTATCGTGGACGACCCTGACATCCAACCTCCACTGATTCCACTTTGCTCCATTCCATGTCCGTCATGACTACTTGATGGTCCCGGCTCTCAGGTCATCATACGGTGTCTACTGGTCCACTGGATCCTATCTCCAGTAACACTACGGTTCTACGTTGTTAGATTCGTACGAATGCCTATTCTACTCGGGATCCAACCCTTCGGAAAACGCGGCATCCTATACCAATCGAACCCTAAACCATCGCACCTCGTGCTAAACGTAATCTAACTAGGATTTGATTCCACTGAATCCTCCTACTCTTACCCTAACTATCAGGTTGATAACGGGCTGTTACAACTGCAGAGACATCACATTCTCGATTTGCGCGTCACTCTGAGAGCAAAACCTACTCTGATACCACTTGTCAGGACCCGTCTCAAATTCTCCGGGATTAACATGGGACGTACCTGCTCCTGTCTGACACGAAGTGTCAGACCAGGGATAATTTCGGCCTTAGCCCAACCAGGACTGCCAGAGAGCGCCAAGATCTGAAGGAGGAGTATGATGTCTAGGTCTCTGCTACAGCCCGCATCCGCTATCAACCTGAAGGTCATTAAAAACCACGAAAGTTGTGAGTGAACAAAACAAGAATTTATATAAAAACATCTTCATAAAAAGACATTTATGCCCTTCACTAAAAGTATGCATGCATTTAAAAACCATTTCTCAAAACATAGAACACGGGCCTTGGCCTAAAATCCAAAATAAGGAAACCCAGAACGAGCCTCCTTTCAAATCATGAAACATAGGGTCTCGGCCCAAAATCGTTCTTCGTAAAATCTCATACATATATAACTCGTCCTCGGCATCTCATGTGCCCAATCAATAACCCGTCACGATACATCTAGCAGTGTGCATACTACTCGGGGTCTCACTTCGAGTCCACCCCCAGGATCTACGACGTCTGGGAGGAATCGTCCAAAATCCAGGATCTACCACGTCTGGAGGACGGTCTGCGGACCCAGTCCGAGACTATACCATATCTCTCACTCCTGGAATGTGGTCCCTCTTGGAGTCACACATTCCCGCCAGTGGATCGTGACTCTCCAGGATCAACGATGTCTAGAGGAGAGCAATACGCTAATAAAGGAGGGTATATACATACTAGTATGAAAAACCACAATTGGGACTCACGCCCGATACTTTAAGTCAACTGGGCCTCAAGCCCGAACTCATGACTCAACTGGGCCTCTAGCTTGATTTCACAATTTAACTGGGCCTCAAGCCCGAACTCACAATCAACTGGGTGTCAAGCACGATACCTCAAGGTCATGGTGCACACATAGTGATGCGTGCAACCATCAGTCTAAGATCGCTCTCAATACTAGTATGTCTCCGTGAACATATCAACCGCCGCGACCACCTCTAGATCATAGTGCACATATCACCGATCGATCTCCTATACCGTCAGCACTCCGAAGTCGAGCCTCTAGTGACTGCTCAACAACGGGACGTGCATTGTGACCTCTCTAGAAGGAACACATCCTCAGTACGGAGGCGAGCGTCGTATCGTCCGTCGTTGTGCACACAGCATCCGTCGCGACGACGACTCAAACTTGTAGGTCATCAATAGGGCCATAAGCCCGAGACAAAAGTAAATGGGTCTCATGCCCAGTTTCACAGTTCTAAATCCAAAACCATTTACTTAAACCAAAACCACAAACACGTATAAGCACCGTATAATACCGAAAACCTTGATTAGATGATTTCATGTGTTGGAAGTACCCCCAAAAAATGGTCCACGCGCCGCCCAAAGGGCCCTGCGTGTGGACTTCACGCGCCTGCACAGTTATCCCTAACCTCCAGCCGGTCTGATCCAATCCCTGTAATCCGGTCCAACTGGACCGGCGTGACCAGTCCAGGGCCATTCCTCCTTCAATTTTCGTCTGTTTTCTTCCAATCTTCCTATCTCATCCCTAGAAACCTATTGGTGTGATTAGAACCAAGAAAAACCCATAAAACCTCATTGGTTCAATTCCCTCCTCACGGTTCAATTTTTCCAACCTTCCCCCTAGGCTGCTTAGCCACTATCCACCACCCAAAACTATCCCTAAACCTTCCTATAAACTCAATAAACAATATCCAATCGACCAACACAGCCCCTAACGTCCAAATCACAATATATGAACTTTTAAGCATAATCGGGTTCGGGTTTTACCTCTTCACAGGGTTCCTCCGCCGTCCACGGCGGCTTTGTCCTCAACCAGCCATCACCAACACGTCCTCACCTCACTCTCATGTATAGGAAATGGTGGGCAATGGCTGGGTGACACTTATTACTCATCCATTGGCCTGATTCAAATATCTGGGGCCCACATGAGGATAAATGTCCACTTTTCCCTCGTAAAATATGTCGCTGTAAATAGTTCATCAGAACTTCCGTGAACCGTAACTTTCTCGTCGAATGTCCAATTTCGACATGTCGCCTGTCTACGGACTCGTATCGACTCGATTTACGTAAAGGTCCCTAGCTCTCGACCATCAGACCTCCTAAGTCAAAAGTTAACTTTTTGCCCTCATTTAGGAGCAAAATCATAATTTCACCCTGAACGTCCGATAATCCTCAGTTAATCTCCGATTAATCTTGCTAGTTTGTCATTAATTCTTAATTAATCCAAATAATTCGGGACGGGTCGTTACAAAATCCGTAGTTATGTTCACAGGGATGGTGACCTTCAAGGGCTTGGCATCGATACCCTTCTGCCATGGCTACGATAATCGATTCAATTCAACCTCCGCCTCGAGATTTGATCAGAAAATGAATTTCACTTATTGATTTCGGCGATTGGAACAAACTAGATCCAATTGTACTCCTCTTCTTCGAGAGAGATCGATCCATGAAAATGGATAGGAGATCAACAAGGCAAAAAATTGCAACTAAACGGAAAAAATCCCCAACAAAAAACACGATTTTGTATTAGTTCTAAGCTGGCTGGTTGGTTGCTGAGAAAAAGGAAGAGGAAAAAAAACCAATTTCGAAACTTAGAAGCGCAACGAGTCGTTTGGCTCATAGAAATAACGACCACCGTCTAGAAGATCCGCGTGTATGGAAACGAATTTCTCGGAACCAAACGAACAAAAGTTGCGGATTCTGGATTCTCCTATCTGTTTTTTTTTTCCTTTTCCGCCTTAATTTTCTCAGCTACTAAACATACACTAAAAATAAATTAAAAAATTTATATAAAAACAAGGCCAGAGAAATTTAGTACTAAGTACCTGTGTTGTGAAGGCGTTTGAGAGGTTTGTGAGGAAGAACGTGAAGGCATGGGGGGTAAGAATATAAAGAAGGGAAGCGAGAATTAAGGTCAGTTTGAGAGGTTTGTGAAGAATAATGAGAAGGCATGGGGATAAGAACATGAAGAAAGGAAGTGGGAATTATTGAGAAGGGGTCAGAGGAATTATTGAGAAGGCCAGAAAATTAAGACGGAAGAATTATCGAGAAGGTCAGAAGGATATTAAAAATTTTAAGGTGGAAAGGAACGGCGAAAAGGGACAAATTTGGAATAATCAATGTAATATTATATTATTGAGAAATCAAATTAGTTTTATGAAAATTGGAATTATTTTCATTGGCAAACACAAATGGTTGACCCCTCCTCATTAATTAATTTTATTTTTTAATTTAAATTAATAATTATATATTTTATTGAACTTATTAATAATTTAAATTTTAATAAAATAAAATTTTGATAATGTTTATTTTTTATATATATTCATATAAGTTTAAAAAATAGAATTAAATTGTATTTCAGATATATTATATAAGATTTATATATATTATGTTTAAAAAAATAATTCACATAAAAATTTAGAATCTTACTTCTTGTTCCTTTTAATCTTTTAATTAGAAACACTAAATTTTATATTAGATAAAATATCATAAATAATATATTTTAAGGGGTCAAATCTTAACTTTATCCCCTTACTTTTACCTCAAAGATTAGATGGGCATTTAAATGTCCTCTTATGAGCTAGGAAAAAGTTGTAAGAGACTTGTATGTCACTAGTCGTACTTTCTACATTAATTATTCATTTCCCCAACAAAGCCAATTACAATACACAATGTTCATCTCTACACTACCTCTGCAGTGGCAATGCTTGCAATGTACTCAATCTCCTCAGCAACTTCTTTCATGGAAGGCCGATTCTGCCTTTTCTCCTCCAAGCAACCCAATGCCAGGAACCCTAGTGCCTTCATAGTGTCCAGCTCCAAAGTTTTAGCTGTCTCTTTCATCATTGGATCAATGACCTCCGCCAACCTCTCCTCCGCCATCATCCTCTGCACATAAACCGCGAGGTTCACATCATCCGCTTCCCGGTCAAAATCTATGGCTCTCTGAGCCGTCAACAGCTCCAACAGCACCACCCCGAAGCTATACACGTCGCTCTTGTCCGTCAACTGATAGTTCCGGTAATATTCGGGGTCAAGATACCCAAGAGTCCCCTGAGCACACGTGGAGACATGGCTCATGTCGGCGTGAGCCAACCGCGACAATCCGAAATCAGCAACCTTGGCATTCAGCTTGTCATCCAACAGAATGTTGCTGGACTTGACGTCACGGTGATAAATCGGTGGCACTGCTGAGAAATGCAGGTAAGCAAGACCCTCCGCCGTGTCATGAGCAATCCGGAGACGCTGGACCCATGATAACTGTTTCCAACCGCCGATTTTTCGGGCTTGTAAATGTTCCAGTAATGTTCCATTTTCAATGAACTCATAGACCAAAATGGGCTGCTCTAACTCAACGCAGCAGCCGAGCAAATGGACGAGGCTCTTGTGGTTGACTTGGCATAAAATTCGGACTTCGTTGAGGACTTGGTCTGTTCCTTTGGTGTTTCCGAGCTTGGCAACCTTGACAGCGACGGCGGTGCCGTTTTCGAGGGTTCCTTGGTAAACTTCGCCGTAGCCACCGGCGCCTAGAAGGCGGTCTTTGGAGAAGTTGTTTGTTGCCCTTTTGATTTCTTTGCCGGTGAAGACTTTTGCAGCTCTGCCTCCGTTGGCGTTGAGGATGTCTTCTCGCTCTTTGGTGAGGCGGGCTTGAGCTTCTTTGATGCGTCTGTGGCGCTTGTAGAGAAGAACGGCAATGGTGGCTGCAATTAGTACTGCTCCAATGCCGGAAACTAGACCTGCACTAACACCATAGTTATATGTGGAAGCCACTAACTGATCAAACCTGTGAAATTGTGATGTAGGTTCTTCCAATCCATAATCTAACGCTACGCTTGATAATTATTTGATTTTTTTTGTTTCATTTTTTTAGTTAAAATCTAGACGGGGCCGGATATGAATCACGAATGAAAAAGAGTGAAAAACGATGACGAGAAAGAAAAAAACAAAATAATTAGCAAAGGTTAAACAATTGTATTTGTAGCCACCCCATAATCAAATCAGACCTGTTGGGGCACTACAAGCTCTTTCATCCTCGTGCAGATCATCATATTTTGACAAATATCCAAAACTAATTAACTAGTTAGTTAAAATGAATAATTTAATTATGCAGTTGGTGAGTATTAACAAAACTTATATTTCTGTGTGTTTTGACTTTCTGATAAAATCATTTGCACTCTTCCATTGCTTCTTTCTATATCTTTTACAATTTCTACATGTCTCAATAAATAAATAAAATGGAATAGTTATCAAACATTACCTCAATTAGCAAAAAAAAAAATTCAGATAACATGCAATAAGACCATACCAGCAATAAGTGCAGTCCTATGCTTTGAGCCAGTGCTATCTGCCACGAGAGAACAAAAGTCAAAGGCCAAAATTTGAGTGATATTGAGCCAATAATCTTCCAACATTTTTAAAAAAGACAACCAAACGCCCCAAGAACTCACCATCAATGCATGATGCTGCAACTGGGTCCCAGGAGAGGCCAGATTCACAGAAGCACCTCCTGACGCCGGCGACAGCCGGGTCGGCTCCACAGGTCGACTTTCCTGCAACGCAATCCGCCTGAGTCCCGCACACCGGTTCCCGCGGCGCCACCCACTGAATCTCCACTCCCGGTTCAGGCCACCGGTCCACGGACAAAACCGGATCCAAATTTACGAAACTCGTGTAGGCACTGCAACCGGAGTCCCTGACCCGAATATTATACGACGTCGACGACCCGCCGGCCCGAAACGTACAGCAGAGGGGAGCGGCATCGCAAGGCGCCACCTCCCTGGTCCCATTGACGTACGCGTGGCAGAGGCTAGAGGAGGAGCAGTTGAGAGGCGAGCGGAGGAGAGAGTCCGTACAGTTAAGGTACATGATGGTGTTGCTGCTGGTGACGTTGAAAGGGAGGGAGTTGTTGAGCTGGAGGCCCTGGTGGATTATATCAGATGTGACGCAGGTGTTGGAGAGGAAGGTGGAGGGGCGGAGGACGAGGCGTTGGGAGGAGGGGGAGATGGAGGCGATTGGGTAGGAATTGTTGAGGGTGTCGAAGAGGAGGGAGCCCGCGTCGCAGCGGATCTTGTACGATTGGTCGCCGCACGTGGGGGTGGTGCTGAGTGGGTAGGGGACGGAGGTGTTGCCGCAGTTGGGGCAGAGCTGGATGCATAGTGCGCACCAGGCGTACGTTAGCAGGAGGAGTGCCGTGGCGGGGAGCAGAGTTGGCGCAGATGCCATTTGGAGAGATACACAAAGAGAGAGGTGTGGAGAAGTGATTGTGTATTAAAAAAGGCTAGCAATAGATATAATGTGAGATAAAAAAACGAGTCGGATCGCATACAGTCATACACAATAGGATAGGACTTTTTTGTGTCTACTACTTGGCATGTAGAGCATGTTTCTTTTGAAAAAAATAAACAAATTAACATATCATATTCACCACCATTCTAATTAAGAGATTATTTATAAATTTTAATTGTGTTTAATTAAAACAGCATTCGTCCACTTATAACAATTAAACTGGCCAAATGCATTTCATTTAAATTATTTTTAATAAAAATCTAAGATAAATAATTACGATCCTTAATTAATATTTAAGAAATGCAAAAAAACTAAATTATTATACCTGTCAAATAAATCTATATTTTCAAGCAAGCTCATCAAATTCTGTCCAAAGTTTGATTATAATATATGTAGTCCGACATTGGACAAATCAATATGGTCAGCAAAATAATCACTTTAGCATTTTCCCACTTTTCTTACATCCTCATCTCGTTGAGTCAATGAGAAAATAGTTTCTACTTTCTACCAAATATTAAAGAAGAGGAGGAGAGAAAACTTGGAGCAGCTGTTCTGATAGCTCAATAATTAATAAAGAAATGTATTTTTTTAATCCCAAAAAACCTTCTAGAAAATCATGTGCAGATACGACAACGTGCCAAGTTGAGCTTTCATCTAGAAGACCAATGAAAGTCTTCTCTTTGCCGATGCCGCAATGCCAAAACCTGCAACTTTCAACAGCTTGCCTTTCAAAAAGCCACACATGCCAAACTATAGGTGTGCTTGGTTCAGTGAACCGGTCTAGGTGGTCCAAATTGAAAATCAAATCAGAATATTCGATTTTGGGATTTTAAAATCGAAACTGAACTAAATTAAGCACAGACCAACCGGTTTGATCAACCAAATTATAGTGTGTCAAACTGGTTCAGTCCGGTCTTTAATCCGTTTTGCCCAAACCCAAGCCAAAGGCGACAATTCATCATCTTAACCAAGGTGCATAATTACTTTTTAAATAACAACTCTAAAAGAGTGATATAAATGACATTAGACTGTAGAACAGTTTGCATTCCTTTCTCAAATAAGAGAAATTCAATAACATAGCATTTCAAGGCGTTTGACTATTACATCAAAATCACTCCCAATTGCATAAAAACACAACAAACACAACCGACTGAAAATATTGTACATCTTGGAAGTTGGAACTGATAGATATACTATGTACCTTGACCGGAGATTTGTACAATCGCAAAGAACCTCTGCCATGAAAGAATGAGCACATGCATATACGCATATAATACATATGTATATCTAATCATGTATACACACGGTTGTATGTACATGTAACCGAATTAAACTACCAGTTCAATGAAACACTACCTAGCAAAACTTTTTCAAAGGCCTCTGGACTAGAGGATCTCAAGTAGGTTCAGCCAGAAGTAAGGTATGCCACCAACCACATGCCACATTTTTCGGCACATATCCATCAATTGTTACTTGAGCTGGAATGTTGCGGTCAATCACATCGCCCAAGCCAAGCTGGCATTCACACCCGAAAGCCAGTGTTAGTGGAAATACAAGAAATCAGAGGATTTCAGAGGCAAATACAGGAAATTTTTATGACAGTTGAATCAAACCTGTCCATACTTGTTCCATCCCCAGCCGAAAACTTTCTCATCCTCTTCATGAAACAGGAACATCAGAAAGAACGGAAACAAATAAGGACAATATAGATGACAATTTCACATTAGTAAATTTCAATTAACTTCTAAGCTGGATTAAGATATCAGCAGTGTAATGTCTCTATGGGAAAATTCACATGTTTGGTTGAGACTTGACAGGGACCAACATTTTTATAGATCCGAACTACAGATGTTTCTACGTACGCCTGATAAATATCATATAAGACTAAGGGATCTTGTAAAAGTAGAAGGTACCACACCTGTGATTATGGAACTATGGCGTGCCCCACAGGAGACTATCTTTGCATTTGTATTTTCCAGACTTGGAGCATCCAAGAGTCTTGGTATAGTCTGGTTTACAATTCAAGCAAACGTCAATTGCACAATTTTTCAACAAGAAAGCTATGGTGCAGAAAATGAATATATGTACTGATGATACAAAAATGTTACACCACATTAACATGATTGTTTAATCTCATTTCTATTACCCTACCAATGTAGTCTCAACTTTTTGAAGGTTAAAAGTGAAAAATTAAGAGTTATGATCTCGTTGGGTATTGACAGCAGTACGACCAATCTAGGAACCGAAACAGCCATATCAGATTCTAGTAACCTTACGACTTCTCAATTAATGAGATTGCCATTGCTTATAGCCTAAGAAAGAACAAAATGCACCTCAGCTTGATCAGTTCCAGTTCCCAGCTGTCCAAACTGATTCCCACCGAATGCATAAACATCACCATCAGCTGAAATGCAGATAGTGTGCCACAGTCCGGCAGCAACACCCTCAATCCGGATACCCAGTAATGAAGATACACAACTCGGGCTTAACTCATCATCTGTACTTCCTTGCCCACACTTGACCAAAGCAAAAAGTAACACGGAAATCAGTTTTACAGTTACATCAATATTGAGAAGGAATAGAATAGAATAGACTAATCCCTTTCGAGTGAACCTCATCTTGAGCACCTACAGTGCTTTTTCTCCACCATTTCTACATTACCTACATATTGATACTGTATAATCGTTAATATTTGGGGAATTCCAGCAAGTACTGGGGATGGATGGATATGAGGATTAAAAAGTTAGACATTCCAGCTGATTTAAAGACAAGTTACATCTTCTTTAGGTAACACAGTCAATGGCTTTCTATAGGATTATGATCAACAGTCGTACCGTTACCAAATCATATACATTGTAATCAAAGACCTATCACCGATCAGTTGGGCAGAAAGATGAAATAAAATTGACCTACATCAGCACTGTCTGATGTAAGGAGAAAAAATTCTACAATCATGATTCAAAAAGAGAAAGGAAGAGGCAAAGAGGCATTCTGACCAAAGAAATCACTACAGCAGAAAAGTAAAACTCACCTGTCCATACAATCCCCAACCAAATGTGAGTACTGCTCCAGCATCTGGAATGCAAGAATCACAAACAAGTATGTAAAGATAATGGCATATAAAGTATAACACCTAAACAGTTTCTACAGTTCTAATTATCATTAACCTTCCTGAGCGTTGTCTACCACAATGTACTAGTCTGATATTTCTTAAATCTAACATATTAAAGACAAAAATACCATTGGAGTGTTCAAAATTAATCAAAGACCTTAGCAGTAACAATAGAAATGTTATCCAGCATATGGATTCCTATGCTTACATATACAAGAGAAAGAACTTAAAATTTTTACCTGTGATTACTGCACTGTGTCGTCCTCCACAGGCAATCCCTTTCACATAATTTCCAGGAACTCTAAGACCTAGTCCCTCGGAACCCATGGTTCCTCGAGCTGATCTATCATTTCCGTAAGAGGGATCAATGCAAGGTATAGGATGAGGAGAGGACACCATACGTATCCGAGAGCCCAGACCAAGCTGCCCTTCACCTCCATAGCCCCATCCCCACACTTGTCCTATATCTGAAACTTATGGAAATCAGGATACATCAAATGTATTGCTTTTAATAATAGATCTCCATACTTCTAACTTGATCCTGCATTCCATACCTTATTTCATGATCACAATACAAAACGTCCATACACCCCTAAGAGTATAAATCAGCACAAGCTTAAATTACCTGACAACACCAGAGTATGGCGTCCTCCAGCAGCAACAGTAGCTACTCTAACTCCAGGGTTCAATGTTACAAGACATGGCAATGCTGAGAGCGGTTCGTCACTAGATGATGAGCTTTCAGCTGCTTGCTTTGCTGAAGATAATCTTCTTCGCTTTGTATTTTCATCTCCAGCAACTGGCCCGTCAGTTGATTGTGAGCCTTGGGAGCGAGGGCTAACTATAACATAACCATGCATATCGGATGAAACAAGTTTTTGCCAATTTCATGACGAAGAGGCCAAAATTAAATTACCTTGCTCCGTCAGAAAAGAACTCTGCCTTTCATATGCACCCTTTTCACCTTTTGCCCCCATCAATTGCTCTCCAAAGACCTTCCCCGTGGGAACACACTCTTTCCATCCCCACGTATAAACTCCTCCACTCTCTGTAATAAAACTGTAATTTATCAAATGAATCTAGAATAGTATGCATAATCTCTTAATAACGATGTTACTTAGATAAATTGAAATGACTTCCATACTTCAATTAGTTACCAATTAACAGTATCCCATGGCTACTCTTGTGTGCTTAATTGCCACCCTCTTGGCATCTTTTAAGAACATAAGTGACAAAAAGTGGTGAGGAAGTTCCCATACCAGATGGCTTGTTTACATGTAGACATTACTTACTAGGCTGAGTAAATGTACTTCTTGAGCAAAATGTTAGGGAAATCAAAATTACCTGTGACTGAAACACAATGGGCCCAACCTGCGGCGGCCTTTACTATAGAAACTTCAGTTGAAAGAGGAAAAGGCTCCGGATTTTCCTTAATAAGTGGAATTGAAAATAATTTTGGTTAGTTTTTCACCAAGAAACAAAAGAACTTAATGAATGAACTATCTATTGATCAGTGCTGCATTACCCCATGCTTCCCAGATGTCACATAGCTTTGTCCTAGATCATCTGTTGAACCCCACGTAATAAGCTTTCCAGATTCTGGGTGAAAATATAACAGTAATAATAATAATCATGAGAAACAAGTCAAGTAAATTGAAACAGAATTACTAAAGGAAAAGCAAATAACTTTCCTCCAAACCAAATGTCAGGTAGAGCAAGTAAATTTTGAGTATAAACTGACAGAATGCTGAAACCCTCAAAATATAATTCCGCCCATATTTGAAATGAGGAAATGAAAATTTAAATAAAATACAGAGACAGATTAAAGCAATGATTTTTTAAAACACCGACAAATCAAGAGAAAAAATAAATGCGCCCCGATTAAATAACTTTACTAAAATAGAATAAATGCGCCTCTAGTGATTTTTAGCAAAACAAAAATTTCAAGTTTTACTCCCGTGTATTTTTCCCACATTTTGTCAGCAACCAAATAGATAGCAAAATGTAGTCAGAGCAGCTCACTCGTGGTCAAAATTTTGCCATACACCAACCCAAATCGACAACATTACGAACTCCGATTCCCAGAAAATGCTAAAACCTTCGAAATGCAACAAATCAAAGAGTCTACACATAAAATCAAACTGATACAAAGTTAGAAGAAAGAACCAGAAATGGCCATGGCGAAGCCGCAGCCGCCTCCGCAGACATCCTTCCACTTGTACTCGGCACCGGTTTTCCGCACAATAGCCGGTGACAAAATCGGCGCCCTCTGCGGCAGAGCTCCCGGCAGATAGCCACACATGAGCACCACCTTCTCTTTCCCCTCTTCCATTTTCGCTTCTTCTGCTATATATCTCTCCCCGTTCATCGCTCGTATAGTTTGAAATTCATAGGACAAAGAAAGCAATTTCAAGAGCAACTGTTTATCATTTTTCCTTTTCGCGTTTTCTCTGATTTTCTCGAGGTTTCTGTTAGGAGAGAGAAAAAATGGTTGGGAGTTTTCTGAAGCTGGGTGTGGACTTTTTAAGTGTCCTTCGAATGTGCCCTAATTGGCCGTATCAGTTTCACGAAAATGGGGAGGCCACGTCGGATGCCCGCGTGGTTCTTTGGACACGTGGCTTTTTCTGGACCCCTAGATGCCTAGGCCGTTGCTAGCCAGTAATCCCCAGAAGTTTCTCGAAGGTCAGCCTCTCTGCATGCCAGAGACCATGGCTCGGAGTTGGCGTGGCCACTTTATTATCACACCACGTGTTGGAATCTGATGCGAACTCCAATCATTATTTGATGCCATGAGTCCTCATCTTCGATTCGATGATGGTTGTTCGATTTTGTTTTATCAATTATAAGCGATTTTTATTTTATTCCAAACAAATTAAATTTTAGATAAATTATTAATTAATCCTTGAAAAAATTGTATTTTATTTAAAATTTGTAGTAAACAATTCTTTAATTTAAGATCTTTTTATTATTTTTTAATCATGTTTATTTATTATCTTCTTCTTATACAATGATTAGGATTCAAAATCTTTATTTTATAACTAAACTTATATATTATAATATTTTTTAGATATTAAGAATGAAATCCGTATTGTTTGGGATTTAACGGTAAAATATATAAAATTTTAGGGTGTAGGAGGTTGGGGGAAAGGGGTGTTTAGGTAAGGGTGGTGGTGAAAGAGCTTATGACTTAAGGTTTCAGACTTAATTTTTGAATTTTCGGTACAAAATTCAATAATTAAACCCTAAATTATAAGTGACTAACCTAATTGTTTAACATCAAATAATACATATTTTTTCAAAATTGAAGTTTAAAAGTATTTTTGAAGAATTCTCACTCTTAGTTATTTTGTTTAAGTTGGATTGTCCTTACATTACTCTTTAAAATGAATAAGTGCAAGGGAAAAAAGTTTTATGAGTGAGAGTAATGTTTTCATAAAATAGAAGGACAAAAAATACGAAATATTATGGGATTAAAAATTTCAAAGGGTCTGAGTAATTACTATGGTAGTTGGGGATTATAAAATTTTTAAAATATGATTATGGGAACTCAAAATTTTAAAATTTTAAGAAGTAATTATTTTTTCTGATTACTCCGCATATGACATGATCCTAACTTCTTGTATCACGTCCCTCGCCACTTACGCTAATCAAAGAGAATTACTTCTATACATTTTAAATAATTTAACATTTTACTTACTTACATGCTAGCAACTTAATTGGCCATGAATCGGCGATGGTCCAAAAGTAGGAGCTGAACTTTCGAATATAGACTTTAACATCTCACTCTCACAAGTCACAAGACTCACAACTACAACTTTGGCAAGCATAAAATTGTAACTACTTTAAACTTCAAGCTGTAAGAGTCTCACTATTTTTTATACTATTTTCCATGTCTGGTCTATTTTTTTTCATCGTTTGGCAAAGCCTAGAAGACATCTTAGTGTAAAGTTTCAACCAATTGTGCCAATCCATTATTATCTGATGCTTCTTTTTTTCCAGTGAGAAGTCCAAAAAGTAATTGGGTGATTGAAACTCTTACAAGTGGCATAATCTAGCACTATTTTTTTTATATTTCATTATCAATCGCACAATGCATGCATAAATATTGGGAGATGTCTGATATATTTATGTGAAGTTCAATATCAAATAATTAGTTAACAACAAATGAAAAAGGTCCAACTAATCATGTAACTTCTGATAACCATCTGAGAACACATAAGGAACGATGGATAGACTCCAAACCACAAATTATTTTGTGGCAGATCGAGTACGGATCCGTTAAAGCACTTGTTAGTCGTTGAGCCTGTGTATGCACAATCCTCCATAGTTGGGTTTCTTCACAGTTTGCACCATAAATGGCAGTCACTTGCCACCCAAAATCCATCAACTTGGGCCCCTCTTCAAACCTATACCTTAATCCTAAAGGAGCAACAACAAAAGAGGTTAGTTGCCGTGTATTACGTGTCTCAGTTTTGCTAAGATCAATTGTGCATATCTTACTATTAGATTAAACAATCCTCAAAATTTTCACCTACCTAATACCTAGTGAACCAAAGATCACAATCGAGAAAGCTTTTAGTGAAACGAGGCATATGCGCTAACAAATTGGTGTATAAGTCTAGTGATAGAGCAATTTATCTGCATTTTCAATATGGACACGAGTACAAACGTACCATCTGATCATTTTTGTATAATTTTTTTGTGAAACTTGTGGTTTGAAATACGAGTCCAATAATCATAGGTAGACCCTCTATTGTGTGGTAAACTTAGTGACAGTGAGGATCAACTGGTACAAGTGAGCAGATCGTGAGGCTAGGAAAACAGGTTTGATGTTCACATATTATGGGCCCCAGGCCCACATTCAAGAAATGGATCACTATTTCATGTTAGACTCTAGTATTGTGAGGCTGAGGCATGCACCAATTAGACATGGTACCCCAAATGCATCAAATCCGGGCGCTCCAGCTATATCATATGTGTTCGATTCGTAATCATCTATTTGGTTACAGAACCGATCGTGTGGCTAGAAAGGGAGGTCCATCTAATCCCCTGCGGAGGGCTTACAGAATTGATGGTGGATTTCGTTGGTTTGGATGACCATCAAATGGGATTAGAGATTGCTATTGAAACACATAGCCGTGTACGTACGGTCTGATTTAGAGGCACCCTTTGGCAACACGTTGCTCGTTTTAGTTTTTTTGGATCATCTGATCATGCTTATGGGGTCAGTTGATGATTGACATCGTGTTAGTTAAGTTCCAAAAGTGGGTCCATAGTTACCGTTGGTAGATGTCATCCTCAAGTTTTTATACTCTTTAGGATATTTGTTTGAATCAACTGGGATATTTATTTTCTTACTCATTATAGTTATTAAGTTAATTTTGTGACGGATCTCGTATCTTCTTTAGAGCATAATTCAAATGAAATCATAATTTGATTTTTAGTTATTTTCATATGTATTTTATATATATTCATGCGTGTCTCTCTTCAAATATTAATTATTCGATTTGGTTATAATTCAAGTTGAACCAAACTAAGTTGATCGCTTAAATGTTTATCTTTCATTTAGTTGTGTTTGTTATTCTCTTATTCACTACCTGAGGAGAGCTACAACTTGACGTTAAAATTATATAATTAAACACGTTGAATTGAGCTTTAAAGTTATTTATCTTTCATGACATATTGTGTTTTAAAAGGAATTGATTCATTCAAAAATGATAAAATCAGACTAACAAGTTAAAAATATGCAAAAATAAAGTTTATGCTCAATTCTCAAATCACATGCCCCATAGTATTTATAGTTTATTAATCGAGTGGCATTATCACTTGATGTGTAATAGGAGGTCTCAGACCTTAAATCAAGTCATATCTAACACTGGCTAGATTTTTTCAATAATTTTTCTTAAAATTAAACCGAATGAAACCTTTAATTCGGTTGAGATTTTGGGGTAGAGCCAATCAAATTTGAACCGCACCCATTACATTCTCTCTCTAGACAATTAATAGATGCACACATAGCTGATGAAGACATGTAAATTACCATGAGAAGGTATGCCAACCAATTGTTGTGACCCCAATCATGCATCTAGAGCCTGCCTCGAGAAACAAGTCTCAAAAGACACTATAAATTAAGCTCACGAAACAGAAGCAATCTACAAGTAGTAAGTAGCAAGAGAAAGATTACGATGGAAACCCCAAAAACTACCAGTAATGGGAGCTTGTTCAAGATGCCACTTCACTACCCGAGATACACCAAGAAGGATTACCAGGACATGCCAGAGTGGAAGCTCAACCACCTACTCGCCGAATATGGTTTGCCTGCTAACGGTGACTTGGCTCACAAGAGAACCTATGCAATGGGTGCTTTTCTCTGGCCTGATGTTGCTCATCATCCAAACCCTTCTACTTCTTTGATACACAAATATTCAAATGGCTAGGTAGCTATCTGTCTGCGCTAAAGTGATCCCCAAGTGTAGGCTATATGATGCTCGTAAATTGAATGATGGGTTTGATTTATTTTGTTTTATTCAAATACACTCAAACTACTTATTTAATAATAATGTTAAGAATGATTCACTTATGAAGACCAATCAATAAATTAGGCATCACATCATAACCTAAAGAAGTCATTCAATAAACCAAGCCATATTGGACAATCTATTATGCATAAAAATTTTATATACCCGCTTCACATTCAAATTTACCACAAAAAATATTAGTACATTCATAATTCATAACGCCAAATAATCTTAAAATTATAAAAATTTGATAGGCCACATACGGATTAGTAACATGTTGGCTAATTATTTACGTCAGTTAGTCTTTTCACGAATTAATGACTTGGCCTGCAACCCATCCAAGTTATAAACATCCAAGTCCAAGTTATATATGAGCCATGAGATCGACCTTAAATTTTAATCATACGAATTACCACCCCGAAAATTCATTGTATCAAAATTCAACGATTAGATTTTTCTCAAATTAACAAAATCTAAATAAAAAGAAAATTTCAGCACCGATACAAGGTTTGCAGATGAAATATATATATATATATATATATATATATATATATATAGTTGAAAGATATGGACTTTTCTGTAACATCATTCCATTGGTAAGAGTCTACCTACAAATTCTTACATAAAGCACAATTGCGACCATACAAATCTCAGTTCACTTTTCCAACACTGCCACCAACCAAAACTGATGACAACAGAAACAACATAGAAGCTTTATACAAGGAGTGACTTAACACAATGCGAAATCACAAGCCGGCCATTCGTAACTGCCGTTTTGTTCATGAGGTCACCCCTTTCAGGTTTTGTGGCACCTAATCGTAACGTACATACACTAATATCGCCTCCTCACGCGCCTGCCATTCGGATTTGCTGATTCTGCTACAGCCCCGCCGCCCCCATCTGCTGGCAAATCTAGCCCGTATATGCTGCTGCTGCTCCTCTTCCTACTTGATAGAAGACTTGAATTCTCATCCACCGATGCAAATGCCTCCAGCAGCTGCAGCGACATTGAGGGACAGCTCTCTTCTAGATGCTTGTACCCGTCTGAGTGCATTACAGCTGCAAAACACATGATATCAGGTCAAAATTCAATTTAACACCATAAGAAAACTCACCAAAAACAAAAACAAAAAAAAAATAGTTGCATACAAAGTGAATCAGAGGTTGGAACATGAATTCATGTTGCCAAAAAAAAAAAAAAAACTGAGAAGATTCATATAAATGCATCACAAAGAAAACCCAACCAAAACCATTCAGAAAAATAACCACCGTTCAACCGCATGACAATAAAGAACTGATGTTGAGTTAATAGAAGTTAATCTTTCTAGGAACTGAGAGCAGTTTGAGACCATTCAAATATGGTAGTTATTATTAACCAACCAATATACCATGCTCAAAAAGCTGCCCCTCGATCAGCCAGATACCAAGATTCACCATAGGCTGACCAGAGGACCCAGACCGAAAGGTGGACCAGAGGACCCAGATGGAATATCATTAATTTTAAGGATAAATCCTTATTGACTTCCTGAAACCATAGACAATGATAAGGACATCTGCGACATGTTTGATGAGCAAGGCATAGATGATAAGCCATCAAGGATAGTTGAGACTACTATGAAACGTAAAACCAAGATTGATATAACCTGAAACCTTGCACCATCAGAATCAACGAGCAACACCCACCTCCCAAGTTGGTTGGATTTGCGGCAAATTTCAGACACACAGCCTTCAGCTGCGGACACTGATGTTGTTCAGCAAGAGCAAGTGTTGTCGCCACTGTTTCCGTATTGATTTCTTCACACAACTTTGATTCACACAACAATTTCAGTCGATCTAGATTATACAGGTCTGCAGCTGCCAATAGATGCTGCACCATGACAGTGGATGTGCACGATGGTGATGAGTCCATAACTTCATGTAAATCAGGAAGTTTGTCTGTGTAAATGAACAGAAGCATTGCCTGGGAAAGAAAAAAGAAAAACATCCACACAATTCGTTGAACATTGTGAACATACGAGCATGCACGAATAAAAACATTATGGATTAAAATTTACAGGAAAGATCATTGATCAATTATCACTGTGAACATTGGCTACATGACAAAGAACGAACTTGTAGTCTGGACCTCAACTAATGCAACTAATGCAACATAGACAAAGGGAAAAGTGTAATATTGATGAGTACAAGTTACTGAAACAAGCTCAAATTAGTCCACAACTTCCCACTTATCAGAGTATGAATTCTAAGCAATCAACTCCCATAAGTACTGTTAATAACGTATCAAATCTAAATCAAGAGAGCATCAGCGGCTTTTAACTTATCACATTTGGTTATAATTGGCACTTGACCACATGAACATTAATCCACAAAGCATAGCTTTTTAAAAAAAAAAAATCTGAAACAAAGCATAGGTATACATATGAAAGCCCCAGGAAAACGGTCAGAGAACAAGAGCTATTGTATTCCCACACATTAACTACAAACTTCAATGTGTCTGATATGCATAAACTTGAGAAGACTCTAACCGAGCAGTATTATAACACCAACCTAGCAGACCCCAACCGGCAAAATCTCAGGTGGTATAGTTAACATGAGAAGAAACATAGAGAACTTTACAGAATACTATTATATACATATAAGAATTTAACGATGTTAAATAGAAAATATGGGTACTCACACATTAATATGTTACAAGGAGTCATCTTAAAATGTTGGAATTTTACAGATAATGCAAAGACAATGTATTGAAGGTACAAGCAGAATTAGAAAATAATAATAATAATAATAATAATACTTAACGAAACTTCCTCCCACCCCGGGCACAAATTCAAAATTAATTATTATCGTTTTAGAATCCTATAACAGCGATTACTGTAGAAAAGCATTGACCAAAAATGTAGAAAAAGACCGAACATAAGAAAACTTAGTAATGCAGAATCGTCAAGGGCAGTTTGGTCTTTAGCCATTTAAGGGTTTAGTATTTTACTTTTTAAATGTTTTTTATTAGAGGCAGAGGCTTAAGCTTAGATAGCCTAATTCGAAAGGGACTGGGAGTAGTTTTCCTGTTTTTTAAGTATTAGATTTATTTTCCTGTTTTATCTCTAGCAAGATTCCTATTTTATTAGGTATAGGTCTTTATATAAACTAACATTGTAAACCCCAGAAGGGGGAGTTTTTGATATTGAATAAAAATGGTGGAGCTTTGGTTCTCTTCAGGTTTGTGTGATGCCACCTAACCATAGTTGCGATGCCTAAGGATCTTTAGGTGTGATGCCTACGAATCTCAAGGTGCGACTCCTAGAACTAGGAGTGATTCCTAGAAATCTACTGGTATGGTATCACTAGAATCTATTATTTCCTGCGAAAGGATCTCTTTGGCGTGAAACCAAGTTTTGGTGTGAAGCCACTTTCGGGTGTGAAACCCCTGGAGTGGTTCCAGACCTTATCTTTAAAGTTTTTTGCTTATGAAAGTTGTTGTTTTCTATTACTTGGTTCTGTCCTACATCACTTAGACAACTTCTTTCCCTGGATACTTTACTATTATTTCCCTATTTTATGGTTTGGCTACAAATCCAACATCTAATAGAAACTTTTACTTATTATCATTATTTCATTGTCCGGAAATCCCCCAATGGTAAGAGGAAAAAATTAGGATCTTCCAGGAAATTTTACCGTCCCAAGATTTCCTATGTTCATTTCATAATTGAATTCATAAAGATAAGACTTGAATTTGTTTGAATGCTAATACAAACGTAAAAAGTAAATCACAACCATATCATGGGGAGGCTGCAACGTACACAATTATTAATGCATATATCTTGCAATAGAATCTTTTGCTCTAATTGCAGATGGTGATAACTGGAAACAATAAGATCATGAAGTCTTACCTTGAAGATAAAGGGCTCAATATCCTTCACAACTACTTTATCTATGCTACAATCCCCGACAAGTCCAAAAAACTGTGCTCTAAATACAGGAGAACGAGCAGCAAGTATCAACTTGTGAGCTTTAAACTGTTCATCACCAACCTGAAAAACTATGTCACAACCACTTTCAGAATCTAGAAAGTCCTTAAGGTCTCGGCCCATGTCTGATGGTGGAACGGTAACTGAAAATTGTCTTGGCTGCTCAAGGCGAGTTCGGACGACTCCAACTGTGCAGTTCAATACAAGGCAATCATCCTTTAGAAATTCAGATGATTCAAGAGATGATCTTTTGAAAAATCGCTTGTAACCCCTGAAATGCAAAGGCAAAACAATATTTGATGAAGGAAGGAAACGTAAGGAAACTTTCAACTAGATAAAAACTCCCCATGCATGCAAGCCAATAAGCTTCTCCAAAATTGGCAAATAGGAGATAGTGCAACTTATCTATAAACAAATATGACAAAGGATAAATGATAAGCTTATTTAATGCAACAACACATGCAAATCTATTTGTTCCATTGTAATAACTGCCCAAATCCTGAAGTCTTTTTATCAGTGTTACGGTGCTACCATATATGTGATTCCACCCACTCATAAGTTTTCAAACTCAAATTTTCATTTCTATTGATATCCCAATACAGAGACCAACACGTTCATATAATGTGTAATGTATACTACCTATTTAGTACTAATTCACTTCCAAGTCACATATGGACCACTGGTGTCAGGAAGATCTACAATCAGGCAATATAGCAATGGTAATGCAATTTTGGCACTCGAGACACCACTCAAACACTAAAAAACACAAACTTAAGTTTAATTTCCCAAAATCAACCTCCATGTCTATTATCATTTATCCAACACCAATTACCCAACTGCTTACTTGCAGCTAAATTACAACGCACTCACAATAAACGACATCCATAACCAAATTTTCACCAAATGAGAACACAATCTTACCATCCAAATGAAAATTACAGCACGAAAACTTACTAGCTAATCCAGAAAAATAATGAACCATCAACCCCAGAAACACATACCACATGCTGCCTCGGTACTTCAACGTGTAAGGCCCGCCCTCTAGCGCGCGATCGAAGTGACTATGCACCTTGTCCTTCCCACTCTTGGTCTGATCCACCAAGGTCAACTCGAACAAAGCCCTCACATCCGTGCCCTCACTGGCCAGAGCAATGAAAACCGAAACGTACGAGGAGCTATCTTCAGGGTTTTTACCGTCGGGGTAAAAGTAAATTGCCCAATCGTAACCACCTACCGTGAACGTGTCGCTCATCAGGTACTTTCCGGCACCCATCCCTTTCGCCAAAGAATACCCTCTTATCGTGAAGCGGTGAGACCCATTCACGGTCTCGCTGATCGACCGCGAACACGACTCCTGGTCGACCTTGGGCTTCGATTTTGCCATGGCATCACCCAATTGAGACGTTCTGGTAGATTTGTGATTCGGCATCAGACAGACCGAGCGGAACCCTAGAACGCCAAGCTGTGGAAGCTTGGGCGCGACATGGCAGGTAATCGTGCAGCTTGGTAGGGAAAATTGGGAGAGTGAAACCCTAATTTCGAGTTGTGAGTGGTGAAATGTAAGAAGAAGCGATAGGCTGCCCGACAAGATGGAGATTAGAGAAGACAGTGAGGGGAGGCCGGAGAGGCTTTGTGGTGTTTTTTCGGGGTTAGGGGACGTCCTTTTGCTTTTTAGTTTTTACGCCCCAATCGCTCTAAGAACCTGGGAGTTGGCTGACGTGTCTGTCATGATTCTTTTGTTTTTTGTTTTTTAATTATTTGTAAACACTTAATTAATCACGTTATTCAAATCTCAGCGTTCAAATAAATATTTGAATTGAACTTCAAGTTATTGTTATTGGCTTTTCAAATTTCCTGACATAATTTTTTTTTTATTAAAAATGAATTGGGTTACTATTTGATTTGCAGCCCAATTACATGAAATCGGACAAAATTCTCTTCGTTTCACGTGTATCATTGATTCATAAGACAATAATGGTATTACAAACCAACATGATTTTCATCAATGGATATTGATTATCCAGATTAAGAATGTATTTAAAGTCATATGATTAATGGGAGCTGAAAGTAAATTACTGTTTAAGTTGTATCAACACCAAGTTAATTATCATAGTCTAAATTAATATAAAGTGAAATCGAATACATTTGGGCATAAATGATACATAATTTGAACCAAATTCTTTTAATTATCATCACATGTATTATTTTTTTAACGCAAAATTTAAATCGAACAAATTTATTAGCTTTGGTTTGTGGATTAAATCAATATAATTCGACTCAACTTGATTTGCACTAACCCCTATTCAATGATGAAAATATCGATATCGACTGATATATCGCTACTCAAATTTACGGATATCTCGTCTCAAATATCGATATCGTTTACGATCAACAAAAATGACGGAAATTTGGTCTAAAAATTGGAAATTTGGAATGAAATTTGGGGAAAAATTTAAGTACTCAATGATAGTTATATAGGACCAATAAAAACTATAAAATGACTTTGATATAATAAATATATGATGAATAATATGATAGAATATGAGTCTGACGATAAATAATAATAATAATAATAATAATAATAATACTACTAAATTATAATAATGTTATTTAAATTCTTTCAATTAAAATATATATTATAAGTTAGACATCGATGATGAAACAAAATTAAGGAGCAAAAACACATATCTTCTAAATCAAAACAATCATTGAAATAAAAAATGACATATTATGTACATAAAAATTTTAATTCGTGTGATCAAAATTGTTAATTAAGTTTTATGATTTGATTAAATCGTCCAAAATTAACAATTGATTGGCATAAATGAAAGAGACGATGATAGTTCAATGTAGTAAAAACTAGTCAGTAAGAACACAGCGGTAGAACTCGTAAATAACAGAAACACCAGGGTTAAAGGTTAGAGCTACCCACAACCAGATTTTCTTCATCTTCTCCTTCAATCTAGCAAAAAAGCCAAACTACCCTCTCTCTGTCTCTCTTCTCTCACGAAAAATTCTCACTCTAAAAATCTAACTAACATCTTCTTCAAGCTTCAAACCTGGGATGAAGACTACTCCCTAATTCAGCCACTTATATTACTAACCAATCTTCTATGCCCTAATTCGACGCCTAATTAGCCAGATCTGAGCCCCTCGTAGCAGATCAAGCCTTGAGCCAGCCTGTTCGAGATGCCGCTCGGGGACTCTTGCTTACCCTTATGGAGGTATTTTGTCTCTTCCTCCTTTGGCCTCTACATTCGGCTTTGAAGAGACCAGCTGCCTCAGATCCAAAGTTGAGCTTTTTTTTTGCATTTGTAACGCTCCGGAAATTCGGAAAATGTAATATTGTAAAATATGGAATAAAATGACGTTTTTACCCATATGATTCGTTTGGTCAATTTGTTGACTTTTTGATTTGAGGGTCGAACAGACGTTGAGCGATGACCGTGACGTAGTTCGGGACGTCACGAGTTCATAGACAGGTGGCACGTCCGATTCAGACGAACAGGGTGAAAGTTATGACGTTCGGAAGTTCAGGGGCATTATCGTAATTTAGACGTTATAAGGGAAAAAGTTGACTTTTTGTTTGAAAATTGGTTTTCACACGACTCGAAGACCGTTAGATTCGCCTCGAAGCCCCGAGTACAACGACAGGCGGCACGCGTGAAACGGATACCGAATGACCAAGTTACTGGTCACGGAAGTTGGAGGGCATTTTGGTAATTATTGCACTGAGGGGTATTTTGGTCTTTTTGCATGGCGGTTACTGTAGCACCACCGTGAAAAACAGAGTGCACGGCCATGCCGTGGTGTTTTGTGCGTGTAATTGTTTATGGCTTTAGTGGATTGAACAGAGGACTTGTTTATGGGATTTGAGGCAGTGGGGAGCACACATGGGTGACTGATCAGAGTCCAGAGCACGAGTTGGGTTAAAATAACGGCCATGGTTTATGTGTTTGCGGGGAACCATTTTCAGAGACCTCAGTTGGTCTCCCACGAGTTGCTGGCCGTTTGAATCGATTAACCGTGAATGGGAGTGGAGAGAGGTTTCATTTGGGGTCATTTGTGCATCAGTTTGAGAGCTGAGTGGGGAGAGAAACAGACGGGAAGAAGAAAAACCAGTTTGGAGGGAAATTCGAAGGTTGGGTTTTGAGGTGAGTTGAACCAAACTGAGGGTGGAATTAGTCTTCTGGGATCTTTGCTAACACGACCGTGCAAGAATTGAAGGGGAATGATCACTGTTTGCCCAGGAACCTGAGTTCCAATTTCAGAGAAAAACCAGTGTTGAGGACGACGACTTCCAGGCGAGTTCTGGTCAAATTGGTTGTGCATTTGGGTTCGTCAAAGTTCCCTTAAGCTACTGGTGAAGTTAATTTGGAAATGGGGCTAGGTTGGGTGAGTTCCAGACGTCGACCTGTTCGACTGTTCGAGTCTGGGTTTGATCGATCTAGGGACAGTCGAGGTTAATCATCAATACAGACCTAAAATTAATGGATTAGAGAAGAAGTTAGGATAAACAACGAGAGGAATTGATGGAGAATTGAGGGTTAGCTGGTCGAGTTGAGTCGCGAGTAACATACCTGTTTAACAGGCTATTCGGGTGAGGGAGAAGACACTGTAGCTGGGCGCGTGGCCTTCACGCGCAGCCACTTTGGGCGGCGCGTGTAAAGTCATCTCCGGTCACGGTCAACATGGAACTTATTCCTTTCAGTCTAATTAACATTTTATCTTTAGGGTTCGAGTCGATCGGGAGTCGTTCGGGATGATTTCGGGAGTTCGGAAGTTTAGGTCCTTAAGGTTTATTTCGTCGAAAAATCCGGAAAAATTAGGAAAAATCATACGAGTTATTTGAGGATGATTGTAACCCTCCTTGTACGTTTTTATAGGCCCGGACATTTCTGAAAGCTACGGAGGAGCGCACGGGGCACGATTGACGCGTCCTAAAACCGTGAGTGGACTTTTGGTTTCCAAACTGTGCATGCATGACTATTTTACTTAATTATCTTGTGTTTTCACTCATGATTATATGATGATAAATATGTTATTTCGGTTTTACGTGGTTTCACACTTTTCGAGATAAATATCGTATTTCACGTATTTCGAGGTTACAGTTTTCGCCTATGCATGAATGATGTTTTGATGAAGTCATTGGATATGATTATGCATGTTACGTATTTATGACGTTTGATTATATCTGTGAAGTGATTTCGGGAATTTCATGTTTTGATATTGCATGTGAATTCGGACACAAGTCCTATTTTGACAAGTTATGATTTCGGAATGAATTTTTGGAAAATGGATCATGAAGAATTGTGTTATAAATGGTTTTGGGTTTAAAGACCTGGTTGATTGTTGGATCTGGTTTTGGGTTTAAAGACCCGGTTAATTGATGACGGGGGCGGGCCCCGTAAATTGAGTTTAAAGACTCGGTTATTGTGATACCCCCGAGGCCTATTGATTATGCTTTGAGTTTAAAGACTCGTTGATATCCCGGGAAGGCCTAATATTGAGTTTAAAGACTCGGATGGATCCAACGGTTTAATTGTGATTGTTGATTCACGTTTTACTTGATTTACTTAATTGACGTTCAAATGACGATTTCTGGATTTCGGTAATATTATATTGTTTTACATGAGCTATGATAGTTTTCTGTAGTGTTTTCCATGTGTTTCGGAAAAAGTAATTTCGAATGTTTAATACACGGTTTTTCGAATATTTGGTTATGCATGCATGTTATAAAACTGGAGGGCGAACCCCGATTTCCTTAAACTGTTTTCTGTTAACCTTTGTTTCGGTCCACTCACACTTTGTTGTTTTAAATACCCTCCAGGTCGTGGTACAAGTTCGGGGGCTAGCGCCGAGGCAGAGGCAGAGGCATAAAATTTTCCGTTGCGGAGTAGTTAGTTCACAGAGTAGGATGTGTTTTTTTAACTTGTTTTGTAATATTGTGCTTTGTGAAACTATGGACTTGATGTCCAGTGGGTTGTATTCGTTTAATCTCTCTGGTCTGAAAATGAGTGTGATGTAATATTATTTGGTTTTTCGGTTTTCTGGTGTCGATTGTCAGACGGGAGTAAGATGCTTCCCGATTATCGAGACGATAATCGGGGTGGGTCCTGTTAGCATTGAACATGAGTTTCGATGGATACTGACAACTATCGGTCAATTTAGACGATAATTGTCGATTTTTGCCAAAATCTTTGATATTGAGGGAAACCTCCCTCTTTAAATGTCGAATTCCAAATTTACGGATATATCTAAGGAAATATCGGCGATATTACTGATATTTTTATCCACGCGAGAAGTAAAATTATTTAGTGAGATGTTAGGATAATATATTATTGTTGAAAGTGATTTTTTTCTGTTTTTCTTTTTCACTGCAAGTTGAACTGCTTTTGCACTTTGTTTGGATTCTTTACCCACGCTTACGTGGGAAAATGCCAGCGTGTCCATCTCCCTCGACAAAATATTTTATAATTTTGCTTCTTCCGTCGGTGACCGTGACATTGGCAAGCAGTCAACAGTCTCTGTAATCTGTAATTTTGCCAGCTCTGTCATCATCCCCAAACTCCCCGTCCCCGTCCCTCCTCCCGTAGCCACTCAACCTCAGATCCTCACTCTCTCACTCTCACTATCCCATACAGGTCCCTCAATCCATCTAAACGCTGCGTTTTGTCTCCTCCTTCAAATACGAATCCACCAAATTAAATCATATAGCATCAATTAAAGCATGACAATCACAGGCAATGGCGATTGGCTGCGAATCCCGTTGATGTTGAAAGTTTGGGGCTTGGTTATTGTAGGAGTCACCTTCTTCTACCTTGGAAAGCACTGGTCCGATGGATCCCAACAGCTCGTCTTCTTTACCACCGTGCGTCGAGCCCCTTCCACCGTCTCAATCTCACCCAACGAAGGCAAGCACTTTAATCTCTCCGCCCTCATAAACGAAACCCTAGAAGCCTTAACTCCACCCCCATCACCTCCGCCTCCGTCTCCCCCGCCTCCTGCTTTGCCGCCGCCGCCTCCGCCCGACGTGATTCAGAGGTTCGGGATCGTCGATGAGAATGGCACCATGTCCGATGAGTTCGAGGTCGGCGATTTTGATCCCAATGATGTGGTCGAGAATTGGGGAAGTGGGAATGTCACTGCGCCCGAGAGTGAGGCCAGTGGTTCGGGTCGGATTAGTGTGAAGAGGTTTGAGCTCTGCCCTAAGAGTTTGAGCGAGTACATACCATGTTTGGATAATGTGGACGCCATTAAAAGGCTGAAATCGACGGATGAAGGCCAGCGTTTCGAGCGGCATTGTCCAGACCTTGGTTGGGGTTTGAATTGCTTGGTTCCGCCGCCCAAGAATTACAAGAGCCCAATTCCATGGCCAAAAAGCCGCGACGAGGTGTTTGTTCATGTTAGAAGTTATCAACTATTTCTACTTATATAGGTGTTTATGTTGTAATATGAAAGTATTTATCTTTTCAACTTTAATGAGAAATATTGTCATTTCATTGCAGGTCTGGTTCAACAATGTACCTCATACTCGTCTAGTCGATGCTAAAGGGGGCCAGAACTGGATTACACGGCAGAAGAACAAGTTTAAGTTTCCTGGAGGTGGTACACAGTTTATACATGGAGCGGATGAATACTTGGATCATATGTCTAAGGTTAAATTTGTTTAAAAGTTTAAAGTAAATTGCAACTTCGAAGTGTGTAAATTATTTGTCTGATTATCATTGTATCTTGGTAGTCTGATGATCAAAGTCTTAATTGTCCAGGTGGTATCCGACATCACATTTGGCCAACATACCCGAGTTGTTTTGGATGTTGGATGCGGTGTTGCAAGTTTTGGTGCGTATCTAATGTCACGAAATGTCCTTACCATGTCAGTTGCACCTAAAGATGTCCATGAGAACCAGATTCAATTTGCTCTCGAGCGTGGTGTGCCTGCCATGGTAGCAGCATTTGCAACTCGCCGTTTGTTGTACCCAAGTCAGGCATTTGACTTGATACATTGCTCACGATGTAGGATTAATTGGACTCGCAACGGTATGCAAAATTTGTATTGAACTTCTCATTTTCTAATGATGGTTACCGTCTTAATTACATGATGATACCTGTATTGACCTCACTTTCTTGAGGATGTCTTCTGATTGTTGTTTTCCTTACCCTCTTTCACGTTTTGTGATGAAGATGGGATATTGCTGCTTGAGGTTGATAGGATGCTCAGGGGAGGAGGATACTTTGTTTGGGCAGCACAGCCAGTTTATAAGCACGAAGAAGTCCTAGAGGAGCAGTGGCAAGGTATCACTGCAAAACATTCTTTCAATAATGTATTAGTATATTGATTGCTAGTTAGTTTGAAAGCTCCGAATTTTCTGACTGAAGGCGAATTGAAAGCAAATCTATTAATTCAACTTGCCTGTGAGTGAAAAATATTTTTACTGTTCCTTTAAGACCTAAGCTAACTGATACGCCAGCAAAATAATTTTTATAATGTGCACGTGAAAAATTCTTATCTAGATTTCTTATAGGCATCATCTATCTGTGTTTCTATTTTTTAGTAGGTGATGGATTGGGAATAGAGTCTGAGTGAGGGAGTATGGCATCGTGTGGCATAAAAGGGTTTAATGGAATCCTCTTTTTTTTCTTTCTTGTTTTGCTTTACCAGAGATGCTTAATCTCACCGCACGTCTTTGCTGGGATTTTGTAAAGAAGGATGGCTATATTGCAATATGGAAAAAGCCGGTTGACAACAGTTGCTATCTAAATCGGGATGCAGGAACCAAACCTCCACTATGTGATGCAAGTGATGACCCAGACAAAGTTTGGTAAGTAGAATGTTATTATCAAAGTCTGGTATGCAGAGTTTTATTTATTTTTATTCATTGCATATACCATCCGTTTTTCCCTTCTACTTTTCTTCGCATCATGCTATGCATTGTTTTTGTTTGGAGATGTTATCTTGAGATCAACCTGCAAGGAATTGTTGAAAATAGTGGTCTCCTTTTTTTTTTCTTTGGGTACAGATATGTAGACCATTTCTCTTAGGTTCTAGTTCACAGTTTTAAGTTTATTTCTGCTAATATTTATACAGGCTTTTCATGTACATTTGGCTGTCGTAATTGTTCTTGTAATGGTTGTTAAATAACCCGTAGCTGGATCTGGTTCTTTAATGTAACCAACGACAATAGACTAAACTAGCAAAATTTGCGAAACTTAGAAACACACAAGAATTATACTGGTTCGGCAGAACTTTTGCGTACGTCCAGTTGTGATTTCTCTACCAAGAGAAATCACTGCTCCTTTTATTAATAATAGAGATTACAAAACTTTTGTAACCCTAAAACTAATCTCAAAACTCCGGGCTGTTCTAACTGTTTTTCCCTCCCTTAGCAATAAGCCTTGCCGCACCCTATTAATAGATATAGAGTTGGCATACATGTCCCAAGGCTGATTGAACTCCTCTTCCTAAGAGGAATAGGAATTTACACTTATCCGAAACCTAATTGAATAGGGAAACCAGAAATTAATTCCTAACACAATCCTAAACCAACTAGGACACAGTTGACGAGCCAAAAACCTAACAATCTCCACCTTGGTGAGTCAAACCAAGTCTTGATCGTTGCACCCCAGAGTATCTTTGAACCTCCTTGAAGCAGCTCTGGAAATCTTCAAGAGTCTTCACCTTGGCAAACTTCATCTTGCCTCATTGCACCTCAAGTGAGGAGGTGTTCCACTTTAATCGGTCAACGAGATTGATCAAGTTCAAGCAATACTTGAACTTCTTGGCCGACACTATCTTTGTAAGGTAATCTACGAGATTGTCATCCGTATGGATCTTTTCAATCCAAATCTCCTTAGACTCCACCCAATTTCTGATTCTGCGATATTTTACTTCAATGTGCTTTGATCTTCCAGAAAAGACTTCATTCTTTGCCAAGTGAATGGCACTTTGACTGTCACACTTCAGCTTCACACAATCTTGGGTGATTCCCATTTGACTTACCAAACCACTAAGCCAAATTGCTTCCTTTCTAGCTTCAGCCAATGCAATATTTTCTGCCTCTGTGGTTGACAAAGCTGTAATTGGTTGCAGTAGTGCTCTCCAACTTATTGGTCCTCCTGCGCATGTAAACACATAACCAGAAGTTGATCTTCTCTTGTCCAAGTCCTCTGCATAATCGGCATCCACATATCCCAATACCCCTACATGTTCCTTTTGCTTTTCAAACATAATCTTTTGTTGCCAAGAACCCTTCAAATAACGCAAAATCCACTTGACTGCATCCTAATGTTGCCTTCCTGAATTTGCCATGTATCTAGAAATGACACTGATTGCTTGAGCTATGTCGGGACAGGTGCATACCATTGCATACATAAGGCTACCGACGGCATTAGCATAAGGCTCCTTCTCCATTGCTTGTTGTCCTTCCTCAGACTTAGGACACTGCTGCTTACTTAACTTCAAGTGAGTTGTCAAAGGAGTCGAAACTGTCTTTGCTTCTTGCATGTTGAACCTCTTAAGAATCTTCTGAATATACACGGCTTGTGATATCCAGGTCCTTCCTAGGGTCCTATCTCTCTATATTTCCATGCCAAGGATCTTCTGAGTTGCCCCTAGATCCTTCATGTCGAACTCCTCGCCCAACATTTTCTTCAAGTCTCGAATTATAGACTTGTCTTGACATGCGATTAGCATGTCATCCACATATAGCAATAGCAATATGATCATCCCATCTTGGAATACATGATAGTACACGCAACAGTCATATAAACATCTTCTAAAATTAATTTTCTGCATGAAGTAATCGAACTTTTTGTACCACTGTCTTGGAGACTGTTTTAGGCCATACAGAGACTTCCTTAGCTGACATACTAAGTTTTCTTTCCCATTCTCAACAAACCCTTCTGGTTGAGCCATGGAAACTGTCTCCTCAAGATCCCTATGAAGAAATGCTGTCTTCACATCCATCTGCTTAATCTCCATGTCATGCTGAGTTGCCATTGCTAAAAGCAATCTGAAAGAAGTATGCTTGACTACGAGTGAAAAGATCTCATCATAATCCACCTCTTCTTTTTGCGAGTACCTTTTAGCCACGAGCCTTGCTTTGAATCTCACGACTTCTTGTTCATGTAGTCCTTACTTTTTCCTAAATACCCACTTGCATTCAACTAGCTTTCTGTCTTTGGCTTAGGAACCAATTCCCAAACAGAGTTCTTGTAAAGAGACTACATTTCTTCTGTCATAGCACTTATCCAACTCGCTCGCTCATCATTTGCTATAGCTTCTTGATAAGTAATTGGATCTCCTTGAATAATGTTGAGAGCATAATTAACTTCGTCTTGGTCATACCCAAATTTGTCAGGTTTCTTCTTGTTCCTATTAGGTTTGTCCAGTACTATGCATCTTTGAATGCAAGTGAATTGTTGGTTGGAGTTTGAACCCTTTGGGATGTCTGGCGGATTGGAGTGCCTTCAATCTGCCCTGTTTCTTACTCCACCTGATTCCGAACTGGTGAACGATGCTGATAATCATCTTTTTCCTCAAAATCATCAGATTTGGTATCTTGCTCAATTTGCTCCACCTGAGCTTGTCTGAATTTATTAAAGGAATTCTTGTTGCTTCAGTTTTGGCATCGTCTTTCTTCTCCCTACTGCTCTTAACTTTATTCAGAGGTATGGTTGTCTCATCAAAGACAATATCTCGGCTGACAACCTTTTTCCTGTTGTTGATATCCCACAACTTGAAACCCTTCATTCCTTTCTCAAAACCTAAGAATATACAATGTGTAGACTTTGGTTTCATCTTGGACATTTCATCACTTGGAATATGTGCGTAAGCACTACAGCCGAATACCTTGAGCTTGGAATAGTCCACTGGCTTCTCAGACCATACCTCCTCTGCACTCTTAAAACGAGAACTGTAGATGGTGATCTGTTAATCAAATAACCTGCATGATTAATATCCTCTGCCTAGAAACTATCGGGCAATCCTGCATGAAATCGCATGCGCCTCTCTCTTTCTCTCCATGAGAGTTCGATTCATCCTCTTAGCAACTCCATTTTGTTGGGGATTTTTCTTTACTGTGAAGTGCCTTATTATGCCTTCTTGCTTGCAGTAATCCGTAAACTCATTACTTGTATATTCACCTCCATTGTCACTTCTCAAGTACTTGATCTTTCTTCCAGTTTGATTCTCAGTTTTTGTTTTCCATTCCTTGCAACTTTGCAAAAACTTCGGATTTCTGCTACATGAAATAAACCCAAATCTTCCTAGAAAAATCATCCATGAAAGTAACAAAGTACCTAGCTCCACCTTTTGACTTGGTGGGTGTAGATCCCCAAACATCTGAGTGAATATAGCTGAGTTGCTCCTTGCTTCAGTTATCTGCATTGCTACTCATGAATGATACCTTATTTTGCTTTCCAAGCACACAATATTCACAAAAGTCTAGTTTGCAGGATGACACGCCTTCTAACAGGTCTTGCTAGTGTAGTTCTTACAACCCTTTCTGAATTATGTGTCCGAGCCTATGATGCTAGAGTTCAGTCTTGTCTTCTATACCTTGAGAAACGGTTGCTCCCCCGATTATAGTGGTCCCAATTAACTTATACAGCTTATTGGGTTGTAGGTCACCCCGCATTACCACCAGTGATCCTTTGACTACTCTGAGTCTTCCGTTTTTAGACTCATACTCGTAGTCGGCCTCATCTAAGGTACTCAAGGAAATCAAGTTCTTCGTTAGTCTAGGGACATATCTAACATTCCCCAAAACTCGTATCATCCCATCAAACATTTTGATTCTAACAGTGCTGATTCCTTTTACAGGACATGAAGAATTGTCCCTCATTAAAACTTCCCCGCTGCTGACTTCTTTGTAAGTATCGAAATATTCCCTTATTGCACTCATATGAAAGGTGCATCCGGTATCCAAAATCCAATTTGTGAGAGCCTTGGAGCCTAATGTTACTAAAAGAAGCTCCCCTCGTCACTCTCATGCTCGGTGACTGCACTAGCTGAACCTGAGCTTCCTTCCATCTTGGCTTTCTTCTCTTTCCAAATTTTGCAGTTCCTCTTCCAATGATTAGCTGAACCACATTCAAAGCAACCTTCCTTCTTTTCCTTTTTCTTCTTGGATTTTGATCTACCTATGTTGCCTGTTTTCTCTTCCTCTGTCTTTTACCGCCCCCTCTCCTTGCCTTTGGCATAAAGACCCTGAGAGCTTTCAATTATATCATCTAGTTTAGCATATGACTGAAGAGCTTGAATTACGTCTTCAAGCTTCAGAGGCTCCCTTCCAAACATTAAAGTTGTTCGAAAGTGCTTGAAAGGAGAAGGTAGAGACCTCAGTAAGATGATGGCCAAATCATCACCTTTATAAGTTTCTTCGACCTTTTGAAGATTAGCTATGCAATTCTAGAACCTACATACGTGATCTTTAATATCACCTCCTTCTTCCAGTTAAAGTCCGAATAGTTCATCCTTTAGAAAAAGTTTATTGGACATGGTTTTGCCCATATAAACGTTCTCCAACTTTTCCCATGCTTCTTGGGTAGCCATCTTTTCAGTAATGTGTGATCGAACTAATCTTGTGAGATGGATCTCGATGGAACTCTTGGCCTTCTTGAGAACCTTGGTCCATGCAGCGTCTGCCATGTTTGCCGTCTTCTCTCCATCGAGTGCATCATCCAAGTCTTGTTGTATCAGTACGTTCTTCATCATCCTTTACCAGTCCGTGAAGTCATCCTTGCCGTTAAAAGGTTTTAATGCAGGTCCTAGATCTGCATTCATCCTTTCTTTGGACATTGCAGAACCCCTTGAGCCAAGCTCTGATACCAATTGTTAAATAACCCGTAGCCGGATTTGGTTCTTCAATGTAACCAACGACAATAGACTAAACCAGCAAAATTTAGGAAATTTAGAAACACACAAGAATTATACTGGTTCGGCAGAACTTTGCCTACGTCCAGTTGTGATTTCTCTACCAAGAGAAATCACGACTCCTTTTATTAATAATAGAGATTACAGAACTTTTGTAACCCTAGAACTAATCTCAAAACTCCGGGCTGTTCTAACTATTTTTCCCTCCCTTAGCCATAAGCCTTGCCGCACCCTATTTATAGATATAGAGTTGGTATACATGTCCCAAGGCCGATTGAATTCCTCCTCCTAAGAGGAATAGGAATTTACACTTATCTGAAACCTAATTGAATAGGGAAACCAGAAATTAATTCCTAACACAATCCTAAACCAACTAGGACACAGTTCACGAGCCAAAAACCTAACAATGGTTTTAGTTGTTCATGTTTTTGTATGATGATTCAGGTATGTTGATCTGAAGGCATGCATCACAAGACTGCCTAAAACTGGTTATGGAGCAAATGTCACAAGATGGCCAGAACGTATGCAAACTCCTCCTGACAGGCTTCAGAGCATCCAATTTGATGCCTATATATCCAGAAAGGAGCTCTTCAAGGCAGAATCCAGATATTGGCAGGAAATAATTGGAGGCTATGTCCGTGCATTAAAGTGGAAGAAGTTTAGATTAAGAAATGTAATGGACATGAAAGCTGGCTTTGGAGGGTATCATACTTATCTTGTGGTCCGATGGTCTTCCTTTTCTTTGCTTCTTGTGAATTTTCTCATTTCTTATTGTCTCCTAATTGGTTGGCAGGTTTGCAACGTCCCTGATCGAACAGGGTTTGAATTCCTGGGTTATGAATGTTGTTCCTGTTAGTGGCCCCAACACCTTACCCGTTATATATGACCGTGGACTTATTGGCGTTATGCATGACTGGTACTTCACTCACTTTTTTTCTTTGCCTATCATGCATGGAGATTGTAATAAGTCCCTTTATTATATAAGTTTCTTATTCACATTATATGTCAGGTGTGAACCATTTGATACATACCCCCGAACGTACGATTTGCTGCATGCCGCAGGACTCTTCTCTGTGGAGAGAAAAAGGTGATTTCTCTCTTCTCTCCCTCTCCCAACCCAAACCCCAAACCCCACCCCACCCCGTTCCCCCCCTCCCCACCCCCCCTCCGGACCCCTTCTCCAAGTAGATATAGTTTTTCAATTTTATATCTTCTTGGGTGCTGTTAGGTAGAGACCTAATTGGTGTGGGGGAGAGGGAAGTTAAAGTTTAGGGTTTACTGGGAACTAGTATTCATAATTTGGTGTAGTTCATGACTAAATGGAATTAATTTATAACAAAAAGCTAAAAGAGTATTTTCTTTAGTGGAGTAGATATGGAACTCCAGGCCCTTTAAAGTATGGCGAGGTGTTTTCTTTATTAAGTGGGAATTACTTTCAATGGAGTTCAAATCTAACGGTTGAGAAAATGGAAGCCATCTCTTGTTGAATAAATAACCATTTGACTGGAAAAGGGAAAATAAGTGTAAAATTAAGGGTGGGAAGGTTGGATCGGTAGTTTTTGTTTGTTCAAGCCTGTAACATTTCACATCATTGAAACAGATGCAATATCTCTACAATAATGCTTGAGATGGACCGAATTCTAAGACCTGGTGGTCGTGTATACATCCGTGACTCAATTTCTGTCATGGATGAACTTCAAGTAATCGGAAATGCCATGGGGTGGCATGTGAATTTGAGAGACACATCCGAGGGGCCTCATGCAAGTTATAGGCTCTTTATCGCTGAGAAACGCCTCTTGCACAGTTGAAGCATTGGGATTTGAAGGCCAGATTGTGTTTTACCGCCGGAAGGGAAAAAGAACAGAACCCTATTGAGTAACACCTTCATTCAAGATGCCAAGGAAAGAACTTATTTGGCACTAGTATAAAAGACGAGGGGGAAAAAGGGTAATTTTTTTCAATTGTGTAGTGAATTAAATAGCAGAAATTGTGTAGGGGAACATTCGGATCAGCATCAACTCAGTTTGGAGTCCGGATAATGAGGATTCGAGTCGGTACATGACACTACCATAGAGATCGCCCTTCCTGCTAGCGTTGGCGTGTGCTTTGCTTAGGTTATATTTTTCACCAATTTCATTTTTTTTGTTGTATGCTGTACATAATGAGCATATCAATATCCATTCGGGTTATTCTTATTTATCGTTTCGTGGTTTTGTTGAATTTTGATTTGCTGATTTCGGGTCAAAATTATGGGAATTTGAGGTTCATGCAGGGGACAATTAATGATAGACTAATCAATTTGACAATCTTAGTTCAGCTTCCATTAATCTTACGAATATCAAGAGAATGTATCACTTGTTTCTCGCTTGAATAATCAAAAGGTTTTCTTTCAATCAAAACCATTTGATTTGAGCTGCATCCTCTGGTTCTTCAATCAAAACCAGGCAATCAAAAGTTCGAAAGCAAAAACACACATCACACTTGTGTTGTATTAGGTCTTCGTCTCCGCATTTTCCGAGTTTGTGGTTGATCTTGGTCTCCACAGCTTCTGAGGTTGACCTGCGTATGCCTGCAGAGAAGGTATTTTACTGGTTGACGAGTTGGGGTGGCTTCTTGGCTTCATGGTCTCAAACTGCGGTTGCACTTGTGAGGGAACATTTGGCTTCATTGTCTGAAACTGACGATGCACTTGTGAGGAGCTTTTAGGCTTCGTCTGAAATTGAGGTTGCAATTCTGCGCGATGCACTTGCGAAGCTGCGGGCAACTGAGGACGTGTAGGCTTTTGGGGGCCATGGTTGCTGGTTGGGGTTCGCGATTGTGAGCTCCCGGCTCTGTACCTTTGTGGATGAGTTGGTTGGCGATGCTCAAAATCGTATGCCGGATTCCTGACAGGTGTATTTACAATAAGACCTAGCGTTTGAGGCCGGACTAGAGTGGCAAGATGTGAACTCTGATTGGCCGAGTTAAGCATCGAGCGGCTCATCTTAAATGTTTCTGATATCCTCATCAGTTCCCTGGTGTTGACAGCCCTTGCAGTATTTTCTGGCTGCTCAAAAGGATCTTCAATCTGCCCATGCAAAAATCCCAGCCAAAAACTCAGTAGTAGTGACAGCAATACATATCTATGAAAAAACTGATATGTAGAGACAGAGAGATGGAATTACAAATAGGGCATAAGTTTTGGGTAACCATCTGGTATTGCTTTCTATCACTTGGTATTGTCCAGTATGCGTGCAAATTCCTAAATCTGAAGCCCTCAAATATATGTCAGAAAACTGCAAGGTTTACAAAATGACCATCATCAGGCTGAAAAAAACATTCATGAGACATGGGTAAGGCAAGTTGTTTCCAGGGTAAGATTCGCAATTATATCAATATCTAGTTAAACAAAATTGTCCATGTGCTGAGGTAGGAATTTCAATGGATTTGATAACAACACTAAATGCGCCACAATATTAGCTAGAATAGTGTTATTAAAAGGATTTGAAATAATAAGTCATTTGAACTCCATTTGCTTTCTTCATTTTTTTTCTCACTCAAATCCTAGCATGCACGCATTATAATAGTCTAACCAACAAATCTAGCCTTGTCATCAAATCCAAATGCCCATGTAAACAAACAGACCAAAAGAAAAACAATTCAAGTTTTTTGGGAAGTAGAGAATACCTTCCCCAGGAATGAAAAGAACAGGTCAGAAAGAGAGCTTCTGTTTTTTGCTCTCGAACTGTACGATTTAAACCTTCTTATATTTGCAGCACATGTTTCTGCAATCTCTTTCTCTGTATCAGCCCTTGAGCCTGCATGAAGCATAGCACAACCATATATTTATTGTCCAAATTAGATAACTGATGGGATAAAAGATTTCTTTTTCAGATTTACTTTACTAATCATTTAGTACATAAGCAACAAATTTGTTCTAGAAGAATTAACATCAGTTAGCTGAAGTGTAGACTAAAATTAAAAAGTAGAGAACAGTTTACTTGACAATCTCACAGCAATGAGTCATTTAAAATAAACAAACTTGAAACAAACCCTGACCAAATCTATTTCAACACTAACCACGTAGACTGATTAACAAATACATGTTATCAGTTATCAATCAAACTACCCCTAAATAGCAATTAAAAGATTTCAAGCGAAGGGAATTGTTTTGCTCTGCTGCAAAAGAGAGCTATCTGAAAACTTCATTACTTAAAAGAACTAATTATTACTACTTCACAGCCTTCAGGGTCTGTTTAAACAACTTTTATTCCAACTTTCACGATTACCAACTATGAGTGGCCAATTAATAAGAAAAACAAAAGGTCACCTGTTCAAATATGAAGAGTACCTTTAAGATCGTCAATGAGATTTCCTGGATATATATCTTTAAGAGGTGGTAAAATTGCAGGAGCACATGTCTGAAAAAAAAAATTAAACAAAGAAACAAATAAACTTGACTATAGGAGCATATGCCACAGATAACTGAATCATATTAGTTAATGGACGCAACAACAGAATATGAAAACTCCTCAAACATTGACTACACACAGAAAAAATGCTTGTACAACTTGGAGCCTGGTATTACCAAGCCACTACCAAAATCCAGAAAATCATGCAAACCAAGATAAAGAACTAGACAGTATAAATATGTAGTAGCGTACAATGAGAAAACTCAAAAAGGTTGCTACGAGAAAGCTCATAAAGGTTGCTATGAGAAAGCTCAAAAAGGTTGCAGAATCTATTACTAATCTACTTTCAGAAAACAAGGTTGATATCAATCATTGTAAATTATGCTAAGGTGCTGCTGAAACAGTTTAAAGAATCCACTCACAATTCAACCTAATCAGTCACCATACAAAATGATGATTTAAGATTACCTGAAAATGGAAGATCACCAGCAAAGTGAGAGAGTAAGAATTGAAAGTCCCCAATCTTGGATTATTAATATTGTGTGCCTTCGCCCATTCCTTTACCTACAAAAGCTAGAAGAATGTATCGGATACAAACATTTTTCCTTTAAAATAAAATCTAAAATGCAATAACCATATACCAGTAAAATCATCTCGCGGAAGCGTGCATCTATCTCACTGATCCAGAACAGGAGTTTGGACTTCATTTGACATTTCAAATTATCGATTGAAATATCACAGGAAATGTATTGGCGAGTACTTTCAACCTTTAAAATGGGAACTCTTGCATGGGCTACCAACTGGTACCTCCTCCATCCACCTGAAAGTGAATGTTTGTTAGAAACAAACTCCCAAAAATATACATATGCCGACACACATGCACTCCTTGTTTCTTTTTCATAATCAGGAAACCTAATATAGAATACAAGAAAATCATAATTAAATATTTAAAATTAGTGTAATACGTATAAGTGTCTTCATGCCATTTCTATGTAATTATTGTAACCAAACGGAACAATGAATAGCATATGGGTCAATGGCATGTTCAGCATAACATGATTGCCAGTTAACACCCTATATACTACATAAGTTGCATATATAGATATAAGCCACAGAAAGGTGGCGACAAAGAAAGGCTGAAAGTCCACTATGCCACATAAATGACAATTCAAGACCAACCATACATACACCCTGCACATTACAATGAAATATTTCTCAAGTGTGACAACTTTTTCTCACTAGTAAACATGTGTACTAGAAATTAATGAAAGTACTAATTCATAAGGTTTCATCGGGATAATTCAAACACCAAAACCCCCCTCACCAAACCAGAGTGAAAGATATATACTTGATATATTCTTAACTAATGAGGCCTGAAAAACAATAATGTAAGCAATTAAGAAAGGAAAAACAACAACCCACCTTTCTGCCTCAGCGCTTTCATCACTTCTCCTAGCAAACGTTGTTTCTGCTTTTTTCCATGATGTGAAAAAAATGAACCATTGGAAAACTCAATTGCAACATCCAAGTCTCCCCACCTTGTAAAAAGATTAGACACAAATGACCCAAATGGCTCCACAGTCGCACCTGTTTAATCATGCCACAAATCTTGAAAGTTACTAGATTTTTGCTTTATGATTGAGGAAAATGATCCTTGTTCAAAACAGACATAATTGATTGAATAACTAAAATGGTGTTAATCAGAATAAAAATAGTAGTACAACAGGCACCAAAACAGTTCCAAGACTAGGAGATACTGATGAATGTGGTGGATGACTTCATAATTTCTTATTTAGAGATAACGTAATCCAAAACAGGACCAGATATTAACACATGATTCCAAAATTTACAAATTTGCTTTCAGTGTGCTTGCAGTATTAATACAAAAAATTAATGGAAAGCCACACATGTCTTTTTTTGGTCAAAGATATGCGTAGGATGGATGGCTGGATGCAAAGATAAAAACTAGAAACATGAAACTGTAACAAAAATCACCTCTAAAACTTTCCACCGATTCAACAGCTCCTTTTAACTCCTGAATGATTTGAAACCGTGTTGTCCAATCCTCGGGCAAGGGTTTGACAACTTGTAGTATTTCCTTGAGAGTGTTCTCCAATGTACCATGTGGATTCATCTTTCACTACTGTTTATCATAAGAAAATGTCAAAACCCTAGTGCAAAATGGCTTTCCAGCATTAGCAAACATAAGTAGAGTTCAAGGTAGAAGCACTAAATTCCACCCAATCGAAACTTAAACCTTTTCCATTAGACAAATCATAAATGCACTTTCGAGTTTCGACAAGCAACATAATCCGAATTTCGAGAATTGCTCACGGCTTTTGAAATTCGATAATCCTACATAGCCTTAAGTAACCAAGCAATGTACTTATATATATACAAATTACTAAATACAGAAACCAAAAAACAAAAACAAAAGTGGAACAGAGTTTTCTGGGCAAGCTAAAGATCTAATTGCAACGCAAGTAGTTAACCACAAAAAAAAATTGTAAAATTAAGAAAAAACCATCTGAAATACTTAACAGAGGCACAATCATACTAAGCTCAACTGATAATATTACCATCCAGATTCAAGATGGATCATAAGATGGTCTAAATCGAGAAACACAATTGATTCCAATGTTTCTATGGTTTTGATGACTGATAAATCGCATCGGGTGGGTTCCCTTTTCCATGTTCTTTGTCGTTTTTGTACCATAACAACTATAAATAAATAGACAGTGAGGTAGCTTAGTGAGAAGATTTTGGTTTTGTTTACCTTTACTGTATGCAACTTTTCTGAGTGGAAGTGGAAGGCGAAGCGGGAAAGATGAAGAATGTCAAATCAGAGTCATGGGTTTTGGTTTGGACCCGCTGAGAAATCGTGGGTTTTGGGAAGATGGAGAAAGTGGAACAGACGGTAGGAAAAAAAATAAAAAACCGACAGTGAGTAAAAACATGCGAGGGAACTCCCGGTTCATTGTGTGGGGCACAGTGACCCAGTCTAAATTTATTTGGGTCAAACTCAAACAGAGGTCGCATGAACTTTTGCAATTTTATGTGAACGAAATCTTTCCTATGTATTGTCCCAAAAAAAAAAATCTTTCCGGGGTTTTTCTCCACGGAGGTTTTTTAAATTAGATTTTTTATGAGATAGCATAAAAAATTTCCTCTAATTGTAATATTTTTATTTGTATTTATAGGTATTGTTTTTAATTCCAGTGAATTAGAACAAGTCGTAAATTTTTTTAAAAATTTTATTATTATTTCTACTATTCACATTTAGGATTCTTAAAAAATTTAATTTTTTACTCTGTACATCTTTTACGATATTAAATAAAACATCTCTTCAATTAAAAAAATGCAAAATCGTATACCACTCGGTGCTATAGTGCTATGGCCAAATGTGAGGTTTAGGGATTACTCTAAAGAAAACAAGGTCGGTTCAAATTTTTGGAGGACTAAGATAAGCATGTATAATATGCCCTCACTGCATATGTTTAGACCAACCATGCTTTTTAATCCTCAGTTTTTCTATCTTCAAAATGCTTTTAACGAAATGAAAAATTAAAATGAGTACAAAACAATACAAAAAATACTTTAATAAATAAAGAAATTTAAAAGTATTACATAAATTTAAAATTACTTCAAATCATTAAAAAAAAAATTCCTAAATTTGAGAGGAAGATTCAGCTCAGCTTTTAACTTTGCTGTAGTATTTAATTCCAGAATTGTAAAATGATCACTAATTCAAGATTTTTGAGACTACTAGATTTTTGACTTTGCTTATGAGATTGAGAGTGAAATTACATGAATATTACAATAAATATACTTGTAGAGCCATAAATTACAAAAATTGTAACCATTATTCCGAAGTTATTTATTGGAATTCTTTGAACTCTTTCAAATTTTATCGTGAAAGATGAAAATCAAAATCTAAGGACGCATTTGGAATTTGATCGTTGCTGAATTAATACATTCTTGGTTCTTACATTTTTTTTTTCACTCACACCAGTATTCAGGACTCACCTTTTTTTGGTTGCTCCGCCTACTATAAGTTGTGGAAATATTATACATAACTCATGAAATATGAAAAATCTTTAATCAAATGTAATATAGGTTATGCAAATACGAAAACATCTTAATGATTATTTGAATACATTATCATTTCAATTATGAAAATATTACTATAGAAGATCATTTTTATAAATTTTAAGTTAGTGTCAGACTTTAATTGATACTCACTTAACAAATGAGTTTATACGTAATATTTTTTGAATCTAAAGGGGTTTTGATATAAAAGGTTAAAATTTAAACGGTATTTATAAAAACACAAAAAATCACATAGGGTGTTTATGTAAATAACCCTTATTAACTATATACTAAAACCCGTATCTCGGGTGACTGTTTACGGAACAGTGCGTACGAACAATATTTTTACTATTTTGCCCCTTATTTCTTTCTCAATATTTCTCGCGTCCTGTTCCCTTTCAAGATCCAGCTTGCTGCATCATCATTTTTATCTTCCTCTTCTTCGACTCCGTTGCTTCTTATCATCGATCATTAGTTTCCACAAGAAACCTTGATAATTTTTTTTTTTAATTTTGGGCACCTCAAGTTTGATATTAAGCACTTATACAATTAAAGGTAGAATTAGGGTTTTCTTCTGCTAATCGGAATTCAAACTGCAATAACAATTCCTGGCGTGCGAGAAGTGTAAGTTTCTTTATACTCATCATCGATTTTCCTCAAATTTCCATTATTTTTCTGTATATAAGGATGACGATATAGAGATTGGAGATTATTTTGTGGTTTCTGAATTCTAATTGATAATAATTTAGATGTTTACTAAATTTTGTTCATAGATTGAACTTTCTGGTTTATTGAGCTGTTGTTGGATTTAGAACACTCCTATAAATTAGATTAGACAGCAACCAGAAATGTTCCATGTTCAGGAACCTTTCCTCAATGGTTTCTTGCTTTATTAATGATTCATCAGTGATTTGATTTCTCTGTGTTGAGTTTTTTGTTTTTTCTTCTATTTTTGGGTTTCCCAGTGTACTTGATTTCATCTGGTCACTAATTTGATTTGTAGGTTATGAATTGTTTTTATAACTTTATTGTTGGTTGCTACAATTTGTTGGCAATCGTTGATTATCCTTCCCATTCTTCCGTGAGTTGGCTTCAAATTACTACTTTCCAAATTGTGCACGTTGATTTTCTGGCTTTTGGGTTCCAAATACCAATAATGTTTGATCAGTTTGCCAATAAGAAATTAGATATATACTTTTATTATCACATAACAGGGTTAGATATATACTGTTTACTATAATGATGGCATTCCTCCAACAATCTGCCATCTACATTGCATAATTACTAATAAACCACACTATCAATTATACAAAACTGCTTATTTGTTTGCCAATATTCAGATAACTGATTTTTCTACTGGTTTCATGGTAATGATGGAATTCCTTTTGCATATTAACATATCATGAAAGATGCATTTTCTATTTAAGGTTGCATTCACAAAACCCAATATAGGAATGATAATAATGAATATATCTACCCTTATAACAAATGCATTGAAAATCCAATTGTCTCTTAAATGTATTTCTTACTAATGTTTGCATATGGTTGAGCTACCACCACTGAAGAAGATTATATAGATGTTTGAAGGAACTGTTGAAATCTCAACCCTACAAAATCCATCTTAAGTGTATGCTCAATTAAAGCCATCTAAATTTTCTTAGTTTCTAAATATCAAACTTTCTGTTTATTTGACAACAGGAGCCAACATCACCAAATCAAACTTAATCAAATTTTAAATAGAATGGAAAAAAAAAAACTGTACCTCAAAATTTAATGAATTTCTATTCACATAATTTCTATTAGTTGTTCAAACAATTTTTCCTCAGTTCTTGAATTCAAAGCTTTGTTATTGAATTCGAGGTTTGGATGAATGATACTTGGCTGAGCCTGCTTTGCCTATACATTAACTGTGAATTAAGGTAACTTCTATTATGTTTTAGCCTAACTTTTACCAATTTGTTGTATTGTTTTTTGTCAATTTAGTATTGGATTCATGGCCTTTGATAAAGTTCTTAGTGAAGAAATTTATGGTCTTTGAGTAAATGAGAGTAGCATTTAACTATTAAAATGGAAAAAATTTCATTCAATGTTAACACATTACTTAAATGCAGAAACATTAACATGTTGTTCAAATAGTGAACATAATTTTAATATTGAGTAATCAGATGCTGATTTCTTGGTTTTTGGATAATCATGTTTTTTAATCATGGATTTAGTCTTAGTTTTGTTAAAATTCATCAATGTTAAAATTCATACTTGGTTCATGATAATCCATATAATCAATGTCGCACTCTAATTTAGATACTTAATTTAAATTGGAGTACAAAAATGTCAGGACCCACCCCGGTTTCACCCCGAAAACTGAGGTAAATCCTGCTCCCGTCTGACACCCCGACACACACAAAAGTAAACCCACTCGAAGCCACCAAAGTACTCAGTCAGACGCAGGAGAAACTATAACACATCCCGAAGGCAAGTTTTACAGAGCATAGTACTAATACAGAAGAAAGAAAACCGTTAAACTAAAGACACGCACACGGAAAAATTAAAACAGTCCGGAATCCCTCTCGTAACTTCTATGCCTCAGACGCTGCCTCAACGGCGAAACTCCGCACTAGCTCCACGACCTGGAGGACAATTAAAAACAGAAGGTGTGAGTGAACCATAAATAAAAGAAAAGTTTCTAAAACCATTTTATAAGAAAACCGGGTTTCGCCCTCCGTTTTGAAACCATATGCATAACCTAGTTATCAAAACAGTTAGAAATCACATAAACCTCATCATAAAAACAGAAACACTATAAAACAGGTTGTAGAAATCATATCATCAGCGTCATAAAACTGTATCAGAAAACATAAATATCAAGCCACAACCAACCGATCAAACCTGCTGGACCTATCCGAGTCTTTAAACTCCCGAGTCTTTAAACTCAATCCAGGCCTCAATAATATCCTAGTCTTTAAACTCCCGAGTCTTTAAACTCAACAGGCCTACGGGGGAAATATCAATATATCCGAGTATTTAAACTCCCGAGTCTTTAAACTCAAGCCGGGCCCGTCCCCCGTCAAACATAATCCGGGTCTTTAAACCCAATAACCAGATCCAGCAAATCCAATCCAAACCGTTTGAAAAACCATTCCGAATTCACATCCAAACCCGAATCCGAAATCACTGGTCCGATGTCCTTCTGGCGTCCCGAACCGTCATTCCGAACCCAAATCCGGAATTCCACTTTTCAACTCGTTTTCCAAAATCCGATTCTAAAACCAAAAACCCTTGATCATCGAAATCATGTTCCAAACTCCCTTTAAAATCATTAAAGACCATTTATCATTTGAAAACCCCAAACCATAACATTATTTTCAGAAATCAACATTTCCTCGGAAACGTGCCAAATACGTTATTTCTTGAAAACCGTGCGAATTATGTAAAACCATATCATAAATCCAACCATCATGAAATCACATATATAAAACAAGTATAGAAAAACAGTTATGCATGTTCGAGTTTAAGGAAAGGGTCCACTCACAGTACCGAGCCCTCAATAGCATCCTGAACGTCCCGTACGTTCCTCAGCTTCCTCGGGAAGTCCCGATCCTGTCAACAACCGCCAAAGTACGTCACTATCACGTCTACCAAGACTCCTAATTTTCCCCAAAATCCCCTGGGTCATAAACGTAACGAACTTGAACCCTAAACCTTCACCCTCGCGGAACTAACTTCAAACGACGTCCGAACAACCCGAAACCAATCCCATTAGACTCGTCACAACACCTAGACCAAAAACCATGTTGACTGTTTTCCCAACCGCCGCCGCACGCACCGCCCAAAGTGGCTGCGCGTGGCCCTCACGCGCCTCCCAAAGTGGGCTGCGCGTGGCCCTCACGCGCCGCCCAAAGTGGCTGCGCGTGGCCCTCACGCGCCGCCCAAAGTGGCTGCGCGTGGCCCTCACGCGCCAGCTACAGTACCATCGTCTTCCTCGAGTCGACCCGGTTCGACACAGTCTCTGTAATTCGAACCCGCGTGAGTGGTTCATCGCCGTACTCTGCACCAAAACACCTCCTCTCTTCACCAGCTTCATCGTCCCGTCCTAAGGAACTCATCCCCCTCACTCTAACACCTCGGCTCAACCCGTAGCCCGTCGACTCAAACTCGAAAACCAAAACCACCCGTACCCCTGTTCTTCCTCCCAGCCAACCAGGGTCATCCCCTTCCACGGCAACCACCGTAGACGGTTCCTAAGGACCTAAGAAGTCGACTAGGACCAACCAAAACCCTCGACTCGTACTCAAAACCCACGACTCAATGTCTGAAGTAAAACGGAAAAACAGAGCACACCGGTACTCTCCGTCGTTCCAGCCTCCACCGTGCACTTCCCCGTCACGGCTGCTCAACCAGAAGACACCCAGGACCCTACTAAGTCCCCTAGACCTCACTAGACTCCTCGATTCAACCCTAAAGTCACGACTTTCGATCTGAAAATCGACGGCAAAACAGAGCACAAGAAAGGAAAACAATGAAATTACCTGCGTCCTACTCTCCACTGTGAGCTCCGCCGTGTCCACTGGGTTCCTACGGCTCCACTCTTGTCCCTGACCACCCACCACAGCTTCGATTGATCGATCATGGCAGCACCACCACCCAACACTCCTCACTGCTCTCTGTTTTCTCTGATTTTCCCGTGGCTCACAACTCACACACACACCACCACCGCACCTCCTAACCTTCTCCCCAACTCTCCACAGTCTCTGGTCACTCACTCCCTCACCAGAACACACCAACACTCACCATCGTCTCTCAATTTTCTCTCAATCTCCCTCTCTGTTTCTCCCTGGTTCGAAGAACACACACGAACACACACTGCACGATTTAACCCCAAATTATTGGACCCGTGCACACAATCCTGGAATCCTCTAGTCAAGCTCCACGTGTCACCATCCTACCCTTCCTCTCACAAATGGCCCAATCTCAGCCATCCAATTTTCCCTCTCTGTGCATAAATCCCCAGACAACCAAAAGACCAAAATACCCTTTCTTTTAAGTCAAAATTACCGTTGTGCCACTACCTTTCTAGACCCGTAACTCACACATCGTAAGTCCGATGAATACGTGCCGCCTGTCATCGAACTCAGGACGATGAGATCTACCTAACGGTCCTAGATCCACGTCTCAAAACCCAATCGTGACGAAAAGTCAACTTTTCCCCTATTTTACCCAAATTATGATTATGCCCTCAACCTTCCGAACATCATAACTTTCTCCTCGGATGTCGGAATCAGGCGTGCCACCTGCCTACGGATTCGTGACGTCCCAAACTACGTCCTGGTCATCGGTAAAAGTCCATTGGACCACCCGAACTAAAAGTCAACCTTTTTGCCCGAACTAGGGGCAATATCGTCATTCTAGGCAATCGACCTTCTCGGGACCAACTAACCCCCGATTACTCTCACTAATCTCCTCTTAACACTTCCTTAACCCTACTTCCCGGGACAGATCGTTACAAAAAATGTCATGTTACTTAATTTTGACACTTTGATGTTAGTGGATTTATGGGTTTTGCATTTTCTATTTCAAGTTGTTTGGACTTTTTTAGTTTTTCTACCAATCTAGAGAAGAAAAGATGAAAGTTAAGGTAATTGAAACTCTTTAGCAGTTAAAATTATACGCCTCACATTTTCCATTTAAAAGGCAGATAAATTATTGGGTCGGTGCTTAAATGTATTTCACAGTAAGTTTCAAATCAAAGTACATTAAGATAGAATAGACTTACGATAAGATTTGATGAATTGTTAGGGATATGAAGCATAAGATGTATATTCTGTGTCATAAAATATTATGTACTGATTTGTTTGTTCTCTATGATACGGGGCGCGGGGGGGGGGGGGGGGGGGGGGGGGGGGGGGGTTAGTGATGGAGGTTCGGTTGTGTTCTAGGAGCCATGTCTCTGATTTGTAAATTGTAGCAGTGAAACCTAATGTTGACTTTTGATTTAAGAAAATACTTACCTGTGAACTAATGAATTTGTCAAACTTTAGTATATTTCTGATTTGTAATATCATAACATTATTCAGTTTTTGCTATAATATTATTCTTTTGTGTTGGATTTTGGGTGTTCATTTTTGGTCTTTTCTCTATCATGATTTTGGGTTTTTTTTTCCCTTTTTATTCGTCATCTTCCTAAATTGTATTGTTTTATTTTGATTATGACTACTGAATTGAAGTTGTCAATGCTTAACTGATGTATTTAATATATTTGTAAATCTTTAAAATTAAATCTTATTGTTTTGAATCATGTGGAATTTTTTCAGCAAGAGTCACTCAATTAGATCCAATCGACAAGTTTTAGGAACAAAGTAATAAATTTTAAAGATTTGAAACTTGGTTTTCGTTGATTTTTTAATTAATTTTGATATGATTTGTTTATAGGATGTTGTGTTGAGCGTTTCTTTGGCCTGCAAAGGCTGTTGTGAGGGAAATCTAAGAAGACATCTGCCTACAATGGAAGGTTACCACACTATAATTTCAAATTTTGTTAGCTGAGCTCCTCAAAGATCATAATGCCCATTAACAGTGCTAGCCATAAGAACTCTCTTTTTCCTGTATGGTTTTTGAAGTTTTTATTTAAGTTGTCCTATTATTTTGGTTCATCTCTATACGTTCATAGATTGCATCTCTATTTTATAACTCACAGATAACAAACAAACTGATTGAATGCATCAGATGTATTATACAGTTTGTTGTTTGATTTGTAATAGAGAAATTTAAATGGCTGTTGATATATGTTGGGAATGGTAGCTTGCTGGGATCACATAGTTTCATTGCAATTGAGGTTTTGACGGATTTTTAATTAACTTTCCAAAATAGGTGGAGATAGTTCCATTACTACTACTCCTTATGAAGTTATGTTTTTGAAGTAACTATTTATGATAATTTTATTTTAATTCTATATCTGTTCATTTTATTCTAACATCTTGGCTTAATTAATATGAAGGATTTTGAATTTCAAGAGCTGGATGAAGTATTACAATATTACCCTCAACGGTACCATCAAGTTGATACACACGAATCGACGACCAGAGGCTTCTCGAATTGTGATCTAGCTTTCTTCAATCTAGCTCTTTTGTTTTCACTTCTCATTTTATTTTTCATCGTAAATTTTCATTCTTTTTTTTTTCAAAATTGGAATATCAATGCGTTGTATGCATTTTGGATTTTGCATTGTACGTTTGGTTTCTTAGGGAATTTGCGTAGAGATTTAGTATGTGTGATGTTTGTGGCAAATATAACTTTTGGTTTTGCCTTTTCCCAAACTTCTATGTTGTATAAAACCCGCAGCATTGCGCGGGCAGCGTACTAGTACAAAAACTAAAAAGCAAATCTAGAAAAACCGAAAACATTATAAGCGATTCAAATTTCTTTATTTCGCCATCGACCACTTAGCTAGCTAGCTACCTCGCTACCATATATGTTCGCTTCCTCGTGACCGAAAACCCGTGGTGGTAGTTTAATGGGGTGGAATCGAGTTCACTTTGTTCGTTGGTTACATAAAAGTGGGGTTGAAATTTGTACACACGCTGATATTATTAGTACTCGAGCAAATTAAAACCCATATTGACTTCTTTTAAATGCTACATTTCAAAATTAAAAAAGATCCATGAGAAACTATAAATTAGAGAATGGGTTGGAATTCAGTTCCTTTTTTTTTTTTTTGGAAAGTAAGATCGGACGACCAACGGGTGTCGAAGTTTGTGATGTTTGAGTTATGAATCAGATCGGATAACGGGTTGAGAAAGTGAGCAAGAGAAGAGAAAAAAAGAAAGAAAATGAGGAGAATAGGTTGGCCGGCGGCAACCACCTCCATTGACCGATCGTATGAATTGATAATTTTATCCTTGTATTTAATTATGGATTAGTTAAGATGGTAAAATTAGGGCATATTGGGACAAAAGTCAAGATTGCAGAATTGAGGCATATTGAGATAAAAATGAGAGTTTTGAAAGATATATTGTAACAAAATTACGTTCATTGAGCAACTTGATATTAGAGTTGAGATTCATAGGGGCATTTTGAGTAAAAGATGAAGTATCTCAAAAGGCGAGATCTCATACCCATAATGCATAATGCACTCCTTATTCCCCATATCATTATATTAAAAAAAAAATTAACGAATTGTATTTTAATTAAATTTATGGCATTCCTTTTTTAACTAAAGGTGTGATGTACATCAAAGAGAGTTGATTGAGTTGGTAAGAATTTTCACTTTACTAGACTAAGAAATTAGTTCGATTTTCGTTACCAATAATCTCCTTGGACAGATGATCTGTAAATTCCAAAGTGGAAATTAAGACCCTCCCTTTAATTTAAAATTTTCACCCATTTTAGGGAACCTCTCCCTATAACTTCAAATTTTCTTACATTTTAGGGTACCTAACTCATTGTTCTAGTCTTTTATTTAACAAATTTTCCTTATACATGTCATAATCGAAAATGCTTTATCTTTTAAAATATTTTTCGAAGAACATCTCCGAAAAAAAAATATTAATCTAAGTGAAGGGTGAAGATGGATTAGTCATTACTAATGTGTTTATATATGTTAAAGTAATTGAGTCATTTTCCAATTTCCTCCAATGGGAATTCCCCAATTAATTTGCTCATTTGGTTGGTAAAATTCTTTCCATGAAACTATGGGGTTGGGAAAATGCAGGCGATTTCTGTCTGGCTCGTTTTGAGTATGCGTGAAATTTGTGGACCTGATTATGTGCTGCGGTTGAAGCTCAGCAGACAGCAAGGGTGCCATTTCCCATTTTAGTTCTGGTTCTTAACGAGAACGAATGCCTATAATTTGATTTCGCACTATTTTTGTTCAAAGTTGCTAACACCGTGGTTTGGGCCATACCGTAGGCACTTCGAAAAAGCCCAAAATAGAAGGGCCCATTATTGTAAGAATATTCAAAGAAACTTAACCCTTTAACTTAATTTAATTTAACAAAGACTTTATATGTGTTCATTGAAATCATTCTATAATCTTTTAAATTATTATCGATAAATTATTAGATGGTATCTTAATTTTGTGACGCAAAAATTATTATCTAAATACTATTTTAGATGGGAAGATTTCTAGTTTCATAATTATTTAATATTTTAATTTATGATGTAAAAATTATTTTAATAAAATATCTCTTTATATATAAGATATATATATATATATATAATTTGAACGTATGCTTTACACTAATAATTGGGATTCAGACGTGGTTCTTATTGTCAAATTCTTAATCATCACATCTACATACGACAAATAAAATTTATCTTTTTTTTTTTTTTGATCTGCCGGCCTTATTTCTAGAATATATTAATCGAACATTAATTTAGCTACCCTCAAATAATTTAATAAAATAAAGTGAATTATTGAGGTAGCATCATTATAAATTCGCAACTCTTTTCTTCAGGACAATCAATTATTTCTTGTACTATTAGTGTTTTAAATAAATCATAATTTCAAAAAAGAAAAAATTTATTTCAGAGTTTTTTGTTTGTTAATATATATATATATATATATATATATATTATCCAAAAACATTACATGTGTTATTTGACGAGCCCCTGCACTGCTGTCTACAAATTCACATTCCCCTTTACATAAAAATCAACAGGATCCAGATTGAATTAATATTTTTTTTAATATAAATTATAATATAGATGATATAATATCATTTATGAATTTAAAATTGACAAATAATAATCTAATGAGTACATGGTTTTGGCAATACCAGGTTGAATAGAAGCTTCCAAGCATATATCATCAATCTTCTGACTTTCCTTCCACCACTGACATGGGTCTTCAACCCTAAACATCACCACTCCATTATGGCTGAGTCAAATAATCTTAATCTGTTGTACTCTTTTTTTTTTAATAGATCCTCAAATCAAAATTGATTTAATCAGAATTCTAATTAACCCAATTCAATTTGATTTTATTTATGTATATGTGATTTTAATATTATTTATCGATTTTATGTTTATTGATCTTCTCCGATTTTTAATTTAGTTATTTTTATGTAAAATAATTGTGAAAATTATAAAAATTAGGTTGATCATATAACATGTATTGCACCGATAAGTTTGGTATGCTCTTTGAAAAATGTAAAGTATTGGGTGGGACAAAAATAAAAAATGTGATCCGCGCCTTAGAGAAATGGATGAAATAGGAAGCAAAGAAGAGACAATAATCACATAATTTAATTTACGGATCGAGTACTATTTCGTCAGAGTCAGACCAATCAATTGGAACATGATTTTTTTTTTGAGTATATTTTTGCAGTTGACAATACCTGTAAGAATCCTTTGTGACATAATAAAAAATTATGATTTTTTTTTTCAAAAATATAGTGATTAAGAAATTGAGATGGAATAATAGCATTTTTTCGATATTAATTTTTTTTATTAAACTAAAACTAGTACGAAATTTGAAATAATAATGACTAAATAATTTAGTTAACAAAAAAAAAAACGACATATCGTATCACCAAAAAAAGGCATATTGCAATTTGTGAACAGTCAAATAACTAGTTTTCTTATTTCGCTTCTATGTTGCAATGAAATCTATAAGTATTGATGGGTTTAAGTAAGTATTGTTTGAATTGAGTTTGACATTTGTAAATAGTGATGTTGATATTAATAACATATAATTATTCTTTTGTAATATTATTAAATTTTAAAAAGAAAGCAAGTGCTGAATCATGAATTTTTCAAATCAAATTCAGTTTTTTGTTCCAATTCGTTACACACTCGTTGAGCTTCATCACTAGGGAAAGTCTAACAGGAGCATCATACTTGATCTTCAATTTCTGTCTAGTTATTATGCTAACGCGATTTTCTAACTTCTGGTATATTGATTAAAAGATTTCTCATATCGTGATTACGTAATGGGTAATATTAATTAGACACACTAAATTAATAATATTTAGTGACATACTTAATGTGACAATCACTGAATAATATTAAATAAATGTTAAATTATTTAATTTATTAAAATAATAATATTATTAATTATTATATTAAATATAATCAATTTAAGTGTCCAAATAACGTTACTTTCATGTAATTAACTGTTATAAGACTTGGGGGTTTACACAACCTGTTATAAAAATTGACCACTCAATTATTCTTTTTTTTTTAATTTCCGCCGAGAAAAGATGCAATAAAGTAGATTTCTTTCCAGTTTTATGATCTCAATTCTTATGTCAAGTGTGTAAGCCGCGAAACGCAACAAACTCGAACCAAAAAAGCCCGTACTAACATTATTAAAGACCCAAGCGACACCTTTTGCTTCTACCTTAATTTTCAGGGCACATTTGGGTCCATACACATACCCATCAGCATCAAAATCTAAATAAATCTAAGCCAGCTCAGAGATGCTGATGCCACAAAGCCGAGCAACACATACGAAACGCTAACGTGTCGACTTCTTATTGATTGGGAAAAAAGTATCTGTGAGCACCTCTCACAGCTGTCGAGGAATAAAAATCCAGGGGTGGAACCCCAAATCTGCCCACTCAGCCCCTGAAAGGCTGAAAGGGAGCCACTCAGCCGCTCAAAGGGTAGCTCAACGGTCGTCACTTATCTTCCCACGGCGGCACCTATAGCCGTAGGCTCCCAAAACACCATAACCCTTATCTTTTTCAAAGGAAACACCCTGGCCCTTATCATCATCACCTTTGGAATTTTGACATCAGTGGATATGGAGAATTCTCCCACTAAAGTAAGAACAAAACTAAGAATCTTAAGCGAGGCATTGTTCAACTATCTTGACGTTAGGATTTTATGCATAAATATATTAAGGTTAAGCACTGCCAACAAAGGGGTGGATAAAGGAATCTATGATTTTAACACGTACGGAATATAACGTGACACCTTAACCTGTGCCATCAAAACCATTTAAAAGGTGTCTTCGGAGCCATTAAGAATGAATCAATCTATTGAATATATGCTACTGGATTTTCTCTTTAGAGGGAAGGAGCGTGCTTCAGTAAGGCGTGCGCTTCACAAACATTAGTGCCTTGTTCGGTTGTCTCGATCATGGACCAAGAAACTATGTCACCCTTTGGACTAATGGAAAGCACATCCAACTATTTGTTGATTTTTTAAGCCCAAAATTTTATAACCGAAAGCATCAACTCTCAAATTCAACCATAACCAAATTAACCAAACTGATTGCATTGCGAACCACCGGTGCGGTACAATTCAAGAAGACAAATACTACTCGATCATACATATATTTTCACTATTTAGTTTGTATAATACCACATTCCTGCAAACTTCTGCAGGCGTGCGAAAAATGTAAAAGCCTTCAAAATAAAAGGTAAAAAAAAAAAACCCCAAAGCCACACCTGAAAAAAGAAAATTCGAATTTTCTTTCAACTTGTTAATTAAGAGAAAATAAGAGCAGCTCTACAACTAACAATTAACAGACTCAGAGCTACTCTTTCTGTGACTCCGGCTACATTGGTGTTGCATCACATCACCGCATCATTAAACGACACCACATTAGGACCTCCTCGGTCTTCTCAAGTCAACGACCAGTACGCTGACATTGTCGCTGCTCTGTCTAGCCAACGCCAATTTGGTCAACAGAATGGAGGCGTCCGAGCACGCCTTGTCGGAGCTCGCGGCAGCGTCGCTGCCGGACGGCTCAGATTGCGAAGCCGTCTTCTGTGCGCGCAGGCACATGCGAACGACCCCGCAAGCTGTGTCGTTTGACACGACATCCCACAGGCCATCGCTCGCCAGAATTAGACATTCATCCTCCGCCGTCCGATCCATGACCGTCACTTCTGGTTCCGCTATCACATATGGTTTCAGATAGTTGTCCCCGATGGCTCTCGACATGGCGAGGACTCCCAGGACTCTAGCGCCATCCCAGTAAATCACGCGCCCGCCCGCGGCTTCGATCCGAAGCAACTCGTCCGGTCGATCCGGCTGCAAAAACAATAAATTAAGAGCACGTTAGCAAACGTGTGTTGTACGCGACATGCCCATCATTGAGTATACTTAATAGTCTAAAATCTTTGACCCTATGCTAGCAATTTCAGGCGCCAAACAAAAAATGATTCGGTTCAATGAACTTGTAGTCTGAGTTTTAGATTTCCAATGAAATCGGTTTCTGTTTGTTTTTCTAGAAATAAAAGAGCCGAAGGCTCACCTTATGATCGGAGGAAAGAGGGACCGCGGCGCCGTTTCGGCAAAGCACAGCGCGGGAATCGCCACAGTTGGAGACAACTATCTTCTCCGGAGTAACGACGGCCACAACCGCCGTAGATCCAACGGCGTCGCACTGTGGAGTCTGAAGCTCGCAGCGGCAATTCGGGCCTTGAGCGACCTGGTTCCCTTCCTGAACCTCCTCGTCCATCTTCGCGAAGCTACGCTCCATCGCGTCCTTCCACTTTACGGATTCGCCTTCGGTTTTGAGCTCTTGATTTACGATCTCGTGTAATCGGTCCTTGCACTTCAAGGCCACCTAGAGAAATCAAACAAACAAACAAAAATCAAAATGTGAAAAAGAAAAAGCGAGAGCAAATTGGTGAAATAAACAACTAAAATTAGGATTAGTGGATTTACATGAGAGCAGCCATGGCCGTCGAAAACGCCATAGAAATGGGCACCCTTAGATTCTTGGCTATCGTTTTGACAAAACAAAGGGTGAATCGAAACGGCGTCTTCCATATCTCGTCTTCTCCCACACACAGATGTCATGCCAAACCGAGGACTCTCCTGGACCTGCACCCGAACCGTTTCGTCTTCCACATGAAGAGACTTGGAGTCATGATGTGTATCATCCACATCATCACCGCCAAGACGCACCGTTGTGTTCGGCTTCGACTCTTCAAGTTCCCCCTTCAATTTCGCTCTCGATGTTTCCACTGCGTTCTGTGGCACCCCCGACGAACAGTACACATCAATCTTCAGACGCTTCCGGCCGTTCTCCGCCGTCGATGGTGGTACAGTCATGTCAGCTATGTACTTCAGCGGCAAGTGTTCCAATCTCCTGCGCCTCGAACTCCGAGAGCTCACCTCAATCGTAGTCGACGCTTCACCTTCTCCAACAACACCGCAGCAAATCCCGGCCATTTTGAAATTCAAAATAATTCAAGCACAACAAACAATTAGCAAACTCTTCCCTGAAAATCTCTTACACGTGAGAGAGGCAATTGGAAATTTTGAATGAAGATGTGAAACACAAGGATATTGAGAAATGATAGCGAAGAGAAATTTTGAGCGATCTCTTAAAATGGCTAGCCAGCGAAGCTTTTTCTAAACGAGAAAAAGAGCCACCTCACCACCCCCACACCCACAACAATTTCACCTGGGGGCCACAATGCCTAATCACGGGCAGCTTGCCCGTCACCATCGCGGGCAGGATCCGACATTGTACAGTTGGTATGACGTCGAACTACTGAATACTAGACTGCTCATCTCCACCGTCCATCCCATCTCCCGCTCCCTCAAATTTCACCACGTGCTTCGCCTTTTCGACACGTATACGTGGCGTAACTTTGTGATGACACGGTAGGTGTAGACGGTGTCTTTTTTCTGACACGCATGTGGTTCTTGAACGACCGACCCCTCCACTCTTTTCATATTTTTTCTCATTTGTTTTTTTCTCCTCTTTATTTTAATCACTGGCTACGGAAATATATCACCACGTGGCGGCATCGTTGGGTACCGGTTCTCGTTAGGTTCACTTTCCCACGCGCCTCGCGGCAGATATATACAATTTTTTCTTTCAATATTGTGGTTATTAGTAATTCTTATTTTATTAAATAGAAATCTATTTACATCAAGTTATTTTCTTATCATAGTTTGTTGAAATTAATATGGAAGGTAAATTTTTTATTTTTTGAATTATTTTCTTATACTATATATCTCTTTAAAAGATTGAGATAGGAACATAAACAAGAATTGGCTTGATTCTTAATTTCAATTAATTTCTTACTGTGCTTGATGATTGTAATACTAATATCAAGTTTTTTTTTTTTTTTTTTTTTTTTTCAATTGTGGAGAACGTTATAAGTACCATTTTTAACATTACATAGTACAAAATTTGTGCAAACTCTTTAGCGTAAAAAAAGGGCGCATGCAAGTGATGATCTCTAGGTTTTCTTATTTTGATTATTCATCGACATAAATCGAGATTTCAACATAACTATGATTTTAAGGGAATTCAGAACTATATATATAATTACAAAACTTTTGGAAGTGATTAATTTTTTTATATTTATTACTTTTCCATAAACTTATATGAAGTTAGTAATAAAATTATATAGAGTGACGTGACAGAGATTTACGGAGTCATATTGAGTTCTATATGTTGTGAGTGAATTTTACAGAAAATACTATTGAGTTATATAATTTGATATGTATTTTTTTAAAAAAAACTTATATAAGTATAAGCATTTTAAAAATCACAAATTATATTTTAAGACTTGTCCGTAGAAATTTGAGGAGGGGAGGCTAGATAAATCATAAGGTTTACTAAAATATAACTTACACTAAAATGTTAGTCAAACTCCATAAACCTCTTTCATTTAATGAAGTTTATAATATTTATTGATATTTTAAATACACTAAATTTCTATAAGGATATAAATTTGAGGAGGGGAGGCTACACTGGTATTGGGATGCTCATTCAGAAGTTGAGCAGGGCTCCGGTTCCTGGATCAGTTCTCACTTAGACGTCGACCAGGACTCCGATTTTTGAATGAAGTTACACTCGGACATCAACTTGGACTTTGATTCCCAAATGGTTTATCTACCGGTAGTGCAGATATAACCCTGAGGGATATTAATTTTATCAGGTTGGTACCAGCCTTGACTCAAATTATGTTGTGGTGATGACTTACGCATAGTGTCGTTGTGTGAGGTGATTGGTACTGGAATTAATTGGTTGAGCCTGGTGATAAAATGATGATATATAAGTTAAGTTTGATACTATTATGCTCCTGAAGGTGACTCGAAAGGTGTCTGGTGTGAGATTATTTATGTGAATTACTAACCTTATACGGGATCCCGGAATTGCTTATGTCTTATCGAGTCATGATTAATTGACAAAAAGAAATTGGAAGGTTGATTAAATTTTGAGCAACTCAATTGTCCAATTTGAGGATGGACATGGTCTGTTCTATAATCTCGAGGACAAATTTTTTTAAGGGGGTTAGTTTATAACGACCCAGAAATTTGAGAAAAGTCAAAATAACGATTTTTCCTATGAAGGTCAAAAGTTGACCTTTTTTATCTAGACATTTTCTAGATGATTTGGAAGGACCGTTATGAAGATCTTGGATTTTTGAATCCATAGATAGGCGATATGTCAAAATCAGATATCAAATAGGTTAGATACATGTCAAAATCGTGTATGGGCATTTTAGTAATTTTGGATAAAAAGGTATTTTGGTCATTTTGGAAGAGAAGCCTAGATTATTCTAGAATCCTCTCCTTCCGTCCACAAATTTTTAGGGTATTTTGGTCATTTTGGAAAAGAAGCCTAGAATATTTTAGAATCCTCTCCTTCCGTCCACAAATTTTTTCCTCCGACCTAGTACTGATATGTGTGTGTGTGTGTGTGTGTGTGTGTGTGTGTGGAAAGTTTCAGTGGTTGTTGCCCGAAAAGGGAATAAAGGCAAGCAGGGGAGAAATGGTCATGAAGAAAGGGAAGAAAGAAGAGGGAAAATGAGAAAAAAGGGAAAATGACTTGAAAGATATTGGAGAAGCTGAGACGCTCTCAAGCCAACAGTCGTGAACAAACCCTTAAGGTTCAATAATTTTGAGATGTTCACAACGTTATTCACGAAAAGTCCGTACGACTTCCCAAATCAAAAGTCAACAAAACAATGATAAGGGTTAAACGGTCAATTTCCATTAAAAGTTACCGTATTACAAGATCCAATGTTCTGAACCGTTACATTCAAGTTTTGGCTCTGGTTCGATAAGGCATTCTGAAGCCTCCTAGTGTCTAACTAGGGACGCTAGGTTGTTAATAAAGTTCTAGGACCATTCTGGGACATAGAGAAAGACGGGTTAGACGTGAGAAACAGTAGGTGAGGTGCTGGAAGCAGGGCCGAAAGACCAAGGAATCAAACTATACTTTTGAGGTGAGTTTTCTAGGTTTTAGTATCACAGAATTTCTTCTGAGGTTGTGTAGATATGTTTAGATGGTTAGAACAAGGTAAATGAACGTAGGAAGGTAGATTTAGAATCGGGTCGAAGTCACCAGATCGGGCGACCCGTGATGCAGACCCGACTAGAGGTTGCGGGTGACAGGGTTGGAGGGTGAGGCCCATTCACAAAGGGCCTCATCAGCGTGTGCGGCGGCCAATCTACGTCCGGTCAACATGAAAGTTTTTTATTTTTAAATCCTGAATTCAATGGTACAAGATTTAGGTTAATTGGACACTATTTTAGGACAATTTTGATTGATTAAAGTGTTATGTATTATTTAAAATTCCTAATTAAATCCTCAAAAGTGAGGAATATTAATATAAGGATATTTTAGGTCTTTAAGGAAATAAAAAGAGAAAATTTGATGAATTGAAAATATGTGAAAAAAGTATGGTTAAAGGATATGAGGTATGTGATCATATTGTTATTGTAGTTGTGGTGTTAAGTACTTGATTAAGGTTATATTGGAGTGTTAGTAAATCTATAATACCAATAATGAAAAATGGAAAGTTTATGAAAGTGATAAGGGATTGGTTGGTTATGAGTATGGTTTATGTGAAGAGGATCTTCTTAAATGAATATGCAAATAATCTTAATTATTGTAACTATTTTGTGGTCATAATTAAACATAATATTTTTGAATAATAACAAGTTCAGACTAAATAAAATTAGAAGTCTTCATCTCTTGATGGGGTTAGTGGGTTGGACGTGGGCAGTACCCCGCAAGAGTTGGATCCTGTATGGTCAATGTACTTAATGAGAATAAGAATGAAATAGAAAAATTCCTTGTCTAACAAAAAATTGGCAAATGGGAGCATGACCGGCTCAAGTTTTAGAGTAAAACTAAGGACGGGTCCTGTCATCTCTCCTCTCAGGATTGGTCTGTTCTGGGTTCACTCTCTCTCCTCTCTCTTGACCCACGATGGCGGTGAAAATGCTAGAATCGGAGCCGTCATTCGGTGTGAGTCTCCAGCTGAATTGGGGTACCAAATTAGGGCTCTGGTGTGAGTCTGGATATCGGTTAGGGACTCAAGCGGAGGCAGAAGAGTCAATGGGTTACTAGATAGTCATGGTTGTTAGGCGAGGAAGTTATTGGTTGTTCGAGATATTGTTCTTGCCATGGATTACGACTGAGGTCAGGGTTATTAAACCAAGTTTTCCTCGCCTCTAGGATCAGTGTGTTAGTGTAGGTGGTGACCCCTAGAGAGCGATGTTTGTTGGCTATATCTGTTGTCTGACGAATTTTATGCTAGGAGTCACGTCTTAGGGTAGTTTTGGAACCTCAATTAGTGTGTTAGACGAGAGTAGGGCGAGGTACGATTTTTGTGGAATTTTCCGGATGAGGTATTGTCAATTCAGGGTACCAGTGTTTCCTAAACCTCTTGTCACATACTCACCACTTACCTTCACTCGTCGCTGCCGTATAGACACAGCATAACGCACTTGTCAGGACCTGTCCCAAATTCCCCAGGGCTTAACGCGGGACGCGATTGCTCCCGTCTGACACGAAGTGTCAGACAAGGGATAATTCCGACTTTAGCCCCACCGGAGCTTCCAGAGTGCGCTAGGATCTGGAGAAAGAGTGTGATGTCTCAGTCTCCACTACAGCTCGCATCCGCGATCAACCTGAAGGGCATTAAAATCATTAAAACTGTGAGTGGACAAAATAAATAATTTAATAAAAACATTTCATAAAAATACATTTATACCCTTCACTAAAAACATGCATGCATTCGAAACCATTTATCAAACCAAACCAAACCATTAGGGCCTTGGCCCAAAACCGTAACTGAAACCATATGGGAACTCAGCCTAAAATCAGTATGTGTGGGTCTCAGTCCAAAACCGATCCTCGAAATTCTTGACGCCTGACATCCGAGACGTCACAATAAACTCTGTCACGGTTACAAGCTACGCGTGCTACCCGGGGTCTCAAATCCCAAGTCTCCCCAGGGTCCACCCAGGTCAATGTCCGCATATCAATGACCCTCCCTGGGGAGAGGTTGTTAACCTCTGGCAATCCCTGCTCCTGAGTCACTATACGGACCCGTCGCTCCGTGCAATGACCCCTCGCAGGCAATGTCCCGTGACTACTCCAGGATAATACGAGACGTTTGGAGTAGACTACCAGCCACTCCAGGATACTACGAGACGTCTCAAGGGCATCTGCTCATGAGGATGGTATAGACAACCACAATTGGGACTCACGCCTGATACCACAAATCAACTGGGCCTCAAGCCCGAACTCATGACTCAACTAGGCCTCTAGCCCGATTTCACAATTTAACTGGGCCTCAAGTGACAGGACCCGCCCCGATCCTTTCTGAGACCACATGGGGACGTGCCCTGCTCCTTTCTGACACCCAAAATAATGTTCCAGTTTTAACCTTAAACGTTCAAATGCATAAAAAGCAAATTAAAGTTTTACATCAAATCCGAAATAAACAGATGTCAGACAAGGGATGCAATCCAAACTACAAGTTGCGAGCACGACTCTAACATAAACCTGCGGGTACACCGCCCAACAGGGGTTCAGGTACGCAGAAGTGGATCTATGCCTCAGCCTTAGGTTCCTCCTCTACCTCGTCAGCACGACCTGGAGGGGTTACCAAAACATTAAGGGTGAGTGGACCGAAACTCAAGTTTATAAAATCATTTGATAAGTAAAACATATAATTTACCCCTCCGTTTTCCAAATATGCATGCAACCGAATTTAAAACCATCAATCATATAATATAAACCATAAGGCATATAATAAAACCATAAACATAATTTTAGCCACTGCACTATACACTCCAATCCCAACATCCCCGATGTCTGACGTCCCTGACGTCCAATAAGGTCACAATCACAAGGCTACACGTGCCACTCGGGTCTCAATTTCCGAGTTCAATCCCCGAACCCTGTTCGGTTACAGCATCCCCGATGCTTAGCGTCATAGACGCTGGACGTTCTAGACGTCCGTGACCACTCCGGGGTACCTCATCTGGAGGAGACAGTATCATATGGAAGGATCTATACAGTGCAGTACCAAATACATTTTATTGATATCCACATGCAAAATATATATGTATACATAGGTAAAATCCGAACCGATCGTTACGTTTCATCAAACGGGTCTCATGCCCAAATACCGTGAAACGTGCCATAACCGAAATTTCAATATCATCAAAACCATTTATTGATTCCAGCATGTGAACATATAAGTAAATCAGAAAACATTTAAGCATGCAAGGGTTTAATGAAATCGGGCCCACTCACAGTACAATCCTGCTAGGAACCGAACGTATACCCTCGTCCTGGTACAAATGTACAATCCCTGTCAAGTCCAAAGTATTCGTAAAGGTTAATTTAAACCCATAACATTCAACCATGAAATCCTAGGCTGAAACCGGCCGGGAAAAGACGCCCGAACGCGCTTCCCAAGGCAATAAATCTCATTTCAACCAACTTAATGATCTCCGATCGACCCGAAACCACCGCCATTGGATCCGGATCGTCGAAACCTAAAGAATGGTAGTGGTCCCACCAAAAACACTGTTCACACGCGCCCCCACGCGCCGGTCAACGCGTCGGTCAATGCAGGAACAGTCCCTGCTGACATCATTGCTGACGTCACTGCTGACGTCATCATGACGTCATCTGACATGTCAGAATCTGACAGGTGCCACATGTCAGATCTGACATGTGCCACGTGTCAGCACGGCACTGGTCCACGTCACTGACATGTCAGTGACACGTGGCAGTCCCTGATTGGGCCACGTCACTAACATGTCAGTGATGACTGTGCACTGACATGTGACACGTGTCGGCTCACGAGTGGTCCACGTCACCTGACAGGTCTGACAGGGTGCCACGTCATCACCTCTGTCCTCAGACGGTTGACCCGTATCTCTGCAACTCGGGTCATTCAGACCCGCGATCATGACCTGGTCACCATTTCATCATTTCTCAACCATTTTCATTCTGGTTTGTTCCTACATACTTGCCTCAATCCCAGAAACAGTCCTAGCTAATTAAAATCAACAAACACAGACAGGATCGAAGGCTTACCTCGATGAACAGACCCGGTTCTTCCCGTCGCCGTTTATCCTCCGTTCAGGCCACCTCAGACCACGAAAGCAAGCCCTTTAGGTTCCTAACAGTCCATAGAACTGATTAGGAACAATTGAAAACAAAAATACGCGTTGGAATTTAAATTTCAAAATCTGAGTTTTTCAAACCGTTTCGGGTTTGGGTTTTCCTCCCTCGCCGCCGTCCACCGCCGTGATCACTGCCGTCTGCCGCCTCACTAGTGAGTCCAGCCACTCACAACGCAGGAACCAGGTGCTAATGCAGGTGTGATGGTTGGAAATGGGCAGAATGTGGTGTCGGGTAGGAAATATATAGAAATAGAGGGAATCTTATCAAATGGAACGGATGGTCCAGATTTGATCTCAAGGATGAGATCAATGGCTGGGATGAAATCTGGGGGTTTTTGATCAATGTCTGGAATTAAAAGTTGGTGTAAATGGTATTTAATCCCAGAGTAGATCTGATCCAATCTAGCCAATGGGTGAGTGACACTTGTCACTCACCAGGTGTCCTCCAATCAGAATTTCAGAATAAAATATTCAACACGAAAACTGAGACACGAACCTCCCGATTTCACGTTTCTGACCATAACTTCCTCGTACGAAGTCCGATTTCGGCGTGCCGCCTGTCTACGAACTCAGGACGTCGAGACCTACCTAACGGTCCTTGAGTCGCGTGAAAACTAGCTGTCAAACGAAAAGTCAACATTTTCGCACCTGAAGTCCAAATTACGGTAATGCCCCTGAACTTCCGATAGTCATAACTTTTTCCCCGATCGTCCGAATTGGACGTGCCACCAGTCTATGAACTCGTGACGTCCCGAACTACGTCACGGTCACTGGTCAAAGTCCATTTGACCCACTAATCAAAAAGTCAACAATTTGGCCATACCATTCACAAGGGTAAAAACGTCAATTCATACATTAAATTACAATATTAAAATCCTCGAATTTCTGAGGTGTTACATCAAGCCCGAACTCATGATTCAACTGGGCCTCTAGCCCGATTTCACAATTTAATTGGGCCTTAACTGGGCCTCAAGCCCAAACTCAAAATCAACTGGGCATCGAGCCAGATATCTAAGGGTAAGCCATGATTCTAATCATAGTAATGCGTGCAACCAGTAGTCCAGGTGTAACGACCCGTCCCGGGAAATTGAGATTATATTAGTTGTTAATGACGGATTATTGAAGTTAATCGGTGATTAGTTGGAAGCGCTCGGACGGACGCTGCGAAATGACGATTTTACCCTTGGAATGGGAAAAAATGTTGACTTTTAGTTCAGGCGGTCAAATGGATTTTGACCAATGACCGTGACGTAGTTCGGGACGTCACGAGTTCATAGACAGGTGGCACGTCGGATTCCGACATCCGAGGAAAAGGTTATGATGTTCGGAAGTTTAAGGGTAATTTGGTAATTTAGTTAAAATGGGGCATTTTGTTGACTTTGCAAACGACATGGCATTTTTACGAACTTCGAGGACCGTTATGAAGGTCTCGATGCCCTGAGTACAACGACATGCGACACATCGTCATCGGACTTCGGATGAATTAGTTATGGGCCTAAAGGTACGAGGGGCAAAATGCTAATTTGGCGTAAAGGGGTATTTTGGTCTTTTCCAGTGTGTGGGGATTTGTGCCAGTGAAATTGTGACACCTGGTTGCCTAGGAAAATGTGCCCACCAGATTGGAGACACTTGTCCCTCTCTGGAAGGTAGTGGACCTTTCTTTAACCGCCTTAAACGGATTCAAGTGCACGGTTGCACGATAAGGGAGAAAACAGAGTGCAGAAGGTGGATTGTGACCGTGAAATCCAAGTCACATAACCTCTTTGATCTTCAACCTCTGCAAGTATCCTGTTAAGGAAAATAAGAGATGATGATGGCGGTTACTGTAACGACCCGTCCCGAATTTCATGATTAGATTAGTGACTAATCACGATTAGTAAGGCTAATCCGTGATTAGTAGAGCGAAATCGGACGAACGATGCGAAATGATCGTTTTGCCCCTAGTGGTGGCAAAACGTTGACTTTTCAATCGGGCGGTCAAATGAACTTTGACCGATGACCGTGACGTAGTTCGTGACGTCACGAGTTCATAGACAGGTGGCACGTTCAATTCCGACGTTCGAGGAGGAAGTTATGACGTTCGGAAGTTTAGGGGCATTTTGGTAATTTTGGTTAAATGGGGTCAAAAGTTGACTTTTTGACCAGGAGGTCCGATGGCCGAGGGCCGAAGACCGTTACGTAGATAAGGACGATACGAATCCGTAGACAGGCGGTACGTCGAATTCGGACGTTCGACGGCGAAATTATGGTTCACGGAAGTTCAAGTGCACTATTGCACGAATTACGAAACGGGTTCACTTTTGGACTCCAGTGGGCCCAGATATTTGTCTTGATGCCCAATGGATGAGTGACAAGTGTCACCCATCCAATGGACACCATATTCCTTCATGCACCGTGCAAACCATTTCCTTTTCTTCATTCAAACACACCAACCCGATCTCATCCATTTTCCACCCAAACCGTTCACCCAAAACCCATCGCACCTTAACCCATGACCAGCCATGAGGAACAGGGAGACTAGGGGAGCTGAGGTGACCGGCCTGGAGGCCTGAACCGCCGCCCACGGAGGCGAGAGGAGGAAGAACCCGTGAGGTTCACGGTAAGCCCATTTTCAATCCAATTTCCATTTTTATTGCTATGGGTCATTTTGGTTGTTCCAATGAATTAAATGGGTTATTAGGGTTGTGTTAGGAAGGTTTTAGGAAGCTTGGGATGGCTGTGAAGCCATGGGTGCAGTTTTGAAACTTTGAACCGTTTGGTTCAAAATCGAACCATAGGATTTAGGTGTTTTTAGATAGTTTTAGGGATTGAAATGGATGGAAAACATCAAAATAGGAAGAAAGGAATCGAAAAGGAAGAATTAGGATGAAAAATGGGGTGTCTAGGGCTGTGAACCGGTCACGCCGGTCCAGTTGGACAGGCCAAACCAGGTGAACCGACCATGAACAGTAAAACCGGTCTGCTGGAGGTTAGTGTCGATGAACAGTGTTTTCGACATTCTAGGAGTTCGTGAGGACGCGTGGGCCATAATTTGGGAAAGTGTTCAACACGGGAAATCTTCTATTCGATGTAACGAAGATTTTGGGATGGGTCTCGCGTCAATCGGACGGTTTGTGAGTGGACCTTGTTTTCTAAATTGGTGCATGCATAAATGTTTATTATATGTTTTATTACTTGTTTGATGATGCCATGGGTGCATTTGTATGTGGTTACGTATAAACACGTATTTCGAGGTTTCGGCCTTATACAGTGCTTATACGGGTCTGTATTTCTTTATTGACTTAAATGATTTGGTTTTGGATTTCTAAAAGAATAAACTCGGGTATGAGACCCATTTAGTTTTGTCTCGGGCATATGACACTATTTACGACCTTCCGGTCTAAATCGTGGTCGCGACGGGTGCTATGTGCACGGCGATCAACGATATGACGCTCGCCTCCGGATTGGGATGTGTTCCTTCCGGAGAGGTCACGATGCACGATTCGTTGTCGGCAGCCTGGGGAGGCTCGACTTCGGAGTGCTGACGGTTCAGGATATCGATCGGTGATGAGTGCACCATGATCTTGTGGTGGTCGCGTCGGTTGATTCGTTCACGGCGACATACCAGGATTGAGAGCGATCCTGGATGGATGGTTGCACGCATCACTATGATCGGAGTCGTGACTGACCCTTAAATATCGGTCACGGTGCCCAGTTGAGTCATATGTTCGGGCATGAGACCCAGTTACTTTATGGTTTATGATTTCGGGTCAGGGACCCTACGTGGATTTCCAAGTTCATGACGGTTTATGGGAACCGGCATGAACTCTGGAAAGGTCATTGTGGTTCATGACGGGTTATGGGAACCGGCATGAACCTTTGTCAGGTCATTCTGGTTCTTGACGGTTTATGGGGACCGGCATGAACCCTGGTTATGTTATTACGGTACATGACGGTTTATGGGAACCGGCATGTTACCTCGATTATGTTATTACGGTACATGACGGTTTATGGGAACCGGCATGTTACCTGATTATGGATATTATGGATCATGACGGTTCAGGGGGGAACCGGACATGAATGTTTATGTTATGTATATATATGTCCATCTACCTTCCTTTACATGTTCTACTATCTCCTCCGGGGAGGGTCGTTGGCCTACGTGGACCCCGGAGTAGTCACGGAGCACCGACTGAGTGGTGTCACCCCCCAGTTGGGTTCCTTACTCTCAGGAAGGCTATGGTTACTATTACCTCGAGTAGGATCAGTGGTCTGCGGACATTGACCTTGACTTTGAGAAGACTTGGATTGAGACTCGGGTAGCACGCGCGTAGCTTTGGATACCGTGACAGGATTGGTTTTGTGGCTTATATATGTATGTGATATAAATATGATATATGATATGTGGTGTACACAGGTGTGCACAGGATTTGAGCAGTGGCTCGTGTACTTGGTTTCTTTATGGTTTGGGGCCGAGTCCCTTATGGATTTGGGCAGTGGCCCGTATGGTCGTTTTCATTATGGTTATTTTAATCTTGGTTTTGGGCTTAGTTCCCACATATGGTTTATTTCGGATAAATGGTTTTCGAATGCATGCATGCTTTTTAGTGGAGGGTACAAATGTCTTATAAAATATTTTTATAAACTCTTGTTTTGTCCACTCACAGCTTTTAATGTTTTGACTGCCCTTCAGGTTGACATCGGATGTGGACTGTAGCAGAGACCGAGATATCACATGCCTCCTCCAGATCCTGGCGTACTCTGATAGCCTGGGAGGGTAAAGGTCGGAAATATCCCTTGTCTGACACTTCGTGTTAGACGGGAGCAGGGTCATCCCGCACTAATCCCGGGGGGATTGGGATGGGTCCTGTCAGCGTGGTATCAGAGCATAGGATTGCTCGTAAGATGCTTATTAGAGCGGGGTTGTCTCTATTCGAGCAACCATGTAGCTCTTGGAGTATGTACACAGGTCGAGGATGTGATATCTCAATGGGCTACAGTTCGTGATCAACTTGATAGTTGGGGTGCCGATACGATAGTTAGTAGGATTGGATTGACTTCATTATGATGTCAAGGCCGCGGAGTCGGTCAGATTGTTGATTTTACTGCTTTTCGCAGTTGGGTTCTGAGGAACTCTAGTTAGTGATTGTGGAACCCTACCTTGGGTGTATGGTTTGGAAAGGTGATTTGGCGTGTGGTCTCGACTTTGATGAGATCGTCGGTCGAGTCATGTCAGCTTAGTGTTGGGACTGCACTTCGCAGCCAAGGTTGTACTTATCGGTTAGACCTAGTAGGTTGTCGGGCTACATTAGTTGTGATGGATTGTTGGTACAACTACGGTCATGGATGACCTGGTAGACGACATTGGGTTAGTCGGGTTACGACTGGTAGAGTTTGATTTGGACTAGTTACCAGGGTTGGTACTTGTCGATGGAATCCCTGAGTGGGATACAGAGTGATTAATACGGGCGGTTGATTCCGTTGGATGCGGAGTATGGATATAGTGAGGTCTGGTAGTTAGGTCTGCACGAGTCTGTGGCAGGCACTACTACCGAGAGTGGTTGTAGCTGTGGTTGTTGGGAATCGGGGACGTTCAGGGGACGTTTCCTTTTCTCGTATAAGTTATCAGGGTGACTGTACCTAGAGTTGGGTACGAGGGAGGCAGAGTTTCTCCAATATGAGTAGAGGTACGGGATCATCGTTCAGTATGAGCGGAGATCCAGGGTTGTCAGTTTTGCACATGGTGTGCCGATGCTGATATTGATACTAGTGTTGATGATAGTTCGTTGGCGCTGGTACTAGCGCTGGTGCTGGTGTCGGTGATTGTGATAACGGTGAGTCACGAGTCGGGATGTGACTCCATCGAGTTACTTATATGTTCAGTATCTGTGGTTCGGGAGTGGATCACAGATAGTGACGGACTGGATTGGATCCAGCAGTAGTTGGGACTCGTGGTACGAGATGCGTGTGTTGGATGCCGTTTAGGCACATTCGTAAATAATATACAAGGTTTAACCTTGAGTTGCGTGAATTCCACTCGGAATGAGTGTATCTACATAAATAGTGTAAACTGACAGTCGAACTTGGTAGTGAGTTTGACTCGTTATGGTCGCATGGTTGATTTCCTAGTGTGTCGGTTCCGATATGATTGGAACTTCGAAATCGCGAGAGGTTGCGATTGAGGTGACGAGAGGAATGTGGGTTTTCCGCATTGGTATTGAGTATATCGACGTCGGGTGACTGAGATTCTCATCTTCTGCATGGTGGCAGACGATGTTGAATTACGTGGCGTGGTGAGTGTAGCGAGTTTTGGTTGCATTCACGTAGGATGACTTTTGATGTCATTACCTTGGATCATCCTTGGTTTTCCTAGGTGGAATGACAAGGATTGATACGAGGTAATCAGTGAGAACCCACAGTCTCGGCGTGTCTCGTCGTTGACTGATCTGTTTAGATGTGGGAACTAGTTTAGGACTTTGGGTATCGCTATGGATCTGGATCGTGATCTTGATGATCCAGATAGGTGGAGAGTTTGTTAATCTTACTTGGATGTTTGAGTTGAGGATGTTGGGACTGAACTTCTTTTCGAAGTGAAACCCGTATGGTATATTACTCAGGTGAGTAGGTGTCTAACGAGGTCGGATTTTGTCTGACCTAGTGTTGTGTTGATGTTGGGATTGACTTCCCTATGAAGTCAATTGATCTTATTGTGGTAATCGGTTGAGCGGGTAATCGATAGGTTCAGATATAGTGCGTCTCGGTAGACGTGAATGATATTTCGGGTTTTGGAATCAGATTTCTGGATGACGATTCAGGATTTGATTTTGGAACTTGAAAGAGGATTTCTGTGTTTGGATTTTGGAATCGGATTCTGGGTGACGATTCAGGATTTGATTCTGGAGCTTGACAATGGATTTCCTTTTTATGAATTTGGGTTCGGAATGGTCATTCCTAATACTAGTTTACGGAATGATGATTTTGGATTCGAATTTGGAAAATGGTTAGGGATATGATTTCTGAGTTTGGATTCGGGATTTCTTACGAAGTTGCGGATTCGAATTCGGATTTGGAAATGGATAATGGGTTGGAGTTTCGATTTGTTTAATGCTGGATTGGACAAGTGAACTCCATAATTGAAACGTGATTGGCTACAACCTAGGTGGTTGTAGACTGATTGATGGGTAGGTGTATGTACCTTGTACGTTGTTCGAGGTACGATACTGGATAGGCTTGTGGTGTCTGGCAGCGGTATTCTGGGTATACCAGTGATACATTGGAGAACGTGTTGGTAGTCGGATTGGTTCCGATACCATCGGATTAGTTGAGGTCGTGGACTGTACATTGGATACTGGGCAGTGGGTCATGGTATTCTGATGGGTCTTGTTACACACAGATTGAGTGAAATTCTTTGTGGGTAAGTGTTTACTCCTGGTTGGGTCCGTTGGTGGTTAGTGTAACCACGAGTGAGTATAGTGTCAATTTTTGACTGACGACTGTCAAATGGTGACAGTTTTTCGGAGGTGTCAGAGTGGACGTCAGAATAGATTAGTGATTGAGAAGTAGGGGTGGGCACGGTTCGGTATGGTACAAAATTGATCGATACCAGAACCATACCATTTAATTTTAATCGGTACGGTACGGTTCGGTATTCAATATTTTGAAAGTGAAACCAGATCGTACCGTACCAATTAAGTTCGGTACGGTTTCGGTATGGTTTCGGTTTTGAGTCAAAATTTTGTTTGTGATTATAAAGCAAGGAAAAGACTAAAGAAAAAACAAAACTACATTTATGAAGAACTTAAGTTTTCAAATATGTATTAAAAAAGTTGCACTAAGTTGAAGATATCAACTCTTAGAAGCTAAATTAAGACATCTATGGTTATATCAACTCTTGAAGAAGGCCTAATAAACCAATAAGAAATAAATTTAATTATTAAAAAAAATATTCTAATTCGGTACGGTATCGGTACGGGACGGTTTTTTAAAATATCGATACCGAAACCGTACCGAATTATATCGGTACGGTTTCGGTACCGTACCAATCATACAACGGTTTTACTATTCGATTTTTTTCGGTATGGTTTGATCTGAAACGGTACGATTTCGGTATTTTAGTTCCATGTGCCCAGCCCTATTGAGAAGGGAACCGTCTAGTTGTTGTGTCAATGAAACGGTAGATTTGACAAGTGGTGTCAATTCGGACCGTATGGCTACTGTTATTCGACGTGGTCGAATGTGGTCGATGCGACGTGAGTGTTGGTGGTACGTCTGGTTGCAGACGAGGTTCATGTTGACTAGTGGGTGTACTAGTGTACACGTGTTTCGAGGTCGATTATACTTTCCACGAGATGGATGTGGAATCGGATAGTTGAAGTTTCAAGAACGGAACTAATTAAGGAGGGAAGAACGGTTAGATTAGGTCGGTTGGAATTTCGAGGACGAAATTAATTAAGGATGGAAGGTTGTAACGACCCGTCCCGAATTTCATGATTAGATTAGTGAGGCTAATCTGTGATTAGTAGAGAGAAATCGGACGAACGATGTGAAATGACCGTTTTGCCCCTAGTGGTGGCAAAACGTTGACTTTTCAATCGGGCGGTCAAATGAACTTTGACCGATGATCGTGACGTAGTTCGTGACGTCACGAGTTCATAGACAGGTGGCACGTTCAATTCCGACATTCGAGGAGGAAGTTATGACGTTCGGAAGTTTAGGGGCATTTTGGTAATTTTGGTTAAATGGGGTCAAAAGTTGACTTTTTGACCAGGAGGTCCGATGGCCGAGGGCCGAAGACCGTTACGTAGATAAGGACGATACGAATCCGTAGACAAGCGGCACGTCGAATTCGGACGTTCGACGGCGAAGTTACGGTTCACGGAAGTTCAAGTGCACTATTGCACGAATTACGAAACGGGTTCAATTTTGGACTACAGTGGGCCCAGATATTTGTCTTGATGCCCAATGGATGAGTGACAAGTGTCACCCATCCAATGGACACCATATTCCTTCATGCACCGTGCAAACCATTTCCTTTTCTTCATTCAAACACACCAACCCGATCTCATCCATTTTCCACCCAAACCGTTCACCCAAAACCCATCCCACCTTAACCCATGACCAGCCATGAGGACCAGGGAGACTAAGGGAGCTGAGGTGACCGGCCTGGAGGCCTGAACCGCCGCCCACGGCGGCGAGAGGAGGAAGAACCCGTGAGGTTCATGGTAAGCCCATTTTCAATCCAATTTCCATTTATTGCTATGGGTCATTTTGGTTGCTTCCAATGAATTAAATGGGTTATTAGGGTTGTGTTAGGAATGTTTTAGGAAGCTTGGGATGTCTATGAAGCCATGGGTGCAGTTTTGAAACTTTGAACCGTTTGGTTCAAAATCGAACCATAGGATTTAGGTGTTTTTAGATAGTTTTAGGGATTGGAATGGATGGAAAACATCAAAATAGGAAGAAAGGAATCGAAAAGGAAGAACTAGGATGAAAAATGGGGTGTCTAGGGCTGTGAATCGGTCACGCCGGTCCAGTTGGACCGGCCAAACCAGGTGAACCGGCCATGAACAGTAAAACCGGTCTGCTGGAGGTTAGTGTCGATGAACAGTATTTTTGACATTCTAGGGGTTCGTGAGGACGCGTGGGCCATAATTTGGGAAAGTGTTCAACACGGGAAATCTTCTATTCGATGTAACGAAGATTTTGGGATGGGTTTCACGTCAATCGGACATCGTTTCGATAGTTTTCGGGGTGTCGGAAGGTTTAGGGTCGGCTTAAAAATAGTTAAAAGTTCGGGAAAATTACGGGGTTTTGATGGGAGGTTAATTAAGTAGTTATTAACCTTCTATTAAAATTTGGACAGGTTTGGGAGTCCCGGTGATGGTGATCGGCTCGGGGAGCCGAATGGCACGCAAATCGAGGCGGCAGCTCGGACGGTCTGTGAGTGGACCTTGTTTTCTAAATTGGTGCATGCATAAATGTTTATTATATGTTTTATTACTTGTTTGATGATGCCATGGGTGCATTTGTATGTGGTTGCGTATAAGCACGTATTTCGAGGTTTCGGCCTTATACGGTGCTTATACGGGTCTGTATTTCTTTATTGACTTAAATGATTTGGTTTTGGATTTCTAAAAGGATGAACTCGGGTATGAGACCCATTTGGTTTTGTCTCGGGCATATTACACTATTTATGACCTTCGGGTCTAAATCGTGGTCGCGACGGGTGCTATGTGCACGGCGATCAACGATATGACGCTCGCCTCCGGATTGGGATGTGCTCCTTCCGGAGAGGTCACGATGCACGATTCGTTGTCGGGCAGCCTGGGGAGGCTCGACTTCGGAGTGCTGACGGTTCAGGATATCGATCGGTGATGAGTGCACCATGATCTTGTGGTGGTCGCGTCGGTTGATTCGTTCACGGCGACATACCAGGATTGAGAGCGGTCCTGGATGGATGGTTGCACGCATCACTATGATCGGAGTCGTGACTGACCCTTAAATATCGGGCACGGTGCCCAGTTGGGTCATATGTTCGAGCACGAGACCCAGTTACTTTATGGTTTATGATTTCGGGTCAGGGACCCTACGTGGATTTCCAGGTTCATGACGGTTTATGGGAACCGGCATGAACTCTGGAAAGGTCATTGTGGTTCATGACGGGTTATGGGAACCGGCATGAACCTTTGTCAGGTCATTCTGGTTCTTGACGGTTTATGGGGACCGGCATGAACCCTGGTTATGTTATTACGGTACATGACGGTTTATGGGAACCGGCATGTTACCTCGATTATGTTATTACGGTACATGACAGTTTATGGGAACCGTCATGTTACCTGATTATGGATATTATGGATCATGACGGTTCAGGGGGGAACCGGACATGAATGTTTATGTTATGTATATATATGTCCATCTACCTTCCTTTACATGTTCTACTATCTCCTCCGGGGAGGGTCGTTGGCCTGGGTGGACCCTGGAGTAGTCACGGAGCACCGACTGAGTGGAGTCACCCCCCAGTTGGGTTCCTTACTCTTAGGAATGCTATGGTTACTATTACCTCGAGTAGGATCAGTGGTCTGCGGACATTGACCTTGACTTTGAGAAGACTCGGATTGAGACTCGGGCAGCACGCGCGTAGCTTTGGATACCGTGACAGGATTGGTTGTGTGGCTTATATATGTATGTGATATAAATATGATATATGATATGTGGTGTACACAGGTGTGCACAGGATTTGAGCAGTGGCTCGTGTACTTGGTTTCTTTATGGTTTGGGGCCGAGTCCCTTATGGATTTGGGCAGTGGCCCGTATGGTCGTTTTCATTATGATTCTTTTAATCTTGGGTTTGGGCTTAGTTCCCACATATGGTTTATTCCGGATAAATGGTTTTCGAATGCATGCATGCTTTTTAGTGGAGGGTACAAATGTCTTATAAAATATTTTTATAAACTCTTGTTTTGTCCACTCACAGCTTTTAATGTTTTGACTGCCCTTCAGGTTGACAGCGGATGTGGACTGTAGCAGAGACCGAGATATCACATGCCTCCTCCGGATCCTGGCGTACTCTGATAGCCTGGGAGGGCAAAGGTCGGAAATATCCCTTGTCTGACACTTCGTGTCAGACGGAAGCAGGGTCATCCCACACTAATCCCGGGGGGATTGGGATGGGTCCTGTCAGTTACCATGGTGGGGCACGACGGTAAAGAACTGTATGAAACCGTGAGCTCCTTGTGACCTCCAAAAATGGTAGATTAGGTTCTCTAGCCTATTGACTGTAACAGTGGGTTGTAAGAGACTCTGGAGACTCAGACGAGCTCACATGAATTGAAAACGAAGCTGGAGATGGACGGTAAGGTCACTTCTCGTAAAAGGGCTCTGTTTCAATTTAAAAATGGCAAACCCAGATTTTGCAATGTTTGATTGTTTTGGTGTATTAAGGACAGCTTTGGAGACTTTAGGGAAGCTAGGGGAACTGGATTCATGGCCAACGGTGGCCGGGAACCTGGAAACAGAAGGACGTGAAAATGTTCAACCATCTACTCGAATTCTAAACATGTAGTTTGATCAGAATTAATGAGACAAAACTATAGGGATTAAAAGGTGTGGAAACGGATCCAAAATAAGGACGTTATAGTAGTGAACCGTGACCACCGGTTCAATTGAACCAGCTGAATATTGGACCGAACTGGACCCGGTTCACGCGAGGAAGAAGATGAATAGGAACCGGCGCGTGGCTCCCACGCGCCGCCCCTTTGGGCGGCACGTGTGGGAGAGTGGCAAGCCCTTTGAGGAAGGTTCTAACACGACTTTTAAAGTATTCGATGTAACGAACATTTTGGCGCTGGTTTCGAGTCAATCGGACATCGTCTCGATATGTTTCGGGATGTCCGAAGGTTTTAGGGCTCGGTTAAAAATAGTTAAAAATATGAGAAAATTACGGGGCCTTAGTATAAGCTTTATTAAGTGGTTAGTGACATTATTATGGGATTTGGACAGGTTCGGGAAAGCCGGAGATAACGAATTAGCCGGGAATGGTAAAGTGCACGCATATCGAGGCGACGACATCATGGTCTGTGAGTGGACTTTTTTTTCTAACTCTTGATGCATGCATATATGTTTTTATATGTTTTCTATGCATGATTCTATGATTTGATTTATGATCTTGATGGTTTACGGTTTTGCACATTTTTCGAGGTATTTGCTGAATTTAACGTTTTACGAGATTTCGATCGATGTTGTGATTTGACTTTGATTTAAATGATTTGATTTTGGGATTTGGAAATATAATTTGATTTCAATGATTTGAAATGGATTTCGGAAAAGTGCTTTCAGGCTTGAAGCCCGGTTTAGAAAAGTGGTTTTAAAGAACGTAATTTCGGGTTTTTGAATCGGGTTTCAGAATGACGATTTTGGATTCAGTTTGGAAACTTGAAAGTGGATTTCCATATTTGGGTTCGGAATGATTATTCCAAATGCTAGCTTACGAAATGATGGTTTCAAACTCGGATTTGGAAATGGATATGGATATGAGTTCTGGGTTTAGATTCGGGATCCTAATGAGATTGCGGATTCGGACTCGGAAATGGAAAATGGTCTTGGATTGGATTTGCTGGATCTGGTTATTGAGTTTAAAGACCCGGATATGATATGAAGGGGGCGGGCCCGGATTGGGTTTAAAGATCCGGATTGAGTTTAAACTTTAAAGACTCGGATATTGATATTTCCCCCGTATGCCTGTTAAGTTTAAAGACTCGGGAATTTAAAGACTCGGATTATATTGAGGCCTGAATTGAGTTTAAAGACTCAAGAGTTTAAAGACTCGGATAGATCCAGCAGGTTCAATGGATGGATATGTGGTTTCAAATGTTTTTGGATTTCACTGAGTTTTGATGATCATGGTTTTCAATAAAGGTTTTCCGATGTTTTGGGCTCTGCCCGGATGATATGGATTTCGATGGTTTTGGGCTAAGGCCTGGGATTTGAGAAATGGAAATGAATTCGGTTTCCTTAATGGTTTGATTGACTTGTGATTTGAGGCTGAGGCCTGGATTTGGATAGCGAATTTGATTCGAGTTTTAAAATGGTTTTCATTGATGATTTTGAGATGGATGGTTTCATAACATGTATTTATATGCATGCATTGGTTTTCTAAATGGAGGGTATAAGTTTAATTGGTTTATAAACTGTTTTTGAACGTATACTTTATTTTTGTCCACTCACAGTCTTTTTACGTTTTCGATACCCTCCAGGTTATTGCGATGCTGGCTGTTTGTCGAGAAAGACGAAGACATCACACCGGCGATCCACAGTAGATTCGGTGCACTCCGGGAAGTCCGGATACTTTTAGGATGGTCGGATCAAGAATCCCTTGTCTAACTTACGTGTCACATGGAGTTTGGACGTCGGTTTAACTTTTGTGTCATGCGTAAGTTAGACGGGAGCAGGATTTAGCCCTTAATCCTGGGGGATTAGGGATGGGTCCTGTCACCAGGACCTCTCTCAATCCTGGTATGTCGCCGTGAACATATTAACCGCCGCGACCACCTTTAGATCATGGTGCACACATCGCCGATCGATTTCCTATACCGTCAGCATTCCGAAGTCGAGCCTCCAGTGGATGTTCGACAACGAAACGTGCATCGTGACCTCTCCGGAAGGAACACATCCTAGTCCGGAAGCGAGCGTCGTGTCGTCTGTCGCCGTGCACACAACACTCGTCGCGACCACAACTCAATCTCGTAGGTCATCAATAAGGCCACATGCCCGAGACAAAACCAAATGGGTCTCATGCCCGAGTTTACCTTTTCAAATCCAAATCCATTTCATTAGCCTGAAACCACAAACACAAATAAGTATCGTATAAAATCGAAACCTCAAAATACGAGCAAATACGTAAACACACACAAATGCACTCATGGCATCACAAAACATGTTTATAAACATATATAAAACATTTATGAATGCATCAATTTATAAAACAAGGTCCACTCACAGACCGTCCAAAGTTGCGCCTCGATACGCGCGCCATAAGCTATTTTTCGGGTCAATCATCATTTTCGGGCTTCCCGAACCTGTCTAAATCATTTTAGAGGGTTACTAACTACTTAATTAGCCCCTTGTAAAAGCCTAGTTTTCCAGAATTTTTAACTATTTTAAAACCCGATCCTAAACCTTCTGACATTCCGAACTATATCGAGACGATATCCGATCGACTCGAAACTAGTACCAAAATGTTCGTTACATCAAATAGATGAAATTACATGTTGAAAAATTCCCCAAAAGGGGTCCCCACGTGTAACGACCCGTCCCGAATTCCGGGATTAGTTTAGTGACTAATCTTGATTAGTGAGGTTGAACGGTGGTTAGTAGGGCGGAATCGGACAAAATGTGCAAAATGACCGTTTTGCCCCTGGTCGTGGGCAAAATGTTGACTTTTTGTTCGGGCGGTCAAATGAACTTTGACCGATGACCGTGACGTAGTTTGGGACGTCACGAGTTCATAGACAGGTGGCACGTTCGATTCCGACATTCGTAGAGAAAGTTATGGTGTTCGGAAGTTGAGGGGTATTTTGGTAATTTGGCTTATTAGGGGCCAAATGTTGACTTTCTGACCGGGAGGTCTGATGGGCGAGGGCCAAGGACCGTTACGTAGGTATCGTCGATACGAATCCAACGACAGGCGGCATGCCGAAATCGGAGATCCGACGACGAAGTTATGGTCAAGGACGTAAAACGCGATTAACCGAGACTCGGAATAAAATAATAATATAATAATAAAATCTGACTACTTTAATCCAAACCAATCTGGACCCTTGATGAGTGACACATGTCATCATCTCCTTCCTTCCCTAATTCAGGGATCTATGTTGGCCATTTAGGTTAATTAATTATTTCCTCTCCTCAAATCCTCACCCTTCATTTTATATGGAGATTGAATCTGGGCCGTTAGATCTCATTCCTTCTCTCTTTATTTGATCAGACTCACATTCCCTCACATTTTCATTTCTTTCAACCCGTGCACTCTCACTCCTTGCACGATCACTCCACCACCTCACAGCCCAGCCTCACACACCAGACACCTCCAGACAGACCCCAGCCACCTCCAGACGACGGCCACCACCACCACGGCCGCCCTGCACAGCCGGAAACCACCCAGACCCGAGAGGAACCCGATCGGCCCAAAATTGTCCAACCATCCAAACCTTCATATCTGGGCTCGAACAAACACAGGGATTGGTAAACTGGAACCTTAGGACGACTCAGACCACGACTGGACGGGCCACGACGGCGACACGGCGGCGGTAAGTCTGAAAAACCGTGAAGACCCGATTTACTTCCCTGTTTCGAAACGTCTGTTTTTGACGTTGAAATTGTTTGTTTGTTTTTGAGACTTGTCCTAGGAACCTAGACGGCCATTTTGGACCATGAACCACGGCCGGAATCTCGACGAGTCGCCGGAGAGGATGACCTGAGTTCTCAGCCGATTTTCCCGTCAGTTTTCAGGTAGTTTAATCCACCTAGAAATGAGTTTGGATGTCACAGAACCGTAGAGGAGGTTATGACGAGTCCATAGGATCAAACCGCATCAAAAATGGTGGTCTGGAACTCGATCTGTGATCGGGTCAAGCCGCGGGTCGACGGCGACCCGGTTACAGACCCGGTTTCAGAACCCGGTTACTGTAGCATGACGTCATCATTGCTGACCTGAATCTTGACCTGGCGCGTGGGGGCGCGTGAAGGGTATTTTGGGGAAACTTCCAACACGACTTTTAATCTATTCGATGTAACGGACATTTTGGGATTGGTTTCGTGTCGATCGGACACCGTCTCGATAGTGTTCGGGATGTCCGAAGGTTTTAAATTAAGTTTAAAAATAAGTAAAAATTCGGGAAAATTACGGGACTTTTCTAGGATGTTAATAATGAGGTTAGTGACCCTCTAATGTGATTTGGACAGGATTGGGAGTCCCGGTGATAGTGGTGTGGCCCGGGAGGGCCGGTGGCACGCGTATCGAGGCACACGGTTAAAACGGTCTGTGAGTGGACTTTGGTTTTATAAATCTTATGCATGCTTAAATGTGTTATATGGTTTATATACATGATTTCTATGATGGTATTTGTGAGCATTGATTTTGGGTATGTTGCACGTATTTCGAGGTGTTTTCCGTATTTCACGTATATCGGGATTAATGGTTTATTTGTGGTTTTGCGTGTTTGTGGTTAAATAAATAATATGATAAAATGGTTTTTATATTGGAAAGATGGATTCGGGCTTGAGGCCCACTTGTTTTGGAAATCTCGGACTTGGAGTCCATTTGAGTACGTAAGTCGGGCTGCGGGCCCAGTTGGTTTACAAATCGGGCCGTGGGCCCAGTGGTTCATAAAGTCGGGCATGAGGCCCAGTTGGATTTAAATGATGATTTCGGGCCAGGGGCCCTATATTTAATAAATGTGGTTTCGGGTCAGGGACCCTAAATGGAAATGTGTTGTTTTATGGAGATCCGGGCAGGGCCCATGGTGATGTTGTGAAATGAATTAATAAAAACTGTTTTTCCATATACCATCTGTACGCATGGATATATGATGGTCTCCTCCAGATGTCTGGGACACTGGGGAAGTCACGGTGCATTGCCTGTGAAGGGTCACCATACGGAGCAGCCGGACCGTATGATGACTCAGGAGCAGGATTGCTATGATTGACGTCTGGGACGTCAGACATCAGGGATGTCAGATATATGGACCCGGAGAGACCCCGGGCAGCACGCGTAGCTTATGAAACCGTGAGACATGACGTCAGGGACGTCTAGCATCAGGGATGCTGGTGATGGTAATGGTAAAATACGAATTAATGAAATGGCTTTCCGGGTGGATTTATGATTGTGTGATTTTAATGAATTAATGTTCATTTATGGTAGTGGGTGGTGACCCACATGGTCGTTTATGTATGGTGGTGGTATTCCACGGTTTTGGGCTGAGTTCCCACACTTGGTTTTTGGTTAACGGTTTTTGGGCTAAGGCCCTAAGGGCTCGGTTGAGCAAACGTTTTGGTTACTGGTTTTTGTGGCATGCATACGTTTTTATTGGAGGGCATAAATGTCTTATAAATGTATTTGATGAACTTACTGGTTTTTGTCCACTCACAGCTTTTGGTTTTAATGCCCTTCAGGTTGATCACGGATGCGATTGCAGCAGAGACTAGGACATTGCACACCTCCTCCATCGATCCTTGCGCACTCTGGATGCCCTGTTTGGGCAGTGGCTCTTGGTCATCCTTTGTCTGACACCCCTTGTTGGACGGGAGCAGGGCACATTCCATGGTAATCCCGGGGGGATTGGGATGGGTCCTGTCAACTTGGTATCAGAGCACGGTTGCTCTTTTGTGTGCGCAGGTCGAGGGTGTGATGTCTCTTTGGGCTGCAATTCGTTATCAACCTGATAGATAGTTTTTGGGTTTGGATAGTGGATGGAGTACGATTGGCCCGATACGCCGTGCGTTAATGTGATTCGACCCAAGCGGGGTTGATTGGGGTGAACTGGTATAGTGGGACCGTCGGTTCGGTCATGAGATATTGGATTGTTGTGCTGCTAGGTGCAGCTAGGTTCGGGGAACCTCATATGAGTAATGGTTTAAAATGTGAATTCTTGTGGTGGTTTCTAGTGTGAGGGATGTTGGTTTATCGGAGTTGGCCGATGACCTAGTGGTGGAACCCACGTTGATGGGATGGTAGGATTGGATTTGACGTCTATACGATGTCAGGACCGCGGGGTCGGTCAGGTTGTGAGTTTTATATTACGGGAAGTGGTTGGGTTCGGTTGAACCATAGGGTGTGATTGTGGAACCCTAGGTAAACCTTAATTGTGATTAGTGGATGAGAACTTGTGCTGCGACGAACGGTTGAGGTCATGGATGACCATGTGGATAACTCTAGTGAGTCTTGTCAGAATTATGAGATCCGATCTACGGATACGGTTCTGAGATAAATTATGGAATCCCGTGTTGGATCGGGTATTGGTGTGATGTGTGAATGCGGATCTCGATAGCAATGACAGTTAGTCGGTAGTCATATCGTGATGACTGGCTATCGAGGGTAATTGGTGTGGTTATAATACTTGGGGATCAGGGGACGTTCAGGGAACGTTCATTTTCCTGATGTGGATTGTCAGAATAGTGGTACCCATAGTCGTGAGGTACGGGATCGTCGTTCGGTATGAACGGAGATCCAGGGTTGTCGTATTTGCACACGGTGTGCAAGTATGAATGTTTGTAGGTTAGTACTTTTGTGCTGATGCTAGTATGGATGCATGTGTGCTGATACTAGTGTTGTTGATAGTGTGTTGGTGCTGGTACTAGCGCTGGTGCTAGTGTCGGTAATGGTGTTGACGATGAGCCACAAGTTGGGGTGTGACTCCGTCATGATGAACATATGTTCGGTCTTTGAGATTCGGTAGTGGTTGAGTGATGGACTGGATGGGATCTAGTTAAGATTGTGCTGTGTTGGGATAAGTCCCAATAGTGGTGAGATAACCAGTAAGGAGTGGATTAAAATGGTATAATTAAGATTTAAGAAATTTTGTGATGATTAGTGGATTTGGGGGAGTTGTTGGCAACTCCAAAATTTGTGCGATTTTATGTTTTTTAAATATCCCTAAAAAGTACATGGAAATGATTAAAACTGGAAAAGACGAGGAAAAACCATTAGTGGTATAAAGGTAGGAATTTGTAATTGAGAACTTGGAAAACCGAGTGTTGAACCTGTAAAGGTCGGGATGTGCGAACGGAACAATAACGGATTGATTGTGGACACGGGGTTGTCCAAGTGAATTGAGGAGGTAGGAAGTCTAGCGGTTGGACTTGACGTCTTGTTGGGAGCATGTCTGTTTCCAACATGATTGGAACCTTAGTGTCGAGGAGAGTTGTGATTAGGGAACGAGAGTGGTGCTTGTTTTTGGTGATAGGTATTCTGAAGTCCTTGGGGTTGACTTCTTGCTTTCTGCCCTGGCAGACGTTGACTGTAGTTACCAGTACGTTGAGCGTGTATTGGTTGGTGAGCCCATGTGTGTTGTGAGGTCATTAGGAGGAGCTACGTATTCGAAATTAGGTAAACGAGATTTTTCATTTTCTGCTTGGTGGCAGACGATGTCGGGGTACCTGGCGTGGTGAGTGCAGTGAGTTTTGTTGCATCCACGTAGGATGAGTATTGGTGTCATTGTTTTGGATCATCCTTGGTTTTCCTAGGTGGAATGACAAGGATTGATACAAGGTAATCCGTGAGAATCCGCAGTCTCGACGTGTCTCGTCGTTGACTGATCTGTCTAGTTGTGGGAGACGGTTGTCGATCGTTGTGGCGATCTAGGATGTTGACGTTATTGTCAGGGACACAGTGTCTATCTGGGTCGTGATCTTGATGATTCAGATAGGGGGAGAGTATATCACTCTTACCTTGGTACGTGAGTCGTAAATGACGAGGTTGAACTTCTTTTCGAAGTAGGGGCCCGTATGGTATTCTACTCGGGTGAGTAGGTTTTCAAGGTAGTTGAATTTTGTCAACCTTAGGCGTGTGGAGGTTGGATTGGCTTCCCTATGAAGTCAATCAAGTGTATTGAACGGGTAACCAATAGGTTCGGTTTTGGTGTGTCTTGGTAAATGTGAACGAGATTTCGGGATTTGGAATCGATTTTCTGGGTGACGATTCAGGATTCGATTTTGGAACTTGAAAGTATATTTCCGGATTTGGGTACGGAATGGTTATTCCAAATGCTAGCTTACGGAATAATGATTTCGGATTCGGATTTGGAAATGAGTTAAAATGGGATGTCTGGGTTTGGATCCGGGATTTCTTACGAAGTTGCGGATTCAGATTCGGAATTGGAACTAGATGTTGGGTGGAGTTTCGATTTGCCTCATGCTGGATTGGGCAAACGTACTCCATTATTGGAACGCGTTCGGCTATGACCTAGGTGGTTGTAGTCTGGTTATTAGGTAGATGTGTGTACTTCGTACTTGGGTCGAGGTACAATACCGTGTAGACTTGTGATGTCTAGTGACGGTATACGGGATATACCCGAGGTATGTTGGTGAACGTGTTGGTAATCGGATTGGTTCCGATACCATGGGATTGGTTGTGGACCGGACATTACTATGCAACGGGTCATGGTAATTCCGATGTGTTTAATTACACACAGGTCGTGTGAAATGTCGGTAAGGGTATTGGTGAGTCGAGTACGTTGGTGGCATGTGTAGCCACGAGTGAGTCTAGTGTCAGTTCTCGACTGACAACAACTGTGTGGTGACAGTTTGTCAGGATGTGTCAACATAGATTGTTGAGTGGGGTCAGCTGACTCCTAGTGGGAGTGGGAAAGGAACCGTCGAGTTGTTGCGTCAACGAGAGGGTGGATTTGACAAGTGGTGTCAAATTCGAAACTAGTAGTTTCAGTCATTCGACGGGGTCGAATGTAATCGTTGCGTTTTGCGTACTAGTGGTACGTTTGGGCGTAGACAAGTTTTGTCTAAGTAGTTGGTGTACGGGTGTACACGTGTTGCGTGGTCAATTCCACTTTCCGCGGGTGTTTGTGGAATCAGGATAGTCGAGTTTCGAGAGCGAAACTTATGAAGGAGGGAAGTAAGTTGAGATTAGATCGGTTGGAATTTCGAGGACGAAATTTATTAAGGAGGGAAGGTTGTAACGACCCGTCCCGAATTCCGGGATTAGTTTAGTGACTAATCTTGATTAGTGAGGTTGAACGGTGGTTAGTAGGGCGGAATCGGACAAAATGTGCAAAATGACCGTTTTGCCCCTGGTCGTGGGCAAAATGTTGACTTTTTGTTCGGGCGGTCAAATGAACTTTGACCGATGACCGTGACGTAGTTTGGGACGTCACGAGTTCATAGACAGGTGGCACGTTCGATTCCGACATTCGTAGAGAAAGTTATGGTGTTCGGAAGTTGAGGGGTATTTTGGTAATTTGGCTTATTAGGGGCCAAATGTTGAATTTCTGACCGGGAGGTCCGATGGGCGAGGGCCAAGGACCGTTACGTAGGTATCGTCGATACGAATCCAACGACAGGCGGCATGCCGAAATCGGAGATCCGACGACGAAGTTATGGTCAAGGACGTAAAACGCGATTAACCGAGACTCGGAATAAAATAATAATATAATAATAAAATCTGACTACTTTAATCCAAACCAATCTGGACCCTTGATGAGTGACACATGTCATCATCTCCTTCCTTCCCTAATTCAGGGATCTATGTTGGCCATTTAGGTTAATTAATTATTTCCTCTCCTCAAATCCTCACCCTTCATTTTATATGGAGATTGAATCTGGGCCGTTAGATCTCATTCCTTCTCTCTTTATTTGATCAGACTCACATTCCCTCACATTTTCATTTCTTTCAACCCGTGCACTCTCACTCCTTGCACGATCACTCCACCACCTCACAGCCCAGCCTCACACACCAGACACCTCCAGACAGACCCCAGCCACCTCCAGACGACGGCCACCACCACCACGGCCGCCCTGCACAGCCGGAAACCACCCAGACCCGAGAGGAACCCGATCGGCCCAAAATTGTCCAACCATCCAAACCTTCATATCTGGGCTCGAACAAACACAGGGATTGGTAAACTGGAACCTTAGGACGACTCAGACCACGACTGGACGGGCCACGACGGCGACACGGCGGCGGTAAGTCTGAAAAACCGTGAAGACCCGATTTACTTCCCTGTTTCGAAACGTCTGTTTTTGACGTTGAAATTGTTTGTTTGTTTTTGAGACTTGTCCTAGGAACCTAGACGGCCATTTTGGACCATGAACCACGGCCGGAATCTCGACGAGTCGCCGGAGAGGATGACCTGAGTTCTCAGCCGATTTTCCCGTCAGTTTTCAGGTAGTTTAATCCACCTAGAAATGAGTTTGGATGTCACAGAACCGTAGAGGAGGTTATGACGAGTCCATAGGATCAAACCGCATCAAAAATGGTGGTCTGGAACTCGATCTGTGATCGGGTCAAGCCGCGGGTCGACGGCGACCCGGTTACAGACCCGGTTTCAGAACCCGGTTACTGTAGCATGACGTCATCATTGCTGACCTGAATCTTGACCTGGCGCGTGGGGGCGCGTGAAGGGTATTTTGGGGAAACTTCCAACACGACTTTTAATCTATTCGATGTAACGGACATTTTGGGATTGGTTTCGTGTCGATCGGACACCGTCTCGATAGTGTTCGGGATGTCCGAAGGTTTTAAATTAAGTTTAAAAATAAGTAAAAATTCGGGAAAATTACGGGACTTTTCTAGGATGTTAATAATGAGGTTAGTGACCCTCTAATGTGATTTGGACAGGATTGGGAGTCCCGGTGATAGTGGTGTGGCCCGGGAGGGCCGGTGGCACGCGTATCGAGGCACACGGTTAAAACGGTCTGTGAGTGGACTTTGGTTTTATAAATCTTATGCATGCTTAAATGTGTTATATGGTTTATATACATGATTTCTATGATGGTATTTGTGAGCATTGATTTTGGGTATGTTGCACGTATTTCGAGGTGTTTTCCGTATTTCACGTATATCGGGATTAATGGTTTATTTGTGGTTTTGCGTGTTTGTGGTTAAATAAATAATATGATAAAATGGTTTTTATATTGGAAAGATGGATTCGGGCTTGAGGCCCACTTGTTTTGGAAATCTCGGACTTGGAGTCCATTTGAGTACGTAAGTCGGGCTGCGGGCCCAGTTGGTTTACAAATCGGGCCGTGGGCCCAGTGGTTCATAAAGTCGGGCATGAGGCCCAGTTGGATTTAAATGATGATTTCGGGCCAGGGGCCCTATATTTAATAAATGTGGTTTCGGGTCAGGGACCCTAAATGGAAATGTGTTGTTTTATGGAGATCCGGGCAGGGCCCATGGTGATGTTGTGAAATGAATTAATAAAAACTGTTTTTCCATATACCATCTGTACGCATGGATATATGATGGTCTCCTCCAGATGTCTGGGACACTGGGGAAGTCACGGTGCATTGCCTGTGAAGGGTCACCATACGGAGCAGCCGGACCGTATGATGACTCAGGAGCAGGATTGCTATGATTGACGTCTGGGACGTCAGACATCAGGGATGTCAGATATATGGACCCGGAGAGACCCCGGGCAGCACGCGTAGCTTATGAAACCGTGAGACATGACGTCAGGGACGTCTAGCATCAGGGATGCTGGTGATGGTAATGGTAAAATACGAATTAATGAAATGGCTTTCCGGGTGGATTTATGATTGTGTGATTTTAATGAATTAAAGTTCATTTATGGTAGTGGGTGGTGACCCACATGGTCGTTTATGTATGGTGGTGGTATTCCACGGTTTTGGGCTGAGTTCCCACACTTGGTTTTTGGTTAACGGTTTTTGGGCTAAGGCCCTAAGGGCTCGGTTGAGCAAACGTTTTGGTTACTGGTTTTTGTGGCATGCATACGTTTTTATTGGAGGGCATAAATGTCTTATAAATGTATTTGATGAACTTACTGGTTTTTGTCCACTCACAGCTTTTGGTTTTAATGCCCTTCAGGTTGATCACGGATGCGATTGCAGCAGAGACTGGGACATTGCACACCTCCTCCATCGATCCTTGCGCACTCTGGATGCCCTGTTTGGGCAGTGGCTCTTGGTCATCCTTTGTCTGACACCCCTTGTTGGACGGGAGCAGGGCACATTCCATGGTAATCCCGGGGGGATTGGGATGGGTCCTGTCACCACGTGCCCTCGCGCGCCGCCCAAAAGTGCTGCGCGTGGGAGCCACGCACCGCCCAAAGGGGATGCGTGTGGGAACCACGCATCCTGCACGGTCATCCCTGACCTCTAGCCCGGTCTGGTCTAACCTGCAACTCCGATCCAACTGGACCGGCGTGACTGATCTAGGGCCATTACTCCCTCATTTTTGGTCCAATTTCTTCCCTTCCAATTCCTATAGTTTCCTCTAATCATTTCCTACCTATCTATGTCTTCAAAACACCCAAAAATGTCCTAAAACCCATTGGTTCAGAAAACCATTTTAAACTCAAACTTCCATCCTAGATTCTGGGCACTTCTAGGGGTCCAACCTTCATCCTAAGGGTTCCACTAGGTTCCTAGGATCCCTGAAAACGTACTTGGAAGTTCGATTTGGGTTAACTTGGCCGGAAATCAAATTTGGTTGGCAGCCACCAAAATTCTCCTAGCCGTCGTTCCGGGCTGTTAAGCCGTTCCCCACCATCCAAAACCACCTCCTAATCATCCTACCAACCCCCTAAACACAAACTAAACAACATCTAACTCCTCTAACGTCCAAAACCCGAAATTGAATTTTAAAAAGAACAGGGGTTCGGGTTTTACCTGTTTTCTGGGCCATCGTCGCCGTCCACGGCGGACCTGTCCTCACTCAGCCACCATCACGTCCTCCCACTCATCCTCAGCCCCTCTCTTGGCCTCACACAGATTCAAATGGGGAAAGGTTTGGTTTTGGGTTCAACGAGGTGTTTGGTTGAACGAAAGAGGAAGGGGATACGGATGCATTGTAACGGCCCGTCCCGAATATCGGGATTTAATAATATTTAATTGTGATTCACTAATCTGGGATTAGTTGGGCGATTTCGGACGAATTGTGCAAAATGACCGTTTTGCCCCTGGACGTGGGCAAAACGTTGACTTTTATTTCGGATGGTCAAATGGACTTTGACCGATGACCGTGACGTAGTTCGGGACGTCACGAGTTCATAGACAGGTGGCACGTTCGATTCCGACGTTCGTGGTAAAAGTTATGGGTCACGGAAGTTTGGGTTCGTTATGCACGCATTACGAGGCGAGGACATGTGGCGCTCTCTGATTGGTCTGAGATTCTGAGTGGGACACGTGGACCACTAAACTTAAATATTGGGATCAGATCTGGATTGGTGTGATTTGATTAAATTATAGGATTTAAATAATTAAAAGAATTCCCACTTATTTTCACCTTTTGATCTGGGCCATCCATCTGATCTCTGTTTTCAATCTCAGCCCTTCATCTATTATGCTGATACACATCCCCAACGTCCATTTCCTTATTCATCTGATACCTCCCTTCCTCATTTTTCATTCTTCCTCTGCCCGTGAAGAAATTGAACACACACTCACACCAGCCCATCTCCTTTGTGCGTGGGAGTGAGACCAACTGCTGGTATGGGCGGAAGGACGACGGTGGTGAGCTGGGTGACGGAGGGAGACGGCGGAGATGACGGCGGAGGGGAAAACAGAGGGATCCGAAACTCAGGAAATTGGAAGTCGATGGAGACCGGTGTTTGACCGTGTTGGAGGGGTGGAAGGAGTTTCTGGGATCAAACTAGGCGTTTCGGTGGCCACGGTGGTGACCACGGCGGCGAAGGGAGCCTAAACCCGCGAGTTCGTTCTCGGGTCTAAAATGGCAGCTTGGATTTTTCGACGTTTTAGTCGATCTAGTAACCAGGATGATGACTCAGAGGATGAGACGAGTCTATAGGGACCGTTTTCAACGAGAATGGTGGTCGGAGCTGAGAGCAGTCGACGGTGGAGTTGGCCGTGAGCTTCTCGATCGAGGAGGTACGATCTGGACGTTGTGCCTTGTTTTTGTTTTCACAGAACATTTAATTGAACTCAGACGATCCTGTAGGTGAAAACCCCGTCCAAAATGATGGAGAAGTGACCGAGAACCAGTCGGGTTGGCCCGCGGGTCACGGCGACCCATTTTACAGTCGTTCGGGTTGAACGACGGTGAACAGTACCCGGTGCGTGGGTTTCACGCGCAGGGAGTTCAACCGGCGCGTGGGGGCGCGTGTGAGGTAATTTTGGGAAACTTCCAACATGACTTTTGTCCTATACAATGTAACGAACATTTTAGCGTTGGTTTCGTGTCGATCGGATCCCGTTTCGTTATTGTTCGGGATGTCTGAAGGTTTTAAATCCAGTTTAAAAATACTTAAAAATTCGGGAAAATTACGAGACTTTGATAGAATGTTAATGAAGGGGTTAGTAATCCTCTAATATGATTTGGACAGGATTGGGAGTCCCGGTGATAGTGGTGTGGCCCGGGAAGGCCTATGGCACGCGTATCGAGGCGCTCGGTTAAACGGTCTGTGAGTGGACATTGGTTTCATAAATTCGATGCATGCATAACTGTTTTATGATTGTTATAATTATGATTAAATGATTTACTTTGGATATTGGTGAATTTAAAATGATTTCACGTATTTCGAGGTGAATTACGTATTTGCACGTAAACCGAGGTTTTCTGGATTTGCACCGATTTCCATAAATGTGGTTGGATATGATTTCATAAAACGGTTACGAACTTGAATAATGTAAAATCGGGCCAGGGGCCCAGTTGAACTATGAAATCGGGCCAAGGGCCCAGTTAACATGTGGATCGGGCCAGAGGCCCAGTTAACTTGTGAAATCGGGCCAGGGGCCCAGTTGATTTCTACATGTGATTGCGGGTCGGGGACCCTAAAATGGAATTGAATAAATGTTTCCTGGTTTACATTTTATATATGTTCACATGCTGGAATCTATAAATGGTTTTGATGACGTTTCGGTCATGGCACGTTTCACGGTTTTTGGGCATGAGACCCGTTTGATGAAATGTAACGATCGGTTCGGATTTTACCTATGTATACCTATATGTTTTGCATGTGGATATCGATAAAATGTATTTAGTACTGCACTGTATAGATCCTTCCATATGATACTGTCTCCTCCGGATGAGGTACCACGGAGAGGTCACGGACGTCTAGTACGTCCATGGTCTATGACGCTAAGCATCGGGAATGCTGTACCCGAACGGGGTTCGGGGATTGAACTCGGAAATTGAGACCCGAGTGGCACGCGTAGCCTTGTGATTGTGACCTTATTGACGTCAGGGACGTCAGACATCAGGGATGTCGGATTTGAGTGTATAGTGCAGTGGCTAAAATAATGGTTATGGTTTATATTATATGACTTATGGTTCATATTACTGGATTTATGAAATAACTCTTGGATTTACTTTTGGAAATTGAAACTATGCTTTGGTTTCCGGGCTAAGGCCCTAATGGTTATTTCTAAATAAATATGGGATTATTGGTTTTGGTGCATGCATATGATTTTACTGAGGGGCATAAATGTCTTATAAATGTTTTACGCTGACTTGTTTATTTTCGTCCACTCACAGTTTTTGTTTTTAATGCCCTTCAGGTTGATTCCGGATATGACTGCAGCAGAGACTGGGATATCATACACCTCCTCCATCGATCCTTACGCACTCTGGAAGCCCGGTTGGGCAATGGCAACAGGTTATCCCTTGTCCGACACCTCTTGTCAGACGGGAGCACGTCACATTCCATGGTAATCCCGGGGGGATTGGGATGGGTCGTGTCATGCATGCATCTGTGTAAGGGAAGCAATGAATGGGTGACACTTGTCACTCATCCATTGGCCCAGGGAAAAGATCTGGGCCCACTCAGGACAAAAGTCCATTTTGCCTCGTAAAATGTGCCGCGATAAATAGTACCTTGAAACTTCCGTGAACAGTATCTTTTCCGTCGAATGTCCTATTTCGACGTGCCGCTTATCTACAAACTTGTATCGACCCGATCTTCGTAACGGTCCTTGGCCCACGTGCGTCGAACCCCCCGGTCAAAAGTCAACTTTTTACCCTCGTTTAGGGGTAAAATCGTAATTTCACCCTGAACGTCCGTTAATCTTTGGCTAATCCCCGATTAGCCCCACTAATCCGTAATTAGTCTTAATTAATCCTTAAAATTAGGGACGAGTCGTTACAGCACTCAAACTCAAAACTTCAGACCAATAATCTAAGGCAACCGCAAGCCAACCAGAATAAGGAAAATAAAAATGCTAGCCTCTCATCGATTGTTAGGATTTTGAGTGTTAATTATTTTTCAAAAATTTAATAATAAGTAATAATTAAACTATTATGGTATGTTTATAAAACTCTTTAAATGTCCTAAAAAAAACTTCAATTTGAAAAAAATTCTATCAAATTCTACAACATTCAATATATAATTTTGAAAAACTTTATCAAATTTTATAAATTTTAATACAAAAATCTATAAAACTCTAATATAACTACGTATAATTTCATCATTAACTCGATAAAAGTTAATATAAGTCGATGAGAATATGTTAAATCTATAAATGTTAATTACTTAAACAATTCTACAATTGCATATTTATAAGTGCAGTTGGATGATACCTACAGAAAAAACATTGTTTAAATTTTTATGCCATGAAAAAGGGCGTTTACAAGTGCATATTTATAGTACTTTACTTGCTGATATAAAGTGATACCTCAGTATGATATTTAATATATTTTAAATGGCATCTAGGCAAACTATATATATTAATTAAGTACGAATTCAACATTTGAATCTAAAGCGGATTAATTTTAGTGTTATATTATATCACGATTTAATAATACGAGTGAATTTTATTGATAAGAAAAAATATATATATCGATGAATTTTACTCTAAAAATTAATACTTATATATAGAAAAGTTAATAAAAAATAACAATTTTGTACAATAACATGTGATATAAAAGTATAAATTTTGTAGTCTATAAGTTTTAATTTTCATGGTATAAAAATGCGTCTATTATCAAGTCGATGCCGATATTATTAATAAATAATTTTTTATTTTAATAATATATTATACAATTTTAAAAAATATAATTCTTTAGCATATTTAATTGTATAAGAAATTAATTAAGAGGACTATATATTATTTAAGCATTTTTTAGAATTGCTGCTTTTCAGACTTTACTAAATTTTTATTGTTACATTAGCATAAGAAAATGCTATAATGCATGAACTCTAAACACGTGTAAGACCACATTTTCGCCGCCGTAATCGATTCTTGTTACGCTGCCATGTTCCTCACAACAACTATGTCATGCATCAAAATCATTAATCAAATAGTGCTAATTAGATCATATGCAAAAGATTCGTATAGTAATTTTTTTCCAAGTTAAACTCAACAAAACGATTTTGAATTCTTCTATAATCCAAATATTGCTAAAGCTTTGTACTTGAGAGCATCTCCAATTTAAGATATAAATTTGATAAAAATTGCAGTAAAATAAAGCCAAATTCAAATCCCAACACAACTAACACTGCGTTACAAAATGGGCGGGGTTATCTATTATTGCTGCTACTAAAAATACTGGCTCTACTGATATCCTGATGGCGGAAGCTCATGCGTTAAAAAAACCATTTCCCTCAACTTGCATAATCTTCATGTCGAAGGTGATTACAAGATCCTTATTAATGCTGTGAATGGATCCATATCTACTCTCTAGCATACTATGATTACTTAGATGAATTTTTTTTTACTTGGCTTTGATTGCATTTCCTTTAAACATGTTTATAGAGAAACGAATTTTATTGTTGATGCTCTCGCCAAATTAGACCACAGTTGCCAATATAGCCTGTTTTGGGAGGCCTCCCTCCCGATTAGTGCTCGTGAAGCGTGGTTGTTTGATTTCTCTAGAGGTGGTTGCGTTCATGGTTTGGCTTTGTAGTATGTTCCTTTAGTGTAAAAAAAAAAAAAAAAGAGGAACCCACGAGCCACAGGTTCAAACTTTCTCCCCAAGGGTCAATAAGAATGAGACTTAGGGTTCCATTTCTTATTAAAAAAAAATTGGTGATATTATTTTTACTCAACAAATTTAGAAATTCTTACATAGTGAGCAGACACGAACCTATTAAATAAAAATAAGATATGTTAAATTTAAAAAATTGGAGATATTATTTTTACTCAACAAATTTAGAAATTCTTACATAGTGAGCAGACACGAACCTATTAAATAAAAATAAGATATGCTAAATTTTAGCGTAATTTTTTTTATCAAATTTCGACGGTAGTAAATAAATTTTATAGATTAAAAAACTTTAATAAAAATATATACTTTATGCAAAAAAAAACCAAGAAATAATCATGTATAAATATAATATTTAACACCTAAATCGTAACAATCTCCTCTTATACGTGAATAAGATACCAAATGATCTCTAAAAAATGAATCATCTCTTATTTAATTGTATAACAAATTAATATAATTGGCTATATAAACTAATATTATATGAATTTTTCTTGTAAATCATCAATTTTAGATGAATTTTAGCACACCCTAACGCTCCGGCATTTAATGGTGATCCTCACTAAATCCACTAACGGTACAAAATTAAATTCATTTCGAAATTGGGAGCAAGTATTGTGATCAAACTACTATATTATTAGGATGTTGAGACCACTAATTTGTAGTGTTAAGATTCTACACGAAAAACTGTTTTTTATGTGTTAAAACGAAAAACTAAAAAGGGTTGAAGTGCCCCCTTTGAAATTCAATGGCCTCCACTCCAGTTGAAGTGCCCGTTTGAAAAATCAAAATGGGGTGCTAGGTGGGAGCAAGAAAAGTAAATTGAATGAGGTGCCACGTAGTGGGTATGGGCTGTCATGCAATGAATCTTGGAGTTGGGGTCCCTCACTCCCTTCTCCTTGCCGGTTCCTACATGAGGTGACCTACCCACCAAAACTAGTGACACGTCAGGGTCTTCAACTCAGTCACTGTCCTTCCCCTTTCCCACAGATTGACTCAACCTCAACGCTGTCCTCTGACTAGGGTTTGCTCAACCTTACAATCTGGTTACTGCTCTAGCTACTCCTCTTCAATTCAATTTCTGTATTTGCCCGATGATATTACTTTATCAACATAAATTTATTTAAAAATTTACATATAGAAAAATTCGTCATTTGACTAATCAAAAAATTATACAATTTAAAATATACCATAATTTTTATATAAATTATAACTAATATCATATAATTGTAAACTAATCAAGAAACCATCTAAAAACTATTTACCAAAATCTATCATGATTTCAACATTACCTTTTATTTTTATTTTTTATTATAAAATTATATTGATGATTATGAAAATATGACTCCTATTTATAATTTTATTTTAAAAGTAATATGAGTATCTAATTTAACTTAAAGTAAGATAATTCAAAACAATAATACATAAAAAATACTTTAAATTTTAATTTTAAAAATTCTTTAAGTTCCGATATTAAATAATTTGGTCAATTTCGTACAAAATTTAAGAATTAAACCCTACGTCGTACGATTTTCCACCACCATCTCAACCTTATGTCTTATTTTGTTTAATATACAAGTATTAAAAGTTTTAAATAAAAATAAAAGCTGTTAAGAGTGTAACAATGATTTACTTTTGAAAATACCATCTATAAATTAAAATCAATTATTACAATACTAATTTACTCAAATATCTGACTAGACTCATTGGACCGTATACCAAGCCCAAGTACTGAACAATGCCCAAGGACCGAACAACGCCCAAGCCCACAGTACTTACATAACCCCGACACTAGGCCCAATATGGGATGACACATGGAGACTTTCCCACCCTCGATCTACGTAACACGTGTCGATACGCAAATTGAGGAGCATTTGTCCCACATCAAAACTATGAAAATTGAGCATTCCACTTACCATACATAAGAAGTACACATTTCCCAATAAGAGGTAACGAATATTGACTATTCACTATTACTTTACCAAACTTACCATTTACCTTTTTCTCTTACGAACAAAATTACTAACTTGACCGTCGGAGAATCTTAGGCCGACACCACACCGATGCCCGTGCTAACAGAAGACCCATTATTCTCTTAAGTTGAGAGGCTACGAGGAAGGACACGCGTCACTTGGTGATTGGACAACGAGTAATCGACAGTTGGAACATTTATTGCTTCAACAACTAATAAGGCCAAAATATTATAATTATTTGTAGTACATCAATATTAATGGACTAATTTACTGATCATCAGGCCTTATTAAAATCAAGGGATAATTATAAATAGGTACAATTTTTGAGTTCAACTTATAATGTGAGGACCCGTCCCGGAAATTAGGGTTAAGACGATGATTAGTCAAGGATTAGTGAGCTTAGTCGGTGGTTAGTTGGTTACGATAGGTCCGTTAGCGTAGAATGACAATTTTGCCCCTAGGTTGGGCAAATAGTTGACTTTTAGTTCGGCCGGTCAATTGGGTATTGACCGGTGACCGTGACGTAGTTCGGGATGACACGAATCCGTAGACAGGTTGACACGACACATCCCAATCCCCCCCGGGATTACCATGGAATGTGTCATGCTCCTGTCTGACAAGAGGTGTCAGACAAGGGATAACCTGTTGCCACTGCCCAACCGGGCTTCCAGAGTGCGTAAGGATCGATGGAGGAGGTGTATGATGTCCCAGTCTCTGCTACAGTCGCATCCGGAATCAACCTGAAGGGCATTAAAACAAAAGCTGTGAGTGGACGAAAATAAACAAGTCTGTTTAAAACATTTATAAGACATTTATGCCCCTCAGTAAAAACATATGCATGCACCATCATTTGAAATCATAAATCATATAGTATGAACCCTAAGGCATGTAATAAAACCATAAACATAATTTTAGCCACTGCACTATACACTCCAATCCGACATCCCCGATGTCTGACGTCCCTGACGTCCAATAAGGTCACAATCACAAGGCTACGCGTGCCACTCGGGTCTCAATTCCGAGTTCAATCCCCGAACCCCGTTCGGGTACAGCATCCCCGATGCTTAGCGTCATAGACGCTGGACGTTCTAGACGTCTGTGACCACTCCGGGGTACCTCATCCAGAGGAGACAGTATCATATGGATGGATCTATACAGTGCAGTACCAAATACATTTTATTGATATCCAAATGCAAAGCATATATATATACATAGATAAAATTCAAACCAATCTTTAAGTTCCATCAGACGGGTCTCAAGCCCAAATACCGTGAAACGTGCCATAGCCATAATTTCCATATCATCAAAACCGTTATAAGTCCAAATAGTTGATTTAAATCCAAAATCATTTGTTCAATTCCATTTTAGGGTCCCCGACCCGAAATCACGTGTATAAATCAACTGGGCCCCTGGCCCGATTTCATAAGTTAACTGGCCCCTGGCCCGAATTCATAAGTCCACTAGGCCCCCGGCCCGAATTCATAAGTTAACTGGGCCCCTGGCCCGATTTTTCTTTATCAAGTCCGTAACCGTTTCATGAAATCATATCCAACCACATTTATGGAAATCGGTGCAATTCCAAAAAAAACCTCGATTTACGTGCAAACACGTAAATCACCTCGAAATGCGTGAAATCATATAAATTCACCGATATCCAAAATAAATCATTTAATCACAATTATAAAAATCATGAAACAGTTATGCATGCATCGAATTTATAAAACCAATGTCCACTCACAGACCGTTTAACCGAGCGCCTAGATACGCGTGCCATAGGCCTTCCCGGGCCACACCACTATCACCGGGACTCCCAATCCTGTCCAAATCACATTAGAGGATCACTAACCTCATCATTAACATCCTATTCAAGTCCCGTATTTTTCCCGTATTTTTAAGTATTTTAAAACTGGATTTAAAACCTTCGGACATCCCAAACAATATCGAAACGGGATCCGATTGACACGAAACCAACACTAACATGTTCGTTACATTGTATAGGACAAAATTCATATTGACCTCACCTCGAGATTCGTCCCCACGCGCCGCCGTGAGTGGCTGCGCGTGAAAGCCACGCGTCTGCTACAGTGACTGCTACAGTCACCATCTTCACCCGTATGACTGGTAAACGGGTCTGATTACCCGCGACCTGACCCGGCCAGAAACCAGTCAATTCAAGCTTGATTCCTTCCGTTCTTGATCCTAAAACAATCATTAATTATCCAATTAGAGTTCTAGGTCCTTAATTAACTCTGAGCAACCTTAAATCAAGCTATTGACCCGTGATCACCCAAACGGGTCGATCACCCAAACTCAGTCATTTCCCAACCATTATCAAATTAACTTCACAGGAAGTGTACAAGGACCCAAACGAACCCAAAAGCACAACCAATTGAACAAGAGCTCACCTGGAAGTCGTCGTCCACAGCACTGCGTTTTCCATGAAAATAGTGGCCACCGTCCTAGCTCAGCCGTGGCTGGTTCCCTTCGAAAATGATACGGCTGAGCTCCAGACACTCCCAGAAAGCTAAACCCGTCCTTAGTTTGGTCCAACAAGGCTCAGAAATTAAATTCTGAATTTTCCCTCCAAGAACCCGAAAATGGTTTCTCACGGGTTCCTCTCCAATTCGACAGCCACACAAGCTCAGAATGATCCTCACAACTCACTCACAATGTCTTTAATCCAATTCAGTCGTTAAAAGTGCCTCAAAGCACCACACAGGTCCACTGTGTAAAGCTCCTGCACAGACCCGAAACCATTATTAAATGGTGCCCATGATCTTCCAATCAGTTGCCAACTCAATCACATGTGCAACCGCACTTCAAAGCGGCCCAAAATCAGTCCCTTAATGTTAAACAATCTGTGGGATCGATCGCACAAACATCCCATTTTCACGGCTGTTGATCAACAGTGCACAGTGAAATTACCATTCTGCCCCTGTGCAGAAAATTACCAAAATGCCCCTCACGCATCCAGACCCGCAACTCGGTCATTCGGACCCCGATTGATGCGTGCCGCCTGTCTACGGACTCAGGGCATCGAGACCTTCCTAACGGTCCTTGGCCCCTGACCATCGGACCTCCCGATCGAAAAGTCAACATTTTCCCCTATTTCGTCCAAATTACGAAAATGCCCTTGAACTTCCGTACGTCATAAATTTCACCACGAATGTCGGAATCGAACGTGCCACCTGTCTATGAACTTGTGACGTCCCAACATGCCCGATTCCGACATTCGAGGAGGAAGTTATAATGTTCGGAAGGTTGAGGGCATTACCGTAATTTGGCTAAAATAGGGGGAAAAGTTGACTTTTCGTACGATCGGGTTTTGGCACGTTGACCTAGGATCGTTAGGTAGATCTCGTTGTCCTGAGTTCAATGACAGGCGGCACGTGTTCATCGGACCTAGGATGCGTAAGATAAGGGTCTAAAACGGCAAGGGCAAAATGGTAATTATAACTTAGAGGGGCATTTTGGTCTTTTGGCTGTTTGGGGAGTGGTGCAACCGGATTGGGACAAGTGTACAGGGGAGATTGGGATTTTTGTGAGAAGGCTGAGGGGATGGTGACACATGCAAGGTGTCTAGTGGGTTCTAGGGTGCACGACTCTAATTATTTGGCTGTGTGTTCGTGTGTGTGTTCGAACTAGAGAGAACAGAGACTGGGTAGAGGGATGAAATCAATCGTTGGCAGGGAAAGTGTGAGCTTTGTGAGTGTGTGAGTGTGATCAGAGGGAGGTTGAGAGTGCAGGGCGGTGTTGAGAAGGTTGGGAGGTGAAGTGTTCGTGTGTGAGGAGTGTGTGAGCTCACGGGAAAACCAGAAAACAGAGAGGGCTTTGGGTGGTGGTGCTACCGTGTAGGTGACCAATCGAGGCTGGTGGAGGTGTCCAGAGGACGGAGGTGCACTGGAGGAGTAGTGTAGGCACGGCTGAGCTCACGGCGGCGGCCTGAGCACATGTAATTTCTTGTTCCCTTTCAAATGCTCTGCTTTGCTGCTTAGGCTCAAACGTTTAGTCGTGGGTTTTGAGTACGAGTCGAGGGATTTGGTGAGTGGTGTGAGACTCAGGAGGTTCCTAGGAGTCGTCTAAGGTGGTTGCTGTGACGGGGGAGTGTCTGGGTGGCCGGGAACCGAAACAGGGGTTTCGGGTTGTTTTTATTTCGAGTTTGGGACGATGATCTAGGGGCTGTGTCGAAGTGTTAGAGTGAGGGGAATAGGTTGCTTAGGACTGGACGAAGAGACTGGTGAAGAGAGGAGTCGAAACGGTGAAGGATTGACAGAGAATCGGTCACGCCGGTTCGGTTTGGTTGAACTGGTCTGGACCGCTGGGACAGAGGTTGACGATGACACTGTAGCAGGCGCGTGAGGGCCACGCGCAGCCACTTTGGGCGGCACGTGGAGGCGCGTGCGGTGGTTTCTGGGGAAAGTGTCAACTAGGTTTTTGGTCTAGAGGTTGTAACGAATCTAATGGAATAGGTTTCGGGTTATTCGGACGTCGTTTGAGGTTAGTTCCGCGAGGTTGAAGGTTTAGGGTTCCGGTTCGTTACGTTTAGGACCCGGGGATTTTTGGGGAAAATTAGGAGAGTCTTGATAGACGTGTTAGTGACGTTCTTTGGTGACTTGTGACAGGATCGGGACTTCCCGAGGAAGCTGAGGAACGTACGGGATGTACGGGGCGCGAGTGACGTGCCGGTGACTGTGAGTGGACCCCTTCTCTATAACTGTGCATGCATAACTGCTTTTCATTAATTGCACGTTTTTCGGGAAATTACGTATTTGGCACGTTTTACGAGAAATGCTTGATTTCTGATTATGATGCTGTGATTTTGGGATTTCAAACGATAAAAGGTTTTCAATGATTATAAAGGGATTTTGGAACATGATTTCGATGATCAAGGGTTTTCGGTTTTAGAATCGGATTTCGGAAAGCGGAATTTGGTTTTAAAGTTGAAAAGTGGAATTCCGGATTTGGGTTCGGAATGACGGTTCTGGACGCCGGAAGGGCTTCAGACTGGTGATTTCTGATTCGGGTTTGGATATGGATTTAGAAATGGTTTTCAACTGGTTTTGGATTGGATTTGCTGGATCTGGATATTGGGTTTAAAGACCCGGATATTGTGATTGACGGGGGACGAGCTCGGAGAAAGACCCGGATTGAGTTTAAAGACTCGAGAGTTTAAAGACTCGAATATATTGATATTTCCCCCGTAGGCCTGTTGAGTTTAAAGACTCGAATATTATTGAGGCCTGGATTGAGTTTAAAGACTCGGGAGTTTAAAGACTCGGATAGGTCCAGCAGGTTTGTTCGGATAATGATTGTTTGAGACTTATGTTTTATGATATGGTTTTATGATGTTTATGACGTGATTTCTGTAACTGTTTTCAATTTTGTTTTTATGACGATCTTTTTGTGAATTATAACTGTTTTCAACAAATGGGTTATTCATGTATGTTTTTTAAACGGAGGGCTAAAATCCTGGTTTGATTATAAAACGGTTTTCGACATTTTATGTTAATTATGGTCCACTCACACCTTCTGTTTTAAATTGCCTTCCAGGTCGTAGAGCTAGCGCGGGAGGTCGGCGTCGAGGCAACGTTTGAGACATAGAATACTCGAGAGTGACCCCGGAGTGCTTTAAATTTTCCGTTGTGCGTGTACCTTGTTTATCGGTTTTCTTTCCTTTGTATTTGGTACTATGCTCTGTACATACGTTTGAATTCGGGATGTTAAAATTTCTCCTGCGTCTGGCATGTATTTGGTGGTTTTTCGTGAGGTTACTTTGGTCTTTGTGTCGGGGTGTTAGACGGGAGCAGGATTTACGGTTTTCGGGGTGGAACCGGGGTGGGTCCTGACATATAAGTTAATCCACTATGGTAAATAGATGCAGTAAAAAATAAAAAATATTTTTTTAATCGTTTGTCAAATTATATCATTCTTTTTAGTCCGTTATTTTAAACAATTACAAGTGTGTCATTACATATTATATTTATATACATACCAATATCTGATTCTAGGCTTATAAGTAAATTAAATAATATTACTTACTTAATTCTTCCGTATAAATAAGATACCGATATATATATAGAAATTCTAATTATATCATAATAGGTATATATTTTTTTAATATATCTCTTTCAAAAGAAAATAAAATAAACAGGTTATTATTAATTTACATACAAAAAGTAATAAGATAAATAACGTATATATAATTATGACTTGTTATCCGATAAGTCAAATATAAAATAAATCTTCTGAAATTTAGTAAAAATTATCTTAATTTAATTAATTTTGGAAAATAAATATAAAATAATAACATTTAAATTTTGAAAATTTCTCATCCATATCTAAAATAATGGTATAAATGGTATTTAAAAAATTCAAAAAAATAAAACCACAAAAAGAACACAGTAAAAATCTAAAAAAAAATAAAAATAAATGGACTAATTTATAAATTAAGCTTAAAAATTGGATTAATTTATAATTAATACTAAAATCAATTATAATCACTTAGTCCTAATGATAAGGTTGATATCCCAATGTTTATATTCTAATCCCTATTCTCAATATTATCAGTATATAAAACACTAACTTACTTACATCCTTTTTAAGGCAGGTTACAATGGATCCACCTTTGTAGGATAAAATTCTATTGAATAAGGTAATAATAATAATAATTTTTTGATATAATGATAAAAAGAGGAAAATATGTTATATAGTGTCCTCCTTACCCTTTGAACATAAGGTGTGAAAAGTAATATAAATATAATTTACTAATTAACAATTACTAATTTCTCTGCTGATGTGTAATTTTTTTTTAATTTTTAATTTTTAAACTTTTTTTGTAATTTTTAATTTCTCTGCACCTAATATAATCCACTCCTCCCACATTTCCCCCCCGTATATTCATCTCCACATTTTTTTTAATTTCACTTTTATCTCTAATTTTTTTTTAGTATTTAATTTTTAAATATATATATATTTTTATCAAGATATCAAAATTTTGACTTTCAATTAGATTTATTTAATTTTTTTTTCCTATTAGATTTATTTAATCTAACATTATGAAAATATTTTTGCCACAAAAAATTAATGAAATATTTTACCTTCCTACCTTTATAATAATCATTATTGATTCGTTGAAAACTTCGTAAATCTATCAGATGTAGCACGATTATAACACGTATGAAAATTCCTAGTTCCCAACAATAAGAAAAAAGGATAAAACAGCACGACATGTAGGAGGAAGGTTGTATGTTTACGAGACGTGGAGGGCTATGTTGGTGTTGGGCGACACGTATGAGTCCCAAAGACCCACTTTCCCACGTCAACCTTTGCCATCAAATTCAGGGGGCGACTCTTTTCCTGGAACCTAGGTTTGCTTTTCTACAAAAACCACCCTACAAAATATGTTCATATAATTCAAAATTTATATGCAATTTATCTGAATTAATTCATATAATTAAAATTTCAAATTATTTTCAGATTAATATATTATAATATATTTAATAAACAGAGTAATTTTTAAATTAACATATTAATCTGTATAATAATTTATTAATTTATTTAATAAATATGTAAATTTTAAATCAGCCTATTAACCTGTATAATTATTTATATATTACCATATTTAATAAAAGTATCAATCACTAACTAATATATTTACTCAATTATCTACCTATATACCTATTAAATCTTATAATTTAATAGATAAAATATGTTAAATAAGTTAAATAGATTAAGCTGATCATATGTTAATTAGATTTCGTACGCAAACTTATTTATTAAATGAGTTAAACAAATTATACGAGTTATCCAATTTATTAACCGATCAAGTTTGAATTGGACATTATTAACATAATTATTAAACATATCAAATTTGAGTATATTTGAATAAAATATTGTTTATGACACAACACAAACTACCCATTACAAGCCCGAGCTCCTCCCCTTACTCTGCCTCTCCTTTTAGGTATTTTCACTTCCCATGGGGCGCCATTATTAAGAAACTTCCTTCTGGTTTTCTCATCAAACAAGCAGATTTTATGGTACACGAAAATCGTGACACTAACACAGGACCACAGTAAAATCTTCACAATGCGGACTCATAACCTTAAAAATATCATCCCACAAGGATGGCATGGTATCCCAACATTCTTCATATCCTAAATAGAGAAGCTCTTGTAATTCCTACTTATTAATACTGTTTCAACTATCAAACGCCAACAATATATGTTCATTTTACGGTATCCCTAATAAAGCAAATGAGTCACGCTCAATAAATATATTGCAATCGTAGCCCTAAAAACCAAAAACTAACTTTAGCTTTGGGAATCAAGGCAAGAATGTAAAGGAACAGACTTAAAATGGGCGCTTAGATGGGCTAAAATTGTTCACAGTCATTCCTCCGTCAACAGAAATTATCTGACCGGTGATGTAAGAAGCAGCAGGTAGGCAGAGGAAGGCAACCACAGATGAGATTTCCTCAGCTTCTGCAATACGATTCAACGGTGTGCCTGAGGTTATCTCTTCCAGGAACTCCTTGTTGCCCAGCAGCTGAAAGCAGACAATTTCAATAATTTCAGCAAACCCGAATTTAATTCAGACTCATAAACTGAGAATGCAAGAGAGTTCACCAAGTTCTACGCAGTCATCTATGTCCAAGGTGATACTAGGTAGAATTAAATCATTGGAGTAATCTACTGTATCACTATAACACATTTGTAAGGTTGGATGAGTACAAAACTAGAGACTCAAAATCTCAGCATGATCCTGTGCAATGATAATTTGTTTTTTTGTTTCACCACTTATATGGTGGGATACAGTCACACAACCTAGTTTAGGTTTCAGACTTTCAGTACCTACTCATTGGAAGTGTGCGCTGTAAAAGGGAAAGGCAAAGGAGATGGTGATGGCTCAGGGACTTCAATATTTAATCGTCTCAAAGAAATGTGAGCCATTTCTTCGAATATGTTGCTAGAACTATTTCCCATGAATCTTAACAGATTCCATTGAACTAGAATACACAAATATCTAATATTCTAAAATTCTAATGCGTCTGTCCTATTACTATTAGCCATTGATGTTAAATAAACAATAATAATACTAGAGTCTAGAGACACCAACTTATTAAAGCAACATTCATTACAACGGATTTGAATTTTTGTTACGGGTTTTAAATCATTTGGTATCTTGTCTCTACGAATGCTCATAATCGTTAGATAGGAATAATGATTAACCCAGCTGTTTACACCTGAAAATCCCATTGGGCCAAAGTTGATGGCTCAAAGGAATTAAAGGGCCCAAGCACCCATTTGGAACGTGAAGGAGAAGTAAGGCATGGGCGGTTCTGACACACACGAAGAATTTGAAGGCAAATGGGAGGTTTCCAACAGAATAAACGGCAGCATGGGACTCGCCGAAGGCCCAACATAAAGGTTAGGCTGCTTAATAGATTTAATAAAAGAGAAAAGGTTAGACTGCTTAAAGGCAAACCATGATTACCAATTTACTACTTAAGCCTTTTGCAGTCATGCCCCAAGGATTTATCAGATTCTCAATTACACCCACATGGCAGACTAGTACCCCTCAATTACAAGTATAGGGAGGACTGGTGTATCCTTGTAGGCGTATATAGCTTTAATGCTATGTTTCGATGAGGAGCACTGAAATACAAAGGGATTTTATTACATATTACTAAAAATAGAGGGATTAATCAGCTACTAACAAGGGAGGACATGCACGACATGAGCATAACAACTAAATAAAGGAAATACAATCAACACCTATTAAGTGGTTACTTACAAATCCCTCTAAATGCATCGCATCTAGTCATTTGGAATATACTAATCTAATGTTTGATGGCGCATTTCTAATTAGTTTAGCCCAAATATTTTGATAATTTAAAGTTGCTTCATCCAAATATAGCCTAACTTCTATTTAAGAGCATTAACCACAAGTTGGCAGAAAGCCTCAGCAACTTCTGTCCCACTAAAACTAGTAATTAACTAATTATCGAATATTAAGGTGCAAGAAAAGCCTGGTATGATTTTGAAAGAAAGGGTAGAGTATAGCAGAAGATTGGAGGGAATATAGGCGTATACGCTTCCACAGTGGGGTCTACAAAATCATACCTTTATTCGTCCTGATATATTGTCCAAATTTTTATAATTGAGGTGAGCTGAAACCTAATACATTCTCATTCTATCAAACAGTCTTGCCACTTGCCACTTTTTTAAGTTGAACATGACGTCTATTGCTCTTTTCTAAATCCTAGGTAACCTGAGAAAGGGAATTCCATTAGGCAGTGCGTAGTGTGCTAGTGGTTTAATTCTCTATTGCTTTTGCTAGTGTCGTCCAAACGAAAATGTAATTTCCATTATAGTGCGAAAGAAGTTTGAGGTTTTTGAGTGTATATTCAATTTTTCATGATGGACAGCATGGTATGAATACACTTCTGTGGAGTAGACTTAGGAAACAAAATCTTTGTAACTGAAAAACATTGAAACATATAAACAGCAATGATGAGCACTTACAGGTTCCACAAGTGAGGTTCTGGTGTACCAGGGGCAGACAGAGTTGCTTCTGATATTGTCTTTTGCCCACTCACAAGCCAGATTTTTCGTAAGCTGATTCATTGCAGCTGATTCATTGCCATTCAAATTCAATGCAATCATATGGAGAAAAAGAAGACATACAATAAAGAAGACATACAATAAGAGAGCAATAAAAGGCCACCTTTACTTGCTGCATAAATGGTCCCAGAACCTATGTTCCCCAAACCGGCAACCGAAGATATGAACACAATGCTCCCTGCTCCAGATGCTCTCAAAAGAGGATGTGCAATTTGGGACACATGGTATGTAGATTCGAAGTTGGTAGCCATAAGTGATGAATATTCTTCTGAAGTGTACTCAGTAGTTGGCTTCCTGATGTTTGTCCCAACATTGTTTACCTATCCCACAATGAAATTCAATGAAACCCTTTTCACATTCCAAAAAGAGCTCGTGAATTCGAGAATTGAAGAAACAAACACAACCAATTTCTTCTTAGACGGTGAAATATAAAAAAGTTCTCTTCTTTGAGGTATTTCTACAAACAGAAGCGCGAAAAGAACAATGGATTACAAGTATATTTAGCTTGCTATTGAAAGTAGAGGCCACTTGCTGCATCAGCTTTTCTCTCTCGGCCTTAGATGAAGCATCACAGACTGACCCAGTGACAATAAAGCCCTTAGCCTGCCATTGCTTTAAGCACTTTTGAAGTTCTGCTTCGTTCCGAGAACAGGTGTGCACGGCCGCACCAAACCCAGCTAGCTCCTCCACCACGGCAAACCTGAAATCGAGCAGGAACAATAAACAAACCAAATACCACCCGATTAATTTCAACAAAGTAACTCAATTAATGAAACCCATGAGACCAATTAACAAATTTTGTAAGAAAACGAGAGATTAGACCCAATTCCACGAGTGCCACCAGTGACGAGGGCAGTCATTCCCTTCAGAGACCATCTGGGGTTGGCGAGGCTGCTCTCTGCCTTAGCCATTTTCGCAGTTTTGATTTTTGAAGCTTCACTCCCCAACTTGTATTTTGTATGTAATTGATCGCAAATTGCCAAAATACCAGTAGCCGGTTGAAGTTGAAGACATAATACAAAAAATGATGTGCGGTGGCAGGGTCGGCCCAGCGAATAGGCCTGTAACTTGAGCCTGCGAGAAATGGCCTCAAAGTTTAATTCATATGTAAATTTATTTAAAATAATAATTAAATTTAAATATTTGAAGTTTTAAAATATAACTTAAAATATTTTTTTTGAGTTAAATATTAATTTTTTAAGGTCTAAAATTTAATAAACTTATTTATTTTTTTATAAATAAGGCCCATATATATTATTTAGGCTTTTTCAATTCTATGCAAAGCCATTTTTATTTTTTAATATATTAATAGTTAATTATTTTGTTATCAACAGAAAGTATAAATTATGACCAAAAAAAAGGGAAAATTGGATTGGATTAAAACACACAAAATTAAATATTCTCTCTTATTTATGGATTGATAGTTTTTAACATAAATATCATATAATTTTTTTATTTGAATTAAATTGTTATTTGGAATGTAAGATGAATTATTTAGGGTAATTTTTTTTTTACCTATGTAACCATTTATAATTAACTTTTTCAGATAACGAAAATATGAAATTTCGCTTTAGTCCTCATCCTCTATTTGGACAGCCCTAGCGATGGGCCGAAAATATCGCCAATTAAATTTACGAAACTATTGTTGGATATTTTGATATCTATATCACTTACGTTTAATAAAAATAGTTAAAATTTGAGAAATTGAGGCATGCCGTTGCCGCCACTGATTAACATGGATGTGGATTTTATTCCCTGGATATTGCCGAATTTGTGTATACTCGTTGGTGGCTTTGACTTTAACGCAATAAACGGATCTTATTTAATTTCAAAGGTTGAATTGTATTTCTCTCATATGATCCTTACAATTTGTACAACTATATATAGGCTTAGGGAAGTTAATTAACAACTCCTTGAATTAAGGGAATTGACAACATGACAGGACCACGTCCCAACTGGACGTCAAAAACCGTGCCCGGTCCTGCTCCCGTCTGACAAGTCAACTAAAGACCCGAAACTACCCTTCAGTGCTTGCTAGACAAGGGATAATTGCGCTGATTTCTGCTGCTACCTCTGCCTCACGATCAGCCCCGAACGTCGTACCACGGCCTGGAGGGTCACAAAACAGAAAATGTGTGAGTGGACAAAAATGACCTCTTCTAAAAACATTTGCCAAAATACAATCTTACCCTCCAGTTTTCACAAACGTGCATGCATATCGTAAAACATGAGTAATAGTATGAAATCATTCAAGTATGAACAGTGGACCGATAAAATCTAAACATATTTTCCCAAGGTCCGTAAAACTCATGTTCACCAAATCAGTTCAAGTTATAAAACATCAAATCCCGGCTCTCAGGCTAAAACATGTGAACACCATCACCTGGCCACAAAGACCAAAAACCCGTACTCAAAACCGGTATGTAATCACAAACAACATGTTTCTAAATTCCATGTCCACATTTTCCTTGAAACTCATTTTCATCAAATCAATTTAAATCTCAATAAACTCACGCTTTCCTTAAATCATTTTATATTTAAACCACGGTTTCCTAAAAATCATTTTCCATAAAACCACGGTTTCCTCAAAATCATTTTCCATAAAACTACGGTTTCCTCAAAATCATTTTCCATAAAACCACGGTTTCCTCAAAATCATTTTCCATAAAACCATGGTTTCCTTAAAATCATTTTCCCTAAAACCACGGGACTTATTTCCATATCCTGTTGCTTATAGTCACGTTTATCCTTGCAACGCGTGCAAATCAAATAGGCTCAAGGACCGCTCAAAATCCGAGCATCTGTCGTTGTGAAATCCTCACCAGCCGACAATCCAGATATCGTGAACACATCACTTACCGATCTATATATAATCCAGCACATATCTGGTCTGAGTCGAGCCTCCCTCGGCTGCACGACAACAGACCGTGCTACGTGACCTCTTCGGGGTAAACACTTTCCTCCCGAAGGCGAGCGTTATCTCCAGGGTGCACTCCGGGGAAAAACATATTTCCACCCGAAAGCCCTAAATATCCGCAACACATCACCATTATGAAATCCAGTGAAAAACAGTTGCATTGAAACCAAATCATTTATCAACACAGGGTCTCAGCCCCAAAATATAATTTCCTCAAATCCGAAAAACCAAAGTCCCGATTTATTTTATAAATCCGAAAATCATCAATATCATCATGTAATCACATGGAAATACAAATCCAATCAAAATCACAATTCCATTGGGTTTCAAGCTCAAAATCTCATTTTCACGCAAATCCGTGCAACCGTAAACCCGAGTTGCCACTTTCACGTAAATCCCTGAAATCAATTCCTGACTCATAATCCGAGTCCAAATATCATTTTCAATTCCTGACTCATAACCCGAGTCAAAACATCATTTTCAATCCCGGGCCTACGCCCAAAACATCAATTTCATCATTTCTCGAAAATCGTGTCAAAATATAATATAATATAATAATCCATAAAATCGAGAAATCACAGGATTGAAACATCAATCATGCCAAAGCATATAAAATCATATAATAAAGTATTTAAATCATATATGCATGCATCACGGTTAGAAAACAAAGTCCACTCACACACACCGCCCAGATTGTTCAGCCTCGAGCTGTTCGTTTTCTTCCGACGTCCCGGGAATATTCCTGCCTGGCAAACAAAGTGATTTAAGGTTACTAGACTATCATATAGTCCTCATATATGAATTCCCTAATCGTCGGAATTTTATAATATTATTTAAACATAAACTATACGCTTCGGGTACTCGAAACCACTCCGAAACCATATCCGATTGACCCGAAACCAACGCGGATAGGTTCGTATCATCGAGAACATTAAAACTCATGTTGACCACTTCCCCGGATTCCCATCCACGCGCCCTCACGCGCCGCCACAAGCGGCTGCGCGTGAAAGCCATGCGCGTAGCACATTAATGCTACAGTGCTTCGTCTTCGCCCGTTTGTCTGATAAACGGGTTGGAAAACCCGCGACAGAACCCGACTGGCTTTTCCTCAATTCGACCTCGATTCAATCCATTATTTCACTTGATCCCTTCTAATCCATCTCAATTTAAGTTCTGTAAATTGAATTACTTAAATTATGGTCTAAATCTTCACAACTCACGATCAACCTTCGATGGGTTTTCTATTCGGGTTCACTCTAATCGTCCCTGTTTTCCAAATTAATTCATACCAGAAGCATCGTGAGAGTATAAGGAACGGTTTTACAAAATCAATTTCATAAATGCTTACCTCTAGCTAGTTGAACCCAAGCTTGATTTTGAGCAACAATGGAAGCTTCTGTTCTTCCTCAATTCGACACTATTTCTCTTCGTTCTTGTTGCAGAATGGTTCGTATTGATCCCAGAAATCTTAATCAGGCCTCAATTGTGATCCTAACTGCTCACAATTTCGAATTCGAATTTCCCTCAATTTTCTGAATTTTTCGAATTCTGTACAACCAGTTACTCTCAGTCCCTCGTGTTCTTTTCTTTCCACTCTCCACTCAGTCTCCTCAATTTCTCATTCACAGAATTGTAGCTGAAGCAATCGATTTATCAGATTGTAAATTGAACAATGATGAGGACAATCCTTAATTAAGGGGTTAATGTCCAACGTAATCATCATTATGTTTCCATAATTCCCGTTTCCATGTTATCTAGGGCAAGAAGAAGACAAAGTGACAGATGTCACTGTCTGGTAGCATGATTCATGGTTAAAAGACCATTTTACCCTTGGTTCGACAAATTACCATTTTGCCCCTAGACTTATGTGACCCGTAACTTGGTCACCCGATGTCAGTTTGACGCGTGACGCCTGTCGTTGTACTCAGGGCCTCGAGACCTACCTAACGGTCCTTGACCTTCGTCCATTGGACTTCCCGGGTCAAAAGTCAATATTTGACCCCTTTTCAACCAAATTACCAAAATACCCCTCAACTTCCGAACGTCATAACTTTTTCCTTGAATGTCGGAATCTAACGTGTCACCTGTCTATGAACTCGTGACGTCCCGAACTACGTCACAGTCATCGGTCAAAGTCCATTTGACCACCCGAACTAAAAGTCAACATTTTGCCCACGCCTAGGGGCAAAACGGTCATTTTGCACATTTCGTCCGATTTCACTCAACTAATCCCAGATTAGTCATTCTAAACCATAATTAGTTAATATTTAATTCCGATACTAGGGACAGGTCGTTACACAACAATTCCTTGAATTAGGGAACAACTCCCTTGAATTAAGGAACAACTCTCTTGAATTAAGGGAGATGACAACAACTCCTTGAATTAAGGGAATTGACAAAAACTCCTTGAATTAAGGGTTCCAATAAAGGAACAACTCCTTGAATTAAGGGAGTTGACAACAACTCCTTGAATTAAGGGAGGTGACAATAACTCCTTGAATTAAGGGTTCCAATAACTCCTTGAATTAAGGGTTCCAATACTCCTTGAATTAAGGGTTCCAATACTCCCCCTCAAGCTGGATCCAGAAGGTTGTGGGATCCAAGCTTGGACAGAAGTCGTTGAAACTGATGAGAAGCTAAGGGCTTTGTGAAAATGTCGGCCAATTGGTCGGAACTTCTTGTGTAGTGTGTTTGAATTACTTGCGACTGCACCTGTTCACGAACGTAATGACAGTCAACCTCAATATGTTTCGTTCGCTCGTGAAACACGAGGTTGGATGCTATATGCATGGCGGCCTGGCTGTCACAGAATAGGGACATAGGAAGGGTTACAGGAAACCCTAAATCACATAGAAGACCCTTGAGCTAGATCAACTCACACGTTGTTGAAGCCATTGCACGGTACTCAGCTTCGGCAATGGATCTGGCAATGACAGTTTGCTTATTACTTTTCCAGGTGACCAAGTTTCCACCAACAAAGGTGCAGTAACCACTTGTGGACTTTCGATCGATAGCATTTCCTGCCCAATCTGTATCGCAGTACCCCATGATGTGAGTGTGGTCGTTCTTCGTCATGAGAATGACACGACCAACAGACCCTTTTAAGTAACGTAAGATCTTTTTTACAAGGTTCAGATGCTCAATGGTGGGAGAATGCATGAATTGACTGGAAATACTCACTGAATATGAGATGTCTGGTCTGGTGATCGTTAGGTAGATCAATTTACCAACAAGCCTCTGATAGGAGCTGATATCCGAGAGTAGAGTGCCTCCCAAGTCAAGTTTGAGCTTGCTATCGAGAGGAGTAAGGGCAGGCTTAACATCACTCATATTAGCATCCTGGAGGAGGTCCATGACGTATTTCGTTGATTAAGAAATAAACCCTTATGAGAAGATGCCATTTCGATCCCAAGAAAATACTTTAACACCCCAAGGTATTTAATCGCAAATCTTTGTTGAAGTGACTGTTTGAGTTTGGAGATCTCTGCAGCATTATCACCTGTAATTATTAAGTCATCCACATATATCAACACAACTAATTTCCCACCAGCTCCAGTACGAACGAATAATGATGAATCGGCACCACTCATTTTGAAACCAACACTATGAAGAACTGAACTTAGTTTAGCATACCAAGCACGAGGCGATTACTTCAGTCCATAAATTGACTTATGTAACTTACACACCAAATCAGGGTCTTGGCTTTGAGGATGTCCAGGAGGCAAGCACATGTAGACTTCTTCTTCAAGATCACCATGTAGAAAGGCGTTCTTCATGTCCATTTGGTAGAGGGACCAACCCTTATTGACAGCCACAGACAATAAAACCCTACCTGAGTTCATTTTTGCAACAGGAGCAAGTGTTTCTTTGTAGTCCACCTCAAATGTTTGAGTGAATCCGCGAGCCACTAGGCTGGCTTTATGCCTCTCAATTGAACCATCTGAATTAAACTTGATCTTATAGATCCATTTGCAACCCATTGCCTTTTTTCCTTTTGGAAGTTTGGAGATGCTCCAGGTGTTGTGTTGGTCTAGAGCTTTGAGTTCATCTTGCATTGTTTTTTTCCACACAACATGGTTATTAGCCTCATGGAAGTTTTGGGGCTCACTGTAACTGGAGATGGTGTTGAGGAAGGCAGCATGAGATGGAGTCACCTTTTGATACGACACATAATTTGATATTGGATGCCTCGGTTTATATGTTTCAAAATCTTGAAACCTTGTGGGAGGCTGCATATCACGTTGAGGATTGCGTCGAGGTTTTGGGAGAGTTGGCTCACTCTCGTTCAAATTATCAGCCACACTTTGAAGGTTTTCTTGGTTGCCGCTGCCATCATTATGCATAGAACCATCAGGATGCATGCCTTCATGGTTATCTTCATTGAGAGAAGCATCAGTGTTGGCATGATTGAGCTCTCGTTGTTGCGGATCCTCGGGTTCAATTCTTGGTAATGGGAACAAGTCCAAGATGTCATCCCCTTGATCTGTGAATTCACTTGTCTTGCCAAAAAAAGGGCTAGTCTCATGAAATCGAACATCTTTGGATACAATCATCTCCTTAGCTGGGAATTATAACACTTATATCCCTTTTGAGTAGAGGAGTAACCAAGGAAGATGCATTTAGTAGCTCTAGGATCTAATTTATCTCGGTGATGAGATTGAACATGAACAAAACAAATGCAACCAAACACTCTAAGATGTGAGAGATCAATTTTCCTTCCTTTCATGACCTCTAGGGGAGACTTGAATTTCAAGACTCGGCTAGGTAACCTATTGATGATATAAGCAGCTGTCATAACACCTTGGGACCAAAATCTCTTTGGTACATTCATTTGCAGCATTAATGCTCTTGTTTTCTCAAGTAGGTCACGGTTTTTACGTTCGGCTACCCCATTTTGTTGAGGGGTTCCAACGCAACTTGTTTGATGCATGATGCCATGAGTGCTCAAATATTGTTTCATGATATGGGACATGTATTTAATGCCATTGTCAGATCGTAAGGTTTGAATTTGAGATGAGAAATGGTTTTTAACAAGGTTATGGAAATCCTTAAACACTTCTATCATTTCATTCTTAGACTTTAGGAGATACAATCATGTGACTCGAGAGAAATCATCCACAAAAATCACAAAATACTTGTAGCCATCAAAAGATTCCCTAGTTGGTCTCCATACATATGAATGAACTAGTTCAAAACACTTACTAGTCCTAGACAAAGAAGAGTTAAAAGGTAATCTAGTGGTTTTAGACAAGTGGCATGTTTCACAAAAAATAGCATCTTTACCTAATTTTGGAAATAAGGATGACAAAATGGGTGATGAAGGGTGAGCTAAACGTTGATGCCACAATTGATTATCTTGAATGGGGTTGAACTTGGCTTGACACCCTATGGGATTGCTCTTTGACATGTAATAGAAACCATCTAAATAAAACCCTTCACCAATCGTCTTCTTGGTGACACAATCCTGAAAGATCACTTTGTGAGGAGAAACAATGGCTATGCAATTCAAGGTATTTTTGATCCTTCCCACAGATAGAAGTTGAAATGGAAAGGAAGGAACATACAAAGCTATTGATTCAATTTCATTAGACATCAACTTTATCTTTTCTTTTCCTAAAACCTTTACATGCTCTCCATTTGCAATTGAAACTTGAGAAGGTTTTGCCAATTTTTCAAAATTTTGAGATTTAGACACATGGTTGGTCATATGATCTGTGGAACCTGAATCTACAACCCAAAAATCATGCAACATATTTAATTTAAGAGCAGTTTTAAAGGCTTTCATGATACCTTGCATATCCTCTTGGGGTACAGGTTTCGTGTCTGCCAAGAAACCTGCAAACTTGCCGAGGTCCCTTCTTCCATGCTATCTGTACGGTCAATTCCAGCCCCTCATTTCTTACCTTGCAGGTACGACATAAACTCAGTCATGAGTTCTGTTGGGTTTGCTGTGAAGTTCTTGAATGGATCTGACCTATTGGAGATGGAGGTAGATGCATGATTTGCTCGATGTGGAGTATGGTTCACCTTTTGTATGCCCTTGTTGTAACGCCCCAGAAATTCAAGGATTTTAATATTGAAAATTAATGAATGAATTGACGTCTTTACCCCTGTGAATTGTATTGCCCAAATTGTTGACTTTTTGATTGGTGGGTCAAACGGACTTTGACCAATGACCGTGACGTAGTTCGGGACGTCACGAGTTCATAGACAGGTGGCACGCCCATTTCGGACGATCAGGGAAAAAGTTATGACTATCGGAAGTTCAGGGGCATTACCGTAATTTGGACGGTAGGGGCGAAAATGTTGACTTTTCGTTTGACAACCAATTTTCACACGACTCAAAGACCGTTGGGTAGGTCTCGATACCCTGAGTCCGTTGACAGGCGGCACGTTGAAATCGGACTTCGGATGGCTGAGTTATGGGTCTGGAAAGTGAAGGGCATTATGGTAATTTTTGAACTAAGGGCATTTTGGTCATTTTACCCTGGTTACTGTAGCAACCGCGGGGGAACATGGGCGGCACCACCATGTGCGGTGGTTCTGAGTGCCCAATTGTTTATGCAAGTGTGTGCTGGAAAGAAAGGAATGTTTAAAACTTTAGGAGGATCAGAACGTGGTCTGATTCATCCACCCAGCACGACCACTTTGTTTAATTTCGATCGAGGCTTTTCGGGGAACAAATCTCAGTGGACAGATTGGACTTCCACGAGCCTCTGGGACGACTTAGGTTGTTTTAAACTGAGTAGAATGTGAGTGAGCTTCACTCTGCCGTTGAAAGAACTGAGAATTGGTGAGGAATCAGAGAGAAACCATTTCGGGAAAATTTGTAGGGAAATCGGGTTTTCAATTTCTGGTGCTTGTTGGACTGAACCAAGGCTTAGTTTAGTCTTCTGGGAGTGTTTAGAACACATCCATATCGAAATCGAAGGCAACCAGCCACAGGTGAGCTGGGACGGTGACTGCCGTGTTCAGAGAAATTTCAGAGGTTTGGACGACTACTTCCAGGTGAGTGTTGGTTCAATTGATTGTGTTTTTCAGTTCGTTTTGATCCTATGATGCTTCCTGTAAGGTTAATTTGATTATGGTTTGGAAACCAGTGAGTTGGGGTGATCAACTCGTTTCGATGATCACGGGTCGAAGGGCCATTTAAGGAATTGTTTTGGCTAATTAATGTCTCAGAACTTAAATTGGATGATTGATTAACATGTTAGGATCAAATTGGATTGAAATCGAGTAGGAATTGATGAGTAATCAACCGGGTCAAGCTGCGGGTGGCAGGCCCGTATTACAGACATTCGGGTAAGGAAGGTGACACTGTAGCAGCTACAGTTTCAGGCGCGTGACTTCCACGCGCAGCCACTTTGGGCGGCGCGTGAGGGCGCGTGGGAGCTTATCTTCGATCACGGTCAACATGACTTTTGTTCCTCTCATTATTCTGAACATTTTTGGTGAATTAACCATGTTGATCTGAGATAGTTAGGTGGGCCAGTTTAGGGCCGGTTGTCTCGGGAAACGTGTTTGGACGGTTTCCCCGAGCCGGTTTCTGTTTCGGACTTTTTGGATAAATGTTTAAGACTTGTAGTGACCCTTACGTGTGATTTGGACTGACAGGAATTGTACGATAATCCCGGTACAGGTCCATACGCGCAGATTCGCAGCGGGATCGTACTGTGAGTGGGCCCGATTTCACTAAACCCTTGCATGCATAAATGTTTTCGGATTTACTTATATATTCATGTAACGACCCGTCCCGAATTTCGGGATTAGTTTAGTGACTAATCTTGATTAGTGAGGTTGAACGGTGGTTAGTAGGGCGGAATCGGACAAATTGTGCGAAATGACCGTTTTGCCCCTAGTCGTGGGCAAAATGTTGACTTTTTGTTCGGGGCGGTCAAATGGACTTTGACCGATGACCGTGACGTAGTTCGGGACGTCACGAGTTCATAGACAGGTGGCACGTTCGATTCCGACATTCGTAGAGAAAGTTATGGTGTTCGGAAGTTGAGGGGTATTTTGGTAATTTGGCATGTTTGGGGCCAAATGTTGACTTTTTGACCGGGAGGTCTGATGGACGAGGGCCAAGGACCGTTACGTAGGTATCTTCGATACGAATCCAACGACAGGCGGCATGCCGAAATCGGAGTTACGACGACGAAGTTATGGTCACGGACGTAATCGCAATTAATCGAGACTCGGAATAAAATAATAATATTTAAATAGGTGAAGAGTAACTGACGAATCTGGACCCTTGGATGTAGGCCACGTGTCACTCATCCCCACCTTCCCTAAAATCTGGATCCTTGTTGGCCATTGGATTATTTAATCCATTTTCTCCCCTTAAATCCTCACCATCCATTCAAACCTCAGATCAAATCTGGGCCCTTGATCTCATCTCTTCCTTTCCTTTATCTCTGATCACACTCATCTCTCTCTCACTCTGTTTTCTCCCACCCGAAACACATACACACACAACCCCTCTCTGTTTTTGGAACCGTGAGAGAACACAGGGAGACTGAGAGGAGTTGGAGTCGCATGCGGCGGCAGGACCACCGTGAGTGGCGGTGGTGACCGGGAAAACAGAACCCGTGCACATACACACCCGCACACGGCTCCCCATTACGCATCCCCACCACATCTGTAACCATGAGGCTGTGCGGAGGAATGTGAATTGACTACGGTGAGGCTTGAGAGACGACGGGAGGCGACGGAGACGGCAGGGACGACGGCGGCAAAACAAAAACAGAGAGGTCCGAAAACTCAAAAATTGGAAATCAGTGTAGACTGGTGTTTGATCGTTTTGGAGAGGTGAATGGAGTTCCTGGAGTCAAACTAGGTGTGCTGGTGGCCACGGCGGGAGCCACGGCGGCGAGGTAAGCCTCGAACCCGTGAGCTTGTTTTCGGGTACAAAAATGGTAGGATGGGTTTTAACGTATTTCGATCGATCTGGTGATTAGGATGATGATCTAGAAGGTGAGACGAGCTTCTGGGGATCGTTTTCGAAAGGAATGGTGGCCGGGATCGTGCAGGCACGACGGTTGCAGGTGGCCGGTCTGCACACCTCCACGAACAGGTAGTCAAACGTATTGGTTTCTCAGTTTTTAAAGCATGGATCAACTGGAATTAATGAGACGATCTTGTAGGAACAAACGGAATTGAAAATGATCGAGTAATGGCTGAGAACCAGTCGGGTTGGGCCGCGGGTCACGGTGACCCGTTTATCAGACAACCGGGTCAGAACGGTGACACTGTTCACGGCGCGTGAGTTTCACGCGCAGCCACTCACGGCGGCGCGTGGCGGCGCGTGGGCACGAATCTCGAGGTGAGGTCAACATGACTTTTAATCCATTCGATGTAACGGACATTTTGGAATTGGTTTCGTGTCGATCAGACACCGTCTCGATAGTGTTCGGGATGTCCGAAGGTTTTAAATTAAGTTTAAAAATAAGTAAAAATTCGGGAAAATTACGGGACTTTGATAGGATGTTAATGATGAGGTTAGTAACCCTCTAATGTGATTTGGACAGGATTGGGAGTCCCGGAGATAGTGGTGTGGCCCGGGAGGGCCGGTGGCACGCATATCGAGGCACACGGTTAAAACGGTCTGTGAGTGGACTTTGGTTTTATAAATCCTATGCATGCTTAAATGTGTTATATGGTTTATATACATGTTTTCTATGATGGTATTTGTGAGCATTGATTTCGGGTATGTTGCACGTATTTCGAGGTGTTTTCCGTATTTCACGTATATCGGGATTAACGGTTTATTTGTGGTTTTGCGTGCTTGTGGTTAAATAAATAATATGAATAAACAGTTTTTATATTGGAAAGATGAATTCGGGCTTGAGGCCCACTTGTTTTGGAAATCTCGGACTTGGAGTCCATTTGAGTACGTAATCGGGCTGCGGGCCCAGTTGGTTTATAAATCGGGCCGTGGGCCCAGTGGTTCATAAAGTCGGGCATGAGGTCCAGTTGGATTAAAATGATGATTTCGGGCCAGGGGCCCTATATTTAATAAATGTGGTTTCGGGTCAGGGACCCTAAACGGAAATGTGTTGTTTTATGGAAAATTCGGGCAGGGCCCATTGTGATGTTGTGAAATGAATTAATAAAACTGTTTTCCATATAACATCTGGATACAAGGATATATGATGGTCTCCTCCAGATGTCTGGGACACTGGGGAAGTCACGGTGCATTGCCTGCGAGGGGTCATTATACGGAGCAGCCGGACCGTATGATGACTCAGGAGCAGGATTGCTATGATTGACGTCAGGGACGTCAGATATCAGGGATGTCAGATTATGGACCCGGAGAGACCCCGGGCAGCACGCGTAGCTTATGAAACCGTGAGACATGACGTCAGGGACGTCTAGCATCAAGGATGCTGGTGATGGTAATGGTAAAATACGAATTAATGAAATGGCTTTCCAGGTGGATTTATGATTGTGTGATTTTAATGGATTGATGTTCATTTATGGTCGTGGGTGGTGACCCACATGGTTGTTTATGTATAGTTATGGTATTTCACAGTTTTGGGCTGAGTTCCCACACTTGGTTTTTGGTTGACGGTTTTTGGGCTAAGGCCCTAATGGCTCGGTTGAGCAAACGTTTTGGTTACTGGTTTTCGTGGCATGCATACGTTTTTATTGGAGGGCATAAATGTCTTATAAATGTATTTGATGAACTTACTGGTTTTTGTCCACTCACAGCTTTTGGTTTTAATGCCCTTCAGGTTGATCACGGATGCGATTGCAGCAGAGACTGGGACATTGCACACCTCCTCCATCGGTCCTTGCGCACTCTGGATGGCCCGTTTGGGCCGTAGCTCTTGGTTATCCCTTGTCTGACACCCCTTGTTGGACGGGAGCAGGGCACATTCCATGGTAATCCCGGGGGGATTGGGATGGGTCCTGTCAATTCACATGCTGGAAACAAGAAATGGTTTTGATGATCTTGAAAATATGATTATGGCACGTTTTACGATGTTTGAGCTTGAGACCCGTTTGGTGAAACTTGAGTATGGTTTTGGATTTTATCTATATATATGTGCATGTGGATATCAATGATTTTATTTTGGTACTGCACTGTAATGATATACTCGTATTATACTGTCTCCTCCGGATGAGGTAAACCGGAGTAGTCACGGCGCAATGCCTGCGACGGGCCATTCTACGGAGGAACCGGACCGTAGAATGACTCAGGAACGGGATTGTTATAATTGGGCGTCTGGGACGTCAAGCGTCTAGACGCTAGGCATCTGGGATGCTATACTCGGACAGGGTTCAAAAATTGGACTTGGGATTGAGACCCCGAGTGGCACGCGTAGCCTTGGGACTGTGACCATATTGGACGTCAGGGACGTCGGACATCTGGGATGTCAGGATTGGAGTATTTTTGTGCAGTGGTTATAGTTATATTATGGTTTTACTATATGCCTTATGGTTATCATATCTATGATTTATGGTTTCAAATTCTGATGCATGCATGTTTGGAAAACGGAGGGGTAAATTATATGTTTTACTTATTAAACGGTTTTATAAACTTTGAGTTTCGGCCCACTCACCCCTAATGTTTTGGTAACCCCTCCAGGCTGTGCTACCGAGGTAGAGGAGGATCCTGAGTGACAGGACCCGCCCCGATCCCACGGGGACTACAAGGGGACATGCCTTGCTCCCGTCTGACACCCAAAATAACATACCAATTTTAACCTCAAACGTTCAAATTAATAAATAACCAAATAAAGTTATACATCAAATCCAAATTTAACAGATGTCAGACAAGGGATGAAAACCAAATTACAAATTGCGAGCACGACTCTAAAATAATCCTGCGGGTCAAACCACCTGACATGGGTTCAGATACGCAGAAGTAGATCTATGCCTCCGCCTCAGGATCCTCCTCTACCTTAGTAGCACAGCCTGGAGGGGTTACCAAAACATTAAGGGTGAGTGGGCCGAAACTCAAGTTTATAAAATCGTTTGATAAGTAAAACATATAATTTAGCCCTTCGTTTTCCAAACATGCATGCATCAGAATTTAAAACCATAAATCATATAATATGAATCATAAGGCATGTAATAAAACCATAGACATAATTATAGCCACTGCACTATACACTCCAATCCTAACATCCCAGATGTCTGACGTCCTTGACGTCCTATAAGGTCACAGTCCCAAGGCTACGCGTGTCACTCGGGGTCTCAATCCCAAATCCAATCCCCGAGCCCTGTCCGGGTACGGCATCTCAAATGCCTAGCGTCCTAGACGCTCGACGTCCCTGACGTCAAATAAGCAATCCTGCTCCTGAGTCATTTTACGGTCCGGTTCCTCCGTAGAATGACCCCTCGCAGGCAATGCGCCGTGACCACTCCGGGGCACCACATCCGGAGGAGACAGTATCATAAGAATGGATCTATACAGTACAGTACCAAATGCGTTTTATTGATATCCACATGCAAAACATATATACACATAGATAAAATCCAAACCAATCTTTAAGTTTCACCAAAACGGGTCTCGAACCCAAATACCGTGGAACGTGCCATAATCATAATTTCAATATCATCAAAACCGTTTCTTGATTCCAGCATGTGAATATAAGTAAATCAGAAAACATTTAAGCATGCAAGGGTTTAATGAAATCGGGCCCACTCACAGTACGATCCCGAGGTGAATCTGCGCGTACGGACTTGTACCGGGATTATCGTACAATTCCTGTCAGTCCAAATCACACGTAAGGGTCACTACAAGTCTTAAACATTTATCCAAAAAGTCCGAAACAAAAACCGGCTCGGGGAAATCGCGCAACACGTTTCCCGAGACAACCGGCCCTAAACTTACCCTCCTAACTATCTCAGATCAACATGGTTAATTCACCAAAAATGTTCAGAATGATGAGAGGAATAAAAGTCAGGTTGATCGTGATCAGAGATAAGGCTCAAAGCGCCCTCACGCGTCGCCCAAAGTGGTTGCGAGTGAAAGTCACGCGCCTGACACTGTAGCTACAGTGGCACCACCTTCACCCGTTTGTCTGTAATACGGGCCTGCCACCCGCGGCTTGACTCGGTTAATTGACCCTCAATTTCCACTCGATTTCACTCGTATTTGATCCTAACATGTTCATTAACTATCCAATTTAGGTTATGAGTCAAAAATCAACCTCAATGGTCCCTTAAATGGACCCTCGACCCGTGATCAACTAAACGGGTCAATCACCAGAACTCCCTGGTTTCAAACCCATTCTCCAATTAACTTCACAGGAAGCATAATAGGATCAAAACGAACTAAAATGAATGATCAATTGGGCCTGAAAGTACCTGAAGGTTGTCGTCCCAAGCTCTGCAACTTCTCTGAAAACGGCATCCTCCGTCCCAGCTCAACCGTGGCTGATTCCCTTCGAACTTGACGTGGTTGAGTTCCTGATGTTCCCAGAAGACTAAACCAAGTCTTAGTTTGGTCCAACAAACACCAGAAATTAAACTCCGAAATTCCCTCCAATTTTCCAGAAACTGAATTCTCTGGTTTTCCTCTCAAGCTCACTGTCCTCTCCTCAGCAGATTGTAGTACACACCATTCCTACTCTGTTTAAACAAACTGAGCCGTCCAACAGCTCGTGGAAACCCAGCCTGGCCACTGAGAAAAGTTTCCAACAAGGTTTCGAATCTTGAATTAACAAATGGTGCCATTGTCTGATGAATTGATCATCCCACGTTCCCACTGCCTTTAAGGCTTAAATAAAACCTTCCTTTACAGTTCAATACGAGTTAAACTAATGGGATGGCTCAGAATCACCACCCACGGCGGTGTAGCCATGTTCTCCCACGATTTGCTACAGTAACCCGTGAGTGAAATGACCAAAATGCCCCTAGTTCAGAAATTACCAAAATGCCCTTCACTTTCTAGACCCGTAACTCAGCCATCCGAAGTCCGATTTCAGCGTGCCGCCTGTCAACAGACTCAGGGCGTCGAGACCTACCTAACGGTCCTCGAGTCGTGTGAAAATTAGTTTCCAAACGAAAAGTCAACATTTTCGCCCCAATCGTCCAAATTACGGTAATGCCCCTGAACTTTCGATAGTCATAACTTTTTCCCCGATCGTCCGAATTAGACGTGCCACCTGTCTATGGACTCGTGACGTCCCGAACTACGTCACGATCATTGGTCAAAGTCCGTTTGACCCACCAATCAAAAAGTCAACAATTTGGCAAAACAGTTCACAGGGGTAAAAACGTCAATTCATGCAATAATTTTACAAATTAAAATCCTCAAATTTCCGGGGTGTTACAACCTTCCCCCCTTACGAAATTTTGTCTCGAAATTTCAAAGAAACAAATAAGGAAATTGTTCTCGCATCTGTGCCTCGGGCTCCCATGTGGCTTCTTCCACATTCTGGTTTCTACAGAGAATCTTCACGAGAGGGATAGTCTTCGGACGTAGTACCTTGTCCTTCCGATCCAAGATCTGTACTGGTTGTTCCTCAAAGCTCAAATCCTCTCGGAGTTCGATAGGTTGTTCCTCCAGTACATAAGAAGCATCATGCACGTACTTCCGTACCATCGATATGTGGAAAACATCGTGAACTCTAGAAAGTTCTAGAGGTAGTGCCAATCTGTATGCAACCCGGCCAATCCTTTCCACGATCTCATAAGGTCCAATAAAACGCGGACTCAGTTTCCCCTGTCGACCAAAACGGATAATCCCTTTCCACGGAGATAACTTCAGGAAGACAAAATCTCCCACTTCAAATTCCAAGTCTCGAATCCGTCGATCGGTATAACTCTTTTGGCGATCCTGTGCCGCCTTCAATCTTTCCTTGATAACCCGAACAGTTTCCTGGGTTAAGTCCATCAATTCTGGCCCTACAGCCACTCGCTCCCCTATCTCCATCCAGCATATAGGTGTCCTGCACTGTCGACCATACAGTGCCTCATAGGGTGCCATCCCGATACTTGCCTGATAGCTGTTGTTGTACGCGAATTCCATCAACGGCAAATGAGTATCCCATGAATCCTGAAACTGTAGCACACAAGACCTCATCATGTCCTCCAGGGTCTGAACGGTCCTTTCAGACTACCCATCGGTCTGTGGATGGAAAGCAGTACTGAAACGTAGGGTTGTTCCCAAAGTAGTTTGCAAACTCCGCCAGAACCTGGAAGTGAAACGTGGATCACGATCAGACACGATCGACTCCGGCGTACCATGCAATCGTATGATTTCATTTACGAACAATTGAGCCAGTCGGTTAGGTTTATAAGTCTCCTGAACCAGCAGAAAATGGGCTGACTTGGTTAACCGGTCCACAATCACCCATACTCCGTCAACTCCACTCTGAGTCCTTGGTAACTTAAAGACGAAGTCCATGGTGATGTGATCCCACTTCTACTCGGGAATCGGAAGTGGCTGCATAGCCCCATAAGGTCTCTGCCGTTCCGCCTTAACCTGCTGACAGGTTAAGCATCTGCTCACGAACTCTGTAATATCTTTCTTCATCCCTGGCCACCAATAATGGCTCCGGAGGTTACGGTACATCTTTGTACCTCCCGGATGCATAGCATAAGCCGAACTATGGGCCTCCTCCAGAATCTCGGCCCGTAACTCTGCCACTGCAGGTACACACAAACAGCCCAACTTCACAAGTGATCCATCATCCCAGATGGTAAAATCCTGTCTCCCATCCGCATCGACCTCAATCCTGTAAATACAGAGTATCGGATCCTGAAGTTGTGCTTCGATGATCCGATCAATCAGCATTGGTCGTACATGAAAGCTGGCCAACAAAGCTCCATGCTCATCCGTATCCAAAATAACTCTCGCCTTCCGGAGTTCCACCAACAAAGGAAGATACACCATCCCCAAGTGTGCAACTGATCCTGCTGACTTCCTGCTGAGTGCATCTGCCACCACATTGGCCTTACCCGAATTGACACGACCCATCCCAATCCCCCCCGGGATTACCATGGAATGTGACGTGCTCCCGTCTGACAAGAGGCGTCAGACAAGGGATAACCGATTGCCATTGCCCAAACGGGCTTCCAGAGTGCGTAAGGATCGATGGAGGAGGTGTGCGATGCTCAAGTCTCTGCTGCAGTCGCATCCGGAATCAACCTGAAGGGCATTGAAAACAAAAGCTGTGAGTGGACGAAAATAAACAAGTCTGTTTAAAACATTTATAAGACATTTATGCCCCTCAGTAAAATCATATGCATGCACCAAAACCAATAATCCCATATTTATTTAGAAATAACCATTAGGGCCTTAGCCCGGAAACCAAAGCCTAGTTTCAATTTCCAAAAGTAAATCCAAGAGTTATTTCATAAATCCAGTAATATGAACCATAAGGCATATAATATAAACTATAACCATTATTTTAGCCACTGCACTGTACACTCCAATCCGACATCCCTGATGTCTGACGTCCCTGACGTCAATAAGGTCACAATCACAAGGCTACGCGTGCCACTCGGGTCTCAATTTCCGAGTTCATTCCCCGAACCCCGTTCGGGTACAGCATCCCCGATGCTTAGCGTCATAGACGCTGGACGTGCTGGACGTACTAGACGTCCGTGACCTCTCCGGGGTACCTCGCCAGAGGAGACAATATAATATGGAAGGATCTATACAGTGCAGTACTAAATACATTTTATCAATATCCACATGCAAAACATATAGGTATACATAGGTAAAATCCGAACCGATCGTTACATTTCATCAAACGGGTCTCATGCCCAAAACCGTAAAACGTGCCATGACCGAAACATCATCAAAACCATTTATAGATTCCAGCATGTGAACATATATAAAATGTAAACCAGGAAACATTTATTCAATTCCATTTAGGGTCCCCAACCCGCAATCACATGTAGAAATCAACTGGGCCCCTAGCCCGATTTCACAAGTTAACTGGGCCCCTGGCCCGATCCACATGTTAACTGGGCCCCTGGCCCGATTTCATAGTTCAACTGGGCCCCTGGCCCGATTTTACATTATTCAAGTTCGTAACCGTTTCATGAAATCATATCCAACCACATTTATGGAAATCGGTGAAAATCCAGAAAATCTCGGTTTACGTGCAAATACGTAATTCACCTCGAAATGCGTGAAATCATTTTAAATTCACCGATATCCAAAGTAAATCATTTAATCATAATTATAACAATCATAAAACAGTTATGCATGCATCGAATTTATGAATCCAATGTCCACTCACAGACCGTTTAACCGAGCGCCTCGATACGCGTGCCATAGGCCTTCCCGGGCCACATTACTATCACCGGGACTCCCAATCCTGTTCAAATCAATTTAGAGGATCACTAACCTCATCATTAACATCCTATTCAAGTCCCGTAATTTTCCCGAATTTTTAAGTATTTTTAAGCTGGATTTAAAACCTTCGGACATCCCGAACAATAACGAAACGGGATCCGATCGACACGAAACCAACGCAAAAATGTTCGTTACATTGAATAGGACAAAAGTCATGTTGGAAGTTTCCCAAAATTACCTCACACGCGCCCCCACGCGCCGGTTGAACTCCCTGCGCGTGAAACCCATGCGCCGGGTACTGTTCACCGTCGTTCAACCCGAACGACTGGTAAACGGGTCGCCGTGACCCGCGGGCCAACCCGATCGGTTCTCCGCCGTTCCTTGATCATTTTCGACAGGGTTTCCTCCTACAAGATCGTCTGAGTTAAACTAGGAGTTCTGTGGAAACAAAAACAAGGAACAACGTCAAGATCCTTACCTCTCCGATCGAGAAGCTCACGGCCAACTCCACCGTCGACTGCTCTCAGCTCCGACCACCATTCTCGATGAAAACGATCCCAAAAGACTCGTCTCATCCTCTGGGTCATCATCCTGGTTACTAGATCGAACGAAAGACAGTAAAACCCATCCTGCCATTTTAGACCCGAGAATCGGACTCACGGGTTTAGGCTCCCTTCGCCTCCGTGGTCACCACCGTGGCCACCGAAACGCCCAGTTTGATCCCAGAACTCCGTCCACCCCTCTAGCACGGTCAAAACACCGGTCTCCATCGACTTCCAATTCCCTGAGTTTCGGATCCCTCTGTTTTCCCCTCCGCCGTCATCTCCGCCGTCTCCCTCCGTCACCCAGCTCACCACCGTCGTCCTTCCGCCCATACCAGCAGTTGGTCTCACTCCCACGCACAAAGGAGATGGGCTGGTGTGAGTGTGTGTTCGATTTCTTCACAGGCAGAGGAAGAATGAAAAATGAGGAAGGGAGGTATCAGATGAATAAGGAAATGGACGGTGGGGATGTGCATCAGCATAATAGATGAAGGGCCCAGATCAAAAGGTGAAAATAAGTGGGAAATTCTTTATATTATTTAAATCCTATAATTTAAACAATCTCACCAATCCAGATCTGATCCCAATATTTAAGTTTAGTGGTCCACGTGTCCCACTCAGAAATTCAGACCAATCAGAGAACGCCACGTGTCCACGCCTCGTAATGCGTGCATAACGAAACCAAACTTCCGTGACCCATAACTTCGTCGTCAAATCTCCGATTTCGGCGTGCCGCCTGTCGTTGGATTCGCATCGACGAAACCTACGTAACGGTCCTTGGCCCTCGGCCATCGGACATCCCAGTCAAAAAGTCAACATTTGCCCCTATTTCGTCCAATTTACGAAAATGCCCTTGCACTTCCGTACATCATAACTTTCACCACGAACGTCGGAATCGAACGTGCCACCTGTCTATGAACTCGTGACGTCCCGAACTACGTCACGGTCATCGGTCAAAGTCCATTTGACCATCCGAATTAAAAGTTAACGTTTTGCCCACGCCCAGGGGCAAAACGGTCATTTTGCACCATTCGTCCGAAATCGCTCAACTAATCCCATATTAGTAAATCACAATTAAATATTATTACATCCCGATATTCGGGACGGGTCGTTACACGGATGGTACTCAATTGTACAGTCATAATCCTTCAGCAGCTCTAACCATCTCCATTGTCTCATGTTAAGCTCCTTCTGAGTGAATAGGTACTGTAGGCTCTGGTGGTCGGTGTATATCCGGCACGTTGCGCCGAATAGATAATGTCTCCAGATTTTTAGAGCATGAACCACCGCTGCCAACTCCAAATCATGGATAGGGTAGTTCAACTCATGAGTCTTTAGCTGCCGGGATGCGTAGGCGATAACCTTGCCAGTCTGCATCAACACGCAACCCAAACCTTGTAGCGATGCGTCACTAAAGACTACGAACTCTCCACTGTCATTCGGAAATGCAAGGAGAGGTGCAGTGGTCAATCGATCCTTCAATTCTTGAAAACTCCGATCACACTGCTCGTCCCAAATGAACTTCACTCCCTTCCGAGTCAATCGAGTCAACGGTGCAGCAATTTTGGAGAAACCCTCCACGAATCTCCGGTAGTAACCTGCTAACCCGAAAAAACTCCGCACCTCCGTTACCGTTGTCGGTCTAGCCCAGTTAGTCACCGCCTCTGTTTTCTGGGGATCCACGCTAATCCCATCCGTTGATATCACATGTCCCAGAAAACCAATACTGCTCAGCCAAAACTGACACTTGCTCAGCTTGGCGTACAACTGTTCTTGTCTTAGCTTCTCCAACACTAACCGTAGATGTTCCTCATGTGCTCGGGCACTCCTTGAGTACACCAAGATATCATCGATGAACACAATCACGAATTTATCCAAGTAGGGTCGGAAAACCCTGTTCATCAGATCCATGAATGCTGTTGGAGCATTCGTCAAGCCGAAAAGCATCACTAGGAACTCGTAGTGTTCGTAACGGGTTCGAAAAGCTGTTTTCGGAATATCCTCCTCCGAAATCCTCAATTGGTGATACCCAGACTGCAAATCAATCTTCGAGAAGCACTGTGCTCCCCGCAACTGGTCAAAAAGGTCATCGATCCTGGGTAGAGGGTACTGGTTCCTCAGTGTCACCTTGTTGAGTTGTCGATAGTCAATACACAAATGGAGACTCCCCTCATTCTTCTTCACGAACAACACTGGTGCTCCCCACGATGAAGCACTCGGTCGGACGTATCCAAAATCCACCAACTCCTGCAACCGAGTTTTGAGTTCTCGTAACTCGGCCGGCGCCATCCGGTATGGTGCCTGGGATATAGGTCGGGTACCGGGGAGTAGTTCAATTGTAAACTCGATCTCCCACGGTGGTGGTAATCTAGGTAAGTCTTCCGGGAACACATCCGGAAACTCACGTACCACTGGTATCTCGTCGATACCCGGAGTATCAACCTGCTCCAACACGACATGCGCCAGATAACCTTGGCATCCCTTCCGCAGAAGTTTGGTAGCAGTAAATGAAGAAATCACTTCAGGAGGCGAACCATCACGTTCCCCCTGAAAGATAACCTCCGGCAAACCCGGACTTCGCAAAATCACTTGCCTGCTACAGCAATCAATGAGCGACCTATGCGCCGATAGCCAATCCATCCCCAAAATTACATCGAAGTCGTGGATATCCAGGATAATTAAGTCCGCTGGCAAATCCACATCCTCAATTCTCACCGGGTACCTTCGAATCACCTGATTCACAAGGTACACGATGCCCATCGGGGTGCCAACACCCGTCTCGCAATCTAAGGCTGATACCATACAATCAAGCATACTAGCACAACTCCTCGAAATAAAAGAATGTGTAGCCCCACATCCATCAATACACGTACAAGAAGGTTTAAGATATGTAGTGTACCTGTAACCACGCCTGGGACGGTCCTCGCCTGCTGCTGGGTCATTGCAAACACCTGGGCCCTAGGCCCTCCATTCCGTCCGCGCCCACGCGCACCACGCCCAGCACCACGGTCACCTCCCTGACCTCGACCTCCGTTAGTGTGGGAAGCCGTGCTCTGCACCACACTAGAGCCCCCAACGTCGTTGTTTTTGGACAACATCGGGCAATCACAGGCATAGTGGCCCTCTTCTCCGCAAGAAAAACAGTTTACTGGCCTCGGCCTGTCCGAATGCCCACCAGAAGCACCGCTCCAAGATGAACGCTGCCCAGAGTTGAATCCTGATCCTCTGCCCTGAGAGCCCCCACGTCGACCTGACCAGCCACGACCCTTAAAGGATGAGGGTGCTCCCCTGTAGCCTCCTGCCTTATTGTTCTTCTGGCCTGATGGCCCTCGGTGTGGGCGATCCTGACGTCTCCCCTCACCCAAAGACTGTCGTGTTTGGTGTGCCGCCAGACTGGCCCCGACACGCACCGCAGTGTCGACCATATATCTCAGAGAAGCATGAGTGGCAGCAGTCACACTTGCCCGAATCTCCCCTCGGAGTCCAAGCTCAAACCTCTGGTATTTGTCTTCCTCCGTGCTTACGAAAGATGCAGCGAACCGGGAAAGTTTCCCAAAAGTCTGCTCGTAGTCCGCAACGGACATATCCCCCTGCTCCAGCCGCAGGAACTCCGCCTCCCGTGCCGCGCGAAACGATCGCGGGTAATACTGGTCCAGAAATCGGGAACGGAAGACCTCCCAGGTAGTGGTGTGGACAGACCATCCAGACATTTCAAAGCCATGCCACCAATGATAGGCTCCTCCTTCCAGTAAGAAGGCCGCCAGGGTCACCCGCTCGCCCGGAGGGCAGTGCATTACCGTGAAGATCCTTTCCCACTTGGTAATCCATTCATGAGCATCTTCGGGGTTTGATCCCCCGTTGAAAGGATTGGCTCCCAAACGTCGAGCCCGTTCAATGCTTGCGCATTCCATTTCCCTCTCCAGATCCTCGTCAGTCCGTATATGAGGAATCCTCCTTGGAGGCATAACTAACTGTCAAGAGGCATAGATCAGTTAACATTATCCCGAAACTCGAAAAGTAACTAGTACTAATTGCTAGTCTAGCATGCTGACCACAACCTAGTGCTCTGATACCAAGCTGACAGGACCCGCCCCGATCCCACGGGGACCACAAGGGGACGTGCCCTGCTCCCGTCTGACACCCAAAATAACATACCAATTTTAACCTCAAACGTTCAAATTAATAAATAACCAAATAAAGTTATACATCAAATCCAAATTTAACAGATGTCAGACAAGGGATGAAAACCAAATTACAAATTGCGAGCACGACTTTAAAATAATCCTGCGGGTCAAACCACCCGACAGGGGTTCAGATACGCAGAAGTAGATCTATGCCTCCGCCTCAGGATCCTCCTCTACCTCAGTAGCACAACCTAGAGGGGTTACCAAAACATTAAGGGTGAGTGGGGCGAAACTTAAGTTTATAAAACCGTTTGATAAGTAAAACATATAATTTACCCCTCCGTTTTCCAAACATGCATGCATCAGAATTTAAAACCATAAATCATATAATATGAATCATAAGGCATGTAATAAAACCATAGACATAATTATAGCCACTGCAGTATACACTTCAATCCTGACATCCCAGATGTCTGACGTCCCTGACGTCCTATAAGTTCACAGTCCTAAGGCTACGCGTGCCACTCGGGGTCTCAATCCCGAATCCAATCCCCGAACCCTGTCCGGGTACGGCATCTCAAATGCCTAGCGTCCTAGACGCTCGACGTCCCTGACGTCAAATAAGCAATCCTGCTCCTGAGTCATTTTACGGTCCGGTTCCTCCGTAGAATGACCCCTCGCAGGCAATGCGCCGTGACCACTCCGGGGTACCACATCCGGAGGAGACAGTATCATAAGAATGGATCTATACAGTGCAGTACCAAATGCATTTTATTGATATCCACATGCAAAACATATATATGCATAGATAAAATCCAAACCAATCTTTAAGTTTCACCAAAACGGGTCTCGAACCCAAATACCGTGGAACGTGCCATAATCATAATTTCAATATCATCAAAACCGTTTCTTGATTCCAGCATGTGAATATAAGTAAATCAGAAAATAGTTAAGCATGCAAGGGTTCAATGAAATCGGGCCCACTCACAGTACGATCCCGCGGTGAATCTGCGCGTACGGACCTGTACCGGGATTATCGTACAATTCCTGTCAGTCCAAATCACACGTAAGGGTCACTACAAGTCTTAAAAATTTATTCAAAAAGTTCGAAACAGAAACCGGCTCGGGGAAATCGTCCAACACGTTTCCCGAGACAACCAGCCCTAAACTGACCCTCCTAACTATCTCAGATCAACATGGTTAATTCACCAAAAATGTTCAGAATGATGAGAGGAATAAAAGTCATGTTGATTGTGATCAGAGATAAGGCTCAACGCGCCTTCACGCGCAGCCCAAAGTGGCTGCGCGTGAAAGTCACGCGCCTAACACTGTAGCTACAGTGTCACCACCTTCACCCGTTTGTCTGTAATACGGGCCTGCCACCCGCGGCTTGACCCGGTTAATTGACCCTCAATTTCCACTCGATTTCACTCGTATTTGATCCTAACATGTTCATTAACTATCCAATTTAGGTTATGAGTCAAAAATCAACCTCAATGGTCCCTTAAATGGACCCTCGACCCGTGATCAACTAAACGGGTCAATCACTAGAACTCCCTGGTTTCAAACCATTCTCCAATTAACTTCACATGAAGCATAATAGGATCAAAACGAACTAAAATGAATGATCAATTGGGCCTGAAAGTACGTGAAGGTTGTCGTCCCAAGCTCTACAACTTCTCTGAAAACGGCAGCCTCTGTCCCAGCTCAACCGTGGCTGATTCCCTTCGAACTTGACGTGGTTGAGTTCCTGATGTTCCCAGAAGACTAAACCAAGTCTTGGTTTGGTCCAACAAGCACCAGAAATTAAACTCCGAAATTCCCTCCAATTTTCCAGAAACTGAATTCTCTGGTTTTCCTCTCAAGCTCACTGTCCTCTCCTCAGCAGATTATCCAACAGCTCGTGGAAACCCAGCCTGGCCACTGAGAAAAGTTTCCAACAAGGTTTCGAATCTTGAATTAACAAATGGTGCCATTGTCTGATGAATCGATCATCCCACGTTCCCACTGCCTTTAAGGCTTAAATAAAACCTTCATTTACAGTTCAATACGAGTTAAACTAATGGGATGGCTCAAAATCACCACCCACGGCGGTACAGCCATGTTCTCCCACGATTTGCTATAGTAACCCGTGAGTGAAATGACCAAAATTCCCCTAGTTCAGAAATTACCAAAATGCCCTTCACTTTCCAGACCCGTAACTCAGCCATCCGAAGTCCGATTTCAGCGTGCCGCCTGTCAACGGACTCAGGGCATCGAGACCTACCTAATGGTCCTCAAGTCGTGTGAAAATTAGTTGCCAAACGAAAAGTCAACATTTTCGCCCCAATCATCCAAATTACGGTAATGCCCCTGAACTTCCGATAGTCATAACTTTTTCCCTGATCGTCCGAATTGGACGTGCCACCTGTCTATGGACTCGTGACGTCCCGAACTACGTCACGGTCATTGGTCAAAGTCCGTTTGACCCACCAATAAAAAAGTTAACAATTTGGCAAAACAGTTCACAAGGGTAAAAACGTCAATTCATGCAATAATTTTACAAATTAAAATCCTCAAATTTCTGGGGTGTTACACTGAGACTGAGGCATAGATCTACTTCCACGTACCTGATCTCCTGTTGGGTGGTTTACCCGCAGGTTTATTTTAGAGTCGTGCTCGCAACTTGTACTTTTGGATTTCATCCCTTGTCTGGCATCTGTTAAATTTGGATTTGATGTATAACTTTAATTTGGTTATTTATTAATTTGAACGTTTGAGGTTAAAATTGGAATGTTATTTCGGGTGTCAAACGGGAGCAGGGCACGTCCCCTTGTGGTCCCCGGGGGATCGGGGCGGGTCCTGTCACTTGTTGTCCTTCATGAAGTTAGGCTTTAACTCTGGATGTAAAATCCAGCATGTGTCTTTAACATGACCTGTATTTTTGCAGTGTTGACACTTCAAGTGTGGATGTTTTCCTTTGTACTTTCTCTCGTTGGTCATATATGCTCTAGCCTCAAGTACGTTAGTCATTGTACTCAGGTTCATGATTTTCCTCCTTACTTCTTCTCGTTGAATCGTTGCACACACACTGGTGAAGGAAGGAAGCTCAGTGTTCATGAGTATGTGACATCGTAGATCTTCATATGTTGAGTCAAGACTGGACAAGAGTTGAAATATCTTGTCTTCTTCTGCTCTTTTTCGTAACATTGCTGCATCAGTTGTATGAGGACGATAAATTTCGAACTCATTCCACATGTTTTTCATGCTTCCTAGGAGTTGCACAAACGGCTTGCCATCTTGTTGCAGATCAGAGATGTCCTTTTTTAATTGGAAAACCCGAGCAGCATTATTCTTGTTGCCATACATTTCCTTGATCGCTTCCCATAGCTGGTACGAGGATTCTGAGTAGCCGAATATTTCAGCTAACTTTTGTTCCATGGAATTCAAAAGCCATGACATAACTAGATGATCTTTGCTAAGCCAAGATGCATAGTTTGGTGAGGAAGCATCAGGTACTTTGATGCTTCCATTTATGAACCTTAACTTGGATCTCCCACCCAGCGCCAAAGACACAGCTCTTGACCACGGCAAGTAATTAAACTCATTAAGTACGACTGAGCTTAACCTTTGATTTGGGTGACGTCCACCTCATGCGCATTCACGGAGGAAAGCTCCCGGGAACTTTCAGGTTCTAATGCTAAAGGATTGTCTTCAGACATTTTGGAGAGTGAATACTCTCGGATAGCAGTATAGCAAAAGCAGGTTAATTCCCCTGTTCTGATACCATATTGAATTTCAAAGGTTGAATTGTATTTCTCTCATATGATCCTTACAATTTGTACAACTATATATAGACTTAGGGAAACTAATTAACAACTTCTTGAATTAAAGGAATTGACAACAATTCCTTGAATTAAGGAACAACTCCCTTGAATTAAGGGAGATGACAACCACTCCTTGAATTAAGGGAGTTGACAATAACTCCTTGAATTAAGGGTTCCAATAAAGGAGCAACTCCTTGAATTAAGGGAGTTGACAACAACTCCTTGAATTAAGGGAGGTGACAACAACTTCTTGAATTAAGGGTTCCAATAACTCCTTGAATTAAGGGTTCTAATACTCCTTGAATTAAGGGTTCCAATACTCCTTGAATTAAGGGTTCCAATACTCCTTGAATTAAGGATTCCAATAGATCTTCAATGCGAATTTCCAAGGTTCCACTTCCAGCAACCCAAAGTATTTTGTTGTGGCTACGTGTCAATGTGCGATTTGCGCTAAGCCGCCACGTCATGCGATGGCTTTCGCTTGGCAGAAACTTGTTTCTGAGTTCATAAAACTTAATATTGATGGATTTAGACTGGATAGTAATGGTCGTATAGCTGCTGGAGGGACCATTCGGGATAGTGACTCATTCTATTGGTGAACATTGGGGTTGGAGAGCTCCTTGAGGCTGAGATATGGGGCATCTTTCATGGGTTGCATATGGCGTGGGATATGGGTTTTAGGTCGGTGGTGCTTAAGACATATTCGATAGTTGCCCATCTTCTGTTAGTTTACCTCTTACGTGATATGCACCCCTTGGCGACGATGACCCGTGGCTGCAAGGATTTATTATCCAGAGAGTGGCACTGTGATGTTCTTCATATCTATATGGAATGCAACAATGTGGCGCATAGGCTTGCTCATTTACACGTTGGCGAGCCCGGGGTGGTGGTTACGTTCTCACAAGCTCCTAGTGAGATTGCTAGCGTGATGCTTGAGGATCAACTAGGTACTTGTCATTTTAGAAGAGTTGTTTAGTTTCTAGTTTGTTTCTTCGTCTTCTTATCTTCTTCTTCTTCCTTTATTCACCGGAAACAAAATGAAATAATTATAAATTTATCCAATTTTTAAGTATAACATATAACATAATTCATTTTAATATATAAAATAGTTCATTTAATGTATTATTAAAAATTTTACTATGTTTTATTATTGTATTATTTTTTTATATTTTATAATACCGTTTATACCTATGGATGAGTAACTTTCAAAGTATATATATATATATATATTAATATTTTACATTTATTTTTTAAAATTATTTGATACGATGATTCTAAAGAAATTTCATATTTAGTTGTTTTAGGAATGAAAATCATTTTAATCCACCAAACTTCTCAAATATTATCTGATACTTTTAAATAATTACGGATTCACATGTACTTTATTTTTTTGTAAAGTTTTTTGGTTTTATTCATTCGTAGGTAAATTATTAATTACTTGTTTATTTTATTCTTTCGTATGTAAATTAATAATTATCTGTGTATTTTTTATTTTTCTATTCTATTTGAGAGATGTTTATTGCGTATATATATACCTTTATTATACAATTAAAATTCTCATAGATAAATTACATTTTTATGTGCAATTAAAATTCCTATAAATTATGTAAAATAAAATTAAACTATATGATATGTAATGACAAACTTGTAATTTTTTAAAAATTTAGGGACTAAACCTAGTGCTACATTTTGACCAATAATAAAAAAATCAAATTATTTCTTATTTAGAGTTCTTATTTACTATAGTGCACTAACTTATAATTTGAACTCTAAAAAAGGATCAATCTATAATTACCCCAAACAAAATTAGTGAAAATTTAATCCAAATTTTAATGAAATTTTAGGAAAAACTTAATAACTCAATAATAGTTATATAAGACTAATAAAAATTATAATATAATTTTGATATAATAAATATATGATATATAATATGATACAATATGATCTGATGATAATATATAATATAATAAATTAAGAACCCAATAATGGATGCATATTAAAGCAGATATTAATTGATAATAAATTAACAATATATTTAAGATGATTTCCGATAAAAATATATTTGTAAAGCAATTGATAATAAAAATAAAATAATTTAATAATGGTAATAATAATAACTAAAAGGATTTATCAATGTGCTTTCCTTCTCAAATCAAAACTCATAACCTTGTGTGTTTTCCATGAGGTGAAGACTGAAGAGGTGAGGATGGCCACTATGATCCCTGCAACTGAAAGTCGGCAAGCCGCTGAGGTGAAAACTGAAGACTGGAGGGGTGAAGATGAACCCAGCTACCGCCGTTGCCTACTGCTACTTGCAGGGAGAAAGAAAGAGGAACATAAAGATAATGAGGGAGGGAGATGAAGAAGTGAGTCTAAATTCTTTTAGAGTGTCTCTGTTGTGTGAAATTTCCCTAATTTAAAGAGGATGTTGGCATCAATTTCAACCATGGAATCATGAATTTTCCAAATTCGTTGAAGAAATTAGGTGTGGTAGCCTCTACAAAATGGCTGACTAGGTACCTAGCATTTTTTTTCCCTCAACTTGGTTTGCTTTGGGTTACTTCTATTCATCCGTGGACGAGAATTGATAAACTTGGGCAACTTTTTGTTTGTTTTGATTTGGATGTCGATGGATTTTATGAAATATATGCTAATTGTGAAATTGTGGATAGTGGGGGAAAAAATTTCTTCACCCCCAGATATTTTCAACCATCATCATCTATTCCTATTTCTTTGGTAAATCGAACAACACTAACTTGCTAGTCAAATATTCATCCCTAGCTAAGTGCCGAAACATAGCTAGAACTTGATAGGCCTTGAATTGAGCTTTATTTTGTACTATTTTATACCTTTTATATTTATCTTTTAATGTTAAAATGAGAAATAAAATTGGAAAAAATAATGTATTTTGTGGAAAATTTGCAGAAATAAATAAAGCTTGGAAAATTTAAGCATTTTGGCAAAAAAAAATCGTCCAAATTGAAATTATAACGAAGAAATTATTATTGAAATATGGGAAGCTACCGAAATTCTCAAAGATTTTCGACTGGAGCCTATCGAAGCCCACTCCCATCAGACGCTGCAGCCCAAATTCAATTTTGCCCAAAAATCAAGCCCAAATCCATTTTTGTGGCCCACTATGCGTGACCACCCAGTGAGCCTTCGGTGCGCGCCTACCGCGGGTCTAAGCCACATTTCAGAGCGCGCCTACCGAACTCCACATTTTGTTTTAGAGCGCGTGTATCGATCCGCTCTTAGATTTTCTTTAAACTTCTCTTTGTACACATTGTTATGCTTTCTTTAAGAAAAACCTAGCCCGAATAATTCTAAATCAATTCGAGAGTTTCAATTTCAAATTCCTCGTCTTTCTTCCTCCATCTTCACAAGTTTCCTGTCACTATTCGGTGATTCTTGTGAAAAATCATATTTTCCTACTTAAAACTCTTGTTATTGTTTCGGTTTTACTTATAATTCAATATATGTGTTGGTATTTTCTTTCTAAAAGTTGTAAATGTGAATACAATCTCCATGTGTTTTACTTTGTGAAATTCATTTACTTCACACGTTTTAGTGCTTAACCTATAATTCAACGCTAAATGTTGATCCGTTGTTCGATGCATTTAGAATAGGATTGAAGAGATTTAATGTTTGACCAATGTTTGGTACATTAAATCAACAAATTAAGGTGAATCATATTGTAAATAATAATATGATGTTCGTTGCATTTATAATATGAAAAATGTATGCATGTAATTGAGATGATGAAGGTAGGATTTCGTTATTGGTTCAAATTGTGCAAAATATTAGTGTGTTGGTAAAATTTGTGTTTAAAGAAAGTCCATTGTACAAATATTAAAATAGGAGTAGTGTAACGACCCGTCCCGAATATCGAGATTAAATATTAATTAATTATGGATTTAGAATGACTAATTAGGGATTAGTTAAGTGAATTCGGACGGACGATGTAAAATGAATATTTTGCCCTTAGACTTGGGGTAAAATGTTGACTTTTGACCTGGGGAGTCAAACATACAAGGACCGAGGACCGTTACGTAGATCGGGACGTTACGAGTACGTAGAAAAACGACACGTCGAAATCAGATGTCGAATGGAGAAGTTATGGTCACGGGATCAAAATCAGGAATTTAACGTCTCGAGATTTGCATTAAATGATAATTAAATCTGATTAGCTGATTAATTAAGGTGGGGCCTTTGGATGAGTGACAAGTGTCACTCATCCCATTGGTCACTTCCCCTAAATTGTGGATCTTGTCCCATTGGCTAATTATATATATATATATATATATATATATTATTCACTCATCACTCATCTCACAATCCTCACCATCTATCCCTCTTATATGATCATCATTATCAGACTGCATATTTTCTTCTCCAAACCCGTGCACCATTTCCTTCATTTTCTTCTTAACACAAACACACTACTAAACACACATACAAATCCGAACACCCAACCTACACCAGCAATCCCTCAAACTTCATCCATTGAGACTAGTGTGTGAAGGGAAGTGAGAAAAGGGAATGAGGCGAGCCCGACGGTGCTAAGAACTTGGACGGAGGGGCACAGTGACCGAAAACCGTGAGGGTGAGTTTTCGAGTTGGATTCCAGGGAACTTTTGGATGTTTTTATTGATCATGTCGTGTTTTTAGAACTTATACGAGTCGAATGGGATCAGTTTCGAGGATCGAGGTGGACCGTCGTGGACGGTGGCCTGCAAACCCGAGAGGTACGGTTTTTAGTTTGAAAATGGTGAACTCAGTTTTAGTGCTTGTTGGTCAATTCTAACAACTGGAAATGGTTTCTGAGGGTCAAACAAATCGAGTGGGCTTGGAATCGAGGTGAACAGTGGCCAGAGTTGGGAGCAGTCGACGGAGAAAGTTGGCCAGTTTGATCGACGATCGGGAAAGTACCTTCTAGACCTGGTTTTATGATTTTGAACTCATAGATCAATAGGGGAGGTCTAGTCAAAGGCTTAGGGATTAATAGGATCAAAAATGGTTGTGCAATGGCTGAGAACCGGTCTCGCCGGTCCAGTTGAACCAGAAACTAGTGAACCAATTCAGACTGGCTACAATGAAGGTTGACGATGAACAATACCTGGCACGTGGAGGTGCGTGGGGCACTTCTGGGACATGTGATCAACATATAAAATCATTCTTTCGATGTAACGAACATTTTGGGACTAGTTTCGAGTCGATCAGACATCGTTTCGATATAGCTCGGGATGTCCGAAGGTTTAAGATCGAGTTTAAATATGTTAAAAAATCCAAAAAAATTACGGGGGTTTAATGGAAGGTTATTGTAAGTGTTAGTGACCTTAAAATGTGATTTGGACAGGTTCGGGAGTTCCAGTGATGGTGATTTAGCTCGGGGAGGCTTATGACACGCATATCAAGGCGGCGACGTAGGATAGTCTGTGAGTGGGCATTGTTTTCTAAACTGTGATGCATGCATAACTATTTTATATGTTTTACATATGTGATTTCTATGATGATGATTGTGGTATTGGTGATTTATATATTTGCACGTATTTCGAGATGATTTTTGTATTGGCACGTATATCGAGGTTTATGGCTGTATATTATATTTCTACGTGATTGTGGTTTTAATAATGGTTCAATGGTATGATTTTGGATTTGGAAATATGTAATCGGGCTTGAGACCCATTTGGTTTATGAACTATCGGACTTGGAGTCCATTTGATTAAATGAGACATCGGGATAGAGACCCAGTTGGTTTACGAAATCGGGCATGAGGCCCAATTATGTTTTATGAATGTGATTTCGGATCAGGGACCCATAAATGGATTTTAATTTGAGAAATCGGATTAGTGGATTACGATGGTTTTATGGAAATCCCGGGCATAGGCCCATTTGAATGGTTTGAGATGATTTATTAAAGGTTTTCTATATACCATCCTTGTATCTATGGATTGTCTCCTCCAGTCGTCTGTGTCAAGACCCGTCCCAATCCCCCCGAGATTAACGCGGGACGACCCTGATCCCTTCTGACACGAAGTGTCAGATAAAGGAAATTCCAACCTTAGCCCTCTCGGGCTTTCAGAGTACACAAGGATCCAGAGGAGGTATGTGATGTCTCGATCTTTGCTACAGTCCGCATTCGCTATCAACCTGAAGGGCAGTCAAAACATTTAAACGCTATGAGTGGACAAAACAAAGAGTTATTGTAAGACCCGTGTCCTACAGGGAACAGTGAACGATCCCACATTCCTGCGAGGGGGGAATGGTCTGGCAAGGGAATACTGGTATGTTTTAAAGGTGTAGGCACACACCTATCTAGCACGAGGCCTTTTGGGAGCTCAATTGTCTTGGGGGGGGGGGGATTGGAACCCCAAAATTAAGCGAGTTGAGGCTGGTGCAATTCCATGATGGGTGACCCCCTAGGAAGTTGCACCATGAGCTCTCGAAAACAAAACTGGAAGGGCAAAGGCAAGGAGGCCCAAAGCGGATAATATCGTGCTAGATGAGTCGGGTCCTGACCAAGGAGGGTTGGGTCCTGACAGAATGGTATCAGAGCCAAACCCCGACCGGGAAGTGTGCTAGCGAGGACGCTGGGTCCTAAGGTGGGTGGATTGTAAGACCCGTGTCCTGCAAGGAACGGTGAACGATCCCATATTCCTGCGAGGGGGAATGGTCTAGGAAGGGAATGGTGGTATGCCTTAAAGGTGTAGGCACACACCTATCTAGCACGAGGCCTTTTGGGAGCTCAATTGTCTTTGGTGTAACGACCCGTCCCGGGAGTCGGGATTAGTAAAAGGATTAGTGACGGATTAGTACGCTTAATTGGTGGTTAGTTGGCTACTTTTGGACCTTGGGCGTAAAATGACGATTTTGCCCTTAGAACGGGCAAAAAGTTGACTTTGAGTTCGGGCGGTCAATTGGACATTGACCGATGATCGTAACGTAGTTTGGGACGTCACGAGTCCGTAGACAGGTGGCACGCCCGATTCCGACATCCGAGGAGGAAGTTATGATGTTCGGAAGGTTGAGGGCATTACCGTAATTTGGGTAAACGAAGGAGGAAAAGTTGACTTTCCGTACGATAGGGTTTTTACACGTAGACCTAGGACCGTTAGGTAGATCTCGTTGTCCTGAGTACAACGACAGGTGGCATGCCTTCATCGGACGTCGGACGAGCGAGATACGGGTCTAGAACGGCGAAGGGTAAAATGGTAATTTGTACAATTGAGGGTAAATTGGTCATTTACAGCCTAGGGACTTGTGTGCAATGGGTATTGGACACTTGGCAGCTGTTGGATAAGGAAGCCACATGATTTTGACACGTGGACCTCTCTGGATGGGCTTAGAAGCATCGTCCACCGCCTTGAACCTGTTTAAACCGAGTAAGTGTGTGTGTGCACGGGTTTAAGATTAACCGTGGAAAAACAGAGACCAATCGACTGTGGTGAGTGAGGGAATCATGTGTGAGTTCTTTGTGAGGGAGAGTAAGTGCTCAGTATGGTGAGGGGAAGGTGAAATTGTGGTGGAGCAGCCGTGAAGCTGTCGTGGACGGTGGGTTTCGGGTTAGGAGAAACAGAGGATAAAACAGCCATGGATTCAACCTCTTCAAATCCCCATCGATTTGTGAACAAAATATGGGAAGAAGGATGAGACAAACTCACTCGACTGGAATTTAGGACATGAGATGGACGGTAAGGCCCAAACCAGGAACTTTTTTATTTGAAGTCGATCATGGTGGTTTGAAATTGAATGGCTAATGCTTTAATTGTTACTTTGGGTGTGATTTTGGAAATCAAAAGGAACTGATTGGACCTAGTGGCACAGTTTGGGATCATCGGAGTATCAAGACTCCGTTGGGGGGGGGGGGGGGGGAGAAACCTCTAGTTTTCTTCGATTCGAACAGGTAAGAACAAGTCTTTAACTCATGGTTTCGCACACTAGATCGATTAATTAAAGGGGGACGAACCTAGTGGAAGTAAAAGAATTAAAAAAATGGATCGAAATAAGCAAGAACCGTGAACACCGGTTCATGGTTGGACTGGCTGGACCGAACCGGTTTAGACCAGGTTTTCCCAAGGAAGACGATGACACTGTGCTGGGCGCGTGGCTCCCACGCGCAGCCCCTTTGGGCGTGAGGTCCCTTTTAGGGAAGTTTCCAACACGACTTTTAAAGTATTCGATGTAACGAACATTTTGACGCAGGTTTCGAGTCAATCGGACACCGTCTCGATATGTTTCGGGATGTCCGAAGGTTTTAGGGCTCGGTTAAAAATAGTTAAAAATACAGAAAAATTATGGGGCTTTAGTATGAGTATCGTGACGTAGTTAGTGACCATATATTGGGATTTGGACAAGTTCAGGAAAGCCGAGGATAGCGGAATGGCCGGGAACGGCGTAAGTGCGTGCGTATCGAGGTGACGTCGAAATGGTCTGTTAGTGGACTTTGCTTTCTAACTTGTGATGCATGCATATATGTTTTTAATATGTTTTCCTACGTGATTCTATGATTTTGCTTTATGATCCCAATGGTTTATGGTTTGGCAAGTTTTTCGAGGTATTTTACGGAATTTCATGTTTTTCGAGTTTTCGCACAATCTTGTGATTGGACTATGGTTTTAATGAGTTGATTTCAAAGATTTGAAATGGATTTCGGAAAAGTGATTTCGGGCTTGGATCCTTGTTCATGATCAAGAGATTTCGGAATTGGTTTTTGAGGTTGGAAAGGAAGTCTGGATTTGGATTCGGGACAGTGGTTCCGGATGCCGGCTTACGGAATCATTGTTGCGAATTCGGATGAGGATTTTCTATGTTTTTCACTGTTGCTTGAAAAATGGTTTTGGGTTTAAAGACCCGGAAAGAAGAGAAAACCCACTGGATCTGGTTTTGAGTTTAAAGACTTGGATGATTGACGGGGGGAGGGCCTTGGATTGATGTTTTAAGTTTGAAGACTCGGTATGGTTTTGAGTTTAAAGACTCGGATATGATACCCCTCGAGGCCTGTGATTATGTTTTGAGTTTAAAGACTCGGATATCCCGGGAAGGCCTGGTTATTTGCGCATGGTTTTGAGTTTAAAGACTTGGGCGCACTTGAGATCCAGTAAACTTGTATGATTGATGTTTTTCACTGGTTTTCTGATATTTTGGGCAGTGGCCCGGATGAAGTGGATTTGATGAGTTTTGGGACTGATTTCCCGGATTTGAGATTGAATTGTGATTTGAGGCTGAGGCCTGGATGATACGGGTTTTCAATGGTTTTTCTTGGATGGTTTTTTATATGAATGGTTTCATAACATGAACTAATATGCATGCATTGGTTTTTGCATGGAGGGTAAAATGTACTTGATTTACTGAACTGTTTTTGAACTTATACTTTATTTTTGTCCACTCACAGTCTTTTCGTGTTTTCGATACCCTCCAGGTTATTGCGGTGCGGGCTGTTGGTCGAGAGAGACAGAGACATCACACGTACGATCCACAGTAGACTTTGCGCACTCTGGTAAGTTTGGAAGTTGTTGGACAGTCGGATCGCGAATCCCTTGTCCGACTTACGTGTCACATGAAGGTTGGACGTCAGTTTAGCCTTCGTGTCATGCGTAAGTCAGACGGGAGTAGGGTTTAGTCCCTAATCCTGAGGGATTAGGGGTGGGCCCTGACAATTGGTATCAGAGCGAGGTTTTGTGTGTTCTGCGCGAGGTTGGGTTCCCAGGGTCGTTGGTTCGTCGACTTGGGTGATGTGGTGCTACTGTGGATGTGATGTCTCGACGCTGAACAACCCATTAGCAACCTGGATACGATAGTGATACTAAGTTTGGGGTGGTTAGTGATAGTGATAGTAGGTCACCAATAGGGCTACATGCCCGAGACAAAACCAAGTGAGTCTCATGCCCGAGTTTATCCTTTGAAATCCAAAACCATTTCATTTAAACCAACAAAGAAAGTACAAACCTGTATAGGCACCGTATAAGGCCGAAACCTCGAAATACGTGCCAATACGTAACCACACACAAATGCACTCATGTCATCACTAAACAAGTATTAAAACATACAATAAACATTTATGCATGCACCAATTTAGAAAACAAGGTCCAATCACAGAGTGTGCGAGCTGCCGCCTCGATACGCGTGCCATACGGCTCTCCCGAGCCAATCTTCGTCACCGGGACTCCCAAACCTATCTAAATTGTAATAGAGGGTTACTAACTACTTAAATAATCCCTCACTAAAGCCCCGTAATTTTTCGGAATTTTTAACTATTTTTAAAGTCGATCCTAAACCTCCGGACACCCCGAAACCTCGAAACAATATCCGATCGACACGAAACCAGTATCAAAATGTTTGTTACATCGAATAGATGATTTCACATGTTAGACACTTCCCTAAAATGTGGACCATGCGCCCACACGCGCTCCAAGAAGCTCCTACGCGTGGGCCTCACGCGCCAGGACACTATAGCACCGTCTTCAACCTCTGGCTGGTCCGAACCGGCCGGTTCTGTGCATTGCGGTCCAGTTGGACTGTTGTGACCGGTCCAGGTCCATATCCTCCCATTTTTTCGTTCTTTTTCTTCCTTTTTTCCACCAATCTTCCTAAATCTATCCTATGAATCTAAATGAAATCAAAATAATCCAAAACCTACAAAAATCCATCCATCCGATTTCCCTTCCATGGTTCAACTTTCCCAGTTTTTCGCCATGGGTTCCTCAACCCCTAATGTAACGACCCGTCCCCGGAAATAGGGTTAAGACGATGATTAGTGAAGGATTAGTAAGCTTAATCGGTGGTTAGTTGGTCTCGATAAGGTCGTTAGCGTAGAATGACGATTTTGCCCCTAGTTCGGGCAAAAAGTTAACTTTTAGTTCGGGCGGTCAATTGGGCTTTGACCCATGACCAGGACGTTGTTTAGGACGTCACGAATCTGTAGACAGGTGGTACGCCCGATTCCGACATCCGAGGAGGAAGTTATGATATTCGGAAGGTTGAGGGCATAACAGTAATTTGGGTAAAATAGGGGGGAAAGTTGACTTTTTGGACGATCGGGTTTCGAAACGTTAACCTAGGACTGTTAGGTAGATTTCGTCGTCCCGAGTTCAACGACATGCGGCACGCGTTTATTGGAGTTAGGATGTGTGAGTTATGGGTCTAGAAAGGTAGTGGCACAAACGTAATTTTGGTTTAAAAGAAGGGCAGTTTGGTCTTTTGCACATTGGGATTTGTGCAACAGAGAGGGAAAAATGGAGGGATGAGATTGAGCCACTTGGGAGAGGAGTTGTAGGATGGTGACACGTGTAGGAGGGCTAGAGGTTTCTAGGCTGCACGGGTCCAATAATTTGGGTATTGTGATCGTGTACCCGTGTGTGTGTTCTTCGACTCAGAGAGAAAACATAGATTGGGAGTTGGGGTGAAATCGATCAAGCACGGTGAGGGTGTGAGTTTTGTGAGTGTGAGAGTGACCAGAGATGGAATGAGAGTTAGTGAGTGAGTTGAGGAGGTTTGGAGGTGCAGTGATCGTGTGTGTGTGCGGTTGTGAGCCACGGGAAAACCAGGGGGAAAACAGAGAACATAGAGGAGTTTTGGGTGGTGGTGCTGCCGTGTTCGATCAATCGAGGCCGGTGGAGGTGTCCGAAGGCTGGAGGTGGACTAGAGGAGTCGTGTCCTCACGACTGAGCTCACGACGGCGACTGGAGGGCAGGTAATTCCTCAACTTTTTCTCTATGCTCTATTTTGCCGTCGATTTTCAAATCGAAAGTCGTGAAGTCTGGGGTTGAGTCGAGAGTTTTGGTGAGTTGGGTAAGACTCAGTGAGGTTCTAGGAAGGGTTTAAGGTAGCCACCGTGACGGGGGGTGACCTGGTTGGCTGGATCGTGAAACAGGGGAAGAGTTCGAGTTTTTGTTCCAGTTTGAGTCGAGGACTTAGAGGCTGTGTCGAGGTGTTTGAGTGAGGGGAATGGGTAGCTTAGGTCTGGACGATGAAGATGGTGAAGAGAGGGAGGAAAACGGTGCAGGCACGGCGGTGAACTGGTCACGCCGGTTCGAGTTGCAGAGACTGGTTCGAATCGGGTCGACCAGAGGTTGCTGGTGACACTGTAGCAGGCGCGTGAGGTCCACGCGCAGCCACTTTGGGCGGCGCGTAGGGGCGCGTGCGGCGGCTTTTGGGAAACGGTCAACATGGTTTTTAGTTTAGGTGTTGTGACGAGTCTAATGGAATTGGTTTCGGGTTGATCGGACGTCGATTCAATGTAGTTCCGCGAAGGTGAAGGTCTAGGGTTTAGGTTCGTTACGTTTAGGACCCGAGGATTTTTGGGGAAAATTAGGAGAGTCTTGGTAGACGTGTTAGTGACGTACTTTGGTGACTTGTGATAGGATCGGGACTTCCCGAGGAAGCTGAGGAACGTACGAGACGTTCGGGACGCGATTGAGGGCTCAGTACTGTGAGTGGACCCTTTCTTTAAATTCGAGCATGCATAACTGTTTTTCTATAATTTTTTAATGGTTTTATATGTGATTGTTGGATATGTGATGTTAGTTTTACATAATTGCACGGTTTCCGAGAAATAATTGGCACGTTTTACGAGGAATGTTGATTTCTGAGTATAATGCCATGGTTTTGGGGTTTTCAAATGATAAATGATCTCTAATGGTTATAAAGGGATTTTGGAACGTGACTTGATAATTAAGGGTTTTCGATTTTAGAATCGGATTTCAGAAAGCGGAATTTGGTTTTAAAGTTGAAAAGTGGATTTCCGGATTTGGGTTCGGAATGACGGTTCGGGATGCCGGAAGGGCATCGAACCGGTGATTTCGGATTCAAGTTTGGAAGTGAATTTAGCAATGGTTTTCAAATGGTTTTGGATTGGATTTGCTAGATCTGACTATTGGGTTTAAAGACCCGTATATTGTGATTAACGGGGGACGGGCCCGGATTGGGTTTAAAGATCCGGATTGAGTTTAAAGACTCGGATATATTGATATTTCCCCCGTAGGCCTGTTGAGTTTAAAGACTCGGGAGTTTAAAGACTCGGATATTATTGAGGCCTGGATTGAGTTTAAAAACTCGGGAGTTTAAAGACTCGGATAGATCCAGCAGGTTTGATCAGATAATGCTGACTTGGTATTTGTGGTTTATGATGCGGTTTAATGATGTTTATGATAGGATTTCTATAATCGTTTTTCTAATCATTCTGCAAATGTTTTTATGATGATATTTACGTGCTTTATAACTGTTTTTAGTAACTGGGTTATGCATGTGGTTTCAAAACGGAGGGCTAAAACCCTGGTTTTATTATAAGTGATTTTCGGGAATTTTTTTCTTGTTTATGGTCCACTCACACCTTCTGTTTTAAATTGCCCTCTAGGTTGTGGAGCTAGAGCGGGGTTCCGGCGTCGAGGCAGCGTCTGAGGCATAGAAGTTACGAGAGTGACCCCGAAGTGTTTTAAATTTTCCGTGTGCGTGTATCTAGTTACTGGTTTTCTTTCTTTTGTATTTAGTACTATGTTCTGTAAACCTTTAACTTCGGAATGTTTTGTATAGTTTCTCCTGCGTCTGATGGTGTAGTTTAGTAGTTATCTTAGTTGTGACGGGGTGTCAGACGGGAGCAGGATTTACCTCGGTTTTCGGGGTGAAACCGGGGTGGGTCCTGACACCTAACCACCACAAAAACCACCCTATTACTCCCCTAGAAACCTAATAAACTCATTATAATCCCCTAAAACCAACCTTAACGTCACAAATCGAATTTAAAATGAAAATGGTAAAACCGAGCCCTTACCTCCACTAAGCCGTGCACGGCGGCGCAGCCGCCTCCTGCCACCGTCCTCAGCTTCATCAGCCTCCTGTCATTCTCCTGGTTACTCAGATATGATCACATGGGGTACGGGTTTGGATTGGGGTTGGAAGGGTGAGATCGGGTTCGTGTGGTTGGGTTTGGTTGCACGAACAAAAGGAAGGGATGATATGCATGAATGTATAAGGATGGCATGTGGATGAGTGACACTTGTCACTCATCCATTGGGCAGGAATTAAATATCTGGGGCCCACTAGGATACAAAAGTGGTCAGTCTCGTAAAACGTGCAATAGTGCCTTGAAACTTCCGTGAACCGTAATTTCTTCGTCGAACGTCCGAATTCGACGTGCCACCTGTCTACGGATTCGTATCGTTTCGATATACGTAATGGTCCTTGGCCCTTGGCCATCGGACCTCCCAGTTAAAAAGTCAACATTTGCCCCTTTTAACTAAATTACCAAATTGCCCATGAACTTCCGAACGTCATATCTTTTCCCTCGAATGTCGGAATTGAACGTGTCACCTGTCTATGAACTCGTGACGTCCCGAACTGCGTCACAGTCATTGGCCAAAGTCCATTTGACCTCCTGAACGAAAAGTCAACGTTTTACCCATGACTAGGGGCAAAACAGTCATTTTGAATCGTTCGTCCGATTTCGCTCAAATAATCAATGATTAATCTCACTAATCCCTGATTAGTCACTAATCTAATCCCGGAATTCTGGACGGGTCGTTACAACCTTCCCTCCTTAATTAATTTCGTCCTTGAAATTCCATCTATCCTGATTCCACAAACACCTCGTGGAAAACAATTCGACCTCAAACACGTGTACACTAGTACACCCACTAACCAGAACGATACTCATCTGCAACTATACGTTCCACTAATAATCACGTCGCATCGACTACACCGACCACATCGAGTGATAGTAATCCAACGTTTCGAACTAACACCACTTGTCAAATCTACCATGTCGTTGACACGAACAACTCGACGGTTCCTTTCTCAATCACCAATCTATCCTGACGTATTTTCCCACTGGGAGTCACCAAACCTCACTCAACGATCCACGTTGACACATCCGACAAACTGTCACCACTTGATAGTCGCCAGTCGAAAACTGACATTATACTTACTTGTGGTTATACTAGACACCAACACACTCATCCTGAGTATATAACAGCACCGCCCCCGAAAAGGGCATTGTTAACCGTGCCCGGTTTTGCTCCCGTCTAGCAAGACGACTGAAATCCCCAAGTTACCCTCAGTACGTGCCAGACCAGGGATAGCCACACGTGCTTATTCATGCCTCCGCCTCACGATCAGCCTCGATCAACGCGCCACAACCTGGAGGGTCAATAAAAAAAAGGTGTGAGTGGACAAAAATAAATCTGTTTATAAAATAGTTACGGAAAGACGTTTTTACCCTCCACGTAAAACCAATGCATGCATACAAAAATCTTTTCGCAATCCGTTACATTTTCAACATAAGAAATTCGTATATGAAAATCAAAAATATTTTCCTTTTTTTAACCTTCGGGTCTTAGCCCGCAATCATAGACTCAGGGCCTCATCCCAAAACCACGAAATCAAAATCCAAGTATACAACATAAACCAAATCCATGAACCATATAAACCAGGCCTCTGCCCAATACATCCGAACATCATAGAATATCAATGAATCACAATCAATCAGTTTACTGGATATCAAGTGCCCCCGAGTCTTTAAACTCAAAACCATGCGCGTCAACAGGCCTTCCCGGGATTTCAACGCGTCTTTAAACTCATAACATAATCAATAGGCCTCGGGGGTATCACAATAATCGAGTCTTTAAACTCACGAGTCTTTAAACTCATTAAGGGCCTTCCCCCGTCATCAATTAACCGAGTCTTTAAACTCAAAACGTGCTCCAGCAATAGCACCGGGTCTTTAAACCAAAAACAGTTTCCGACGGGTCTTTAAAACCAAAACATTTTTCAATCACCACAATGCGGGATCCATCCCGAAATCACATTTTTCACAACATGACTCATGGTCCGAATTTCCACATTCAAATCCCCAAATCTTACTTCACAACCATAATCAAATCATCATTAAACACGGGGCATGTATAATCATACCAAATCACTTTATTAAATCCTTTTCCATTCCCGAATTCGAATTCGAAATAATGATTCCGTAAGCTGGCATCCGGAAGCATCATCCCGAACCCAAACCAAGAATCCGTTTCCAAACTTCCGAAAACCGAAATCTCGTTCATCAAAATTATTTCTATGCCCCGAGCACCAAGCCCGAAATCACCTTTTTCAAAATCCATTTTAAATCCTTGAAATCACATCATTTTTCAAATCCCAAGGTCAAGCATCAAACCACAATCATAATCACCAAAATCACGGTTACATCACAACATACTCGAAACCTCGTAAAACGTGCAAATCCATAAAAGCCTCGAAATACGTGTCAAAACTGTGAATCATACTCACAACCATAATCAAAACATCTTAGAAACATGATACGCACAAACCATATAAAATCATTCATTAAATCGTCATCCAAAACATACGGGGAAACCATATCTCGAAATACGTGAAATTTTGTGTGCATATCAAAAATACGTAAATCGAAATCAATCACAAATCATAATCATAATCATAGAAATCATAGGAATATTTATGCATGCATTAAATTTTGAAAGCAACGTCCACTCAAACACCGTCCTTAGTGCTCGGTTTCGCGCTACACGCGTTCCCGTAATTCCCGGCATTTTCCAGAATCTCGAATCCTGTCCAAAATTACTACTCAGGGTTACTAAGGTCTCAATTAACAACATACTAATTTCCCGTAATTTTCCGGGATTTTTCGACATAATTTAACTTAAGGCCTTAACTTCCGAACCCTCAAAACTATCCTGAACGACCTCCGATCGACTCGAACTTAAAATGAAAGATGTTAAATAAACTAAGAGGATCAATTCACTAGTTGGCCGTGATTGAAGACTGGGTCTCACGCACCGCCCAAAGTGGCTGCGCGTGAAAGCCACGCGCTGCTACAGTAAGACGCTACAGTGTCACCATCTTCGCCCGTATTCCTGCTAAACGGGTCCTCAACCCGCGACATGACCTGGGAAATTACCCCTCAATTCACACCCTAAACCTTCCTTTCTTCCACCTAATCATTCCTCATCAGGTTAATTTAGGACCCCATACTTTAATTACCTTCAATTAGCCCTAAATCGACCAACTCGAACCCGAACGTCCAGACAGGGTCGAAGTACGAAACTCACCCAAATCGACTCCATTCCCAAATTAACTTAGACATGAGTTTTAAGGGACCTAAACGAACACTTTAGCACTGTCAATTTCAGGGAACATTACCTGGAGGTTGTCGACTTCAAGCTCGAAAATCTCTGAAACGAGGGGCTTCCGTTCATGGCCATACGGTGATCAGTTCCCTTCAATTTTCGTATGGTCGAGTTCGAAATGAACCCAGGAGACTAATCGTGGTCTCAGCTTGGCTCCAAACCGCCCACCAACAAACTTTCAAATTTCCCTCCAAGAGTTCCCAAGTTCCCCGATTCTGTTTCTCCCTCAATATCAACTCTCTCTTCTCTCCACAATAGCCCCCTCGACTCCCTCTAACTCCCTATGTTTAATCTCGTCCTTTATAGCAACCAAGGCACACTCAGTCCCACTCTGTTCTCTGTTTCCCGTAAAGGACCCAAAACCAATTTACAAAGCCTCCCGTGCTCTGAACAGTTCAAACCACCACCCGTTCATGTCCCAAATCCACCAAACTCTGTCTGCATGTGCACTGTGCTAACCATTCCACGCATAAACAAACCCAGTGCTCCAATTCCAACCTCACCCGTGCACACTCTCAAATCCTGGCCACTGCTCTATTTTCATTTTTCAATTCCACACACCATCACTTGTTTCCTACACACACACCACCCGTGCACGCCCAGCACATTCTCAATCCTCAATGTCACTAACAAGATAAATAAATCTCCCCAATGTCACTGACCTGGTTAAACAATTGTTGGATTTCAGAACACACACGACACGGGTGCTCAGCCCTCTGTTTCACGGTTTAAACAGTCCCCCCGCAGGAAATTACCATTTTGCCCTCACTGGGCAAATTACCAAAATGCCCCTCAAGCGTCCTAGACCCGTAACTTGGTTATTTGAACTCCGATCGACGCGTGCCGCCTGTCTACGGACTTAGGGCATCGAGACCTTCCTAATGGTCCTCAGTCTTAGGCCATCGGACCTCCCGGTCAAAAAGTCAACATTTTCCCCATTTTCATCCAAATTACGAAAATGCCCTTGAACTTCCGAACGTCATAACTTTCACCTCGAACGTCAGAATCGAACGTGCCACCTGTCTATGAACTCGTGACGTCCTAAACTACGTCACGATCATCGGTCAAAGTCCATTTGACCTCCCGAATAAAAAATTAACATTTTACCCACGACTAGGGGCAAAACGGTCATTTTGCATCGTTCGTCCGATTTCGCCCAACTAATCATCGATTAGCCCCGTTAATCATGATTAGTTACTAATATAATCCCGAATTTTGGGATGGGTCGTTACAATCTTCCCCCCTTTTATAAATTTCGTCCTAGAAATTTCCAATCATCCTTATTTCACATCCATCTCGTGGAAAACATTTCGACCTCGCAACACGTGTACACCTGTACACCAACTAACTCATCTGTACTCAGACGTCCCACTACCGTCTCACGTCGGACCAACCACACTCGACCACCGCGAGTGAAATTGATCACCTGACGTCTGCTCCCACTATGAGTCACTAAATCTCACTTGTCAGTCCGTGCTGACGTTACCAGCCAAATTGTCACCACTAAGCTTTACCACCCTAGTAAAGCGCCAATCATCAGCCAATTGGTGTCATCACCTCGTACTACAACTCACCCAATGTAGCGTAAGATCAACCACATGATCTCATCTCGCAGGGCAAGCCCAATCCTGCGACATATATCAAGCTCAAAGTCCAAATTGTCAACTCCCTCAGCGAACCATGTCGCTGGCAATGTCAAGACGTGATAACATCACGCAAAGCCACTAGTTGACAGGACCCATCCCAATCCCCCCGAGATTAGTGCGGGATGACCCTGCTCCCGTCTGACACGAAGTGTCAAACAAGGGATATTTCCGACCTTTGCCCTCCCGGGCTATCAGAGTACGCCAGGATCCGGATGAGGCATTGATATCTCGGTCTCTGCTACAGTCCACATCCGATGTCAACCTGAAGGGCAGTCAAAACATTAAAAACTGTGAGTAGACAAAACAACCAGTTTATAAAAACCTTTCATAAGAAGACATTTGTACCCTTCACTAAAAAGCATGCATGCATTCGAAAACCATTTAACCAAATGGAAACCATATGTGGGAACTAAGCCCAAAACAGAATATAAACCAGGGTCAAAAGGACCACCATGAAATCGACCATACGGGTCACTGCCCAAATCCATAAAAGAAACCAATAAGGGACTCAGTCCAAAGCCATAACCAGACTGAAACCAAATACACGAGCCACTGCTCAAATCCTGTGCACACTTGTGCACACCACATATCACATATCATATATCCATATATATATATATATATAAGTCACATAACCAATCCTGTCACAGTATCCAAAGCTACGCGCGTGCTACACAGGTCTCAATCCGAGTCTTCTCAAAGTCAAGGTCAATGTCCGCAGACCACTGATCCTACTCGAGGTATAGTAACCATAGCCTTCCTGAGAGTAAGGAACCCAACTGGGGGGTGACTCCACTCAGTCGGTGCTCCGTGACTACTCCGGGGTCCACCCAGGCCAACCATCCTCCCCGGAGGAGATAATAGAAGTAAAGGAAGGTATATGCACATATATATACATAATACAAATATCCATGCCCGGTTCCCCTGAACCGTCATGATCCATAATATCCATAACCAAGGTAACATGCCGGTTCCCATAAACCGTCATGTACCGTAATAACATAACCAGGGTAACATGCCGGTTCCCATAAACCGTCATGTACCATAATAACATAACCGAGGTAACATGCCGGTTCCCATAAACCGTCATGAACCACGATACCATCACAAGGGTTCATGCCGGTTCCCATAAACCGTCATGAACCGGGAAATCCATTTACGGTTCCCTGACCTGAAATCAAAACCTTAAAGTAACCTGGGTCTCGTGCCCGAACATATGACATCAGCTGGGTACCGTGCCTGATATCTGAGGTCATATGCCCGAGACAAAACCAAATGGGTCTCATACCCGAGTTTATCCTTTTAGAAATCCAAAACCATTTCATTTAAACCAATAAAGAAATACAGACCCGTATAAGCACCGTATAAAGCCGAAACCTCGAAATACGTGCTTATACGTAACCACATACAAATGCACCCATGGCATCATCAAATAAGTAATAAAACATATAATAAACATTTATGCATGAACCAATTTAGAAAACAAGGTCCACTCACAGACCGTCCGAGCTGTCGTCTCGATTTGCGTGTCATACGGCTCCCTGAGCCGATCACCGTCATCGGGACTCCCAAACCTGTCCAAATTTTAATAGAAGGTTAATAACTACTTAATTAACCTCCTACCAAAGCCCCGTAATTTTCCCGAACTTTTAACTATTTTTAAACCAACCCTAAACCTTCCGATGCCCCGAAATATATCGAGACGGTGTCCAATCGACACGAAACCAGTCCCAAAATGTTTGTTACATCGAATAGAAGATTTCACGTGTTGAACACTTCCCCAAATTATGGCCCACGTTCCCTCACGCGCTCCTAGAAGGGCCAGATCACTATTCATCGTCATCAACCTCAGGAAAATCGGTTTTTTCCTCGTTTCTTGTACCGGTCACTGTGCTGAACCGGCGTGACCGGTTCAGCGCTCCTCCCTTCTCATTTTTCGGTCCGTTTTCTTCCATTTTAATCCCTAAATTCCTATTTCTTCATTTCCTATCTAACCCAATCAATTAAACCCCTTAAAACCGATTGAAACCCATGGTTCCATTTTGAACCATACGATTCAAAGTTTCCAAAACCGTCCCACGGCGTCACAGCCGTCTACCACCCACCAATACCATCCTAATAGCTACCTATTAACCCCTTAAACTCATCCTAATCGTCCATAAGCAACCATAACATCAAAATCAAATTAAAAGGGAAAAATGGCCTTACCGTGCACCCGCACGGGTCGTGGCTCCACTGCCCACGGCGGTGCCTTCCTGAGCCGGCCACCGCGTCCTACATCCTCCCTCACTCTCTGGTCTCAGTCCTGGTCGAAATGGGGTTGGGTTGGCTGGGTTTGGGTTGCACAAAGATGGAGAGAAATGGTGAGATCGGGTGGGTTTGTGTGTGTGTGTTTGAAATGAGAAAATGAAATGGTTTGCACGGTGCATGAAGGAAATATGGTGTCCATTGGATGTAGGACACTTGTCACTCATCCATTGGGCATCAGGACAAATATCTGGGCCCACTAGAGTCCAAAAGTGAACTCGTCTCGTAATTCATGCAATAGTGCACTTGAATTTCAGTGAACCGTAACTTCGCTGTCGAACGTTTGAATTCGACGTGCCGCCTATCTATGGATTCGTATCGTCCTTATCTACGTAACGGTCTTCGGCCCTCGGCCATCGGACCTCCCGGTCAAAAAGTCAATATTTGACCCCTTTTATCCAAAATTACCAAAATGCCCCTTAACTTCCGAACGTCATAACTTCTTCCTCGAACGTCGGAATTGAACGTGCCACCTATCTATGAACTCGTGACGTCACGAACTATGTCACGGTCATTGGTCAAAGTCCGTTTGACCACCCGAATGAAAAGTCAACGGTTTGCCATGCCTAGGGGCAAAACGGTCATTTCGCATCGTTCGTCCGATTTCGCCCTACTAATCACCGATTATGCTCACTAATCGTGATTAGTCACTAATCTAATCCTGGAATTTGGGACGGGTCGTTACACTAGTAATCATACTAATCACCAACTCCCTCAACCTGTGTCCCATGGTCACCCGACTAGTAACCCAATGCCTACCTCCAAATACGTCATCCAAGATGTACCAACCCAAGCACGCTCACCAAGGCATGTACAGTCATGGAAAAAAGGGCATCTAATCTCACTCACAATTACCGAGGCGTACCAACTCCGAATCTATCGGGTACTCGCTCAACGGTTACCACGTCACATCCGATTGACTTCGAAAAGAAGGCAATTCCATCATTCACGAGTTGAAACCTCGAGGCAAATATAAACATTCCAACTCGTTCGAGTACGGATTAACTTCGAAAAGAAGTTCAATCCAACTATTCTCATTTCTAAACATGTATGACAGAGCGATAAGCTCTTCACCCAGCTTGATCAAGGCGATCACAACACAAATCTGTTACCACGTCACCCGACTAGTAACACCACAATCCTAGATCGTCACCACGTCTAAGGTCCACAACATCATAATCCAGATCCACCTAGGATCCACACATGCTCACAGCTAGCAATTTACCCGGAACCTGATCGTAGGGTCTTACACCCACAAGATTTCTTGTCGACCACCCAACACTCCTCAACTATTTTCTCGTCCAAACATTCACTCAACAACGTAACACCTCCTGTAACGACCCGTCCCAAATTCCTAGATTAGATTAGTGACTAATCACGATTAGTGAGGTTAATCCGTGATTAGTAGGGTGAAATCGGACGAACGATGCAAAATGACCGTTTTGCCCCTGGGCGTGGGTAAAATGTTGACTCTTCATTCGGGCGATCAAACGGACTTTGACCGATGACCGTGACGTAGTTCGTGACGTCACGAGTTCATAGACAGGTGGCACGTTCAATTCCGACGTTCGAGGAGGAAGTTATGACGTTCGGAAGTTTAGGGGCATTTTGGTAATTTTGGTTAAAAGGGTCAAAATGTTGACTTTTTGACCAGGAGGTCCGATGGCCGAGGGTCTAAGACCGTTACATAGATAAGGACGATACGAATCCGTAGACAGGCGGCACGTCGAATTTGGACGTTCGACTACGAAGTTACGGTTCACGGAAGTTCTAAGTTACTATTCACGATGACACATTTTACGAGGACAGTTTATCTTTAGTGGGCCCAATTACTTTTCAGCAACCAATGGATGAGTGACAAGTGTCACCCATCCACTGGCTACCATTCCACGTACATGCATCTCTCATTCCTTCATCATCGATCATTTCCCATTTTTCCCAAAACCATTACCCGATCCCATTTTCAAATCCAATCCAAACCCTTGACCCTGTAAACCATTGGTAAGAGACCAGGGAGTGAGAGGAGGACCTGTGGAGCTTGGTGGCCGGCCAAGGGAGCGCCGTCGTGGACGGCGGAGGAAAGGACCGTGCAAGGTAATCGGTTTTAACCGATTTTCCCCATTTTTGAATTCTAGTTAGTAAGGACCGTTTTTAATGATTCTAATGAAGTAAATAGGTTGTTAGGAAGCTATTAGGACGGTTTTGAGGGAGATTGGACGATGAGAGACCTCTGGGGAGGTTTTGGAAAATTGAACCGTGAGGTTCAAAATTGAACCGTGGATTTTTGAGGGTTTTAGGTTGTTTAATTGATTGGGTTAGATAGGAAATGAAGAAATAGGAATTTAGGAATTGAAATGGAGGCAAACTGTCAGGACCCACCCCGGTTTCACCCCGAAACCCGAGGTAAATCCTGCTCCCGTCTGACCACCCAACAGTAACCCGTCAGACGCAGGAGAAAAACCCCAATACCATATCCCGAAGTTAAAATTCACAGAGCATAGATACAAGTACAACAACTAAAAGTGATAATAATTACACGCACGCGGAAGAAAAAGGTAAACACTCCGGAATCCCTCACGGTATTTCTATGCCTCAGACGCTGCCTCGACGTCCAGACCCCGCGCTATCTCCACGACCTGGAGGGCAAGTTAAAATACAAAATGTGAGTGGACCAGAAAGTGTAAAATGTTCAAAACCATTTTATAAGAAAACTGAGTTTTACCCTCCGTTTTGAAACCACATGCATAACCACTAGTTCTGAACACAGTTATAAATCAATTATCATAAAACACCATAAGAAACAGAAACACTATAAAACAGTTATAGAAACCATAACATATGCATCAGGAACCTATATCATAAACCATGAAATTTAAACATAATTTCCCGATCAAACCTGCTGGACCTATCCGAGTCTTTAAACTCCCGAGTCTTTAAACTCAATCCAGGCCTTAATCATATCCGAGTCTTTAAACTCCCGAGTCTTTAAACTCAAGGCCTACGGGGGAAAATCAATATATATCCGAGTCTTTAAACTCCCGAGTCTTTAAACTCAATCCGGGTCTTTAAACCCAATCCGGCCGGTCCCCCGTCACATATATCCGGGTCTTTAAACCCAATATCCAGATCCAGCAAATCCAATCCCAAAACCATTTGAAAACCATTTACCAAATCCACATCCAAACCCGAATCCGAAATCACTGGTCTGATGCCCTTTCCGGCATTCAGCACCGTCATTCCGAACCCAAATCCGGAAAATATCCATTTTCATACCAAAACCACATGTAATCACAAATCACATTTCATAACCCATTTATCATTATCCGAAAACCTTTATAGGTGGAAATCCCCAAATGTGGCATCAAAATCCGAAAACCAACATTTTCTCGAAAAACGTGCCAAAACCGTCTTTTTCTCGAAAACGTGCAAACACATAAAATCATCACGTCATACTCAATAAACATAGATTCATCAGTAAAACCATAAAATACGTATATAAAAACAGTTATGCATGCTCGAGTTTAAGAAAAAGGTCCACTCACAGTACTGAGCCCTACTCGCGTCCCGAACGTACAGCCCGTTCCTCGGCTTCCTCGGGAAATCCCGATCCTGTCAATCACCGTCAAAATACGTCACTAATACGTCTACAAACACTCACCTAAATACCCCCAAAAATCCCCGAACCAAAGACTTAAAACCCCGGGACCCTACACATTCACCCTTGCGGAACTACACTCAAACGACTTCCGATTAACCCGAAACCAACTCCATTGAACTCACAACAACTCCTAGACCAAAAACTATGTTGACCGTTCCTCCCAGAACCGCCGCACGCGCCTCCACGCGCCGCCCAAAGTGGCTGCGCGTGGCCCTCACGCGCCAGCTACAGTGCACCGTCAACCTTGGGCAGACCCGGTTCGCACCAGTGGTCTGGACCCTGAACCGGCGAGAGCAGTTCTCCTCATTCCGTCCACCAAAACGACTCCTCTCTTCACCAGCAGCATCGTCCCGTCCTAGGCTACCCCTTCCCGTGTGTCACTCACCTCGATTCACCCTAAAACTCGTCGACTCAACCTTGAACAAAAACCCGTACACTGCCCTGTTTCTTACTCCGGCCACCCACGACTTCCCCCTTCACGGAGGCTACACCAACCTCTTCCCTGGACTTCTCTAAACCTAACCCAGTTAACCTGAACCGTCGACTCACTCCCCAACTGCACAACTTGCCGTTCGAACCTCACGGCTAAAACAGAGCACACAAGTGCACTCCGTCGTACCGGCCGCCCCTGTGCACCACCCATCACGGCAGCACACTCAACCCGTTCCTAGGACCCTCAGGAGCCTCACCCTAACCTCCAACTCCCTCGACTCTAGCCCTAGACTCACGACTTTCACATTGAAGTTCAATGGAAAACAGAGTACCGAATCGGAGATGAGGAAATTACCTGCCTCCTGCTGCCACCGTGAGCTCCTCCGATAGTGGTTGACTCCTCGCAACCCGCACGACACCACCACGGACTCAATTACCCCGTACACGGCTACCACCGCCACAATTCTCACAATGCCTTCCTGTTTCCTCCCTGATTTTCCCGCAGCTCTCGACACCCTCACACACGGCCACCACACCGTCAACCTCTCTCACTGCTTCCCTTTCACTCTCTGATCACCCTCACACACTCACAATTCATCAACACACACACCACCGCCCTCAATTTCCTTCACGACCTCCCTCTGTTTTCTGAACCAGCATCACACAACACGGGTGCACCCCAATTATTTGGGCCGTGCACACACTCGAACTCACCAGAAGCCACTACACACCTGCCATGTGTCACCATCCCTTCATCCTTTATCCCACCTGGCCTAATCCCAGCCGTCCATTCCTTTCTTCTGTGCACAAATCCCAATGTGCCACAATGACCAAAATACCCTTCTTTTTAACTTATATTTACGTTTTAACCAAAACTTCCTAGACCCGTAACTCTCACCCCGTAAGTCCGATGAATACGTGCCGCCTGTCATCGAACTCAGGACGACAAGAACTATCTAACCATCCTAGGTCAACCTACCAAAACTCGATTATTCAAAAAGTCAACTTTTCCCCCTATTTTTCCAAAATTACACGAATGCCCTCGACCTTCCGAACATCACAACTTCCTCCTCGGATGTCGGAATCAAACGTACCACATGTCTATGGGTTCATGACGTCCTAAACTACGTCCTAGTCACTGGTCAATCTCCAATTGACCACCCGAAATAAAAGTCAACATTTCTGCCCGACCCAGGGGCAAAATCGTCATTCTAAGTTCTCGGACCCCTCGGGACCACCTAACCCCTGATTAACCTTACTAATCACACCTTAATCACTCTACTAATCCCAATTCTCGGACGGGTTGTTACACAAACGGACCAAAATTGAAGGAGAAGGAGGCCTGGACCGGTTACGCCGGTCCAGTTGCAGGGGTTGGACCGGACCGGCCGGCCCGGACCGGCTGCGCGAGGAAGAAGACGGGTACTGTAGCAGGCGCGTGAAGCCCACGCGCAGCCACTTCAGGCGGCGCGTGCGGGCGCGTGGGGGACATTTTGGGGATGGTTCCAACATACGAAATCATCTATTCGATGTAACGAACATTTTGGGACTGGTTTCGAGTCGATCGGACACCGTTTCGATATGTTTCGGGGCATCGGAAGGTTTAGGTTCGAGTTTAAAAATAGTTAAAAGTTCGGGAAAATTACGGGGCTTTGGTAGGAGGTTAACTAAGTAGTTAGTAACCTTCTATTAAAATTTGGACAGGTTTGGGAGTCCCGGTGATGGTGATCGGCTCGAGGAGCCGTATGGCACGCAAATCGAGGCGACAGCTCGGACAGTCTGTGAGTAGACTTTGTTTTCTAAATTGGTGCATGCATAAATGTTTATTATATGTTTTAAATACTTTTTTGTGATGCCATGAGTGCATTAGGATGTGTGGTTACGTATAGGCACGTATTTCGAGGTTTCGGCCCTATACGGTGCCTATACGGGTCTGCATGTCTTTATTGGTCTGAATGAAAAGGTTTTGAATTTCTAAAAGGTAAACTCGGGTATGAGACCCATTTGAATTACGAACTCTCGGACTTGAGGTCCAGTTGATTTAACGAGGAATCGGGCTGAAGGCCCAGTTGGTTTATGATTCGGACCGGAGGTCCAGTTTATATGTGGATTCGGGCCTAGGGCCCAGTTATGTGTTACAAATGGTTTTTATGGTTCATGACGGTTTATGGGAACCGGCATGAACCCTTGAAATGGTTTTTACGGGTCATGACGGTTTATGGGAACCGGCATGAACCCATGAAAGGATTTTATGGATTATGACGGCTTATGAGGGGCCGGGCATGAATCCTGGAAAGGTTTCAAGAATGATTTTAAAAGGTTTTTTCATATTCCATCCTTTATATATGATTGTCTCCTCCGGGGAGGGTCGTTGGCCTGGGTGGACCCCGGAGTAGTCACGGAGCACTGATTGAGTGGAGTCACCCCCCAGTTGGGTTCCTTACTCTCAGGAAGGGCATGGTTCGTTACCTCCAGGGAGGGTCATTGATCTACGGACATTGACCTGGGTGGACCCTGGAGAGACTTGGGTTTGAGACCCCGGTTAGCATGCGCGTAGCTTTATTTTACCGTGACAGGTTCTGGATATGAAATATAATGGATGAACATGATTTCAATTGGTTTGGGAAATTGTGTTTATAATGATAAATGGATTTGGGCTGAGATCCCACATATGTTTACTATGTTATGGTTTTCTGTAAATGGTTTTGGGTAGGAGCCCGTATAACTTGTATTTACAGAATTTGGGGCTGAGACCCTAATTATGGTTGTTTAAACTTATGTGTTTGGATAAATGGTTTTACTATGCATGCATGCTTTTTAGTGAAGGGTATAAAGGTCTTTTTATGGAAATGTTTTTATAAACTCTTTATTTTTGTCCACTCACAGTCTTTCTGTTTTTAATACCCTTCAGGTTGGATACGATGTGGACTGTAGCAGAGACCGAGATATCACATACCTCCTCCGGATCCTGGCGTACTCTGATAGCTCAGGAGGGCAAAGGTCGGAAATATCCCGTGTCTGACACTTCGTGTCAGACAGGAGCAGGGTCATCCCGCACTAATCCCGGGGGGATTGGGATGGGTCCTGTCACCTCCACTCTGTGGATCCCCTCCATTACCTCATATCGATCCCTACCACTCCACCTAGGAGAGACTAAGGATGATCTAATACGATGTCATCAACATCCATCCTATGTGAGTGCAAACACAACTCACTGCACCCACCGTACCAAAAATCCAACATCGTTTGCCACCAAGCAGAAAATGGGTATCCCGTTTACCCAACTTTGAAAAACGAAAATCCTCATGATGACCCCAAACACACATGGGTCCACCAACCCATACACGCTCAACGTACTGGTATCCACGATCAACGTCTGCTAGGGCAGAAGATAAGAAGTCAACCCCGGTGACTTCAGAATCCAATCACCAATGATTTTCCTAATCTCTGGGAATATTGGAAATATATGGTCACACCAATCTCGGAGTTGACAACAACTCCCCGATTCCTCTAACTCTCATGACATGGGGAACATCGTCCAAGGAGTCCTCCAGTCTCAAACCTCACTCATCTATGGTCACCCCATCACTGTTGGGTCTTATCCCAACACATCACCATCTCCGCTGGATTCCATCCAATCCAGGACTCCACCACTACTGAATCCCAAAATGACAGGGTCACATCCCAACTCGTGGCCCAACACCATCTCACTCACTGACTCTAGCACCAGCACTAGTACCAGCACCAACGTACAATCATCCACACTAGCACACATGGTGTAAAGTTGATAGCCCTGGACCTCCGCTCGTACCGAGCGACGATCCCGCATCACTACTCGCACTCCACAACTAGGGGCACCACCATTATGACAATCCACCTCAGGATAAATGAACGTTCCCTGAACGTCCCCTGATCCTCAACTACTACCACTACACCAAGTACCCCTGACCATAAACCGATCCTTAGCATCCTAGTGCCAAATGTTCCCCACTCAGCCTTTCTGGCTCTCCTCGAGTCTTGATACCTTACCATGACTCATCTCACGTTTCTAACCCATCTCTGGACCCGTTTTGAGTCCCGTACCCATCTCGACTCCTCCTGAGTCCAATCTCATACTAATTAATCATGTCATCACGGATAATCCAGTCCCCGAGCAATTCCCAATGCTCAACCACATTCTATACGACCAATAGGGTCTAAGAGATAGTACAATTTGCCCAATTATGCGGCCTTCCAGTCACCGGTCTCGTTCGTCCCTGCGACCCACGAAATTCTATGTCTAACAATCGCAGTTCACAGTGTACACTACCCGACATCTGACCCTCAAACCAGGGTCAATCTCACCCGAGATCTAACACGAGGTCCCAAACACCCTCACCTACTCGTCTCACTACCAGGTCGCGCACGAGGCTCACGCTTCGGAGGCATGATATTGTCAGGACCCGTCCCAAATATCGCCACGATATTCGGGACGAACCCTGCTCCCGTCTGACAATCACACCTACAGTACCAAAAAAACTCACTACTACTATAAGCATAACTATCAGACGAAGGAGTAAATATATACAACAGTCAGTCAGAGCATAGTTCTACAAAATGGGCACAAAAATCCTACAAGCTAGTCCCGCAACGGAAGAACGTCGTAAGCTCTATGCCTCGATATCTGCCTCAACGTTCACCCCAGCGCTATCACCACGACCTGGAGGGAAAATTTAAAAACCAAAAGTGTGAGTGGACTAGAATAACCAAAAGTTTTAAAATCAGTTTATCACTAATTCAAGGTTAAGGAAAAATAAGAATCAGTGTTCCCTCCGTTTTTAAAACAGGCATGCCCAACGAAGTACTAGAAAATCATAATATGAAACATCATAAGAAACAGAAACACTATAAAATCTCATAAGAAACAGATACACTATAAAATACCATAAGAAACAGAAACACTATAAAACGGATATAGAAATCATAGCTTCAGCATCAAATCATCATTTCCGATCAAACCTGCTGGACCTATCCGAGTCTTTAAACTCAATCAGGCCTTAAATGAAATCCGAGTCTTTAAACTCAATAGGCCTATGGGGGTAATATCAACATATCCGAGTCTTTAAACTCCCGAGTCTTTAAACTCAATCCGGGCCTGTCCCCCGTCAATATCATTCCGGGTCTTTAAACCCAATATCTAGATCCAGCAAATCCAATCCATTTCCAGTGTACAACCAATTCGAAGTCTATCGCCAAACTCAAATTCGAAATCCCCGGTTCGAAGCCCGTCCGGCGTTCCGAACCGACATTCCGAACCCAAATCCGGAAATCCATTCTTATACCCAGAAATCACACATAATCACAAATCATATTTCATAACCCATTTATCATCATCAGAAAATATTTATAGGTTGAATTCGTAATTATGGCATCAAAATCCGAAAACCAGCTTTTCTCGAAAAACGTGCAAAATCTCGGAAATGTCTCGAAAAACATGCAAACTCATCAATCACATATAATCATCATTCAAAGGCATAAAAACATATTTAAGATCATAAAACGTCAATAAAACAGTTAGGCATGCTCGAAAGAAAGAAAGAAAGAGTCCACTCACAAATCAGAACAAGTCAGTCGCGCTCCGTGCGCTCCTCGACCGTCTCGGGTGCCTCCTGTCCTGTCAAAATGCACCAAATAGGGTCACAAATACATCAAGGATCCTAATCCTAATTTCCCCAATTTTCGGGAATTAAATAATATTTTAATCCTAAACCCTCAACCGTCTGGATTCCCGAACAACTCCGTAACATTGTCCGATTCACCCGAAAACCACACCAATAAACTCCTTAGGACAATTAGAACCAAACTCATGTTGGAAGCTTGGCCGGATTCTTCTCCACGCGCCTCCACGCGCCGCCCAAAGTGGATGCGCGTGGGCCTCACGCGCCTGCTACAGTGCTTCTCCTTCCTCGATTGAACCCGGTTCACACCAGGCTGCAACCCGGACCGGCGAGAGCCATTCTCTGCCGTCCGACCACCATTTCACTCCTCTCTTCTCCTGCAGCTTCGTCCAGACACCAGGAATCCATCCCCCTCACTCTCCTGGTTCGATTCACCCCTCAGCTTCACGACTGAAGCTCGAAAGAAAACACAGACGGCCCCTGTTTTCCTTCCCGGCCGTCCTATGCTTCCCCCCTCACGGTGGCGATTCTAAACTGCTCCCACAACCTCACTGAGTCACACACAACTCACAGGAACCCTCGACTCACTCTCTAAACCCACGATTTCCCATTTAAAATTCACGGCCAAACAGAGTACAGAGTACTCACCGTCGACTGAGCTCCGCCGTGTACGCCCCCGTCACGGCGACCGTCCTACACCACTCCTAGAACCTCCCTGAACATCACTGCACTCACCAATCCCCTCGATTCTCATTCTACCCTCACGACTTTTGAATTGAAAAATCACGGGAAAACAGAGCAAAGAGGCTTACCCTTCGATTCTGTCTCCGCCGTGCACACCGCCGCGTCTCCCGTTTCTCGTTGGACTCCCTGCAGCCTCCTGGACTTCCCACTGTCGTGGTTTGAGCCACCACACAGCGTAGCCACCACCACGAACTCACAGCCTCCCTGTTTCCTCAACCCTTCGCCGCACCACCACCGTGCCGCCGTGCACGATTTCACCACCAAAACCCGATCACCAGTACAAACACTACTCCCTGTCACTCACCCTTGCACCAAAATCGATCAATCTCCTTCAATTTCTCACCCTCTGTTTCTCTGTGTTTTTCGAAGGATTGCACGGTTCAAATTGAGCAAAGTGTGGCCGTGCACACTTTAGAACCATTTAGAACAATCCAGTGCCCCCACGTGTCCACAATCCTATGGACAAAGCATAAATATCCTACCCCACTCAGCCACTTGTCCTCATCCAATTGGCTGAAAGAAAATGACCAAAATACCCCTTGTATAAATAATTACCATTTTGCCCTCGAACGTTCTAGACCCGTAACTATTTCATCTGACGTCCGATGACAGCGTGCCGCCTGTCGTTGTACTCAGGACGTCGAGACCTATCCAACGGTCCTCGGTCTATGTGAAAATCACAAGTCCTCCAAAAAGTCAACATTTTCCTCGTTTACTCAAAATTACGGTAACGCCCCAATCTTCCGAACGTCATAACTTTTCCTCCGGTTATCCGAATCGAACCTGCCACCTGTCTACGGACTCGTGACGTCCTAAACTACGTCACGGTTAAGGGTTAACACTCATCCAATCGGTAATTCAAAAAGTCAACTTTTCGTCTCCTATTCACAAGGGCAAAATCGTCCTTTATATACAAAACTTTATAAAATTACATTTTTACCCTTCCCGAAGGTACGGGTTGTTACATATGATGTGGCAACAGAATCAGCAACCTAGTGCTCTGATACCAAATTGACAGGACCACCCCCGAAAAGGGCATTGTTAACCGTGCCCGGTCTTGCTCCCGTCTGGCAAGACGACTGAAATCCCCAAGTTACCCTCAGTACGTACCAGACCAGGGATTGCCACACGTGCTTATTCATGCCTCCGCCTCACGATTAGTCTCGCTCAACGCGCCACAACCTGGAGGGTCAATAAAAACCAAAAGGTGTGAGTGGACAAAAATAAATCAGTTTATAAAAAAGTTACGGAAAGATGTTTTTACCCTCCACGTAAAACCAATGCATGCATACAAAAATATTTTCGCAATCCGTTACATTTTCAACATAAGAAATCCGTATATGAAAATAAAAAACATTTTCCTTTTTTTAACCTTCCGGTCTTAGCCCGCAATCATAGACTCAAGGCCTCAGCCCAAAACCATGAAACAAAATACAAGTATACAACATAAGCCAAATCCATCAACCATATAAACCGGGCCTCTGCCCCACACATCTGAACATCATAGAATATCAATGAATCACAATCAATTAGTTTGCTGGATATCAAGTGCGCCTGAGTCTTTAAACTCAAAACCATGCTCGTCAACAGGCCTTCCCGAGATTTCAACGAGTCTTTAAACTCAGAACATAATCAATAGGCCTCGGGGGTATCACAATAATCGAGTTTTTAAACTCACGAGTCTTTAAACTCATTAAGGGCCCTCCCCCGTCATCAATTAACCGAGTATTTAAACTCAAAACGTGCTCCAGCAATAGCACCGGGTCTTTAAACCCAAAACAGTTTCCGACGGGTCTTTAAGCCCAAAACATTTTTCAATCACCACAATGCGGGATCCATCCCGAAATCACATTTTTCACAACAGGACTCATGGTCCGAATTTCCACATTCAAATCCCCAAATCTTACTTCACAACCATAATCAAATCATCATTAAACACGGGGCATGTATAATCATACCAAATCACTTTATTAAATCCTTTTCCATTCCCGAATTCGAATTCGCAATAATGATTCCGTAAGCCGGCATCCTGAAGCATCATCCTGAACCCAAACCAAGAATCCATTTCCAAATTTCCGAAAATCGAAATCTCGTTCATCAATATTACTTCTATGCCCCGAGCACCAAGCCCGAAATCACCTTTTTCAAAATCCATTTTAAATCCTTGAAATCACATCATTTTTCAAATCCCAAGGTCAAGCATCAAACCACAATCATAATCACCAAAATCACGGTTAAATCACAACATACTCGAAACCTCGTAAAATGTACAAATCCATAAAGCCTCGAAATACGTGTCAAAACTGTGAATCATACTCACAACCATAATCAAAACATCCTAGAAACATGATACGCACAAAGCATATAAAATCATTCGTTAAATCATCATCCAAAACATACGGGGAAACCATATCTCAAAATACGTGAAATTTTGTGTGCATATCAAAAATACGTAAATCGAAATCAATCACAAATCATAATCATAATCATAGAAATCATAGGAATATTTATGCTTGCATTAAATTTTGAAAGCAACGTCCACTCACACACCGTCCTTAATGCTCGGTTTCGCGCTGCACGCGTTCCCGTAATTCCCTGCATTTTTCAGAATCTCGAATCCCGTCCAAAATCACTTCTCAGGGTTACTAAGGTCTCAATTAACAACATACTACTTTCCCGTAATTTTTCGGGATTTTTCGACATAATTTAACTTAAGGCCTTAACTTCCGAACCCTCAAAACTATCCCGAACGACCTCCGATCGACTCGAACTTAAAATGAAAGATGTTAAATAAACTGAGAGGATCAATTCACTAGTTGACCGTGATTGAAGACTGGGTCTCACGCGCCATCATGCGCCACCCAAAGTGGCTGCGCGTGAAAGCCACGCGCTGCTACAGTAACACGCTACAATGTCACCATCTTCGCCCGTATTCCTGCTAAACGGGTCCTCAACCCGCGACATGACCCGGGAAATTACCCCTCAATTCACACCCTAAACCTTCCCTTCTTCCACCTAATCATTCCTCATTAGGTTAATTTAGGACCCCATACTTTAATTACCTTCAATTAGCCCTAAATCGACCAACTCGAACCCGAACGTCTAGACGGGTCGAAGTACGAAACTCACCCAAATCGACTCCATTCCCAAATTAACTTAGACATAAGTTTTAAGGGACCTAAACGAACACTTTATCACTGTCAATTTCATTACCTGGAGGTTGTCGACTTCAAGCTCGAAAATCTTTGAAACCAGGGGCTTCCGTTCATGGCCATACGGTGATCAGTTCCCTTCAATTTTCGTATGGTCGAGTTCGAAATGAACCCAGGAGACTAATCGTGGTCTTAGCTTGGCTCCAAACCACCCACCAACAAACTTTCGAATTTCCCTCCAAGAGTTCCCAAGTTCCCCGATTCTGTTTCTCCCTCAATATCAGCTCTCTCTTCTCTCCACAATAACCCCCTCGACTCCCTATAACTCCCTATGTTTAATCTCGTCCTTTCCAGCAACCAAGGCACACTCAGTCCCACTCTGTTCTCTGTTTCCCGCAAAGGACCCAAAACCAATTTACAAAGCCTCCCGTGCTCTGATCAGTTCAAACCACCACCCGTTCATGTCCCAAACCCACCAGACTCTGTCTACCAGTGCACTTTGCAAACCATTCCACGCATAAACAAACCCAGTGCTCCAATTCCAATCTCACCCGTGCACACTCTCAACTCCTGGCCACTGCTCTGTTTTCATTTTTCAATTCCACACAGCATCACTTGTTTCCCACACACACACCACCCGTGCACGCCCATCACATTCTCAGTCCTCAATGTCACTAACAGGATAAATAAATCTCCCCAATGTCACTGACCTGGTTAAACAATTGTTGGATTTCAGAACACACACGACATGGGTGCTCAGCCCTCTGTTTTACGGTTCAAACAGTCCCCTTGCAGGAAATTACCATTTTGCCCTCACTGGGCAAATTACCAAAATGCCCCTCACGCGTCCTAGACCCATAACTTGGTTATTTGAACTCCGATCGAAGCGTGCCGCCTGTCTACGGACTCAGGGCATCGAGAACTTCCTAACGGTCCTCGGGCCTCCCGGTCAAAAAGTCAACATTGCCCCTCTTTTCGTCCAAATTACGAAAATGTCCTTGAACTTTCGAACGTCATAACTTTCACCTCGAACGTCGAAATCGAATGTGCCACCTGTCTATGAACTCGTGACGTCCCAAATTACGTCACGATCATCGGGCAAGAAGTTGGACACAAGAAGTTGTGTATGATTTTGGATTTGGTGGTGAAATGCGAGGTCGTCTTTCCCCCAAGGGGAAATTTGGCGAATGATTCAATGAGGGTGTAAGACCCTACGATCAGCTTTCAGATGGATTGTTAGCTATGTGGGCATGTGTGGATCCTAGGTGGATCTGATTTGTGATGTTGTCGACTTTGGACGATGTGACGATCTAGGATCGTGATGTTACTTGTCGGATGACGTAGCGATGGATCTGGATTGTGATCGTGATGATCCAGATTGGATGAGAGTTTATCACTCTTACCTTGGTATGTGAGTCGTAAATGACGGGACTGAACTTCCTTTCGGAGTGGAGTCCATATAGTTTGTTAGTCGGTTGAGTAGGTTTCCGATGTGGTCGGATTTTGTCAACCTTTGACGTGATAGTATTGGGATTGGCTTCCCTATGAAGTCAATCAAGTGTTTTGGACAGGCAACCGATAGGTTCGGTTTTGTTACGTCTTGGTGGACGTAAACGAGATTTTGGGTTTTGGAACCGAATTTCTGGGTGACGATTCAGGACTCGATTGCGAAGCTCGAAAATGGATTACTGGATTTGGGTGCGGAATGATTGTTCCAATGCTAGCTTACGGAATAATGATTCCGGATTCAGATTTGGGAATGGATTATAAATACGATGTCTGGGTTTGGATTCGGGATTTCTTACGAAATTGCAGATTCGGATCCGGAATTGGAACTAGATGACGGGTGGAGTTCGTTTTGTCTCATGTTGGTTTGGACAAAGGTACTTCATTACTAGAACGTGTCTGGCTATGACCTGGGTGGTTGTAGGCGGATTGTTGGATTGATGTACGTACAGGGTACGTTATACGAGGATTGATACTGGTTAGGCTGAGTGGTGCCTAAATGGCGGTACATGGGATGTACCAGTGGTGTGTAACTAAACGTGTTGGTAATCGGCTTGGTTCCGATATCATTTGTTTGGTTGTGATTGTGGACTGGACATTGGATACTCTGCGCTGTGAGGAGTGATTTTGTCGGGATCATTGATTGGATGAGCAGGTGCTCTTAGCCCTGGTTGGCTAGTGGAACCCTAGTGTTGTGATGGGTGATCACTGCTGGGCTAGTATTCCATGTGTTCCAGTTACACCACTTGATTGAGTAAGTTGACGGTATACGTACACTCAGGATGAGTGAGTTGGTGGTTTGAGTAACCACGAGTAGCCTTGTGTGATTTTATCACACCGTGATTTTTACGCGTCAGGGTTCGCTGACGGAGTCGGCAATTATGGACATTGAGAGTATTTTGTGTCGCAAGATTGGGCTTGCCCTGCGAATGGTGATCATGTGGTTGATCTTGCGCTACATCGAGAGTGATGTAGTACGTGGTGTTGTCACCGACGGACAGATGGTTGGAGCCTTACCAGGGTGGTAAAGTTTTGTGATGACAGTTTGACTGATGGTGTCAGCATGGATTGACAAATGAGATTTGGTGATTCCCAATGGGAGCAAATGTAAGGATTTATTGGCAATGGGAAGGAACCGTCTAGCTGAAGGAGTCAGCTAAATGGTTAAGCGATTTTATCGCGAATCAGGTGATTATGTCCACTCGAGGTGGTCGAGTGTTGTTGTTGTGACGTATAACTATGATGGGATGTCTGGGTACAAACGAGGCTGGTGTTGTCCTAGTATGTGGGTGTATAAGTGTACACAGATGTGTGATCGAATTGTTTCCACGAGGTGTTTGTGGAATAAGGTTATTGGTAATTTCGAGGACGAAATTCTTTAAGGAGGGAAGGTTGTAACGACCCGTCCCGAATATCAGGATTTAATATTATTTAATTTTGATTTACTAATCTGGGATTAGTTGGGTGATTTCGGACGAATTGTGCAAAATGACCGTTTTGCCCCTAGGCGTGGGCAAAACGTTGACTTTTATTTCGGATGGTCAAATGGACTTTGACCGATGACCGTGACGTAGTTCGGGACGTCACGAGTTCATAGACAGGTGGCACGTTCGATTCCGACGTTCGTGGAAGAAGTTATGTTGTACGGAAGTGCAAGGGCATTTTCGTAATTTGTCATATTAGGGGCCAAATGTTGACTTTTTGACCGGGATGTCCGATGGCCGAGGGCCAAGGACCGTTGCGTAGGTCTCGTCGATACGAATCCAACGACATGCGGCACGTCGAAAACGGAGTTCGGGTGACCAAGTTACGGGTCACGGATGTCTAGGGGCAAAATGGTAATTTGTCAAACGGAGGGCAAAATGGTCTTTTACCATTGAATTTTGCTGCCTGACAGTGACATCTGTCACTTTGTCATCTTCTTTGCCCCAGATAACATGGAATCGTGTATTAAGGGAGACACAATTATTCTTACTTTAGACACTAATTCCCTAAATTGTGGGTTGTCTTAATGATTATCAATTAGCAGCTAATTAACCTCTGTCTCAGCTCCATTGTGAAATTGGGAGACTGAGGAAGCCGAATTGAGTGTGAGGCTCGAGTGACAGTGAGGCCCCTGGGTTAATTTTGAACCGAAAAATCGTGAAAATTGGGGGAATTGCGAATTCGACAATATGAGCGGTGAGGATCACAATTGTGGATTCAATTCGACTTCTGGGATTAAAACGAACATCTCTGCAACGAAAACGACGAGAAATGGTGTCGAATTGTGGAAGAACAGAAGCTTCCATGGCAGCTTAAAATCGAGCTTGGGTTCAACGGGTTTGAGGTAAGTAATTCTCAAATTGACCTTGTAGAAATGTCCCTTACACTCTCACGATGCTAACTGAATGAATTAATTTGGAAAACAGGGACGATATCGTGAAACCCGAATTGAAAACCCGTCGAGGATCGATCGAGAGTCGTGAGGATTTAGACCATGATTTGTGTAATTCGATTTACAGAACTTAAATGGTGATTGATTACAAGGGATCAGTTGAAAGAACGGATTGATTTGATGTTGAATTGGGTGTGATTGAACCGGGTCCTATCGCGGGTTTTTCAACCCGTTTACCAGAGAAACGGGCGAGGATGGTGACTGTAGCAGTCACTGTAGCAGGCGCGTGGCTTTCACGCGCAGCCACTCACGGCGGCGCGTGACGGCGCGTGGGCACGAATCTCGAGGTGAGGTCAACATGACTTCTGTCCTATTTAATGTAACGAACATTTTGGAATTGGTTTCGTGTCGATCGGACACCGTTTCGTTATTGTTCGGAATGTCCGAAGGTTTTAAATCCAGTTTAAAAATAGTTAAAAATTCGGGAAATTTACGGGACTTGAATAGGATGTTAATGATGAGGTTAGTGATCCTCTAATGTGATTTGGACAGGATTGGGAGTCCCGGTGATAGTGGTGTGGCCCGGGAAGGCCTATAGCACGCGTATCGAGGCACTCGGTTAAACGGTCTGTGAGTGGACATTGGTTTCATAAATTCGATGCATGCATAACTGTTTTATGATTGTTATAATTATGATTAAATGATTTACTTTGGATATCGGTGAATTTAAAATGATTTCACGTATTTCGAGGTGAATTACGTATTTGCACGTAAACCGAGGTTTTCTGGATTTGCACCGATTTCCATAAATGTGGTTGGATATGATTTCATGAAACGGTTACGAACTTGAATAATGTAAAATCGGGCCAGGGGCCCAGTTGAACTATGAAATCGGGCCAGGGGCCCAGTTAACATGTGGATCGGGCCAGGGGCCCAGTTAACTTGTGAAATCGGGCCAGGGGCCCAGTTGATTTCTACATACGATTGCGGGTCGGGGACCCTAAAATGGAATTGAATAAATGTTTTCTGGTTTACATTTTATATATGTTCACATGCTGGAATCAATAAATGGTTTTGATGATATTTCGGTTATGGCACGTTTCACGGTATTTGGGCATGAGACCCGTTTGATGAAACGTAACGATCGGTTCGGATTTTATCTATGTATACCTATATGTTTTGCATGTGGATATCAATAAAATGTATTTAGTACTGCACTGTATAAATCCTTCCATATTATATTGTCTCCTCCGAATGAGGTACCCCGGAGAGGTCATGGACGTCTAGTACGTCCAGTGTCTATGACGCTAAGCATCGGGGATGCTGTACCCGAACGGGGTTCGGGGATTGAACTCGGAAATTGAGACCCGAGTGGCACGCGTAGCCTTGTGATTGTGACCTTATTGACGTCAGGGACGTCAGACATCAGGGATGTCGGATTGGAGTGTATAGTGCAGTGGCTAAAATTATGGTTATGGTTTATATTATATGCCTTATGGTTCATATTACTGGATTTATGAAATAAATTTTGGATTGACTTTTGGAATTTGATACTAGTGTTGTTGATGGTGCGTTGGTGCTGGTACTAGCGCTGGTGCTGGTGTCAGTAATTGTGTTGACGATGAGCCACCAGTTGGGGTGTGACTCTGTCATGATGGACATATGATCGGTATCTGCGACTCAGTGGTGATTGAGTCTTGGACTGGATGGGATCCAGTGGAGGTTGTGTCGTGTTGGGATAAGTCCCAACGGATTTATGATGACAAGTGATGAATGGATAAAAAGGTATGTTTGAGACTTGAGGAATCTAGGGACGATGTTCCCTACGTCATGAGAATCAGTGGATTTGGGGAGTTGTTGTCAACTCCGAGATTGGTAAGATTGTTTACCTCTAATGTCCTCAAATGGTACAAGGAAATTATTGAGATTGGAAAAGTCGGGGGAACCATTCGTGGTATTGACGTGTGAATTTGTGATTGCGAATCATTTGGAGCCTGAGGATTGAACCTGTTTAGGTTGAGATGTGAGACGGAGGCAGTATGGTATGCACATACAGGCAAGATTGTAGATATCCCGTTCGGAATCGGGGTGTGTGCATACATGATTATTGGCGGACGTGAGGTCCGAGTAATGAATTGATTTTGGACACGTGGTGGTCCAAGTGAGGTATGGACGTGGGCAGTCCAGTGGTTGGACTTGACATCTCATTTGGGAGCATGTCTGTTTCCAACATGGTTGGAACTCCCGATTTGGGGAGAGTTGTGATTAGGAGACGAGAGGAGTGCTCGTCTCCGCATCGGTGATTGGTATTGCGAAGTCTTTGGGGGTTGACATCTTATTTCCTGCCGAGGCAGACGATGATTGTTGCTACCAGTACGTTGAGTGTGTATTAGTGGGTGGACCCATGTTTGGCTTGGGGTCATTGGACACAAGAAGTTGTGTATGATTTTGGATTTGGTGGTGAAATGCGAGGTCGTCTTTCCCCCAAGGGGAAATTTGGCGAATGATTCAATGAGGGTGTAAGACCCTACGATCAGCTTTCAGATGGATTGTTAGCTATGTGGGCATGTGTGGATCCTAGGTGGATCTGATTTGTGATGTTGTCGACTTTGGACGATGTGACGATCTAGGATCGTGATGTTACTTGTCGGATGACATAGCGATGGATCTGGGTTGTGATCGTGATGATCCAGATTGGATGAGAGTTTATCACTCTTACCTTGGTATGTGAGTCGTAAATGACGGGACTGAACTTCCTTTCGGAGTGGAGTCCATATAGTTTGTTAGTCGGTTGAGTAGGTTTCCGATGTGGTCGGATTTTGTCAACCTTTGACGTGATAGTATTGGGATTGGCTTCCCTATGAAGTCAATCGAGTGTTTTGGACAGGCAACCGATAGGTTCGGTTTTGTTACGTCTTGGTGGACGTAAACGAGATTTTGGGTTTTGGAACCGAATTTCTGGGTGACGATTCAGGACTCGATTGCGAAGCTCGAAAATGGATTACTGGATTTGGGTGCGGAATGATTGTTCCAATGCTAGCTTACGGAATAATGATTCCGGATTCGGATTTGGGAATGGATTATAAATACGATGTCTGGGTTTGGATTCGGGATTTCTTACGAAATTGCGGATCCGGATCCGGAATTGGAACTAGATGACAGGTGGAGTTCGTTTTGTCTCATGTTGGTTTGGGCAAAGGTACTTCATTACTAGAACGTGTCTGGCTATGACCTGGGTGGTTGTAGGCGGATTGTTGGATTGATGTACGTACAGGGTACGTTATACGAGGATTGATACTGGTTAGGCTGAGTGGTGCCTAAATGGCGGTACATGGGATGTACCAGTGGTGTGTAACTAAACGTGTTGGTAATCGGCTTGGTTCCGATATCATTTGTTTGGTTGTGATTGTGGACTGGACATTGGATACTCTGCGCTGTGAGGAGTGATTTTGTCGGGATCATTGATTGGATGAGCAGGTGCTCTTAGCCCTGGTTGGCTAGTGGAACCCTAGTGTTGTGATGGGTGATCACTGCTGGGCTAGTATTCCATGTGTTCCAGTTACACCACTTGATTGAGTAAGTTGACGGTATACGTACACTCAGGATGAGTGAGTTGGTGGTTTGAGTAACCACGAGTAGCCTTGTGTGATTTTATCACACCGTGATTTTTACGCGTCAGGGTTCGCTGACGGAGTCGGCAATTATGGACATTGAGAGTATTTTGTGTCGCAAGATTGGGCTTGCCCTGCGAATGGTGATCATGTGGTTGATCTTGCGCTACATCGAGAGTGATGTAGTACGTGGTGTTGTCACCGACGGACAGATGGTTGGAGCCTTACCAGGGTGGTAAAGTTTTGTGATGACAGTTTGACTGATGGTGTCAGCATGGATTGACAAATGAGATTTGGTGATTCCCAATGGGAGCAAATGTAAGGATTTATTGGCAATGGGAAGGAACCGTCTAGCTGAAGGAGTCAGCTAAATGGTTAAGCGATTTTATCGCGAATCAGGTGATTATGTCCACTCGAGGTGGTCGAGTGTTGTTGTTGTGACGTATAACTATGATGGGATGTCTGGGTACAAACGAGGCTGGTGTTGTCCTAGTATGTGGGTGTATAAGTGTACACAGATGTGTGATCGAATTGTTTCCACGAGGTGTTTGTGGAATAAGGTTATTGGTAATTTCGAGGACGAAATTCTTTAAGGAGGGAAGGTTGTAACGACCCGTCCCGAATATCAGGATTTAATATTATTTAATTTTGATTTACTAATCTGGGATTAGTTGGGTGATTTCGGACGAATTGTGCAAAATGACCGTTTTGCCCCTAGGCGTGGGCAAAACGTTGACTTTTATTTCGGATGGTCAAATGGACTTTGACCGATGACCGTGACGTAGTTCGGGACGTCACGAGTTCATAGACAGGTGGCACGTTCGATTCCGACGTTCGTGGAAGAAGTTATGTTGTACGGAAGTGCAAGGGCATTTTCGTAATTTGTCATATTAGGGGCCAAATGTTGACTTTTTGACCGGGATGTCCGATGGCCGAGGGCCAAGGACCGTTGCGTAGGTCTCGTCGATACGAATCCAACGACATGCGGCACGTCGAAAACGGAGTTCGGGTGACCAAGTTACGGGTCACGGATGTCTAGGGGCAAAATGGTAATTTGTCAAACGGAGGGCAAAATGGTCTTTTACCATTGAATTTTGCTGCCTGACAGTGACATCTGTCACTTTGTCATCTTCTTTGCCCCAGATAACATGGAATCGTGTATTAAGGGAGACACAATTATTCTTACTTTAGACACTAATTCCCTAAATTGTGGGTTGTCTTAATGATTATCAATTAGCAGCTAATTAACCTCTGTCTCAGCTCCATTGTGAAATTGGGAGACTGAGGAAGCCGAATTGAGTGTGAGGCTCGAGTGACAGTGAGGCCCCTGGGTTAATTTTGAACCGAAAAATCGTGAAAATTGGGGGAATTGCGAATTCGACAATATGAGCGGTGAGGATCACAATTGTGGATTCAATTCGACTTCTGGGATTAAAACGAACATCTCTGCAACGAAAACGACGAGAAATGGTGTCGAATTGTGGAAGAACAGAAGCTTCCATGGCAGCTTAAAATCGAGCTTGGGTTCAACGGGTTTGAGGTAAGTAATTCTCAAATTGACCTTGTAGAAATGTCCCTTACACTCTCACGATGCTAACTGAATGAATTAATTTGGAAAACAGGGACGATATCGTGAAACCCGAATTGAAAACCCGTCGAGGATCGATCGAGAGTCGTGAGGATTTAGACCATGATTTGTGTAATTCGATTTACAGAACTTAAATGGTGATTGATTACAAGGGATCAGTTGAAAGAACGGATTGATTTGATGTTGAATTGGGTGTGATTGAACCGGGTCCTATCGCGGGTTTTTCAACCCGTTTACCAGAGAAACGGGCGAGGATGGTGACTGTAGCAGTCACTGTAGCAGGCGCGTGGCTTTCACGCGCAGCCACTCACGGCGGCGCGTGACGGCGCGTGGGCACGAATCTCGAGGTGAGGTCAACATGACTTCTGTCCTATTTAATGTAACGAACATTTTGGAATTGGTTTCGTGTCGATCGGACACCGTTTCGTTATTGTTCGGAATGTCCGAAGGTTTTAAATCCAGTTTAAAAATAGTTAAAAATTCGGGAAATTTACGGGACTTGAATAGGATGTTAATGATGAGGTTAGTGATCCTCTAATGTGATTTGGACAGGATTGGGAGTCCCGGTGATAGTGGTGTGGCCCGGGAAGGCCTATAGCACGCGTATCGAGGCACTCGGTTAAACGGTCTGTGAGTGGACATTGGTTTCATAAATTCGATGCATGCATAACTGTTTTATGATTGTTATAATTATGATTAAATGATTTACTTTGGATATCGGTGAATTTAAAATGATTTCACGTATTTCGAGGTGAATTACGTATTTGCACGTAAACCGAGGTTTTCTGGATTTGCACCGATTTCCATAAATGTGGTTGGATATGATTTCATGAAACGGTTACGAACTTGAATAATGTAAAATCGGGCCAGGGGCCCAGTTGAACTATGAAATCGGGCCAGGGGCCCAGTTAACATGTGGATCGGGCCAGGGGCCCAGTTAACTTGTGAAATCGGGCCAGGGGCCCAGTTGATTTCTACATACGATTGCGGGTCGGGGACCCTAAAATGGAATTGAATAAATGTTTTCTGGTTTACATTTTATATATGTTCACATGCTGGAATCAATAAATGGTTTTGATGATATTTCGGTTATGGCACGTTTCACGGTATTTGGGCATGAGACCCGTTTGATGAAACGTAACGATCGGTTCGGATTTTATCTATGTATACCTATATGTTTTGCATGTGGATATCAATAAAATGTATTTAGTACTGCACTGTATAAATCCTTCCATATTATATTGTCTCCTCCGAATGAGGTACCCCGGAGAGGTCATGGACGTCTAGTACGTCCAGTGTCTATGACGCTAAGCATCGGGGATGCTGTACCCGAACGGGGTTCGGGGATTGAACTCGGAAATTGAGACCCGAGTGGCACGCGTAGCCTTGTGATTGTGACCTTATTGACGTCAGGGACGTCAGACATCAGGGATGTCGGATTGGAGTGTATAGTGCAGTGGCTAAAATTATGGTTATGGTTTATATTATATGCCTTATGGTTCATATTACTGGATTTATGAAATAAATTTTGGATTGACTTTTGGAATTTGATACTAGTGTTGTTGATGGTGCGTTGGTGCTGGTACTAGCGCTGGTGCTGGTGTCAGTAATTGTGTTGACGATGAGCCACCAGTTGGGGTGTGACTCTGTCATGATGGACATATGATCGGTATCTGCGACTCAGTGGTGATTGAGTCTTGGACTGGATGGGATCCAGTGGAGGTTGTGTCGTGTTGGGATAAGTCCCAACGGATTTATGATGACAAGTGATGAATGGATAAAAAGGTATGTTTGAGACTTGAGGAATCTAGGGACGATGTTCCCTACGTCATGAGAATCAGTGGATTTGGGGAGTTGTTGTCAACTCCGAGATTGGTAAGATTGTTTACCTCTAATGTCCTCAAATGGTACAAGGAAATTATTGAGATTGGAAAAGTCGGGGGAACCATTCGTGGTATTGACGTGTGAATTTGTGATTGCGAATCATTTGGAGCCTGAGGATTGAACCTGTTTAGGTTGAGATGTGAGACGGAGGCAGTATGGTATGCACATACAGGCAAGATTGTAGATATCCCGTTCGGAATCGGGGTGTGTGCATACATGATTATTGGCGGACGTGAGGTCCGAGTAATGAATTGATTTTGGACACGTGGTGGTCCAAGTGAGGTATGGACGTGGGCAGTCCAGTGGTTGGACTTGACATCTCATTTGGGAGCATGTCTGTTTCCAACATGGTTGGAACTCCCGATTTGGGGAGAGTTGTGATTAGGAGACGAGAGGAGTGCTCGTCTCCGCATCGGTGATTGGTATTGCGAAGTCTTTGGGGGTTGACATCTTATTTCCTGCCGAGGCAGACGATGATTGTTGCTACCAGTACGTTGAGTGTGTATTAGTGGGTGGACCCATGTTTGGCTTGGGGTCATTGGACACAAGAAGTTGTGTATGATTTTGGATTTGGTGGTGAAATGCGAGGTCGTCTTTCCCCCAAGGGGAAATTTGGCGAATGATTCAATGAGGGTGTAAGACCCTACGATCAGCTTTCAGATGGATTGTTAGCTATGTGGGCATGTGTGGATCCTAGGTGGATCTGATTTGTGATGTTGTCGACTTTGGACGATGTGACGATCTAGGATCGTGATGTTACTTGTCGGATGACATAGCGATGGATCTGGGTTGTGATCGTGATGATCCAGATTGGATGAGAGTTTATCACTCTTACCTTGGTATGTGAGTCGTAAATGACGGGACTGAACTTCCTTTCGGAGTGGAGTCCATATAGTTTGTTAGTCGGTTGAGTAGGTTTCCGATGTGGTCGGATTTTGTCAACCTTTGACGTGATAGTATTGGGATTGGCTTCCCTATGAAGTCAATCGAGTGTTTTGGACAGGCAACCGATAGGTTCGGTTTTGTTACGTCTTGGTGGACGTAAACGAGATTTTGGGTTTTGGAACCGAATTTCTGGGTGACGATTCAGGACTCGATTGCGAAGCTCGAAAATGGATTACTGGATTTGGGTGCGGAATGATTGTTCCAATGCTAGCTTACGGAATAATGATTCCGGATTCGGATTTGGGAATGGATTATAAATACGATGTCTGGGTTTGGATTCGGGATTTCTTACGAAATTGCGGATCCGGATCCGGAATTGGAACTAGATGACAGGTGGAGTTCGTTTTGTCTCATGTTGGTTTGGGCAAAGGTACTTCATTACTAGAACGTGTCTGGCTATGACCTGGGTGGTTGTAGGCGGATTGTTGGATTGATGTACGTACAGGGTACGTTATACGAGGATTGATACTGGTTAGGCTGAGTGGTGCCTAAATGGCGGTACATGGGATGTACCAGTGGTGTGTAACTAAACGTGTTGGTAATCGGCTTGGTTCCGATATCATTTGTTTGGTTGTGATTGTGGACTGGACATTGGATACTCTGCGCTGTGAGGAGTGATTTTGTCGGGATCATTGATTGGATGAGCAGGTGCTCTTAGCCCTGGTTGGCTAGTGGAACCCTAGTGTTGTGATGGGTGATCACTGCTGGGCTAGTATTCCATGTGTTCCAGTTACACCACTTGATTGAGTAAGTTGACGGTATACGTACACTCAGGATGAGTGAGTTGGTGGTTTGAGTAACCACGAGTAGCCTTGTGTGATTTTATCACACCGTGATTTTTACGCGTCAGGGTTCGCTGACGGAGTCGGCAATTATGGACATTGAGAGTATTTTGTGTCGCAAGATTGGGCTTGCCCTGCGAATGGTGATCATGTGGTTGATCTTGCGCTACATCGAGAGTGATGTAGTACGTGGTGTTGTCACCGACGGACAGATGGTTGGAGCCTTACCAGGGTGGTAAAGTTTTGTGATGACAGTTTGACTGATGGTGTCAGCATGGATTGACAAATGAGATTTGGTGATTCCCAATGGGAGCAAATGTAAGGATTTATTGGCAATGGGAAGGAACCGTCTAGCTGAAGGAGTCAGCTAAATGGTTAAGCGATTTTATCGCGAATCAGGTGATTATGTCCACTCGAGGTGGTCGAGTGTTGTTGTTGTGACGTATAACTATGATGGGATGTCTGGGTACAAACGAGGCTGGTGTTGTCCTAGTATGTGGGTGTATAAGTGTACACAGATGTGTGATCGAATTGTTTCCACGAGGTGTTTGTGGAATAAGGTTATTGGTAATTTCGAGGACGAAATTCTTTAAGGAGGGAAGGTTGTAACGACCCGTCCCGAATATCAGGATTTAATATTATTTAATTTTGATTTACTAATCTGGGATTAGTTGGGTGATTTCGGACGAATTGTGCAAAATGACCGTTTTGCCCCTAGGCGTGGGCAAAACGTTGACTTTTATTTCGGATGGTCAAATGGACTTTGACCGATGACCGTGACGTAGTTCGGGACGTCACGAGTTCATAGACAGGTGGCACGTTCGATTCCGACGTTCGTGGAAGAAGTTATGTTGTACGGAAGTGCAAGGGCATTTTCGTAATTTGTCATATTAGGGGCCAAATGTTGACTTTTTGACCGGGATGTCCGATGGCCGAGGGCCAAGGACCGTTGCGTAGGTCTCGTCGATACGAATCCAACGACATGCGGCACGTCGAAAACGGAGTTCGGGTGACCAAGTTACGGGTCACGGATGTCTAGGGGCAAAATGGTAATTTGTCAAACGGAGGGCAAAATGGTCTTTTACCATTGAATTTTGCTGCCTGACAGTGACATCTGTCACTTTGTCATCTTCTTTGCCCCAGATAACATGGAATCGTGTATTAAGGGAGACACAATTATTCTTACTTTAGACACTAATTCCCTAAATTGTGGGTTGTCTTAATGATTATCAATTAGCAGCTAATTAACCTCTGTCTCAGCTCCATTGTGAAATTGGGAGACTGAGGAAGCCGAATTGAGTGTGAGGCTCGAGTGACAGTGAGGCCCCTGGGTTAATTTTGAACCGAAAAATCGTGAAAATTGGGGGAATTGCGAATTCGACAATATGAGCGGTGAGGATCACAATTGTGGATTCAATTCGACTTCTGGGATTAAAACGAACATCTCTGCAACGAAAACGACGAGAAATGGTGTCGAATTGTGGAAGAACAGAAGCTTCCATGGCAGCTTAAAATCGAGCTTGGGTTCAACGGGTTTGAGGTAAGTAATTCTCAAATTGACCTTGTAGAAATGTCCCTTACACTCTCACGATGCTAACTGAATGAATTAATTTGGAAAACAGGGACGATATCGTGAAACCCGAATTGAAAACCCGTCGAGGATCGATCGAGAGTCGTGAGGATTTAGACCATGATTTGTGTAATTCGATTTACAGAACTTAAATGGTGATTGATTACAAGGGATCAGTTGAAAGAACGGATTGATTTGATGTTGAATTGGGTGTGATTGAACCGGGTCCTATCGCGGGTTTTTCAACCCGTTTACCAGAGAAACGGGCGAGGATGGTGACTGTAGCAGTCACTGTAGCAGGCGCGTGGCTTTCACGCGCAGCCACTCACGGCGGCGCGTGACGGCGCGTGGGCACGAATCTCGAGGTGAGGTCAACATGACTTCTGTCCTATTTAATGTAACGAACATTTTGGAATTGGTTTCGTGTCGATCGGACACCGTTTCGTTATTGTTCGGAATGTCCGAAGGTTTTAAATCCAGTTTAAAAATAGTTAAAAATTCGGGAAATTTACGGGACTTGAATAGGATGTTAATGATGAGGTTAGTGATCCTCTAATGTGATTTGGACAGGATTGGGAGTCCCGGTGATAGTGGTGTGGCCCGGGAAGGCCTATAGCACGCGTATCGAGGCACTCGGTTAAACGGTCTGTGAGTGGACATTGGTTTCATAAATTCGATGCATGCATAACTGTTTTATGATTGTTATAATTATGATTAAATGATTTACTTTGGATATCGGTGAATTTAAAATGATTTCACGTATTTCGAGGTGAATTACGTATTTGCACGTAAACCGAGGTTTTCTGGATTTGCACCGATTTCCATAAATGTGGTTGGATATGATTTCATGAAACGGTTACGAACTTGAATAATGTAAAATCGGGCCAGGGGCCCAGTTGAACTATGAAATCGGGCCAGGGGCCCAGTTAACATGTGGATCGGGCCAGGGGCCCAGTTAACTTGTGAAATCGGGCCAGGGGCCCAGTTGATTTCTACATACGATTGCGGGTCGGGGACCCTAAAATGGAATTGAATAAATGTTTTCTGGTTTACATTTTATATATGTTCACATGCTGGAATCAATAAATGGTTTTGATGATATTTCGGTTATGGCACGTTTCACGGTATTTGGGCATGAGACCCGTTTGATGAAACGTAACGATCGGTTCGGATTTTATCTATGTATACCTATATGTTTTGCATGTGGATATCAATAAAATGTATTTAGTACTGCACTGTATAAATCCTTCCATATTATATTGTCTCCTCCGGATGAGGTACCCCGGAGAGGTCACGAACGTCTAGTACGTCCAGCGTCTATGACGCTAAGCATCGGGGATGCTGTACCCGAACGGGGTTCGGGGATTGAACTCGGAAATTGAGACCCGAGTGGCACGCGTAGCCTTGTGATTGTGACCTTATTGACGTCAGGGACGTCAGACATCAGGGATGTCGGATTGGAGTGTATAGTGCAGTGGCTAAAATTATGGTTATGGTTTATATTATATGCCTTATGGTTCATATTACTGGATTTATGAAATAACTCTTGGATTGACTTTTGGAATTTGAAACTATGCTTTGGTTTCTGGGCTAAGGCCCTAATGGTTATTTCTAAATAAATGTGTGATCATTGGTTTTTGGCGCATGCATATGGTTTTACTGAGGGGCATAAATGTCTTATAAATGTTTTAAACAGACTTGTTTATTTTCGTCCACTCACAGCTTTTGTTTTCAATGCCCTTCAGGTTGATTCCGGATGCGACTGCAGCAGAGACTTGAGCATCGCACACCTCCTCCATCGATCCTTACGCACTCTGGAAGCCCGTTTGGGCAGTGGCAATAGGTTATCCCTTGTCTGACACCTCTTGTCAGACGGGAGCATGGCACATTCCATGGTAATCCTAGGGGGATTGGGATGGGTCGTGTCAGTATAATTTTACCAACACCTCACCAACGTACCCATGGTATATCCTATATACCGTCACCAGGCACCACGAGCCTACCCAGTATCGTACCCCGAACAACATACAAGGTATATACGTCAATCCATCAACCAGACTACAACAAAAACGATGACGACAACAACAACAACGACAACACCCTAGGTCGTATCCAATCACGTTTCAATTCTGGAGTCCATTTGTCTAATCTAGGACTAGACAGATCGAAACTCCAACCCAACGTCTATTTCGAGTCCCATGGTCACCCTACTAGTAACGAAACGTCTACTCCTAATCACGTAATCCAATACATACCAATCCGACTCACGCCCACCAAGGCGTATCCACTGATGAAAATATCGCCGGAATCGGCGATATATCGGACGATATATCGCTAATTCCGGCCACCGGCATATACGAAGGGGTGAACCTGTTTCTTCCCCCAAAATCGATGATATCGAACAATATCGTCGAATATCGGCGATATTCGACGATATTGTTCGATATCGTCGATTTTGGGCCGAAGGAGCAAACAACCGAACAAGTTAACGAAAATCGAAAGGAAGCCACCGAAATCAAACATGCAAATGAAGAGCACGGATTGAACAGAGAATCGACTTTCCAATCGTACAATTATTCAAACATTCACGGACCCATCCAATAATTCAAACATTCACGGACGAACAATTGGGAAGAAAACAAAAAAAAAAGGGAATTCACGGACTCACCTCGTTCGATTTGGGGCAGAGCATAAATAGGGGCTTGTGATTTCGCAAGAACCTCGAACGGTCGACCCAAGTCTCAGGCAACCACTTCTGCTCGAAGTCTCGAACGGTCGAACTCGAAACCCCTTTCGTCAGTCCTCACCACCGTCGCCAGGGATCTCGAACAGTCGAACCTCCCTCGAACGAACCACCTCTGGACTTGTCTCGTCTCGTCCCGTCGTCCGTCGCTTGAACCTCCATCGAAGTCGGTCCTCACGCCGCCCCTGACCCTCACCCTCACGCCGCCCCTGACCCTCACTCACGGCCCTCACCCTCACGATCGATCGATCGATTTCCCCAAAGAAAGCCTCGCACATTCTCAAGCCTTCGAGAAGACTGAGAGTGAGACAGCCCAATTCGTTGATTAATTAAGAAATGGAACGAAACGCTGCGTTTCGTTCATTTCATTTCTTACCTTTTTTTTTAATTACATATATTATTTAATTATTTTTCAAATATTTATTTAAATAATTATTTGGGTATAATCATTTGTTTTTTAATTACATATCTTTTTTAGAATATATATTTGACAAATATTTGACAATATCATGTTTTAATTACATATATCATTTAATTACCTAATATCATAAATATTGTCAAATTCATATATTCATATATTTGGTATTAGGTAAACAATAAGCCTTAAACTTGTTTTTTAACAAAATTCAAAAATTCAAAATTCAAAATTTATTATTAGGTAAATAATATGGCTTAATTCATATATTTGGTAATATATTTGGTAATCATTTATTAATACTAAATTGATCATTTATTACTGAAAATATGTTTTAGTAATGTATATTTTAATATAAAATATGAGGTAATTTATATATTTGGTAATATTTTTTTTAATTTTTAATATATGTTTTATTTTAGAACATATATTAAAATTATGAATATATGTATTTTTGCTGCTTAATTTTTTATCATCATCAAAATCTAACTTAGAATATATGTTCTAATTGAAATAATTTTATTATTATTTGTGTTTTTTTATTATTATTATTTGCCATTATCAAATTCTAATTATTTTTCATGCAAATAATATGGCTTAATTCATATATTTGGTAATATATTTAGTAATCATTTATTAATACTAAATTGATCATTTATTACTGAAAATATGTTTTAGTAATGTATATTTTAATATAAAATATGAGGTAATTCATATATTTGGTAATATTTGTTTTAATTTTTAATATATGTTTTATTTTAGAACATATATTAAAATTATGAATATATGTATTTTTGCTGCTTAATTTTTTATCATCATCAAAATCTAACTTAGAATATATGTTCTAATTGAAATAATTTTATTATTATTTGTGTTTTTATTATTATTAATTGTCATTATCAAATTCTAAGTATTTTTCATGCAAATAATATGGCTTAATTCATATATTTGGTAATATATTTGGTAATCATTTATTATTAATAAATTTATCATTTATTACTAAAATCTATTTTAGTAATGTATGTTTTAATATGAAATATGGGATAATTCATATATTTGGTAATATTTGTTTTAATTTTTAATATATGTTTTATTTTAGAATATATATTAAAATTATGAATATGTGTGTGTTTGTTCATTAATTTTTTATCATCATCAAAGTCTAACTTAGAATATATGTTCTAATTGAAATAATTTTATTATTATTTGTATTTTCATTATTATTATTATTTTTCATTATCAAATTCTTATTTTTCATGTATCTTAGATTTCATAAAATGGCTAGTGGAAGTGCAAGTGATAGCCGCCCAAGACCTGGACGAGTTGACCCAGCATGGAAATATGCCATTGCAATTCCTGGAAACAAAAACGGTGCTATATGTTCGTTTTGTCAACATCAGTTTCAGAGTGGAGCATAACGCGATTAAAGTTTCATTTAGCAGGTTTTGATCCGAAAAAAAATGTTCAAAAATGCAAAGACGTACCTAAAGCTATTAGGGATGAGGTCAGAGCATGGATCAAAAGTAAAGATACTGCTAAACAGACTAAGAATATGATTGGGGAGAATATACGAGTTGGCTTGAGAGGAGATCCACTGGACACTCAACAAAGCATTCAGATTAACGATAGCGATGATGAAGAGGATGATGATGGATTCGCTTATCCACCAAATGTGCATAGATCTGAGAGAGCAGCATATCGCTTTGCTGTAAATGCATCGAGAGATGAGGCACGGCGAAGTGTCGACAATTATGGAGTTGGGTCCATGCGTGGTGCTCAAGGAGGCAGTAGCAGTCGTCAACCACCGCAACAGATGCGTCGATCACAAAGTTTGCGTGATCCATTTTCAATTCCTCCCGAATCAAAACTCTACAAAACTGCACGAAGTCAACAGAAGACTGTAAAATCGATGTGGAAAGGGACGAAAGAGAAGTTGGGTCGATACATAAGCAAATTTTTTATATATGAAGGCGTGGCTCCAAATAAAGCCAACTCTCATCATTTTAAGAATATGATCATTGAAGCCCAACGAGCAGGTATTTAATAAATTTATTTATTTATGATACATGTTTATTTAGCTTATGAAATAGCATTAAATGGTAACTTATGTTTTGGTTTGCAGGTGAAGGCGTGTCCACTCCTTCTCCATATGAAGTGAAAAATAAATATCTTCCTATGGAGTATGAAGAAATGACGGCGTATGTGGAGCAACAAAAGCGACACTGGGAAACTTATGGATGTACCATCATGTGCGATGGTTGGACCGGTCCAACGAAGTTATCCATAATTAACTTCATGGTATATAGTAAGGGTTCAACTGTATTTCTCAGGTCAGTTGATTCTTCCAAATTTCATAAAGACTATGTGTACATAGGAAATTTGTTGAAGGAAGTTGTTCAGGAGGTTGGAGTACAAAATGTTGTACAGATCGTTACTGATAATGGGTCGAACTTCAAAAAGGCTGGAAAAGAACTGATGAAGACTTATCCACTCTATTGGACTCCTTGTGCAGCCCATTGTATCGACCTAATATTTGAAGATATTGGGAAGAATGAGATAATGGCGATCATCATAAAAAATGCTAGGCAGGTAACTAACTACATTTATAATCATCTATGGTTACTTGCTCAGATGCATGAATTCTGTCAAGGAGACTTGGTTCGTCCTGGCGCAACTCGGTTCGCAACCAACTATATTTGTATAAACAGTATAGTTAAGCATAAAGTTGGCCTTAGAAGGTTGTTTACCAGTGATCAATGGCATGGTAGCCCATTGAGTAGGAAAGTGGAAGGCAAGAGGGTTGAGGCTCATATCCTTGACCAAAGATTCTGGGAGTCCTTGGAGATGATGCAATCAATATATGAACCATTATATTGCATCCTCCAAATTGTTGATACAGAGGTAGTCCCAACCATGCCAATCCTGTATGATATGTTCAATCGAATGAAAGAAAAGATAACCCGTCTTAAAGGGAAGAAGTGGGTTCTTAAAATCATACAGGAGCGATGGGAAAAAACATTAGTACATCCTTTACATGCTGCTGGTATATTTCTATCTTATTGAACTTGTTAATATTTTATTGTTGTTTACTAAGCAAAGTTCATTCATGATTTGCAGCTTATTACTTGAATCCCCGATATCAATATCAAGCAGGTATTGGGCATGACTCCTTCCTTGTCCAATCAGTTCAACAAGTATTCCTCAAACTGAATCCAAATGGACAAGTGGGTTTACAAAATTTTGGAGTAGACGTAAGTTCACTACCATATATGAATCTTGATGAGTTATTTTGAATCTTGATGAGTTATTTCGAATCTGTACATCTATGGCATTATATTAGCATCAGCCTTAATGTAGTTGATCAACTTTAGAGATGGTCGGAAAACATTTCATTCACCTATGGCTGTACAATCACGAACGAAAATGCCCCCAGGTATATTACTTGCATTTAACTTGATATTCTATGACTTAGCACTTTATAATGCCTCTTACATTAAACTTGATATTGACAGCTGAGTGGTGGGAACTATATGGCCAAGCTTCTCCCAGCTTGCAACAAATTGTTGTTCGTATATTATCACAAACGGCATCATCTTCGGCATGTGAGAGAAATTGGAGTACATTTGCTTTAATTCATACAAAGCAACGAAATCGTCTCGCATATTCTAAGTTAGAACAACTTGTTTTCTGTTATTACAACATGAAACTCAAGTTAAGAGATGAAGAAGCCGAAGCCGGTAAAGTTGTGGAAGAAGACTACGTTGACCTGTTGGAAATTGCAGGTCAACATGTGGAAGGTAATGAGGCTGATCCACTTCAAGCATGGATTATGCCAGCTCACTTGGATGATGATAGTGGAAGGCCTGACCCTCGAGTAGCACATCTTGCTAGTGAACACGATGTTAATGTCGATAGAGTGCTATCTGAAGAAGTGGGGAGTGAGGACGTAGGAAGTGAGCTGTCAATGTCTTCATGGGAGAGATCAATGCTTGGTTCTACCGGTAGACGTGACTTACGAGCTGATGCTACTAGTAAGGGACTTCATCAAAATAAATCTCCAGATGATGATGATGATGATGATGATGATGAAGGAGATGATGTTGAGACAAACGATGAAGACAAGGATGACGGAGGGGATGATGACGGGGGAAATGAACATGTAACCGATACATATGCACCCTTGAGCCCATTTACTGAAGAGGCGGATTTCACTCATGCCACACAAGATTATGATCATGGGTGTAGAGAAGGAGGAGTAGGAATCGGTGGTGTCGGAAAAGATTACACTCGGACACGAAACATATATGAAGGTTATGGAAACCCATCTTCTGAGGATTCCATGGCAATTAGTTTTGAGTCAATGAGTTTAGGCACCGATCCTAGTAACAACTCAAATGATCCATATGCTTATGGTCCATATCGTCACCCCCTGTTATACAACCATCTCCCTCAAATGTCACATGAAGATTATGGAGAAGTTAGTTGGGTAAATCCGAACTACCCTATCTATGGAGGAAAAGTAGGCCATTCAAAGGAGATATACGAATACTATGTTCAACAATACATTTCCTTTTGGTCAAATAGCATCAGTTGGTAAAACTTTTGTGTCTTGGTAGATCAAGAGATTCAAGACCAATCTAATTTTCAAGCTGGTCGACACTCTACTTGTTTTTGATCAAGTTCAATGTGTACAATATTGTTAATGCAATATTATCAATGAAATTATGTTTTAATTTAAGTTTATCTTTAAGATTTTATACTGTTAGTGGTCGGCAGATCTATATTCTATCATATGATTCATCATATATTTATCATATCAAAGTCATTTTATATTTTTTATTAGTCCTATATAACCATTATTGGGTACTTAAGTGTTTGCCAAAGTTTCATTCCAAATTTCTGTCATTTGGATCCAATTTCCGTCATTTTTGTTGACCGTAAACGATATCGATATTTGGGGCCAGATATCCGTAAATTCGGCGAGCGATATATCCGTCGATATCGATATTTTCATCCTTGGGCGTATCCACTCATGCCAACTGGCATCCAATTTCACCCACGTCTACCGAGACGCACTAATTCTGAACCTATCGGTTACCATTCAATCGATTACCTTAATAGGTTCGATTGACTTCATAGGGAAGCTAATCCCACGATCCATACATCTAAGGCTGACCAAATCCAACCTCGTCGGATACCTACTCATTCGAGTAATGTACCATATGGGATTTACCTTAAAAAGAAGTTCAGTCCCATCACCTACATAGCCAAAAAGTCAAGACACAACACTCCTCAACTAATTCCCACATCTAAACAGATCAGTCAACGACGAGACACGCCGAGACTGTGGGTTCTCTCCAATTACCTCGTATCGATCCTTGTTATGCCACCTAGGAAAAACCAAGGATGATCCAAGATTATGACAACAAAATCCATCCTACGTGAATGTAAACAAAACTCGCTGCACTCGCCACGCCATGTAACCCAACATCGTCTGCCACCAAGCAGAACATGAGCAATCTCAACCACCTAACTTCGAAATACTCAACTCCTTCTGATGACCCAAGACAAATCCCGGGTCCACCAACCAATACATGATCAACGTACTGGTGATAACAACCATCATCTACCATGGAAGAACCTAAGAAGTCACCCCAAATGACTTTGAATACCCATTACCAATGCGGAAAGCCTGCACTCTTCTCGTCACCTCAATCACAACCTCTCTCGATTCCAAAGTTCCAACCATGTCAGAAGCAACACACCCGGACATCAACCACGTGTCTGTAACTAGTCTAACCCTATCCACTATCCACTGTAGAACCACAGATACCGAACACATGCCCATCTTGACCGAGTCACATCCCGACTCGTGACTCATCGTCATCACAATCACCAGCACCAGCACCAATACCAGTACCCACTATGCGAATTAGACAACCCTGGGTCTCTGCTCATACCGAGCGACGACCCCGTACCTCTGCTCGAATGGGAGAAACTCTGCCTCCCTCGTACCCAACAACTCTAGGTACAATCACCCCGACAACTCATACGAGAAAAGGAAACGTTCCCTGAATGTCCCTAATTCCCAACAACCATAACTACAACCACTCTCGGTAGTAGTGCCTGCCACAAACTCGTGCAGACCTAACCACCAGACCTCACGATCGAGACTCTGCACCCAACGGAATCAACCGCCCGTACTACTACTCTGTATCCCCACTATGGGATTCCATCGACAAGTACCAACCCTAGTAACCTGCCCAACCAACCTCTAATCAATTGTAACCCGACTCAACCAATGTCGTCTACCAGGTCGTCCATGACCTTAGCTGCACCAACAATCCACCGCAACTAAAGTAGCACGACAACCAACTAGGTCTAATCGATAAGTACAACCCCGACTGCAGAGTGCAGTCCCATCACTAAAGCTGACATGACCAGACCAACCGATGGTCTCGACTCCGAAAAGTCGTCAAAGTCAAACCACTCGCCAACTCACCTTTTCGAACCATACACCCTACCTTAGGGTTCCACGATCACTACCTAGGGTTCCTCTGAACCCAACTGCAGAAGGCAGTATAATCCACAACCTGACTGACTCCGCGGTCTTGACATCGTAAGGACATCAATCCAATCCTACCGTCAGTTCCACCAGGGTTCCTCGAACCCGGCTGCTCCCGGTAGTATAGCCACCTAACTTAACAAAATCTGACCATCCAATGGTCACAACTCCTAACCAGTCGTCAGAACCGATCCTACAACATCGTGAGAGACAATTCCAACTAATCGTCCCACGATCAAAACTCTCAAGTAATATTTCGTTCAACCTTCCGTAACTCCGGCATCGAGTGCCGAACCAAAACGATCCGCGATTCAAACCTACTAACTATCGTACCGGCATCCTAACTATCAGGTTGATAACGAACTGTAGCCCATTGAGACATCACACCTCGACCTGCGCGTCCAAAGAGCAAACCTGCTCTGATACCACTTGTCAGTATCAGAGCAGCCTGAGTATCCTATGAGCTAACCGAGCTCTGATATTACCTGTCAGGACCCGTCCTAATTCCCCCGGGATTAATGCGGGACGACCCTGATCCCATATGACATGAAGTGTCAGACAAGGGAAATTCCAACCTTAGCCCTCTCGGGCTTTCAGAATACACCAGGATCCGGAGGAGGTATGTGATGTCCCGGTCTCTGCTACAGTTCGCATCCGCTGTCAACCTGAAGGGCAGTCAACACATTTAAAAGTTGTGAGTGGAAAAAACAAAGAGTTATAAAAACATTTTCATAAAGACATTTGTACCTTTCACTAAAAAGCATGCATGCATTCGAAAACCATTTATCCAAAAGCCATATATGGGAACTAAGCCCAAAACCATAAAGAAACCAACCATACGGGCCACTGTCGAAATCGATGTGGGACTCAGCCCAAAACCTGTATACATCACACATCATATATCATATATACATATAAATCACACAACCAATCCTGTCACGGTTTCCAAAGCTACGCGCGTGCTACCCGGGGTCTCAAGCCCAAGTCTCTCAAGGTCCACCCAGGTCAGTGTCCGTAGACCGATGACCCTCCCTGAGGTTATAATCCAAGCCCTCCTGAGAGTAAGGTACCCAACGGGGGCGACTTCACTCAGTTAGTGCTCAATGACTACTCCGGGGTCCACCCAGGCCAACGACCCTCCCCGGAGGAGACAATCCAAGTAAAGGAAGGTCTATGAATATATATATATATATATATAGAAAACATCCTTAAAACCTTTCAAAGGATTCATGCTCGGTCCCCATAAACCATCATGAACCATAAAAACCTTTCAAGGGTTCATGCCAATCCCCATAAACCGTCATGAACCTGGAAATCCATTTAGGGTCCCCGACCTGAGAACATAAACGTAAAGTAACTGGGCATCGTGCCCGATATCTCAGGGTTAGTCACGACTCCGATCGTAGTGATGCGTGCAACCATCCGTCCAAGACCGCTCTCAATCCCGGTATGTCGTCGTGAACGTATCAACTGACGCGACCACCTCTAGATCATGGTGCACTCATCACCGATCGATATTTTGAACCATCAGCACTCGGAAGTCGAGCCTCCATCGGCTGCCCGACCACAGATCGTGCATCATGACTGTAACAACCCGTACCTTCGGGAAGGGTAAAACTGTAATTTTGTAAAGTTTGGTATATAAAGGATGATTTTGTCCTTGTGAATAGTAGGCTAAAAGTTGACTTTTTGAAGGATTTGTGATTTTCACGTAGACCGAGGACCGTTGGGTAGGTCTCGACGTCCTGAGTTCAACGACAGGCGGCACGCTGTCATCGGACGTCGGACGGGAAAGATACGGGTCTAGAAAGTGTGAGGGTAAAATGGTAATTTGTGTAGGAGGGGCATTTTGGTCTTTTCCCTCAGCCCAATCAGATAAGGGCAAGTGGCAGGGATATTTTGTGCTGACCAAAGAATGATGGACACGTGCAGGGGGCTGGAAGGGTCCAGGGAATTCTATAGTGTGCACGACCACACTTTGCACGTTTTCAAACCGTGCAATTGTTCGAATACACAGAGAAACCGAGGAGAGGAGACTGGGAGAGATTGATCGATTCAGTGCAAGGGTGAGTGAAGAGTGAATTGAGAGAGTGATAGTGAGACGAGGGTGAGGTGTTGATCGTGATTTGGGGAAGGAACCGAGCACGGAGAGACGACGGTGGTACGGCGGAAGTCTGAGAAAACAGAGAAGGCGGTGAACTGTGGTGGCTGTTGTGCCGTGTGGCGGTTCGATTCAAGCCACTAGGAGACTAAGGAGGCTACGGGGAGTCCAACAAGCACCGTGGTAGGCGGCGGTGCTCACGGCGACGACAGAATCGAAGGGTGAGTTCTTTTCCCCTGTTTTCCCGTGGATTTTAAATTCCAAAGTCGTAAACGTAGGATGAGAATCGAGGGGTTTGGTGAGTGCCGTGGTGTTAGGGAGGTTCTAGGAGTGGGGTAGAGCGGTCGCCGTGACGAGGGCGTACACGGCGGAGCTCAGTCGACGGAGAGTACTCTGTACTCTGTTTAGCCGTGAGGTTCAAACGCAAAGTCGTGGAGTTGGGCGTTGAGTCGAGGGATTAGGAGGTTAGGGTGAAGTTCAGGAAGGTCCTAAGCGTCGTTTAAGATGAACGCCGTGACGGGGGGGGACCTGGGCGGCTGGCAGTCAAAACAGGGGCCACGGGCCGTCTGTTTCGAAGCCGTGAATGGTGGGTTTTAAGCCGTGATGGTTCGATGTAGGGACGTGGGAAGGTTGCTTAGGATGGGACGAAGAGAATGGGATTGGATTGGATTGGAATGGCGGTCGGATTACAGAGAACCGGTCACGCCGGTTCAACTGTGTTGAACCGGGTGGCTCGAGGAAGGAGAAGCACTGTAGCAGGCGCGTGAGGCCCACGCGCAGCCACTTTGGGCGGCGCGTGGAGGCGCGTGGGGAGGAATCCGGCCAAGCTTCCAACATGAGTTTAGTCCTAAACGTTCTAAGGAATCCAATGGTATCGTTTTCGGGTTAATCGGACGGTGTTACGGGATGGTTCGGGAATCCAGACGGTTACGGGTTTAGGATTAAAATATTCGTTAATTCCCGAAAATTTGGGGAAATTAGGATTAGGATCCTTAATGTATTTGTGACCCTATTTGGTGCATTTTGACAGGACGGGAGGCACCCGAGATGGTCGAGGAGCGCACGGAACGCGACTGACTTGCTTAGATTTGTGAGTGGACACTTTCCTACTTCCGAGCATGCCTAACTGTTTTTATCAATGTTTTATGATATTACGTGTGTTTTTATGTTTTCCATGATGGTTATGCGTGATTGAAATGTTTGCATGTTTTTCGAGATGTTTCTGGATTTTGCACGTTTTTCGAGGAAAAGCCGATTTTCAGCTTTTGATGCTATACTTGAGAAATTCAACCGATAAACGTTTTCTAATGATGGTAAATGAGTTATGAAACATGATTTGGGGATTTCCTATGGTTTTTGGTATGAACATAGATTTTCCGGATTTGGGTTCGGAATGTCAGTTCTGAACGCCGGACGGGCTTCGAACTGGGGATTTCGAATTCGAGTTTGGTAATGACTTTCGGAAGGGTTTTACACTGAAATGGATTGGATTTGCTGGATCTGGATTTGGGTTTAAAGACCCGGATATTATTTGACGGGGGACGGGCCCGGATTGAGTTTAAAGACTCGGGAGTTTAAAGACTCGGATATTTATGATTTTACCCCCATAGGCCTATTGAGTTTAAAGACTCGGGAGTTTAAAGACTCGGATTTATATTTGAGGCCTGGTTGAGTTTAAAGACTCAGATAGGTCCAGCAGGTTTGATCGGAAAAGGTGGTCTAATGCTAGTGTATCTGTTTCTTATGATGTTTTATAGTGTTTCTGTTTCTTATGATGTTTCATATTATGATTTTCTAATACTTCGTTGGGCATGCCTGTTTTCAAAGCGGAGGGAATAACTTCTTACTTTTCCTTAACTCTGATTTGACGAGAAACTGTTTTGAAACTGCTATTTATTCCTGTCCACTCACACCTTCTGTTTTTTTTTTAAATTCCCCTCCAAGTCGTGGTGATAGCGCTGGGGTGAACGTTGAGGCAGATATCGAGGCATAGAGCTTACGACGTTCTTCCGTTGCGGACTTAGAATTGTAGGACTTTTATGCCCATTTTGGAGAACTATGCTCTGACTTACTATTGTATATATTTACTCCTTCGTCTGATAGTTGTACTTATAGTTGTATTAAGGTTATCTTTGGTCCTGTAAGTGTGATTGTCAGACGGGAGCAGGGTTCGTCCCGGGTATCGAGGTGATATTTGGGACGGGTCCTGACAATGACCTCTTCGGAAGGAACATATCCCAGTCCGAAGGCGAGCGTCGTATCGTCCGTCGCCGTGCACAAAACACTCGCCGCGACCACGATTCAGACCCGTAGGTCACCAATAGGGCTACATGCCCGAGACAAAACCAAGTGGTTCTTATGCCCGAGTTTATCCTTTTGAAATCCAAAACCATTTCATTTAAACCAACAAAGAAAGTACAAACCCATATAAGCACCGTATAAGGTTAAAACCTCGAAATACGTGCCAATACGTAACCACACACAAATGCACTCACGACATCACTAAACAAGTATTAAAACATATAATAAACATTTATGCATGCACCAATTTAGAAAACAAGGTCCACTCACAGACCGTCTGAGCTGCCGCCTCGATGCGCGTGCCATACGGCTCTCCCGAACCAATCGTCATCACCGGGACTCCCAAACCTGTCCAAATTGTAATAGAGGGTTACTAGCTACTTAAATAACCCCTCACTAAAGCCCCGTAATTTTTTGGAATTTTTAACTATTTTTAAAGTCGATCCTAAACCTTTGGACACCCCGAAACCTATCGAAACGATGTCCGATCGACACGAAACCAGTCCCAAAATGTTCATTACATCGAATAGATGATTTCACATGTTGGACACATCCCCAAAATGTGGGCCACGAGCCCACACGTGCCCCAAGAAGCTCCTGCGCGTGGGCCTCACGCGCCAGGACACTGTAGCACCGTCTTCAAGCTCTAGCCGGTCCAAATCGGCCGGTTCTGTGCAGTGCGGTCCAGCTGGACCGGCGTGACCGGTCCAGGTCCATATCCTCCCATTTTTTTCATTCTTTTTTCTTCCTACTTTCCACCAATCTTCCTAAATCTATCCTTTGAATCTAAATATGGAATGAAAACAATCCAAAACCTACAAAAATCCATCCATCCGATTTCCCTTCCACGGTTCTACTTTCCCAGTTTTTCCCCAGGGGTTTCTCAGCCCCTAACCACCACCAAAACCACCCTATGACTCCCCTAGCAACCTAATAAACTCATTACAATCACCTAAAACCAACCTTAACGTTACAAATCGAATTTAAAATGAAAAATGGTAAAACCGAGCCCTTACCTCCACTCAGCAGTACAAGGCGGCCCAGCCGCCTCCTGCCACCGTCCTCAGCTTCCTCAGCCTCTTATCACTCTCTTGGTTCCTCAGATATGATCACATGGGGTAAGGGTTTGAATTGGGGTTGGAAGGATGAGATCGAGTTCGTGTGGTTGGGTTTGGTTGCACGAACAAAAGGAAGTGATGATATGCATGAATGTATAAGGATGGCATGTGGATGAGTGACACTTGTCACTCATCCATTGGGCAGGAATTAAATATCCGGGGCCCACTAGGATACAAAAGTGGTGTGTCTCGTAAAACGTGTAATAGTGCCCCGAAACTTCTGTGAACCGTAACTTCTCCGTCGAACGTCCGAATTCGACGTGCCTCCTGGATACGGATTCGTATCGTCCCGATCTACGTAACAGTCCTCGGCCATCGGACCTCCCGGTCAAAAAAGTCAACATTTGCCCCTTTTAACTAAATTACCAAAATGCCCATGAACTTTCAAACGTAATATCTTTTCCCTCGAATGTCGGAATCGAATGTGTCACCTTTCTATGAACTCGTGATGTCCCAAACTACGTCACAGTCATTGGCCAAACTCCATTTGACCGCCTGAACGAAAAGTCAATGTTTTGCCCACGACCAGGGGCAAATCGACCATTTTTCATCTTTCGTCCGATTTCGCTCAACTAATCACCGATTAATCTCACTAATACTTGATTATTCACTAATCTAATCCCAGAATTTGGGGCAGGTCGTTACAGGCTGGGACGCTGGTGTAGTCACGGCGCGTTGCCTGTGATGGGTCACTACACGAAGCAACCATAGTGACTTGGGAGCAGGATTGCTAGACGTTTGGGATGTCAGACATCTGGGATGTCAGAGATTGACTCGGGTTGAGACCCCGGGTAGCACACATAGCTTGGAATGTGACATGAAGTCTGGGACGTCAGGCGTCTTGGACGTCAGACATCTGGGATACTGAGGATTGGTACATAACAGTATTTGATGAAATTGTGATTTATGGATTTACTGGATTATGTATTTGGATTTCGAATTTATTGGATTTATGATTTGATTTTCGGTGTTAGTGGATTTGGGAAGAGACTCACATGGTTTGGATTTACGGTTTTGGGTTGAGTTCCCACTTACTTAGATTTATGGTTTTGGGCTAAGGTCCTAATGATTTAATTAAAGTAAATGGTTTGATTATTGGTGTAAACGGATTGATAGTTATTAAGTTTTAAAGTTGAAATAATCTTTTGAAGTTAGTGTAATGCTTTCTATCTATGAACTTGTCAATTCTCATTTTGTGCCTTTTGTGTAACTGTTTATTATTTCAAACCATCATATTGTCATTGTTTGTTAGGTCCTTCTCTAGTAATTGAGCCTAGGTCTGAAGCATGATATTACGCATAGAAAATATAGTGCATGAAATTGCCACCATTTGTGCATACTTTAAGGAGGTAGGCAGTTTTTTATGGCTCATTGTGCTCAAAAAGTCTGAATTCGGGTTAAAAGGTCCAAAACGATGTACAAGGATGGTGGAGAGATGCTGGCGATCGACAGAAATCAAATCAATGAACTAACTAGGTAGACATAAAATAGAATCTAAGGACATTGTGATTAATGATTATGGTTTAGTGAGGATTGAGGTTGTGTTTTGGTAGCCGCAATTTCTCACTAAGATCAAAATTGCTGAAGAAAGATAATAATCCATTTGAAATTCTTTGTCGGCTTACTAATGATTCATATTGGACTCGATGCTAAGAAGTTTTTTGATATGTCTAATGCTGGAAAAACAGACTCACTACCAAGTAAGTTTTGGGATTTGTGTTCCATCATTCTTGTCTTGAACCTTGCTATGAAACAAATCCATGGGAAATTTCTAAAAAAAGCTAAGAAACAATTGACTTGAGTTCTAATCAGTAGTCTGAACTATTCTCACCACTTCCAAACACAAACATCCAATCTTTTTCCATAAGCATGTTTTCAGGACCTATTTTTTCTTTAAGCTTATATGTCTATTCTCTTATAAGAAAGAAAACTTTATCAAGAATAGATGGGTGAAAACTGAAATTATAAAAATGATAAAAACAATTATGGATGACGAGGACTCCCACTGGAAATCGAAGCTAAACAATCATCAAATCACAATGACATTTAAAATGACAAAAGAAGAAGAAAGTCAGCCCTCCCTAACAGTTTACCCCTGGATGTAAGACACATGGAAAATAAAGAAACAACTAATCAACACTCTATACTCTTAGTTAAAAGCCAATCGAAGAAAGGAAAAAGACTCCTGGTCGGAGACAATTAGCATTGTCAAATATGAAAATATCAATCATAAAATTAGAACAATAATATAACACGAAATAAACCCAATAATATGAAGTAATGAATGTTGGACGTCCTCCTCCAGATAAACAAATTCAACAATAAAATACCTAACACCAAATAAACCTAATAATATAATATTAACCATAAACCATCATTGTGTATTATACGTTCAGCCCAAAGTTTTTCAATTGGACGTTAAACTTGCACTGATCAGAACTTAGGCGTTACGGTTTAACTATTTGGGTTCAAGAGGATCTGAATCAGATCGACCCGACTTGCAGAAATATTCGAGGAGCTGCTGGGCAGGGTTGAGGCACCTAGAGCGCTTCAGTTCTGAAGTGTAGCCGATGAAGGGGCCCAACGGAGCCAAACTTCTTATAAGTTCTATGGGAAGGGATACTGCATCGTAGTCGTGGGAATCCAAGAGGAGAGGCAAAACAAATGATGGATCGAGGTTAGTCGCTAGTGGTGGTCGTTGATGGCGTTTGCTTGTTGCTGGGAAAAGAGCGACGTTGGTTCCTGGGAAAGGGGCGAGAGATGTTAGGGCATTATAAATCTTGACATTTTAATTTAATTTGTTAAATTTTTAATTTAAGTTTTTTTTTTGGTATTTTTTTTATTTGTATTTTATTTTAAGTTTTTTGAATATTTCATTTGATTATAATTTTAGTTTTAATTTTAAGATATCAAATTAAAGATGATGAAAGAGGTAATTAAAATTAATATTAGAGGTAACATTTAAAATCTCACAAAATATGATACAAAATATGAGATTTTAAGTGTTACCTCTAATATGAGGTAACACTTAAACTAATATTAGGGAATGAAAGACGTAACATTTCACGTCATATGCCACATAAAGTAAGATACAGATTTTCACTATTACCTCTAATATTATTCTGGCTTAAAATGCAATGACATCCTTTAAGTTTTTTTTTTTTGGGGTCAAACAGCCTTTAAGTCCTTAACCAATCAGAAGCTCGGATTGTTAATTTCGATGCAAGGGTACTGGATAAATAAATAAAAATAAAAATTAGTTTAAGAGTGGGCCTCCATTCCCTACCCGCAAAGTCAAAACTCAATAAAGCCCAAAACAAGCCCACTAACGGCCTCGCTCTTAGCTTCCCCGAGTCTTCCCCGAGTCTCCACTCTCCTCCCAGTACTCACCGTAGTCGTCGTGCCCAGAGGCTCTCACGTACACTGACCCAACTCTCTAGCTCTTTCAGTACGTTCATCCTCTCGATCTGAAACCCTAACGTCTCAAAAATCGCATTCATGCATATTTATGTAAATGTACTAGTGGATTTATGTATCCGAAGTTGTTGACTTTGTGCCTATTTTCAGGAATGGATACCAGAAACCTCGGGGGATTTCTGGTGCTGATTTTGTCGATTGTGATATGTGAAGCTGCTTCTGTCATCCAGCCGATCTCGGACTCTCACCGATCCGCGGCTTTTGAGCTCTTTGCGCCCGCGGATGGATCTTTCGGGAGGTGAATCAAACCCCTCTCTAAACCTTAGATTCATGATTTATATGTTTGTGTGGTTTTTTTCTGTTTGGTTCCTGAAAAAATGAAGTGGCATGGTTATAATCGTTTTGGATGATCCAATTGACTTAAAGCGGGCTCATTTCATTTTGTATGACGAGCAGAATTCTGATTTGAAGCTGGAAGTTTCGGTGTTTCCCTACATTTTCGTCGCATTGCATTATTATTATTATTTTTTTATTTTGGTTGTATTTGATTTCGTTTTCAAAATTAGAGTATAGCTTGGCTGTTTACCCTCTCTCTAACTCCCTCGAAAATTATGTGGATACTGGTTGCAAATTTCCTGTCTATGGTGTGGTAACGGTTCTATTTGTTTTCACCTTGCAAACCTAGTAATTTAAAGTAATCTAACAATTTAATTTGGTTGACAGTTTAGAAGAGGCATATGAAGCTTTAAGGTCGTTTGAGATTCTTGGGATTGATAAGAAGTCTGATTTAAGCACAACTACTTGTCTGTCTGTTTTGGACAAACTTGGGTCATCTTCTTCTACCCCAAAGGATTTGTTCTACGCCTTAAAGGTTAACAGCATTTTGAACTGCAACGTTAAAAATGAACTACTTGAGGTACTGATGAGCCTTCAGAACCCTTTCTTTTTCCTCAGCTTGAAAGCCACTGCTTATGGTTATACCGCAATTGAGGCATAATTCTTGTCTTCTTGTCTAGGCCATTGCTTCAAGACTTAAAGCTCTAGTCAACGGTGCAGGTTCATTGCTGGACTTCTACTACTCAATTGGAAGCTTGGTACTTATTAAGGTAAATTTTTGATGACTAGGTTTACGGTTTCTATTGCTTTAAGGACCTATGTGTTTGGCTTCAGATTCACCATATTGCATTAGTGATTGAAGAAGAAATTGTGCAGCGCAATTGTTTTTAAGTCCAATGTTTTAACTCTATACCTGTTCTGAAAGGTCTCAGTTTCCTTTGGACTATATCCTTGAGACTTTGAATTATGAATTTTGTCCCTAAAATTTTTGTAATCATTTTTTTTTCATTGCAGGATCGAAGTTCTGAAGTTGATGTACTTCTTGTTGATGCTAGTGGAATTTTTCATTCTATTAAGGTTGGTTCCCGCACCCACTAGTGGTATTTCTGATTTGAAAAAGGTTCTTTGGTTATCTGCAGGTCCTGGCATAACTTTCTATGTCAGACAAGGCTTAGCATCTGGCCACAATTTTCTTTTTTGTGTATAACCTCAATTATTTTTGCCCATTTTACAAATTTGTTTTAATGTCTCACATAAAAAATTGCATTTGTTGAATTTTTGAGTAATTGTGAAATATTATTGCAGTCTTTGAGCCAGAGTGATGGAAGATGGCGCTTCAGTTCTGATAAACCCGAGTCTAGTACCTATGCTGCTGGTAATGACTTTCTAGGAATCTCGTTTTTTTATATGAAGAGTTTCTAGGAATCATGTGAATTTTGTGCTGTTTATTTTCTCATTGAAATATATTTCTGATCAATGTTTTTGGCCACAAAATGGTGATTTTCCCTCTACTTACCTAAACTCCTCCATCCCATGAGTTGAGTCCTTGGTCTTTATTCAACTAGGGAGGGATTAGTAGGACTTTTTTGCTTACTTATGATGGCCAACATTTTTTTTTACCATCAAATTTACATCTTTGCTTATTTTGGTACAGATTCTCGGTATAATCACCATTTGAGTTTGTCATCCACTTGCAGGATTAGCACTTGAAGCACTTTCTGGAGTTGTCTCTTTAGCATCTTCTGAAATTGACCAGTCTAAGGTAGTATACATTATTTTCCTTCCTTGTATACGCACCAAACTTAAGCTTCGTATGTTTTTAAATTTGAACATGCACCTTTGTGGACCTGTTCCATACAAATATCTATGGACCTATTTTATTTCTATTCACCCTTTTTGTAATATTGTTTTTTAACTTCATTCTGTTAATATTTGATAATGTTGCATATGGCCAGATTGGTACGTTGAAAAATGATGTTTTGAAGCTTTTTGACAGTATTGAGAAATATGGTATGTGTAGCTTTATTATTATCAGTATTTTTCTAACATCAGAGATGCCTCTGTATATGCTGCTTTATTATTTTCCGTTTCTTTCTTTTACTAGTTCTTTTGATGTACTAGGTAGTACGTTGTAAATATAATATTTAAAATATAGTAATCCATAGTGCATAACCTACTTTGAAGTTTTAAATCAACATATTCAGCCAGGACTGTGGTGCAAAAACTTTGATGATGTTGGGTTATAAAATGAGTCAATGGCTTTTTGTAAGATAAAGATGAGCTTGTTAGAATTTATAAAATAGGTTGGGATGAAATCATGCAACTTTTTATCTCTTATTGTAGTGATACCTAAGCAAGTTTGGAATGATAAACACGAGCTTGTCATACATTTGAGTGTGTATGCACATTGTGTTTGTTCATTTTAAACACCATTTGGCATTGAAGCTTGAATGCACAGCACGACCGTTCCTAAGTTTACAACATGCTCATAATCCATCCAACCCTGCTTTCAGTTTCGTCTTTGACATTTCATTCTCTGATTTTATTAAAAAAAAATCTTGTAACTATTCTCCAGATGATGGAGCCGTTTACTTTGATGAAAAAGTCGTTGATCTGGGTGAGCATCAGAGTCCTCTTTCAACTACTGCGTCAGTTGTTCGAGGACTGACAGCTTTTGCTGTTGTGACATCTGGAGGCATAAAGGTGATTGAAAGCCTACTGAATGCTGCATTATTTCCTACTGTTCCAGTGCTATCCATTTTCTTTTGTTTCATATTCATACTGATGTTTTAGAATTGAGTTTGCAGGTTCCAGGGGACAAAATATTGGGTCTGGCAAAATTCTTCCTTGGAATTGGCATTCCTGGCAATGCTAAAGACTTCTTCCACCAAATAGACTCATTAGCTTCTTTGGAAAACAATAAGCAAGTTCCATATTTTGTATATATATATATATATTATTTTTTTTTTTTGTGGTTGCATCTTCAATTGTTTACATTTTCGTACTGTGAAATGCTGCATTTCAGTTTAGACTTTTCTTTTATTGTCTCCTAAAATTTGGGGGTTTACTTGTTTTTCTGGTGCAGGGTTTCTATCCCACTGATTTTATCACTTCCAGCTACGGTGATTTCACTGTCCAATAAAGACCAGCTCCAGGTTTGTCAATTAATCACCATATTATTTCTTTTTGTGATTGTTGTTGAATCATCGATTACCTGTCCTCCTTTCTATTCTTCGTTGCTAGGAGGTATTTTAGATATATGAATTGAGCAATAGTATCTTCTTGGTTACTAGTGATTATTGAAGGAGATACCTTTTGTTTGATGCATTTGTCTATTATTTACACACACACAGATATGAGCTACATACTTAATATATGTGCAGGTATTTTATGTATATCTATTTATGCAGCTGATAGATCTGTTTGTTATTTAATATATGTGTTGCTATGCTATTTTATGCACAGCTAAGATCTGGTTGTATCTTCCTGGTTACCACTGAAGGGGACACCTTTTCTTCAATGTATTTTTGTATTTACAAACACACACACACACACACTCTTACACTTATATATGTAATTATGTAGCTTCTAATGATTGCTGCTTTCAATTGACCTGCACATATTCAGTGCTGCATCAGCCTGCTGTGGATATTTGAGGAAAACCTTGGGTTCACAAATAATGTTATTTATGCCAAATCATATACTTTGGTAATTTTTATATTGCTTTGTACTTTTAATCAGGTTAAAGTGAATACTGTGCTCGGTTCAAGTGCACCTCCTCTGACAGTTAAGTTGGTGCGAGCTTTCAGTTCTGGTCCAAAAGGTGCTTCTGCCATTGCGAGTCAGGTGAATTAAAAATTCTTTTTCTTTCTTCTTGGGGCATTAATCTATCTTTAGTTTGATAGTCTTATATATCCTTCCTGTTAAAAGATAGTTTTAGATGTTCTTTTCTGACAAGTTGATTGCATCATTGTCCTTTGATTCACTGCCTTATCATATTTATGATGTAGGAGCTCAAGTTTGACCAAGAAATTGGGTCCCATTTCTTGGATGTTTTGCCAACAAGTGTTGATGTTGGAAATTACATATTTGTCTTTGAGGTACTCGTGTTTTTTGGTTAACCTTCCTTTCCGACTATCTTTCATTTTTCTCTCAATTTGTAACGTGTTAATGAAACTTTTGGTAGGTTGTTCTGCATGACGCTGAAGACGAAAAAATTTATGCTACTGGAGGCTCCACTCAAGTACAGATATTTGTCACAGGGCTTATCAAGATTGAAAATGCAGAGATTGCAGTACTGGATAGTGATGTTGGGAGCATAGAAACCCAGAAAAAGTATGCGGTCAAACTTCATTTAATTCATGTTTTATCTGTGTTATATGTTCCTGAATTTTTAATTTGCAAGTTGGATGCATAATCACAAAATCATGTGTTGATGTAACTGTTGCATGCCTAAAATTGTGCCCTACTCTGTTCTAAAACATTTCAAAGCATATAACTTTTTTGTTATTTCTGCGTCATTAATTACCAGGCTAGATTTAGCTGGAGAAAATGATCTCTCACTATCAGCAAACCACCTCCAAAAGCTCCGTCTATCCTTTCAATTGACTACTCCTTTTGGAAAGGCTTTTAAACCTCATCAGGTTTGTTGTTCTCTTTGTATGCTTGTTGAGTTAACTTCTTTCCTTTCAGTTCATTAAGAAATTTGTTGGGCCTGCAGGTATTTCTTAAGTTGAGACATGAGACTAAGGTTGAACATATCTTTGTGGTGGGGAACTCCGGTAACAAGTTTGAGATAACACTGGTTAACTCTCTTTCATTTCATCCTCAAACCTTTATATGGTTTCTTTTGATTAAGAACTCTGTCAAAAGCATTCACGCAGCACATGTACAATCACTCAGAATTCGTCTGATTTATATGAACACTCCATGTGCAGCCATTTGGTGTTCTCCCTTGGCAAACTAGACTTTTAGTTCTCTTTTTTAAGCTCATCTGCTTAGCTATAACGTGATAAACCCATGATTAACATCTGAATACTTAAATAATGAAGAATAGTCTGAAGAAGAAAGATGACCTTTCATATTTTGCTAATTTTTGGTATTTTGTTTTCAGGATTTTCTCGGTTTGGTTGAGAAGTTTCATTACCTGTCAGGTAGTTATGGCATTCAATTAACAGTCGGTGATGCTGTAATGGTAAGCATGAGTTTACATCAAGTTTTTCAAAATCTTTATGGTTTGTACCCTCTGATTATCCGAGAAATATTCATTTTCTTTCCCAGGAGAACTCTTTCTTCCGCGCTATTGGCCATGTTGATTTGGATCTACCTGAAGCACCTGAGAAGGCCTCCCGCCCACCTTCTCCTGCCATTGATCCTTACTCAAAATATGGCTCCAAAGCAGAAATAAGCCATATCTTTAGGGTTCCAGACAAGCGTCCTTCTCAAGAGCTCTCTCTTGTTTTCTTAGGTCTTGTCCTTCTGCCGTTGATTGGATTTTTGATTGGGGTGAGTCTTTATTTAGTGGGTTCATAATATATTTTCCTTTGGCTCAGATTGGAAAATCTAAAGAGTTGTAGCTAGGGGTGTTTATAAACTGGTATTCTCTCGTTTGTAAAAAGAACCAAAAGAGATACGGGGGACTAATCTTAGCTAACCTTATTTTATGCATTGAACAGCTAACACGCTTAGGGGTGAATCTGAAGAACTTCCCTACGTCACCAATACCAGCCACCTTTGGTGTCCTATTCCATGTTGGAATTGCATCAGTTCTTCTGCTCTATGTTCTATTCTGGTTGAAGGTATGCTATTCATTTGTCTTTACCATTATAATTTGGATGAACTCATTTTCAAGAATTATATGGTCTGTCCTAGAACGGAAAATAACACTTCACATGCATGGTAGGCACAACTACGCAAAACCCCCCAATCTTTTTGGTGATTTCAAGTTGGTCCCGACCTTTTCAACCATGTCAAACAAGTTTTACCCAACCTGTCAAAAATTGTACATCTGTTAGGCCCTGGTTGGTTTAGCCATTAAATATCTACTTGGACACGAGGTGAATCCATGTTATGTTGGGGTTTTTTTTTTTTTTTGGTAGTTCATCCTACTTAGTATTAATGATAGCAGATATATATTTGAAAGTAAAAGTTGCACGCTTATTGAAGATGATGTTAGCTTTTCAAGAAGCCTGATTGATACTGGTCACATTAGTAAATGGCAGTTTTGCTCTTGCACTTTTATTAAGCTATTCAACTCAGATGGCCAGTCTATTTACTTGTTTGTTCCATGTACACAGTTGGATCTGTTTACAACACTGAAATCGCTCGGATTCTTGGGAGTTTTCTTGCTGTTTGTAGGACACAGAATTCTTTCCCATCTGGCCTCTACATCAGCCAAATTGAAATCTGCCTGAAACAAGAAAAAGAAAAACCAAGAAACCTCCCGTTTAAAAGGAGAGATCAAAAGGGTGAGAAAAACAAGGGGTGGGACTTTTTAGAACAATTTTGTAGGACTCTTTGTTGTGTTATTATATACTTGTACCTCTACTTTAGAATTTGGTTACCCATAAATCATATTTATTTCAAAAGAAATTTGTACCCGCGACCGACCGTCGTCTTTCACCTTACTGAATAAACTTTGGACATATCCGAGGTACATACAAAACTTTTTACGGCCTAATCAGTCTTCGAATATATTTTTTTTATAGAAGTTTTGTATGCACTGTTTCTTTCGCACAGGTCAAACTTAATGCATACACGAACAGATGGAATGGTAACAAACACTTCCAACATATCATACTTACAATGTTCGGTTCTCTAATTCTGTCAAATTTGATGTTTATACTGCATATGATCTTTTGTATTTTTCTTTTTTGCTTATATTGGAATTTGAGCATTGAGGCTCGTCATAGATATTGCGAATAAATTACTTTTCTCCATTGCAAAGCGGAAAGTAATTATCTTACAATTTCCCAATGAAATATAAATAGAATGGAACGCGTAAAATATATTGGTGACCTTTTGTGTGTCAATTAGACTTGAATAATGAAAATTGAGACAAAAAGAAGATTAAAAACATGAGCAATTAAATTGCAGCAAAATTATAAATAAAACCAGCACCACCGCCTTTATGACTTTGGGAAGTGCCAGGATCATCATAAATCATCAAAACGTGCTAATAAGGCTATTCTATGTTTCTAAAGCTCTCACTTGTGCGCCAGATCTTTTTCTGGATAATGAACACTACGTCGTCATCTTGCTCCGAGCCACCCTCTGCATCAGCAGTAGCCACTGCTTCCCAGTGGAATGCCTTCATGTACTTGTTTATGAACTCCACCACCTTCCGCTTATCACGCACAATCACGAAACCTTTGGGCCTGAGAATGCGATCCATCTCTATCAGCAAATCCACGGCACTACAACCTTTCCTTTCGATGTCCGAGAACACAGTCCACGCATGAAGTAGGTCATAAGTTCGTGGGTATGTTGAGAAGGCTTCACACCTGTCACTCGCAAGTTCCACCAAAGTTGATATCATGTCTCATGACACTCAAATGTAAAGAAAGAAAAACTTCTGCTTAATTGTGAGATTGTGCCCGGGAGCAACTCTAATAACATTTTAAACACCAACCACCATTGATTCAAATCTCCATAAGTTTCTAAGCCAACTTCATCATTATCGCCATCATCAAAACGAAATGCAAATAAACTCATACGAAGATTACACGTACCAGTCATGTGTTGTGCCTATCAGCCCTCTGTCGTAAATAATTTTAAGTGTGTTAGGCCCATCTTCTGGAACCACATTCATGACCCAAACATCTTTGTTCTTCAAAGCACCTGCAAATGAACCCAGGTTTGCCTTCATGTCCATCAAGTTCCGCAGTGTGTCAGAATTAATCTTTGGGTTCAAAAGATTCCAGTAGTTTTCAACTCTTTGATTCCAAACTTCCTGCAGCACACCAAATCGGGTTATATTCCAAGTATTTGTAAGTCTGTAACAGATAGTATAGTACCCTGGCAGACCAGACATGAAGGGAAAAAAATGCAGGTTTTCCGAGGATTACCATGTCCTTTTCAAATTCATCATTAGAATAACCGAAATCACCAAGACGGGGAGGGGGTGTAGTCAATCGAGCGGGCCAAGGAGCCAAACCACTTCCTCTTGCGCTCTGGATTTCTGAAAAAGAACACACAAGCAAAATGCAAGTGCATTTCAACTCTTAATGCGAATTAACTGAGACTTATTACAAACAGATGATAACTGAAACTTATGACAAACAAATGATAACTGAAACTTATGAGATAGATGATTGTTGGGTCGAGTGACTTGGTGCTTGTGCTTTCAAAATGAAGACTGGCTAAAATGATAATGGTTTGAAAAGAAAAAAACTGACAGTTTTAGTTCAGTTAAAAGGTGGAAACCTTATACTAGAGAGAGAATCAAATCGAAATTAAATGACAAGCTGATGCAAGAGTATTATCAATCTCTAGTTCCAGGTGAGTCTGTTTTCTGGATTAGTATTTCTCAAATCTAATTAACTCAAACAACTTTTGATTAACTTAAAAATTCTGGCATGTTACTTCGAGATCCCTCGAGATAACTGACAAGCCACAGATTATAGCAATTATTTAGAAAATGTAGGAAAGAGTACTCACGATCGGTGTATGGTGTGATACAAGCCTCCATTTTCACATTCCAGACAGCATCTGGATCAGCATCCGACCTGCAGAGAGGTGGTTGAGTACCAGGAGCTCTTTCCAAGTAGCAATCATTAGTCAGCGGCTTGACCCAAATAACAGTTTGGTTCCTTTTAGCAGCTATTTTCCAACACATCCGTTCCACAAGGGCACTCATCTCTTTCCAGATTCGCAGGTCCTCTTCATCTTGTGCGTAGGCTTCAGGAGACGAGTAGGCAAAATAACCTCCAGGTCTGAGTACCCTATCCAACTCAAGGAGAAGTATTCCATCCCTTTGAAGCCAATCGATCCTACAGCGAGAACAATGTGCCAGTTCAAAAGATCTGCTCGGGTATGGGAGTCTCTTGGTCCCTAACACACCAAGATATGCAGGAATTCCTCTCTCTAATGCAAACTGTATTTGATTCTGATGAACATCGTTAGGTGCCAAAGACATGGCAATAATATCAGAAGAAAGCAAGTATCCTCCGAAACTAGCAACACCACAGCCAACATCAAGGACTGTCCGGAGCTTTCCTCCATTATTTAAAATGTTCTTCGGAAAGTTGAGCATCTGACAAACCAAACCAAGAATAGTCATTGCTTTTATGGTTAACGAAAAATACTTACAAATTTACATAATTGCAACAGAAAACTACTTTTCCCCCAATATGAAGGGCCACTGACATTAGCCATTGATGCGATATACTTGTCAGCTCCATAATGGAAGTGAGTACCTCCTCCAGGAAATCCAATTTTTTCACCTTTGACTACCATCCACTTTTGATCAGACTTCTCAGTCGCAAGGTGCGTGTGAGGTATATTTGCTTTCCATATCTCGTCTCTGCTTTTAGGCCACTTGATTGGGATCTAATTCCATACAAGAAGCAGATAAATTTCAGACAGAATTCAAGTGAAAGTAACAGTACAGAGTTTTCTCCCTCAGTTCCAATTTGATGTGCCTTAAGCACGATCATACCTTATATCCAGGTGGAGGTGGAATCAAACAGTTATATCGCCTTTCAGGAAGTGGACAGTGTCTCTCGTAATGCTCCATCAAAGACAAATCCAACTTCAACCTTGTTTCGTAAATAAGATGTCTGTCTAAACAAGGAATCAGTTCTGAATGCCGATCATCGCAAACCTTCCAACATTGAAAACAAGACGGAACAATTAAGTTTGATATATGCAAACATACAAACATATGAGAACTGAGATTACTTATTCATCAGTTGAAGTGAAAGAGCAGGATAAGTTAGTCAAGACAACCAACCGGTATGCTCTTCAATATAATACCATCCTCTTCATCTTCACCAAGTTTGGAAGGTGACTCATCAACATCTTCATCCACCCCCAAGTAAGTGGAGCCAAACTTCCTTATTTTACTTCCGTACTCGAGAGCAGAGGAACTGTCCTTTTTAGCATACAGATATAGGACACCACAAATGATCACCAAAACTAGAAATAAGGTGACCAAACGTTTCTTTGAGCTCCCATCAGCTCTTCCTCGAGACATTGTTGCAATCAACAAGACAAACACCCTTCTACTTTGACATCAACATGCAGAGTTCAAAATCAGCCAACAAGTTGCCAACTCCAGTTTCACTCAAAAGGGACGATCAGTCGATGTCTTACTTCAAAAATAGCTTCAAACCACCAAAAAAACCTTAAACCGGTTAGTTACAACTTAATGAACTAAGTGTCCCTTAGATTACAGATGCAATGCTAGCACAGAGAGAAAATGATCCGATCCTGACCTCAAAATTAACATATAAGATTAAGACGATTCAACTCATCACTTCAGGTAAACCCGATGAAGTTTCTATTTCGACCTGCTTTATTTTCAATTTAAGACGAAAGACAACCCCTTTTAACTCAATTTAGTTAAATTGCAAGATTTAAAACAAGAGAATCCTATCTTATAACTCAATTTAGGTAACATCACAGTATTCAAAACAAAAGAACCCTATCATATTATGGGAATAAAAAAAGGTATTAAATTGTGCTTTAAGATACTCAACTTCATTAATTAAGAAAGCAAAAGAAAACCATAACATAACAACTAAAGGTTAGTGCCATGCACTCACAAACCGACATGAGACATCAGCCAAACCAAGTGAATGCAACCAAACAAAGCTTATAAGAGGGGAAGGGGGAAGGAGGGTAAAAGTGGAAACATGCAAAACAAATCAATTTTAACATTCGCACAGGCAAAAGCACCGACAGTTGACAGCTGCCAGCTATAAATGTGACACCTTTAACTTGAACAAACAAGAATGACATAGATTGATAAGACCCAACTCGTGAAATCTCAAAAAGCGTCGGCAAAATCAACACTCGCAGCTGAATAAGGTCGATTTAGAATCAAAATCAGATCTTTATTCAAAATTGAAATTGGGCATTGCAGAAGAAACAGAGTAAGTGGAAACGGATCTGAAGCGCCCATGGGGGGCTCAAGGTTCAATGAGAATTTTGCAGAGGAGAAAGGACGTACCTGCTCGGACAAGATTTGGGTCTGGGAGAGAAAGATGGGTCCGTTGGTGCAGACGAGTGAGTAGCATAAATGTGGAAAGAAAAGAATATTAATAACAATAATGAAATTTTGATAATTGGACTAAAAGTGAGATCTATTGGAGTAATAAACAAAGAGTGAGATCTGCACACACTCACAGAAGGAGATGGAGAAGAGAGAGAACGCGGGTGAGACGGTAACGGTGTAAAAGACGACAGAGACAGGGTGTCGTTTTGGAGAGACGAGTGAATACGCGGTTTGTACACGATTTGCTTATTCAAACACAGACGGCACAGGGAAATTTGGGGCATGAAAGTGAAAGCTTTTTTTTTTTTTTTTGCCTTCTTTCTATTTTGGATGAATGGGGGAAGCGGTCAGGTGGGCCAGTGACAAGTGAGAATGGAGGCCGACTATGAAGGTTGGCAAGTGGCAAACCATCTGAGAGGTTAATATTCCATTATGATGAGGTGGGTAGGCAATTTTCCACAACATTGAAGTGGGTAAAATGTAATTTACCACAAATTTGACTAGTCCTCGTCATTTGGCCTAAAGTCCACGGGCTTATGGGTATCTGATAGGCCCGATGACAAAAAGTCCGATTCGGTCCGGCCCGCATGTTGACGGGCTGGACTTGGGCTTAGGGTATTCAAGCCCGCTAGGCCCGAGCCCGATAAAGCCCGGTAAGCCCAGCCCGACCCACCAGGTAAACCCGACCTATAAACCCGAAAATATAAAATAATTATAAATTAAGAATTGATACCCAATCCAATTTTGTTACTACTATTATAGCCAAAATCCAAAACTCCAACTAAATCTCAACCTAGTGGAGGCCGACTATGAAGGTTGGCAAGTGGCAAACCATCTTCATGAGAGGTTAATATTCCATTATGATGAAGTGGGTATGCAATTTTCCACAACATTGAAGTGGGTAAAATGTAATTTACCACAAATTTGACTAGTCCTCATCATTTGGCCTAGAAGCCCACGGGCTTATGGGTACCCGATAGGCCCGATGACAAAAAGTCCGACTCGGCCCGGCCCGCATGTTGACGGGCTGGAGTTGGGCTTAGGGTATTCAAGCCCGCTAGGCCCGAGCCCGATAAAGCCTGGTAAGCCCAGCCCGACCCACCCAGGTAAACCCGACCCATAAGCCCGAAAATATAAAATAATTATAAATTAAGAATTGATACCCAATCCAATTTTGTTACTACTATTATAGCCAAAATCCAAAACTCCAACTAAATCTCAACCTAGTGGAGGCCGACTATGAAGGTTGGCAAGTGGCAAACCATCTTCATGAGAGGTTAATATTCCATTATGATGAAGTGGGTAGGCAATTTTCCACAACATTGAAGTGGGTAAAATGTAATTTACCAAATTTGACTAGTCCTCATCATTTGGCCTAGAAGCCCACGGGCTTATGGGTACCCGATAGGCCCGATGACAAAAAGTCCGACTCGGCCCGGCCCGCATGTTGACGAGCTGGACTTGGGCTTAGGGTATTCAAGCCCGCTAGGCCCGAGCCCGATAAAGCCCGGTAAGCCCAGCCCGACCCACCCAGGTAAACCCGACCCATAAGCCCGAAAATATAAAATAATTATAAATTAAGAATTGATACCCAATCCAATTTTGTTACTACTATTATAGCCAAAATCCAAAACTCCAACTAAATCTCAACTTAGTGTCATTTAAAAGCCCAATGCCCAAACTAAACCCTAACCCTAAATTCAAAAAAACTCACTAGGTCTCTGACTTTCTTAGCGACCTGCTTATCTTATCTCGGCTTTATGGTCGAAAATTTAAGTCAATTCTCCAAATCCAATAGTACCCCTCCTTAGCTTATTTCAATATTCGATAATAATATTTAAACTCAACTCATTTTTTTTTTTTACAATTAGGTAGGTACAAATGGGCTTAGTAGGCCCGGCCTAAGTGGGCTTAGTAGGCCCAACCCGTAAAGCCCGATAAAAGCCCGGCCCAAATTCGACCCAACAAAGGGCATGGGCTTTCATATTTATGATCAAGTCCGCCCGACCCGACCTGGTATTTTTTAAATTATGAAATAGGTCCAGCCCAGCCCGGCCCAAGCCCAAAAATTTTGGGCCGGGCTTGCCCGACCCAGCCCAATGACGAGACCTAAATTTGACATGGTTGTAGGCATGTTGTCAGGACCCGTCCCAAATATGGCCTCGATACCCGGGACGAACCCTGCTCCCATCTGACAATCACACTTACAGTATCAAAAACAAACAAACAACCTTCACACAACTATAAGCATAACTATCAGACGAAGGAGTAACATATACACAACAGCTAGTCAGAGCATAGTTCTACAAAATGGGCACAAAAGTCCTACAATGCTAGTCTCGCAACGGAAGGACGTCGGAAGCTCTATGCCTCGATATCTGCCTCAACGTTCACCCCAGCGCTATCACCACGACCTGGAGGGAAAATTTAAAACCAAAAGTATGAGTGGACTAGAATAACCAAAAGTTGTAAAATCAGTTTATCACTAACTCGAGGTTAAGGAAAAATAAAAATCAGTGTTCCCTCCGTTCTTAAAATAGGCATGCCCAACGAAGTATTAGAAAATCATAACATGAAACATCATAAGAAACAGAAACACTATAAAATCTCATAAGAAACAGATACACTATAAAATACCATAAGAAACAGAAACACTATAAAACGGATAGAGAAATCATAGTTCAGCATCAAATCATCATTTCCGATTAAACCTGCTGGACCTATCCGAGTCTTTAAACTCAATCAGGCCTTAAATGAAATCCGAGTCTTTAAACTCCCGAGTCTTTAAACTCAATAGGCCTATGGGGGTAATATCAACATATCCGAGTCTTTAAACTCCCGAGTCTTTAAACTCAATCCGGGCCCGTCCCCCGTCAATATCAATCCGGGTCTTTAAACCCACTATCCAGATCCAGCAAATCCAATCCATATCCAGTGTAAAACCAATTCGAAATCGATCGCCAAACTCGAATTCGAAATCCCCGGTTCGAAGCCCTTCCGGCGGTTCGAACCGACATTCCGAACCCAAATCCGGAAATCCATTCTTATACCCAGAAATCACACATAAGCACAAATCATATTTCATAACCCATTTATCCTTATCAGAAAACATTTATAGGTTGAAATTGTAAGTATGGCATCAAAATCCGAAAATCGGCTTTTTCTCGAAAAACGTGCAAAATCTCGGAAATGTCTCGAAAAACGTGCAAACTCATCAATCACATATAATCCATCATTCAAAAGCATAAAAACATATTTAAGATTATAAAACATCAAGAAAACAGTTAGGCATGCTCGAAGGAAAGAAAGAGTCCACTCACAAATTCAGAACGAGTCACTCGCACTCCGTGCGCTCCTCGACTGTCTCGGGTACCTCCCGTCCTGTCAAAATACACTAAATAGGGTCACAAATACATCAAGGATCCTAATCCTAATTTCCCTAATTTTTCGGGAATTACATAATATTTTAATCCTAAACCTTCAACCGTCTATATTCCCGAACAACTCCGTAACACCATCCGATTAACTCGAAAACTATACCAATAAACTCCTTAGGACATTTAGAACCAAACTCATGTTGGAAGCTTGGCCGGATTCCTCTCCACGCGCCTCCACGCGCCGCCCAAAGTGGCTGCGCGTGGGCCTCACGCGCCTGCTACAGTGTCCTTCAACCTTGAGCAGACCCGGTTCAGCACAGTGGTCTGCAACTGAACCGGCGTCAGCGGTTCTCCGCCGTACCTGCACAATTCCTCTCCCTTTCTTCACCTAAAGCTTCGTCCAGTTCCCACCTATCCATTCCCCTCACTCTCCTGGTTCGATTCACCACTCAACTTCACAACTGAAGCTCGAAAGAAACACACAGACGACCCCTATTTCACGATCCAGCCACTCCGGTCATCCCCCGTCACGGTGGCAACACCAGACGGTTCCTAAGGTCCTTCTACATCTAACCCAACTCACCTTGACCGTCGACTTGTGCCCAAACGTCACGACTCGACGTTTGAACCCACGACCAAAACAGAGTACAGAGTACTCTCTGTCGACTGGCTCCGCCGTGTACGTCCCCTTCACGGCGACCATTCCACACCACTCCTAGAACCTCCCTGAACACCACTGCACTCACCACTCCCTTCGATTCTCATCCTACCTTCACGACTTTTGAATTGAAAAAGCACGGGAAAACAGAGTAAAGAAACTTACCCTTCGATTCCGTCTCCGCCGCGTACCACGGTGTTCGTTGGACTCTCTACAGCCTCCTGAACGTCCCACGGTCGTGATTTGAGCCACCACACGGCGTAGCCACCACCACGAACTCACGGCCTCCCTGTTTTCCTCAAATATTCGCCGCACCACCACCGCGCCGCCGTGCACGATTCCAGTCCCAAAACACGATCAACACCTCACCCTCGTCTCTCTGTCACTCTCACCAGTCACTCCTCACTCCCCCTGGCACAAAATCGATCAAGCTCTCCTCGAACTCTCACCCTCTGTTTTCTGTGTTTCAAACCCAAAACACGGTTTGATTTTGTGCAAGGTGTGGCCGTGCACACTTGAGAACGGCCTGGAACCATCCAGCCCCTTGCACGTGTCCAGCAGCCATAGGTTAGCCCACAATATCCCTGCCACTTGCCCTTATCTGATTGGGCTGAGGGGAAATGACCAAAATACCCCTTGTACAATTAATTACCGTTTTGCCCTCGAACGTTCTAGACCCGTATCTTTTCCGTCCGACGTCCGATGACAGCGTGCCGCCTGTCGTTGAACTCAGGACGTCGAGACCTATCTAACGGTCCTCGGTCTACGTGAAAATCACAAGTCCTCCAAAAAGTCAACATTTTCCTCGTTTACTCAAAATTACGGTAACGCCCCCAATCTTCCGAACGTCATAACTTTTTCTCCGATTATCCAAATCGAACCTGCCACCTGTCTATGGACTCGTGACGTCCTAAACTACGTTACGGTTAAGGGTCAACACTCATCCAATTGAGAACTCAAAAAGTCCACTTTTCATCTACTATTCATAAGGGCAAAAACGTCCATTTACACACAAAATGTTACAAATTACCTTTTTACACTTCCCGAAGGTACGGGTTGTTACACATGTAGGTAACTTACTAAACAGGAATGAAGTCGATCGATATCAATACTTGATCCCTCAACGTACTTATTCATGTTAATTGTCAATACTTAAACTATCACAATCAACCATTATTTTTCCATTATATTGTTTTAATCTCAATACAAATTTGTACCTTAAACGAAAAATATAGTAGTAAGCTATAACTAAGCATATCTGTAAATGAGGTTTTATATTTGATAAGAGTTGTTTAATTAATATAATCATATGGAGATGGAATATTACATTATACACCAGAGTCAAGATACATAGGGTCCATATTGGTCTTGTCCCTCATTTTATTTTATTAACTACTTATATATATATATATATAATCGATATCATGTCGATCGACCACATGCAAAAAGACCAACAACATCACAACCATTGCTTAGTCGCTAGACAATTGGCCACCAACTGGTCGGCACCCTGTTGGCGGGCTCTTACAGCAAGTTCACAAATGACCTAAGACCATGCAAGTTGGCACCTCCATTTGGTATAGCTGATCGACACCTTTGGTCCAATCCTCTGATAAATGATAGTAGCTCCATGATACATCAGGAGGTCGACTACCATCTGTTCTCTATCCTGGATCCTAGGGCACGTGGTGGCATCTCTTGAGTTGTCTTGAACCCCACACCATTGGGGTTCAACCACCACATTCATTATTACTATAATACAAGTTGAAACTCTCCTGACAGTAACTCAACTCACAAACTACGCACTCTCTATGCCTCTATGTTGTTTACTTCCTACAGACCTTCATCTTGCTTACTAAATTAGGTATAAGAGTCTTCTAGGCATGTACCTCAATAGCAAGGTCAAATCTTGTTAGGTCCATTTTAGGATAAAATATTTAACGCCGCCCATGATAATTCTAAGTACGTGTTCCCAGTAACTCACATACCACCGTCTCATCTTCTAACCGATCACAATGTTGGCCGAGCAAGATGATTGAGATCTAAACAACACACCTCTCAAAGGAGAGCAAAATAGAAACAGAGCAAACATGGCATCAGAGGCAATGCTAAAAAGATGGAGGCACTCCAACAAGAGATGACCGAACTCTGGAAGAGCAACGCTGCAATCGAGAATAGAAATCATGTATGGGGAGACTAACATCAAAGCACTCTCACTATACTCCAATCCTGTAACGACCCGTCCCAAATTCCTAGATTAGATTAGTGACTAATCACGATTAGTGAGGTTAATCCGTGATTAGTTGGGCGAAATCGAACGAACGATGCGAAATGACCGTTTTGCCCCTAGTCGTGGCAAAACGTTGACTTTTCATTCGGGCGGTCAAACGGACTTTGACCGATGACCGTGACGTAGTTCGTGACATCATGAGTTCATAGACAGGTGGCATGTTCAATTCCGACGTTCGTAGAGGAAGTTATGACGTTCGGAAGTTTAGGGGCATTTTGGTAATTTTAGTTAAATAGGGCAAATAGTTGACTTTTTGACCAAGAGGTCCGATGGCCAAGGGACGAAGACCATTACGTAGATACGGATGATACGAATCCGTAGACAGGCGGCACGTCGAATTCGGACGTTCGACGACGAACTTACGGTTCACGGAAGTTTCGGGATACTATTTACGACGACACGTTTTACGAGACAAAAAGTGCAGTTTTGTCTCTAGTGGGCCCAGATATTTGTCCTGATGCCAATGGATGAGTGACAAGTGTCACCCATCCAATGGACACCATATTTCATTCATGCACCAAAGCCCATCCCCGTGCATCGTCCATTTTCTTTGTTCCCAAACACAAACCCGATCCCATTTCTCACCCAAAACCCATCCCACCTTAACCCTGACCAGCCGTGAGGACCAGGGAGACTGAGGGAGCTGAGGTGGCCGGCATGGAGGCCGGAACCGCCGTGAACGGCGGCGTGGAGGAAGAAACCCGATCGAGGTAATCGGTTTTCACCGATTTTCACCATTTTCAATTATTGTGATTATGGGCCGTTTTCATTGTTTTCATTGATTTAAATAGGTTGTTTAGGGAGTATAGAGATGATTTTGGACGGTGGTTGATGGCTGTGAAGCCCAGGGGGGATTTTTGAAAAGTTGAACCGTGAGGGGGTTTTTGGGTTCACGGGTTTTAATCGGTTTTAGGTCGTTTTGTTAATTGGAATAGATAGGAAATGAAGAAATAGGAATTTAGGAATTGAAATGGAGGCAAACGGACCAAAATTTAGGGAGAAGGAGGCCTGGACCGGTTACGCCGGTCCAGTTGCAGGCGAACCGGCCGGTTCAGACCGGTTGCGCGAGGAAGAAGACGCACTGTGCAGTGGCGCGTGAGGCCCACGCGTAGTGCACTCCCAAGGTGCGTGAGGGCGTGTGATAGGGAATCTGGGGAAGGTTCCAACATGTGAAATCATCTATTCGATGTAACGAACATTTTGGGACTGGTTTCGTGTCAATCGGATATCGTTTCGATAGGTTTCGGGTGTCCGAAGGTTTAGGTTTGGTTTTAAAAATAGTTAAAAGCTCGGGAAAATTACGGGGCTTTGGTAGGAGGTTAATTAAGTAGTTAGTAACCTTCTACTAAAATTTGAACAGGTTCGGGAGTCCCGGTGATGGTGATCGGCTTGGGGAGCCGTTGGCACACAAATCGAGGCGGCAGCTCGGACGGTCTGTGAGTGGACCTTGTTTTCTAAATTGGTGCATGCATAAATGTTTATTATATGTTTTATTACTTGTTTGATGATGCCATGGGTGCATTTGTATGTGGTTACGTATAAGCACGTATTTCAAGGTTTCGACCTTATACGGTGCTTATACGGGTCTGTATTTCTTATTTGGTTTTAATGAAAAGGTTTTGGATTTCAAAAGGATAAACTCGGGTATGAGACCCATTTGGTTTTGTCTCGGGCATATGACCTCAGATATCGGGCACGGTGCCCAGCTGATGTCCTATGTTCGGGCACGAGACCCAAGTTACTTTACAGTTTTGATTTCAGGGCAGGGAACCTTAAATGGATTTCCCGGTTCATGACGGTTTATGGGAACCGGCATGAACCCTTGTTATGGTATCGTGTTTCATGACGGTTTATGGGAACCAGCATGAACCCTTGTTGGATGTTATGGATCATGAAGGTTCAAGGGAACCGGACATGAATGTTTATGTTATGTATATATATGTATTCATATACCTTCCTTTACTTCTATTATCTCCTCCGGGGAGGGTCGTTGGCCTGGGTGGACCCTGGAGTAGTCACGGAGCACCGACTGAGTATAGTCACCCCCCAGTTGGGTTCCTTACTCTCAGGAAGGCTATGATTACTATTACCTCGGGTAGGGTCAGTGGTCTGCGGACATTGATCTTGACTTTGAGAAGACTCGGATTGAGACCTAGGTAGCACACGCGTAGCTTTGGAAACCGTGACAGGATTGGTTGTGTGAATTATATGTATATATGATGTATGCTATATGATATGATATATGATGTGTGTTTACACAGGTTTTGGGCAGTAGCCCGTATGGTTGGTTTCTTATGATTTGGGCCGAGTCCCTTATGGATTTGGGCAGTGGCCTGTATAGTCATTTTCATTATGTTTCTTTCAATATTGGTTTTGGGCTTAGTTCCCACATATGGTTATTTCGAATAAATGGTTTTCGAATGCATGCATGCTTTTTAGTGAAGGGTACAAATGTCTTTTATGAAATGTTTTATAAACTCTTGTTTTGTCCACTCACAGCTTTTAATGTTTTGACTGCCCTTCAGGTTGACATCGGATGTGGACTGTAGCAGAGACCGAGATATCACATACCTCCTCCGGATCCTGGCGTACTCTGATAGCCCGGGAGGGCAAAGGTCGGAAATATCCCTTGTCTGACACTTCGTGTCTAACGGGAGCAGGGTCATCCCGCACTAATCCCGGGGGTATTGGGATGGGTCATGTCAGCGTGGTATCAGAGCATAGGATTGCTCATAGGATGCTTATCAGAGCAGGGTTGCTCATGTTACTCTGAATTCCAGAGCGTGTTTTGCGTACTATTCCTTACGCAGGTCGAGGATGTGATATCTCAAGTGGCTACAGTTCGTGGTCAACCTGATTGTTGGGATGCCGATACGATAGTTAGTAGGATTGAATCGTGGATTGTTTTGGTTCGGCATTTGATGCCGGGGTTGCCATAGTTCTGTCGGGGTTGACAGTGTGGAGCCCTGCGAATGGTGAACATAGTATTACATGAGAGTTTTGGATCGTGAGGCGGTTAGTTGGGATCGTCTTCACGATGTCGTAGGATCGGTTCCGACGACTAGTTTGGAGTTGTGATCATCTGATGGTCAGATCTTGTTGAGTTGGTGGATTTACTGCTTTTCGCAGTTGGGTTCAGAGTGACCCTAGGTGTGATCGTGGAACCCTACCTTGGGTGTATGGTTTGGAAATGTGAGTTGACGAGTGGTATGACTTGTACGATTATTCGGATTTGGGTTCGTTAGTCGGTCTAGTCATGTCAGCTTGTGTTGGAACTGCACTTCGCAGTCGGGGGTTTTATTTATCGGTTATAGTTAGTTGGTTGTCATGCTACCATAGTTGTGATGGATTGTTGGTACAACTAAGGTCATGGGCGACCTGGTAGACGACATTTGGTTTAGTCGAGTTATGACTGGTTAGTGATTAGTTGGACGAGTTACCAGGGTTGGTACTTGTCGATGGAATCCCTGAGTGGGATACAGAGTGGTTAATACAGGTGGTTGATTCTGTTGGATGTGAACCTCGATAGCGATGTCTGGTAGTTAGGTCTGCACGAGTGTGGGGCAGACGCTACTACCGAGAGTGGTTGTAGTTACGGTTGTTGGGAATCGGGGACGTTCATGGGATGTTTCCTTATCTCGTATGAGATGTCTGGGTGACTGTACCCAGAGTTGTTGGGTACGAGGGAGGCAGAGTTTCTCCAATATGAGTAGAGGTACGGGATCGTCGCTCGGTATGAGCGGAGATCCAGGGTTGTCAGTTTGCACACGGTGTGCTGATACTGATACTGGTGTTAGTGTGCTGCTACTAATATGGATGCCTGTGTGCTGATACTAGTGCAGGTGATAATGCGTTGGTGCTGGTACTCGTGCTGGTGCTGGTGCCGGTGATTGAGATGACGCTGAGTCACATCCGTCGTAATGGGCATATGTTCGGTATCTGTGGTTCAGGAGTGGATCTCAGATAGAGTTAAACTGGTTAGGGGACAAGTGGTTGATGTCCGGGTATGTTGTTTCCAATCTTGTTGGAACTTCCGAATCGCGGGAGGTTGCGATTGAGGTGACGAGAGGAATGCGGGTTTTCCTCATTGGTATTGGGTATTTCGACGTCATTTTGGGTGACTTCTCAGTTTCTACCGTGGTAGATGATGGTAGATGACGGTAGAGGATGGTTGCGTCACCAGTACGCTGATCGTGTATTGGTTCGTGAACCCGGGATTTGTTTTGGGTCATTAAGTTGAGTTGAGTATATCGAAGTTAGGTGACTGAGATTTCTCATTTTTTGCTTGGTGGCAGACGATGTTGGATTACATGACGTGGTGAGTGCAGCAAGTGTTGTTTGCATTCACGGAGGATGGATTTTGTGTCATCGTCTTGTATCATCCTTGATTTTCTAGGTGGAATGCCAAGGATCGATATGAGGTAGTCAGTGAGAACCCACAGTCTCGACGTGTCTCTTCGTTGACTGATCTGTTTAGATGTGGGAATTGGTTTAGGACTTTGGGTATCGTTAAGGATCTGGATCGTGATCTTGATGATTCAGATTGGTGGAGAGTTTATCACTCTTACTGGGATGTTTGAATGGAACATGATGGGACTGAACTTCTTTTCGAGGTAAATCCCATATGGATTACTACTCGCCTGAGTAGTTGTCCGATGAGAAGTTTTCCGACGTGGTCGGATATGGTCAGTCTTAGAGATGTGTCGATATTGGGATTGGCTTTCCTATGAAGTCAATCGATGGTAATGTGGTAATCGGTGGAGCAGGTATCCGATAGGTTCGGATATGGTGCGTCTCGGTAGACGAGAACGAGATTTCAGGTTTTGGAATCAGATTTCTGGCTGACGATTCAGGATTTGATTTTGGAACTTGAAAGAGGATTTCTGTATTTAGGTTTTGGAATCGGATTCTGGGTGACGATTCAGGATTTGATTCTAGAGCTTGACTGAGGATTATCTTTTTATGGATTTGGGTTCGGAATGGTTATTCCAAATGCTAGCTTACGGAATAATGATTTCGGATTCGGATTTGAACATGGCTATGGATATGATTTCTGGGTTTGGATTCGGGATTTCTTACGAAATTGCGGATTCGGATTCGGATTTGGAAATGGATAATGGGTCAGAGTTTCGATTTGTCTAATACTGGATTGGACAAATGGACTCTATAGTAGAAACGTGATTAGCTACAACCTAGGTGGTTGTAAGCTGATTGATGGGTAGATGTGCGTACCTTGTACGTTGTTCGAGGTACGATACTGGGCAAACTTGTCATGTCTAGTGACGGTATATAGGTCATACCAGAGGTATGTTGGTGACCGTGTTGGTAGTCGGATTAGTTCCGATACCATTGGATTTGTCGAGGACGTGGACTGGACATTGGATACTGTGCATTGGGTCATAGTGTTTTTGATGGGTCCAGTTTCACACATATCGAGTGAATGGTTGGTTAGTGTTCACTCATGGTTGAGTAAGTTGGTGGTTAGTGTAACCATAAGTGTATCGTGTTAGTTTTCAACTGGCGACTGTCAAGTGGTGACGAGTTTGTCGAAGGTGTCAGCGTGGATCGATTCGTGAGGTCTGATGACTCCCTGTGGGAGCAGACGTCGGGATAGTTTAGTGATTGAGAAAGGAACCTTCGAGTTGTTCGTGTCAACGAAAACGTTAGATTTGACAAGTGATGTCAATTCGGAGCATATGGCTACTGACATTCGACGTGGTCGAGTGTAGTCGATACGACGTGAGTGTTAAGGGTACGTCTGGGTGCAGACGAGTAAGTATTACTCTGGTTAGTTGGTGTACGAGTGTACACGTGTTGCGAGGTAGATGGTACTTTCCACGAGATGGATGTAGAATCAGGATAGTTGAAGTTTCAAGAACAGAACAAATTAAGGAGGGAAGAACAATTAGAGTTAGGGCGGTTGGAATTTCGAGGACAAAATTAATTAAGGAGGGAAGGTTGTAACGACCCATCCCAAATTCCTAGATTAGATTAGTGACTAATCACGATTAATGAGGTTAATCCGTGATTAGTTGGGCGAAATCGGACGAACGATGCGAAATGACCGTTTTGCCCCTAGTCGTGGCAAAACGTTGACTTTTCATTCGGGCGGTCAAATAAACTTTGACCGATGACCGTGACGTATTTCGTGACGTCACGAGTTCATAGACAGGTGGCACGTTCAATTCTGACGTTCGTAGACGAAGTTATGACGTTCGGAAGTTTAGGGGCATTTTGGTAATTTTAGTTAAATAGGGCAAATAGTTGACTTTTTGACCAAGAGGTCCGATGGCCAAGGGCCGAAGACCATTACGTAGATAAGGACGATACGAATCCGTAGACAGGCGGCACATCGAATTCGGACGTTCGACGACGAACTTACGGTTCACGGAAGTTTCGGGATACTATTTACGGCCACACGTTTTACGAGACAAAAAGTGCAGTTTTGTCTCTATTGGGCCCATATATTTGTCCTGATGCCAATGGATGAGTGACAAGTGTCACCCATCCAATGGACACCATATTTCATTCATGCACCAAAGCCCATCCCCGTGCATCGTCCATTTTCTTTGTTCCCAAACACAAACCCGATCCCATTTCTCACCCAAAACCCATCCCACCTTAACCCATGACCAGCCGTGAGGACCAGGGAGAATGAGGGAGCTGAGGTGGCCGGCCTGGAGGCCAGAACCGCCGTGAACGGCGGCGTGGAGGAAGAAACCCGATCGAGGTAATCGGTTTTCACCGATTTTCACCATTTTCAATTATTGTGATTATGGGCCGTTTTCATTGTTTTCATTGATTTAAATAGGTTGTTTAAGGAGTATAGAGATGATTTTGGACGGTGGTTGACGGTTGTGAAGCCCAGGGGGGATTTTTGAAAAGTTGAACCGTGAGGGGGTTTTTGGGTTCACGGGTTTTAATCGGTTTTAGGTCGTTTTGTTAATTGGAATAGATAGGAAATGAAGAAATAAGAATTTAGGAATTGAAATGGAGGCAAACAGACCAAAATTTAGGGAAAAGGAGGCCTGGACCGGTTACGCCGGTCCAGTTGCTGGCGAACCGGCCGGTTCAGACCAGCTGCGCGAGGAAGAAGACGCACTGTGCAGTGGTGAGTGAGGCCCACGCGCAGTGCACTCAGGGCGCGTGAGGGCGCGTGGCAGGGAATCTGGGGAAGGTTCCAACATGTGAAATCATCTATTCGATGTAACGAACATTTTGGGACTGGTTTCGTGTTAATCGAATATCGTTTCGATAGGTTTCGGGCTGTCCGAAGGTTTAGGTTTGGTTTTAAAAATAGTTAAAAGTTCGGGAAAATTACGGGGCTTTGGTAGGAGGTTAATTAAGTAGTTAGTAACCTTCTATTAAAATTTGGATAGGTTCGGGAGTCCCGGTGATGGTGATCGTCTTGGGGAGCCGTTTGACACGCAAATTAAGCCGGCAGCTCGGACGGTCTGTGAGTGGACCTTGTTTTCTAAATTGGTGCATGCATAAATGTTTATTATATGTTTTATTACTTGTTTGATGATGCCATGGGTGCATTTGTATGTGGTTACGTATAAGCACGTATTTCGAGGTTTCGACCTTATACGGTGCTTATACGGGTATGTATTTCTTATTTGGTTTTAATGAAAAGGTTTTGGATTTCAAAAGGATAAACTCGGGTATGAGACCCATTTGGTTTTGTCTCGGGCATATGACCTCAGATATCGGGCACGGTGCCCAGCTGATGTCCTATGTTCGGACACGAGACTCAGGTTACTTTACGGTTTTGATTTCAGGTCAGGGAACCTTAAATGGATTTCCTGGTTCATGACGGTTTATGGGAACCGGCATGAACCCTTGTTATGGCATCGTGGTTCATGACGGTTTATGGGAACCGGCATGAACCCTTGTTGGATGTTATGGATGATGACGGTTCAAGGGAACTGGGCATGAATGTTTATGTTATGTATATATATGTATTCATATACCTTCCTTTACTTCTATTATCTCCTTCGGGGAGGGTCGTTGGCCTGGGTGGACCCCGGAGTAGTCACGGAGCACCGACTGTGTAGAGTCACCCCCCAGTTGGGTTCCTTACTCTCAGGAAGGCTATGATTACTATTACCTCGGGTAGGGTCAGTGGTCTGCGGACATTGATCTTGACTTTGAGAAGACTCGGATTGAGACCTAGGTAGCACACGCGTAGCTTTGGAAACCGTGACAGGATTGGTTGTGTGAATTATATGTATATATGATGTATGCTATATGATATGATATATGATGTGTGTTTACACAGGTTTTGGGCAGTAGCCCGTATGGTTGGTTTCTTATGATTTGGGCCGAGTCCCTTATGGATTTGGGCAGTGGCCTGTATAGTCATTTTCATTATGTTTCTTTCAATCTTGGTTTTGGGCTTAGTTCCCACATATGGTTTATTTCGAATAAATGGTTTTCGAATGCATGCATGCTTTTTAGTGAAGGGTACAAATGTCTTTTATGAAATGTTTTATAAACTCTTGTTTTGTCCACTCACAGCTTTTAATGTTTTGACTGCCCTTCAGGTTGACATCGGATGTGGACTGTAGCAGAGACCGAGATATCACATACCTCCTCCGGATCCTGGCGTACTCTGATAGCCCGGGAGGGCAAAGGTCGGAAATATCCCTTGTCTGACACTTCGTGTCTGACGGGAGCAGGGTCATCCCGCACTAATCTCGGGGGGATTGGGATGGGTCCTTTAAAATCCACGTGGGAAGAACTGAGGGAACAACATGCAATCACTGAGAGAGCACTCACTGGCTGATCCGAACGGGAGGCACGCCATCTTGAACACCCCCTGACAGGACCCGCCCTCAATCCCCCTGGATTAATGGCTAAATCCTGCTCCCGTCTAACTTATGCATGACTCGAAGGCTAAACTGACGTCCAACCTCCATATGACACGTAATTCGGACAAGGGAAACTCGGTCCGATCACCCAAAAGTTTTTGGCCTTCCTAGAGTGCATAGAATCTACTGTGGATCTCGTGTGTGATGTCTCCGTCTCTCTCAACCAACAGCCCGTACCGCTACAACCTGGAGGGTATCGAAAATATGAAAAGACTGTGAGTGGACAAAATAAAATAAAATACAAGTTCAAAAACAGTTTCAGAAAAACATAATTACATTTTTATCCTCCACGCAAAACCAATGCATGCATATCAATACATGTTACAAAACCATTCATATCAAAACCATCAATGAAAAGCATTTGAAAACCTGAATCAAATTCGTTGTTTAAATCCAGGCCTCAGCCTCAAATCACAAATTAATCTCAAATACGGGAACTCAGTCCCAAACTCATCAAATCTGTCAGGACTGGTCCCAAATCCCCCGGGATTAACGTGGAACCCGCCTAATCCCGTCTGACACGAAGTGTCAGACCAGGGAAAATTCCATCTTTAGCCCTCGTCAGGGCTATCAGAGTGCGTCAGGATCGTAGGAGGAGGGGAGTGATGTCTCGTCTCTGCTACAGCCCGCATCCGCTATCAACCTGAAGGGCATTAAAACACGAAAACCGTGAGTGGACAAAAATAATAATTTCATTAAAAAAATTTCATACAAAGACATTTATGCCCTTCATAAAAGCATATGCATGCATTCAAAACCGTTTATCAAACATTCATAAAATCATTTATCAAACATATCAAAACCTTTCAAGGGTTCATGCCCGGTTCCCATAAACCGTCATGACCCATAAATTCATTTGGGTCCTCGACCCGACATCATAACTCAAACCCATAGGTCAAATCACTAAGGACTCAGCCCAAATCACATCAAGTACGGGTCTCAGCCCAAAACCATTCTCAAAATATCACAAACGGGGTCTCCGCCCCAAATCACTTTCACAAATTCAAATACGGGGGTCTCCGCCCCAAATCACTTTCTGAAACATAAAACACAGGGTCTCCGCCCTCAAATCTCGTATACGGGGTCGCAGCCCCAAATCACTTTCTAATCATAAAACATAGGGTCTCCACCCTCAAATCACTTTTCCATAAAATCTCATACGTACCGTCATACGTATAACCCATCCGCGGCACTTCCGAGAAGATGCCAACTCGGGGAACACATCCCCGAAATAGTCACGATATCAAATCTATACTAGTGTGCACACTACTCGAGGTCTCACTCCGAGTCTTCTCCCAAGAATATCCATTTGGGAGGCTCAATCTCTGGATCTAGTCCACACATCTCTCCGTAATCTGGTCCGGGACCACATCATATCTCGTAACCTCCACTCCTGGAACGGGATCCCTATGGGGATACCCACTCTAGTCTGTGGATCGTGACTCTCCAGGTCGACGCTGGAGGAGACCATATAAATCATATGGAGGGTTCATTCATATATTTTCAAATACTCTTTTCTTTCTTTCTCAAATACATTTCTCAACTGGGTCTAATACCTGATTCATCTCAATAGGATTCCTCGAATCCGATTCAAATTCATTTCACAGGCCTCGGCCTAAATCCTCAGTTCAATAGGGTCACATGCCCGAATACTCATTTCACAAACTGAACTGGGACTCAAGCCCGATAGCACGAATAACTGGGCCCTAAGCCCGAACCATAACTCAACACGACCTCAAGTCCGATTTTACAACCAATAGGGCCCTAAGCCCGATATCTGAACTAAATGGGTCTCAGGCCCGATATCATCAATCAACGGGGCATTAAGCCCGATAGTACAACTAACTGGGCCTCAAACCCGAATCGTAAACCAACTGGACCCTCGGTCCGATCGTATAGCTCAAATGTACCCTAAGTCCGATTCCTCGTCAAATCAAATGGACTCCAAGTCCGAGAGTTTGTAAATCAATTGGGTCTCATGCCCGAGTTCATGTTTCTAAATCCGAAATCCATTTACTAAACCCTCGTTAAAAACCTAGAACGTATATGCATCGTATAAAACCAGAAATCTCGAAATACGTGCAAATACTTAAATCCTAGGCTACCACAAACAAATGCACTCATGGCATCACAAAACATGTATTAAAACAATTATAAAACATTTATGCATGCATCGAATTCGAAAGAAATGTCCACTCACAGACCGTCCGAAGCCGCGCCTCGATACGCGTGCCATAATCGTCTCCTGGGTCAATCGTCGCCTCCGGGATTCCCGAACCTGTCCAAATTAATTTAGAGGGTTACTAACTACTTATATAACCCCTCACTAAAACGCCGTAATTTTCCGAAATTTCTAACTATTTTTAAACGCGAACCTAAACCTTCGGACAGCCCGAACTATCTCGAAACGATGTCCGATTGACACCAAACCAGTCCCAAAATGTTCGTTACATCGAATAGATGATTTCACATGTTGGAACCATCTCCAAATTCCTCCCAACGCGCCCACACGCGCCGCCTAAAGTGGTTGTGCGTGGGCTTCACGCGCCTGCTACAGTACCCGTCTTCAACCTCTCGACGGCTGGTCTGAACCAGCCAGTTCGGTATGTTCCTGCAACTGGACCGGCGTGACCGGTCCAGCCCATTTTCTTCCTATTTTTCGGTCCGTTTTCCTCCATTTCAATCCCTAAATTCTTCTTAATGTCCTAGGAACCTAACCTAATTATTAGGGCTCCTAAAACCCACGAAACCCGACCGGCCCAATTTTTCCTCTTCGGTTCAATTTTCCAATCTCCTCCCCAGGCTTCCCCGACGTCCAAACCTTCACCAAACCATCCTAAAAACTCCCTAGGAACCTCATTAACTCAGCCCAAGCATCCACACAAGCCCCTAACAATCGACATCGAAAATGGAATTAAAAAGGGTAAAACCGATTACCCGATTGATTTTCCTCCTCCGCCGTGCACGGCGGCTCCGTCTTTGGCCAGCCACCATCTCCAGCCGGTACCCTCATCTCTCTCTATCCTCTCACAAAGGGTTTTAGGGTTGAAGGGTTTGGATTGGATTGAAAATGGGATCGGGTTGGATTGGGAAAATATGGAAATGGGATGCACGGTTATGGTTGGATGCATGTATATGAAATAGTGGCCAATGGATGAGCCATTGGTTGCTGAAAAGTAACTGGGCCCACTTCAGTCCAAAAGATCCTCGTAAAACGTGTCACTATGAATAGTATTTTCGTACTTCCGTGACCCGTAACTTCGCCGTCGAACGTCCGAATTCGACGTGCCGCCTGTCTACGGATTCGTATCGTCGTGATCTACGTAACGGTCTTCGGCCCTCGGCCATCGGACCTCCCGGTCTAAAAGTCAACTTTTGACCTCTTATTCACCCAAATTACCAAAATGCCCTTGGGCTTCCGAACGTCATAACTTCCTTCTCGGACGTCGGAATCGAGCGTGCTACCTGTCTATGAACTCGTGACGTCACGAACTAAGTCACGGTCATCAGTCAAAGTCCATTTGACCATCCGAATGAAAATTCAACGATTTGCCCATTCTATGGGCAAAATCGTCATTTCGCCTGAACGTTCGCTAATCCTCGTCTAATCTCTGATTAGTCTTCGATTAGCGAGGCTAATCCGTCATTAATTCTTAATTAATCCCGTTAATTCGGGAAGGGTCGTCAAAAAATCCATATCATCCGGGCCACTGCCCAAAACATCTGAAAACCAGTGAAAAATCAGTGAAAAATATCAATCATGCGAGTTTGCTGGATCTCAAGTGCGCCCGAGTCTTTAAATTCAAAACTATGCGCAATAATCAGGCCTTCCCGGGATATCAACGAGTCTTTAAACTCAAAACACAATCACAGGCCTCGGGGGGTATCATAACCGAGTCTTTAAACTCAAAACATATACCGAGTCTTTAAACTCAAAACACATCAATCCATGGCCCTCCCCCCCGTCAATCAACCGTGTCTTTAAACTCAAAACCAGATCTAACGGTTTTTCTTTTCTTTTTCCGGGTCTTTAAACCCAAAACCATTTTTCAATCAACAGTGAAAACCATAGAAAATCCTTATCCGAATTCGCAACAATGATTCCGTAAGCTAGCATCTGGAACCATCATCCCGAACCCAAATCCAGATTTCCTTTCTAAATCTCGAAAACCAAACCCGAAATCTCATTTCCAAAATCCAATTTCAAAACCGAAATCTCGTATATCGAAATCTCATAAACAGGGCTCCAAGCTCGAAATCACTTTTCCGAAATCCATTTTAAATCCTTGAAATCAAATCATATTCCAAATCCCGAAATCAAATCATTACAACCATGATCAAATCACAAGATCATTCGAAATCTAGTAAAACGTGCAATTACGTAAATATCTCGAAAACTGTGCAAAACCGTAAGCCATAAAGATCATAAATCAAATTATAGAATCACGTATAGAAAACATATAAAAACATATATGCATGCATCAAGAGTTAGAAAGCAAAGTCCACTCACAGACCGTTATGTCGTCGCCTCGATACGCGCGCACTTATGCTTTCCTAACTAATCCGCTATCACCGACTTTTCCGAACCTGTCCAAATCTCATAATAAGGTTACTAACTACTTCATAAAGCTCATACTAAAGCCCCATAATTTTCCCAAATTTTTAACTATTTTTAATCTGGCCCTAAAACCTTCGGACAGCCCAAAACATATCGAGCCGATGTCCGATTGACTCGAAACTAGCTCCAAAATATTCGTTACATTGAATACTTTAAAAGTCATGTTGGAAAGTTCCCCAAAAGGGGCCCTACGCGCCCTCACGCGCCGCCCAAAGAGGCTGCGCGTGGGAGCCACCCGCCCTGTCACTGTTCATCTTCAACCTTAGTTCAGCCGGTCTGAACCGATTCGAACCAGCGCAGGCGGTTCAACATCCCAAATCCTTCATCTTTTGTCCAGTTTTACTCCTTCCAAGTCCTTTAGGTTCGTCTTAAGTTTTCTAATCGAGTAGCCTAAGAAAAATATGAAAATAAGGTCCGTAAGATACCTTCCAAAACTAGAATTGAAACCAGTCTTTCTTCTTCTCTGTTCGTTTGTCACAGACCACCATAAGCCACAGTGTTGGTCCCAAAAGTCTCCTGGCCACCTCCTGAGGCTTACCTAATTAATCAAAGTCATCAGTAACCACCAAAACACGATTCACCATTTTTGGATTACAAACTGGACGTTTTCGAGAAACTGCCTTACCGTCCCTCTTAGGCTTCGAAACCGAGCTAGACCCATTCCTTATCATCTATAGAACAACGTCCTGGCATCCAATTCAAAAATTAACATCTAAAACTCATCTTGCCATATATGAACCAGAACAAACTTTCACGGGAACTCACCTACCACCACCATCGTGCACCACCGTGGTCACCATCATCTTTGTTTCACCTTATCCTCTCATTTCACCTCATAAACCCCAAACCACAAGTAGAGGATCATATTGGATGAGGATTGGGTTGAGTTGCTCTCTCACGGGTTCACGACTCTTCTCTTTTGTTCACGGTGTCGTGGCCACCGTCCACGACGGCGCACTCCACCAGTCACACCCTGCTCGTCTCAACCTCCCTTTTAGTTTGAGGAACAAAACAAAGACAAGGGACATGAATTGAAGGCCGTGGGTGGACAACTCTTTCACGGTCTCTGTTTTCCCTTGTCCAACACCGTGCAACAAGTATCAGCCCTGTTTTTAAATTAACTGAGGCGGATCAAACATGTTCCACAAGCCTCTAGAGCTGGGACAAGTGTCTCAAAACCATTGGGTCCAATTCCCAAAACAGCCACATGTCCTATGATTACTGGGCACAACTTTCAAGAAGCAAAATGACCAAATTGCCCTTGCCTTCATAAATTACCTTTTTACCCCTCGTACCTTTAGTCCCATAATTAATTCATCTGAAGTCCAATCGACGCATGCCGTCTGTCGTTGTATTCAGGACATCGAGACCCACCTAATGGTCCTCGAATTTCGTGATGAGTCTAAGTCGTTTGAAAAGTCAACAAATTGTCCCTCGTTAACCAAATTACCCTTGAACTTCCGAACATCATAACTTTTTCCTCAAACGTCGGAATCGGGCGTGCCACCTGTCTACGGACTCGTGACGTCCCGAACTACATCACGATCATCGGTCAAAGTCCATTTGACCGCTCGAATGAAAATTCAATATTTTGGCCTTCTCTAGGGACAAAATCGTGATTTTGCACCGTCCGTCCGAAAACATCCCACTAATCACTGATTAACTTCGCTAATCCGTCATTAATCACTAAAATAATCCCAGTTTCCGGAACGGGTCGTTATACCCCCAATGGGAACAATCTAGAGGTGTAATTTCTCTCATTTCTCTCAACCCAGACCGGAAATCTCTCTCCTCTTGAGATTGGCCCGTTCCAGAACACACACTCTCTCTTTTCTTTCTCGACCTGCGATGGTAGTGGGAGGTTGGAGTAGGAGTCGTCGTTCAACGGCGACCTAGGCCGTTGCATCACCACCATCTGATGTGTCTTATCAGTGAGAGCATGGTGGTACTAGCCGTGGACCTTGAAACCACATGTAGATGGCACATCGATGAGAGGAATATCTAGGTTCCTGCAGCTTTCAAGTTATTTTTCGGTCGCCACATGTATTGTTTCGATTCCTTGACCTCGTATTCATGAGCCTCTTGTAGAGTAGATGTTCTTAGGGTATTAGATTGTGGTTTTTAGTCGCGAATTGAGGGAATTATAGAAGCTTGAATTTCAGTATTCAATGGTTGATTTTGGTTGGTACCGACGATGGTTGGCCAGCGCAAGGTCAAAGGTGCATGGCTCCAGTCGAGACTAGGATGGGCTGAGGTGAGGGCAACGCCATGGGGGCTTTCCCTAGCTTTCGGTGAATTGGTTTTTGAAGGTTTCGACATTTCAGATCCAATGGTGGGGGTTTGAAGTCCATTGAAGTTCAATTAGTGTTACTTCTGAACGTCGAAAGTCATTTAATTTTCGAGGATATGGAGTTTGAGTTTTCAAGATTAAATGCCTTGTTTGTATTTGTTTCTTGTTGTCATGTATTGTTACGAATTACTTAATTGTGAGATACCTTGATAATGGAAGCCGGTGGACTTATGAGCTAAGGTGGAGCTCGTGGGGACTTCCAAGGTTAAGTGCCTAGAAGTAAGCGTAAAGGTGCACTTGGTCGGGTGAGTTCTTCCCGACATGACATGAGTGGATTTCATACCCTAAGCTTATATTTATGGTTGCAATGTATTGAATGTGTGATGACTATATTATTATATTTTGAGTTGAATGCCTGTTTGTGTAACTTGCAAATATTGGGATGTTTGCCTATATTCGGACGATATTAGAATCCTAGACAAGGTCATGAGCTATGCTCTAGAGCCTAGATACATTTTATACTTGGAAATTAGTACATTAGTGATAGATCTCGAGTTTAGTTCTGAGTTGTATTGTATTGTTGGAGAATACTCCGGAATGAGTATAAACTATCACTAGGGTCAAACGCCTCAATGGTTGATATCTATTTAGGACTCTTGATGAGTCAGATTATCCATTTAGGACTCTAGATGAGTCAAATTATTCATTTAGGATTCTAGATGAGTCATATTAGCCGTTTAGGACTCTAGTTGAGTCGGATTATCCATTTTGGACTCTAGATGAGTCGGATGATCCGTTTAGGACTATAGATAAGTTGGGACATCAGATTAGAACATTGGATGAGTTGTGATATCAGATTAGGTCTCCAGGTGAGCCGGATACTGAATCGGGACTCTGATGTGAGTTGGGATATCGGTTAGGGACTCGGGCAGAGGCAGTAAGCTGATGAGTTACCGCCTAGTCATGGCTGTTGGCCAAAGAAGTTATCAATTGTTTAGGATATTGGTCTTTCCATGGATTATGACGGAGGTCGGGCTTGATAAACTAAGGTTTCCTTGCCTCCAGTGTCAGTGAGCAGTGACCCATGGAAAGCAATTCCTTGTCTGACGATAGTATTTTGGGGCTAGGCGTAAAATCTTAGGGTATTCTTGGAATTTCGCTTAGTTGTCAGACGGGAGTAGGATCAAATACATTTTTCGGGGAGGGTCCTATTAGAGTAAACCGGGTGACGTTGTTGTGGAATTCCATTAGGTTGTACAGCTCAGAGTATGACGGTTGGATGTACAGTGAGAGATCTTAGTTTTATTACGTATTTTGTGTGCATAAAAATAATATTAGTGAACCACATTTATTTTGAAAAATTATTCTAGATGCTTATTTTTGTGTGATGAATATCGGGATTTTGAAGAATTTTTCAGGAAAACGGTTTACTAGACACAAGTTTTTTTTCTTCTTCATATTTTGTGGAAACAGTAATTTGGGCTCATACCCGAATTTAAACGTTTTAACTTGATTTTGAGTCAAGGATTTGGGTAAAGCAAAGTTTTTTTTTTTAGTTTTATGAACTTTTTTCTATTGTTGACCATCCTCGAGGGACCTTGTGAATTTTTTCCCAGAGTGGCATTATGGAGTGTGCCTCCGCCGGTTTCTAGGGGTAATATTTTCCTAGACTGGTGCACGGAGTATGTCTCCTCCAGCTATTGGGGGCAGTATTTTCCTGGACAGGCATTATGGAGTGTGTCTCCATTAGTTCATGGAGGTTGTCTACACATAGTACGGGGATACTGTACTTTTTCAGACTGGTATAATAGAGTATGTCTCCACCAGTTCTTGGGAGCTGTCTATGCGTAGTACAGAGATTCCCAACCAGTTAGCTTTTGCTACGAGCTCCGACTCGAGGGATAGATTGCAATTGGTCGGATCGGATTGTGAGCTACTACTTGGGGGACTCGAGGATTGGTCTGATTTTTCTTTATGACATTGGTGTCCAGATTTTTTCTTTCCATATGGTTTTTAAATTGGGGATTTTAGGGGAATGTGGGCCATATGTATTTTATATGTATTGCATGGAATTTGTGGGTCCTATGGTATATGATTATTTTATTCTGAAATCCGATGACTTGTGATTCAATATGCATGCATAGTTTTATAACGGGTTTCGTCCACTCACAATGTACCTCCAAGCCGTTTTATATAAGAAGGCGAGTAATGTATTAGAGATACTGTGAAATCGGAGTAGGTTTAGACACGTGACAGACCCTAGGTTTTTGGGCCTAGTAGTGGATATTGTGCTCTAGAGGAGGAAGATTTATGAGGGTTCAGGTTTTGAACGAGTTCAGAGGCTCAGAGACACGGTTTTTACTAGTAATGGAACCCAAACGAGACAATTGAGTCGATTCCTCAGCTAGATCGAGTATTCAACGTGACGTGGTGCCTCTAGAGGTTATGATACGCTTAGCCAGGTTCTTGTTGGGCGGGTTGTGTACTAGTAGTGGGACGAATTGAGGTTATTCGATTGGGATGTCCTTGTAGTTATCTGGGAAGATTTCTGGGGGCACCTCTTGAGATATTTTTATTTTGTTCCCACTGGAACACTTGTTGGGTGTGGTCCTGTAATTTTAGCAAGAAGACTTGATAGATGCTCAGTACGAGCATTCCCTAGGTTACGCTGGTAATGGTGGCATGTGGTGTTGGCAAGTGTCGACGCAACAAGTTGAGTCTGAGAGATGAGGTCAAAATTTTAGTGACAGCTTGGTCATGTACTTTTGGCAGTGACTTGCCGGATATTGCCACCAATTTTTGAGTGAGTTGTAGGGTCATTAATGCTCTAAAGGTTATGGTTGACATTGGGAGTAGTTATCTTCCGAACCATCAGGCCAAAGAGCTGGAAAAAAAAGATATGTACAGCTCCAGATCTTCTAGCTAGTAATTGGTTAGGTTTGCGCGGAGCTGGACAGAGAGGCTCCCGAGTTTTCGTATTAAGACCAGTTTGTATCCCAGTTTATCGGGGTTTCAGTTTAGTTGCCAGGTAGGTCAAGTTGCCGACTAGCATAGCTTGGTATAGGTTATATGTCAACAGTGAAGGTGATGAAGATGATGAAACGAAAAAAGAAGAGATGGAGATTTCTTAGAGAGAACAAGTGATATAGTTCTTCACTGTTATTGCTTTTCTTACATAAAAATCACAGACTGATGTTGCTACTTATATGTGTTCACACAGTAGGATTTCTTAGAGCCTAAGTAAGAGTCTAACTAAATCATGATCTTAACCAACACAGGAAATCAGTTATTTAGTTATAACGAAAATATAAAAATTCCCTATCTTTGACAGCTCTCTTTAAGTGTGATGATTGTGACACTTGTCACAATCTCACATTACCAATGAACATAGAGCAGGATCAAGCTTGTTGTAGCTGCATTGTCTTGAAGCTATTGTTAACATTATAGAGCATTCCGAGCTCACAAAAATGGTACTCGGGTTTCACCGTTGGTATGGCAGGTATACTAGTCATGTTTGGCCTCTTAAATGTGGTTCCAACGGGTTTACTGGGATTGTTGCCTCACCAAGCACTTGGGTTGTCGCCGAGTTACTCTCAGACCTTACCGGTAGTACCCCTTAATACTGTTCAAAGTAGTGTGTAAACTAGAATCTTGTTGTTAATGACGCGGGAGCACTCGAGGGATCGCTGGCGGTTAACTTTTGACCTGCATACGTAAATTTCGAGGATGAAATTTCTTTTAGGGGCAAAAATTGTAACAATGCAAAACAAAAATTAGAGCCATTTTGAGAAATTAGTTGGAAAAGGGCAATTTTCCCATGTGGCATGTGGAAATCAGAGTTTGTGGACGGAAGTTACGGGTTTAAAATGGTAGTGGCATAATGGATATTTTTAAAAAATTGGATTGTTAATTTGGGAACTTTCTCTCTCCTCTTGTGATTGGCTCGTTCCATAACATTTTCTCTCCTCTCTCTCGACCTACGATGGCTGTGTAAGGCTGGAGTTGGAGCCGTTATTCGACGGCGACCCATATTGTCGCACCACCACCATCTGGTGCGTTTCATCTGTGCGAGCATAGTGGTACAGACCGTAGACCTCAAAACCCCCTTGTAGATAGCGCGACGATAAGAGGAATATCTGGGTTCTCGCAGGTTTTGAGTGTTTTTTTGACGACCATAAGTATTATTTCGGTTCCTTGTCCTCGTATTCATGATCCTATCTGTAATGACTCGGATATTGAGGAAACGTGAAATTGGAAAATTTAAGGAGAAAATGACGATTTTACCCATAAGTCAAAGAGTTGACTTTTTTAGTCAAAGTCAAAATATTTACTTTTTAACCTGGACAATTTTTGGTGATTTAAAAAATGCCTTTTGGAAGGTATTGGTCTCCCAAGTACGTTGACAAGTGGCATACTAGAAACGAAGATCGGATGGTTATGTTCCAGGTCTAAACTACGTAGGGGAAATATGGTAATTTTGCAAGGAAATGGTATTTTAGTCATTTTCCTATGAGAGATATTTTCTTGGCTGAATGAGATAGTGATGAGTGGCACTTATCTCTTAGGTTGGTGTGCCACCGACTTTGTGTGGTGAGGTGTTATTTTTGTTGTGTGTGTTTTGTGTAGTGTTCGACTGAGAAGGAAAAACAATGAGAAAATGAAAGAAAAAGCAGGGGAGAAGATGAGAGAAGAAAAGAGAGATAGAGAGAGGAAAGAAGACGTAAAAGAGAGAATAAGGGATTGTGCAGAATCAAGAAAGAGGAAGAAAGGACCTGAGAAGGAATTGTCGGGTATGGGGTTCTCTAACTCAGTTCTCGACTGGAAACCCATGAAACCAAGCTACAAACAATCTCTAAGTTCCTACGATCATAATCAGCTAGTAGTTTGTGAGTTTGAACGCTGAAAACAGCCTAGTTGGTGGAGGTGCAGGACGGCCGAAAGGTTGAAGTTGGTAGACGAGTTTTAAGGTAAGGTTTCTTGTTTTGATTGTATAGATCGTTTCCTAATTTAATTTAGAAGAAACTGGTCGAAATAGAATAGAAAATGACTAAAAAACGAGTGAGAATGACCGGATTGGGTCACCAAGTCAGGCGACCCGAAAACCAAGAAGTCGGGTATGAGAGATAATGAATAGTATTTTATTGTAGCAGCACGTGGCTCCACACACAACCATTTTGGGTGGGCGCGGGGGAGCGTTAGGAGGATTTTGAGGTACGACCAACATGATTTTTTATCCTTTCGATGTTACAAATATTTTGGCGCAGGTTTCCTGTCAATCAGACATCGTTTCGAGATAATGAACTTTATATGTTAATGATGACATGTTTTGAGATTTCCGGAAATTACAAAAAAGAGTGCACAGTGAAATTCGACAATTCGGAGGTGTGTGAGTGGAATTTCTTTCCATAAACTATTATGCATGCATAATTACATGATTTAAATGCATTTCTATGTGATTTTGATGATATTGGAGTGATTGGGATTTTGTGTGAATTTCGGTGATTTTATGAATATTTAATTAATATTTTATTGCATGTTTTGCGAGGTTATTTGTAAGCTATGTTTTAGATACCGTTCTGATTGGGATTTCGAACTGAATGTGGATTATGACATGAAATAAAGTGATTTGGATTAATTATGATTTTTATATGGTTTCTGGACGGTTTTTACGAAAGTAGCTTTAATGACTCGTTTTACGAGAATTAGCATTTGAGCTGTGTTTGGGCTTAGGCCCGAAATTCTAAATGTGGTTGGTTTGTGATATGGGATGAGGTGTACGTGTTACTAGTATTGATGATGTAAATTGTGGTGTGATGATTGTGAAGTGGACTTGAGTCAATTATATGTTGTGATGATTGTTGATTGATTGGTCTTAGACGTTGAGTCGGGGGCTCTGAATCCTGAGATGGGTATTATGTATGGTTGTGACCATAGGTTGTGATGTGGTTATATGTGTACATGTTTTGGCATTGTGGTGAGTAGTCTTATGCGTCTAACAGATCTCTGTATCTTGAGACTAGCGTGTGATGGTGACTCAGACGTCGAGCCGGGGGGCTCTGTATCTTGAGTCAGTTTACACTCGGATATCGAGCTGGGCTCTATATCTCGAGTGAGTATGTGATGGCCTACCGGTAGTGCACTTGTGATGTGATGATTGAGGTTGTGCATGTGCTTCGAGGATGGTTTGGATGTGATTGATTGTGTATGAGTACTGTGATGACGTTGAGTTGATTATATGTGAATTATGTGGTGATATTGGATATGGATTGATTATGTGTTGTTCATGTGATTCTTTGTGATGCATGATGTATATATGATGTTTGTTGACTAGTTTAGTGCTGACTCAGACGTTCAGCTGGGCTCCAAATCCTTAGTCAATCCTCACTCGTACGTTGAACTGGGCTCCAAATCCCGAGTGGTGTACCTTCTAGTAATGTAGTGGGTTGATGATTGATATTGTGACGATGATGGGTTTGGTTATGTGTGATTACCATGTTGGCCATGTGTGGGTTTACGTGATGTGAAATTGTGTACGAATGATTACATTGACTTGTTGGTGGTTTTGATGGTTACATGTGGTTTTTGGCTTGAAGATACTTTTCATGTATTTCGAGAATCGTAAATTGTACCTCGTTTTAATCGAAGTGAAATGGTTTTTCGTATGGATGCATGGTTTTAGAAAAATAGAAGGTAAATGCTGGTTGTTTTCAAAGTATGTTTTTAAACTATTTCTTTTTGTCCACTCACACGTTTTCTTGGTTTTGTGACCGTCCAGGGGCTCTGCACGGGAATCGAGGCTTGAGAGGCAGAGACATGAACTAGCGAGGTTTGTGTGTATCCCTTGTTTGGTAAGGTTTCAAGTGTATATCTTGATTCTTGTTAGACGGGAGCATGACCCGAATGTACTTTTCTAGTGTGTTTCGGGTGGGGTCATGTCACTATCATCAAGTAGATGTTCTTAGGCTAATAGATTGTGGTTTTTAGTCGCTAATTGAGGGAATTACAGAAGCTTGAATTTCAGCCATCAATGGTCAATTTCGGCCGGCGCCAGCGAGGGTTGGCCAGTGCAAGGTCAAGGGCGTGTGGCTCCAGTAGCGACTATGAGGGGCTGAGGTGAGGGAAATGCGTGGGGGCCTTCTCCGGCTTCTAATAAATTGGATTTTGAAGGTTTCTACATTTTGGATCCAATGATAGGGGGTTTGGAGTCCATCAGAGTTCAATTAGTGTTACTTCCAAACGTCCAAAGTCGTTTAATTTTCGAGGATATGGAATTTGGGTTTTCAAGATTAAATGCCTTGGTTGTATTTGTTTCTTGTTTTCATGTGTTATTATGACTTACTTAATTGTGAGATATCTTGATAATGGAGCTGGTGAGACTCATGAGCTAAGGTGGAGCTCGTGGGGACTTCCGGGGTTAAGTGCCTAGAAGTACGCATAAAGATGCATTTGGTCAGGGTGAGTTCTTCTCGACATGACATGAGCGGATTTCATACCCTTAGCTTACATTTATGGTTGCAATGTATTGAATATGTGATGACTATATTATTATATTGTCAGTTGAATGCTTGTTTATGTAAATTACGAATATTTAGGTGTTTGCCTATGTTTGGATGATATTAGAATCCTAGACGAGGTCAGGAGCTATGCTCTAGAGACTGTATACATTTTATACATGAGAATTAGTACATTATTGATATATTGATAAGACTCATCCCTAATTTGAGTGAAAAACTGAGCCGGTTCTACTCTCGTCTAACAACTCTTGTTAGACATGGAATATCACCAATTTTATCTTTGCTCATATCTTATTAAATTAACCAAATTAAATCCATTCTTGTTGGATTACCGTCTATATCCAACCCACTAACCCCATTAAGAGGTGAAAACTTCAGAGTTATCCGAACCTTATTATTGTTTAACAAATTTATGTTTAATTGTAACCGCAAAATAGTTACAATAAATGAGGTGACTTGCATATTTCACTTAAGGAAAACCTTCTCACACATATACCAATCTTAAAACCTTCCCTCACCACTTAAAATCTTCATTTTATTATTATTATTATTATTATTATTAAAATTTAGAAATATTCAAATATAATTACATACATCAAATATAAACACATACATCAAATAATCACCTACATTCAAACCGTTTATCACATTCTTCTCACATATTTTCCATCAATCATCATATTCATCACACTGTTATAACATCACATTATCATCATGTCAAAACATCAACATCACATAGATCATCATATATATAACATCATGTCTCATTTACATGTCATCATCATAACATCATCAATATAATCATCACCATCTCACATGAACATCATGTATTCATCATCATGCATCATCCTATCAAACTTATCATCAACATATCACGATTTATCTTATGTCATCGTATCACCGTACCATTATCATATGAACATCAGAGCTCATATTATCATCATATTACCATCATATTACCATCATATATACATATCATCATAAATTCATCTATTCATCATCTTGTCAATATATTCCACTAAAGGTCCAAATAACCTTATTTTAATTTTGAGGATTCAACCCATGTTTAACATTTAAGGATAATGTTTCAAACATTCAGAGTTGTATTCAAACGGTATCCAAATACCTTAAACCTTATACCATTGGATTCAAAATACAAAGAGGAACATTTTTCATATTGATAGGAACCCTAGAAAATGCTCCACGCATGCTTAAGCGCCACCACCTTCTTTGCGCATGTGCCTCACGCGCTTGTAGTCGCAGTCGTAGATTCAGTCGCCTTCCTCCTTACGTGGGGTCTACAATCTGGGTCATTCAACCTACGATCTAACCGACTCAAAAACTCTGATTTTACATCCATTTCGTGCATTCTTTACATCAAATCAAACCTCCTTAATCTCGTAAATCTATCCAAAAATTAAGAACACTTACCTACAAAATTCGGCCAACCTGCGATCTACTTATTCGGATATTCCCCCCGTCCACAAAGTGTCCTAGTAAAAAAGCCAACATTTTGTCCTTATAGGTGCAAAATTGTCATTTTTATTTATGAATTTTCCAAATTGATTTTTCTCGAATTTCTAGGGCGTTACATATATCTTGAGTCTAGTCCTGAGTTGTATTGTGTTGTTGGAGAATACTCCAGAATGAGTATAAAATATCATTAGGGCCAGACATCTTGATGGTCGATATCCATTTAGGACTCTAGATGAGTCAGATTATTCGTTTAGGACTCTAGATGAGTCTGATTATTCATTTAGGACTCTAGATGAGTGAGATTGTTCGTATAGGACTCTAGATGAGTTAGGACCTTAGATTGGAACTCTAGATGAATCGGAATATCAGATTGGGTCCCTAGGTGAGTCGAGATACCAAATTAGGACTCTGGTGTGATTCGGGATATCAGTTAGGGACTCGAGCAGAGGTAGTAGAGCCGATGAGTTATCGGCTAGTCATGATTATTGGCTGTAGAAGTTATCGATGGATTACGATGGAGGTCAGGGTCGATAAACCATGGTTGCCTCGCCTCCAAGGACATTGGGTTGGTGCAGGCAGTGACCCTTGGAAAACGATTATTGTTTGGTTACATCCCTTGTCAGATGGTACTATTTTAGGGCTAAGTGTCAAATCTTAGGGTATTCTTGGAATTTTTCTTGGTTGTTAGACAGGATAACACGACCCATCCCAAATCCCCCCGGGATTAACATGGGATGTGCCATGCTCCCATCTGACATGAAGTGTCAGACAAGGAATATCTCAACACCTCAACCTGTTCGAGGCTTCCAGAGTGCGCCATGATCGGTGGAGGAGTGTGATGTCTCGGTCTCTACTACAACCCGTACCCGCGATTAACCTGAAGGGCATTAAAAACTATTAAAAGCGGTGAGTGGACAAAAAATCAATAGTTTAATAAAACACATTTCATAAGAAGACATTTATGTCCTTCACTAAAAAGCATGCATGCATTCGAAAACCAATAATCAAACCATTTACTTTACTTAAATCATTAGGGCCTTAGCCCAAAACCATAAATCCAAGTATGTGGGAACTTAGCCCAAAACAGAAACCAAACCATGTGGGTCCCTGCCCAAATCCATTAACACAGAAATCCAAATCATAAATCCAGTAAATCCATAGATCACAAATCCAATCATACAACATTATATATCAATCCTTGGCATCCTACATTCCTGGCGTCCCAGATGCCTGACGTCCCAAACGCCTGACATCCCAGACCTCATGCCACGGTCCAAGCTACGCATACTGTCAGGACCCGCCCCCAATTCCCCTGGATTAAGGGCTAAATCCTGCTCCCGTCTAACTTACGCATGACACGAGGCTAAACTGACGTCCAACCTCCATGTGACACGTAAGTCAGACAAGGGATACTCGGTCCAATCGTCCAAAAGCTTCCGGCCTTTCTAGAGTGTACGAAATCTATTGTGGATCTCGTGTGTGATGTCTCCATCTCTCTCGACTAACAGCCCGCACCGCAACAACCTGGAGGGTATCGAAAACACAAAAAGACTGTGAATGGACAAAATAAAGTATAAGTTCAAAAACAGTCATCAGAAAAAGCAATTACATCTTTACCCTCCGTTTTAAAAACCAATGCATGCATATCAAAAACCACATAAAACCATTCTATTTTCAAGTTATTCAAACCATTCAAGAAAACCGAACTTATTGCCTTTTCTCAAATCCCGGGCCTCAGCCCTAAACCATCAAAATTCATATCATCCTGGCATAGCCCAAAACATCGGAAAACCATTATTATCAAGTCTCAGTGAAATCTCAAAACATTTTTGAAATCACATTTCCATCCATCGAACCTGCTGGATCTATCCGAGTCTTTAAACTCCCGAGTCTTTAAACTCAATCCAGGCCTCAATATAATCCGAGTCTTTAAACTCAATAGGCCTATGGGAGAAATATCAATATCTGAGTCTTTAAACTCCCGAGTCTTTAAACTCAATCCGGGTCTTTAAACCCAATCCGGGCCCACCCCCGTCATATCATATCCGGGTCTTTAAACCCAATAACCAAATCCAGCAAATCCAATCCAAAACTATTTGAAAACCATTTTCCATTTCCGAATCCGAATCCGCAATCTCATCAGGATCCCGAATCCAAACCCAGAACTCATATCCATCTCCATTTCCAAATCCGAGTCCGAAACCATCATTCCGTAAGCTAGCATCCGAAATAACCATTCCGAACCCAAACCTGGAAATCCACTTTCAAGTTCCAAACCGAATCCCGAATCGTCATCCGGAAATCCGATTCAAAAACCTGAAATCACGTTCTTTAAAACCACTTTTATGAACTGGGCTTCAAGCCCGAAATCACTTTTCAAAATCCCTTTATTTCATTGAAATCAAATCGTATTTCAAATCCCGAAATCAAATCATCTAAATCATAGTCAAATCACAACATCGATCGAAATCTCGTAAAACGTAAAATTTCGTAAATATCTCAAAAACCGTGCAAATCGTAAATCATCAAGATCATAAATCAAATCATAGAATCACGTTTATTAATCAAGTTATCTAGTTAAATCATGGATTTAGGGTCGGTTTATTACCTTCCAAGTTGGCATACGATCAGATTTTCTCCCAGGCTCCAGTGTCCACTTCCCCTGCCTTTCCAAAAGAGATTCTAATAGCCCAAACATATCAATTAGCACGAAAACAAGCTCCACCATTTTTGAATTCAAACGAAGGTTTTCTGGAACTCACCTTACTTTCCCCTTTGTAGACCTCAAAACCAAGCTCAAAGGCTTCCTGACGATCTCAACAACATAACCCAATTAATCAATTCGATCCTTAGCCCAAAAATTCAGCTTCCTCAAGTGTAAACACAAACAGGGGCCTCTCGGGTTTCCTCAGCTACCACCGTCGTCCTCCGCCGTCGAACCTCGCCGTGGCCACCAGTCGTCTTGTCTAGGCTCCCTCTCTCATTTCCTTTTAGACAGTAAGGGCAATAAATGAAAGATTGAAGGACTTGTCTAAGTGGACTCTCACAGTTTCAACTATGCTCTGTTTTCAATCCTTCAAACCCGTGCACTCACCTGTTTTTAAATTTTGAGAGAGACGGTGAAGAGGCTTCCATACCCATCTAGAGGAAGCCAGGTGTCCAAAACCTGGTGGACACACACATCTGATGCATCCAAGTGTCCCCTGATCACTGGGCACTAATCCCAATGCAGGAAATGACCAAATTGCCCCTTACTGCACAAATTACCATTTTACCCCTCGAGTTCCTAGACCCATAACTAATTCATCCGAAGTCCGATGACGATGTGCCGCCTGTCGTTGTACTCAGGGCATAGAGACCTTCCTAACGGCCCTCGAAGTTCATGAAAATGTTATGTTGTTTGCAAAGTCAACAAAATGCCCCTTGTTAACCAAAATTACCAAATTACCCTCGACCTTCCGAACGTCATAACTTTCTCCTCGGATGTCGGAATCGGACGTGTCACCTGTCTATGCACTCGTGACGTCCCGAACTACGTCATAGTCATCGATCAAAGTCCATTTGACAGCCTGAACAAAAAGTCAACATTTTTGCCCATTCTAGGGGCAAAATCGTCATTTTGCATCGTCCGCCCAAACGCCTCCAACTAATCACCGATTAACTTCACTAATTCGTCATTAACAACTAATCACCGATTAACTTCACTAATCCGTCATTAACAACTAATCACTCGGCACCATCATTGCCATCACACCACTTCTCCAGATGCTCCAGAGTAGCGCCAAATCCTACCCTCAGCCTGGGCAAGTCGCTTATATGATATTAACGGCAGGCCAATCGTTTCTCTTGTGTTGAGTCAACAACATCTTCGTGCCACCACCATGGTACAAGCACAATGCTAACTTCCTACCTTCTTCGCCGAAGAACCCAGGAAGAAGATAAGAAACTCTCATCTTATTTGTCAATTATTGGTGTTATGGGTTTGGGTAACTTTAACAAACCCAAAGTGATATTAACTAGGGCACAAATGGGCCACTCGCATTTGAAATTTCCTCACCATTTACCATTTTATTCAAATGTGCTCATCAAGGCCTTTTTATAATGTGCCCCTTCGACCAATTCATTACCTCAACCTATATTTTACTCACTACCCTTACATAAATAAGCCCACATATTATTTTTCTCTGAATTCTTTTCAACCCATACATCCAATCTCATTGTGGTAACACTTACTATTAATCCTCTAATAATACTTCCTTTAAAGAAAATCATGGGCTTTAACCTACCATGAGTCACTCATACTAATCAACGCATAGTGGAAGACATGCCATCTTCCCCCGAAGAGCTTATCATGATGATCATACCATGACGCCTCATGTTCGACGAAGTATCAAAACTTAGCAATGTAGGACTAAAAGACTCCAACTCCATCTTCTCAACACTCTACCAAGTACCTCTATTGGTATGTACCACCTTCATTCTATCAAGGCACTTGGTGACATTCAGCTTAACACCCCTAGGGCTAAGTACTTAGCACACCGCTACTTTCCACCATTTATGCTCCTCAACAACTTTTGTCACCAGCATGATCTCACTATCACATGCCCCACGACATACATACAATTCATGCAGAGTCGCACATTAGACCTCATGATGAGACTCTACAAGACCGGTATGCTCCCATCATTGCCCATGAGAAGTGAGCATCGTACATGCAACATCGCCTATTGGCACATTTGCATCATCATCTAGCATCATTTCACTTATTCATGTGCTCACACATTCATTCCTGTACTCAGGCACTCATGCATGTGCTCACACACTCATTCATGTGCTTCGACATTCTTACATGTGCTCACACATTCATTCATGTACTCATGCACTCATTTGTATACTCTAACACTGAGTACTCCTTCAAGGGAAAGCGCTTCGATCCGCAAACACTCCACGTAGCTACCGATCGGACGCAATACTCGAATCCTCCGAAGGAGGGCGCTCCAATTGGAAACACTCCACATAGATACCCATAGGGTGTAGTACATGACTCTTTTAAGGGAGAGCGCTTTGATCGACAAACATTCCACGTAGCTACCAATCAGACACAATACTCGACTCCTTCAGGAGAGGGCGCTTCGATTGGCAATTGCTAATCGGGCATAGTACATGGATCCTTTAGAGAATGGTGTTCTAATTGGAAAACGTTCCATGTAGCTACCGATGGGACGCAGTACTCGACTTCTTCAAGGGAGGGCGTTTCGATCGGTAAACGTTCCACGTAGCTACCGATCGAGCGTAGTACATGACCTCTTCAGGGGAGGGCGCTCGAATCAGCAAACTCTCCACATAACTATCGATCAGACACATCGAGGTACCCTATCAGATTTATGCTCTGATTGGCAAGTAGGATCGAAAAACGCTCTGATCAGGGGAGGGGGCTCCGATCAAAAAACGTTCCACGTAGCTACCGATCGGACGCAGTACTTGATTCCTTCAGGGGAGGGTGCTTCGATTGACAAACGCTAATCGGGCGTAGTATATGACTCCTTCAGGGGAGGGCGTTCTGATTGGAAAACGCTCCATGCAGGTATCCATTGGACGCAGTACTCAACTCCTTCACGGGAGGGCGTTCCGATCGGCAAACGTTTCACGTAGCTACCGATCGGGGGTAGTACATGACCCCTTCAGGGAATGGTGTTTCGATCAGCAAATGCTCCACGTAACTACCGATCAGACACATCGAGGTACCCTTTAAGATTTATGCTTTCATTGGTAAGCAGGAACATTGTAATCGATTGCAAGCATCATTCGAGGTACTTTCGCAGCTTCGATGGGAAAATAGGTACATTGTGACTGGTTGTCAGCTTCATTCAAGTTACCCTCTCAGATATATGCCTTGATCGGAAAATGCTCCATATAGCTACTGAGCGGACGCATCGAGATGTTCTCTTAGATATATGCTCTAACTGGTAAACGGTCCACGTAGCTACCGATTGGCCGCATTACTGGGCACTTTCAAGGGAACGTATTTCAATAAGCAAATACTACCATTCGCTACCGATCAGACTAGCCAGCATGCACGTATTTCAATAAGCAAATACTACCATTAGCTACCAATCAGACTAGCCAGCAGGCACATTGCAGCCGATCCACCTTTTAGGGACTAGTACAAGCTACCAGACTAGGTACGCTTCCTCACTCAAGGACTTCGGGGACTTGGGGAAGTACCCTTCTGATACAAGTCCTCGACCGAGGAAATCCACCTCAATCAATGACTTAGGGGACTTATATTGATACCATATCAACCCACCAGTTCAGACCCGAAAGATCACTCAGACTAGGCTTGGCCCACTGTCAAGGCCCATCACAGCATGCAAGGCTACTTAGAGCAGGACTAAGACAATCACCAAGGCCCATCAAGGCCTATGTACAAAGCCCACCCATGTAGCACATGACCTAACCCTAGAAAGTTCCTATAAATAGGGGGTCATCCTCCATCATAGGTACAAGCTCTCATCTCTCTCTAGAATGGAGCTCTCATATCTTTATACATCTCACTCTTCCTCTAGACTACATTTCAGTCTTCCTATGGGCTCAATGCCTAAGTATCATGTACAAACACTATTATTAATAATGAAAATAGTATATTACCGTGGACGTAGCCTATTCTGGGTGAACCACATACATCTCGTGTTACTTGTTTGTGTGCGGTCTCCATGTACCTTTAGGTCCATTTATGGATCAAACATCTTTCAAAGGTATTAATGTGTTCTCTATTTGGCCTCCTTTTGAGGATACTCAATCATCCCACATAGTACTATGTGCGCTGTGCTCTTTTTTGTTTGCCACAGTTTTTTCTCACTAAGTTTTTTAAAGAAAAGGTTTTTAATGAGGCAGCGTTATACGCTCTCCACAAGATCTACTTTAATTCCTGGTGAACCTAATCAGGTTGCCGATCTTATTTATAGATTGTGTTATTGTTCCTGATGTTTACGATTGGATTACTGATGGACCTAATGTTTATTCATGTAATTTACTTATTTTTTTTAAAAGTAGTTAATATACTTATTTTTACTTTAAAAATTAAAAATTATTTATTTATTTTAATTTTTTTAACAAAAAAAATTAGTAATCGTGTAAGCGGGATGCCAGGAGCCTATTAATTATAGCTGCAAATGGTTTATAGTGTTGATACTCCATATAAAACTTGGTTTGGTTCGATTAGGAGTGTTATTTACTAGTTGCATTTAAAATTGTTAGGCTCATACTTGAATTGAAAAATATCAGAATGTAATTTTCTTTTTCCAGAAATTAGAATGTAAAATTCAAGATGTTAATTTTAGTTTTCCTTTATAATAAAACTAAAATTTGAATAAGAAATTAAAAAATAGACTTCTTCTTGGGTCGATTAAAATCAAATTTAAGACTGCCTCTGCAGGTCCCCTTCAAACTGTGTTTTTTTGTCAGCCAACGGTTATTTGTGGCCCGGTAAGAAGGGTCAAATCCGAACTTCATCAGCTCCGCCTCCAACCGACATAGGCAAAGCAAAGCATCAAACATTTACGCAACCCCCAACCAGAATCCCACAATTCAATTTAGGGTTTTAATTTGCCCTAAAATTTCAAATTGAATTTCATCCGTAAGTATGGCCACGAATGAATCAGAATCTTTGACGGGTAAAAAGCGGCCTCGAGAGACAGACGCCGAAGCCCAAACCAGCGATTTCGATCAGATTCTCTCACTAGGTATCTTCTCACTATTTTCCCTCTTAAAAGGAACGAAATTTTCTTACGCTTCTAATTAATCATTGCTTGGTGATTGAAAATCATGAAACAATTTCTTAAACAGTAATCGGAAATCAATTATATTATTTTTGGGTAAATGCAGAGGAAAATCTTACATTTAGCGACACAATGGTGGCGCTTCGCATGATGCGAGCTCAGTTTCCGAAAAATGAAAGGGTTAGGATTATCAGTTTTTTTATTTTGGTTTGATTTTTTGCTATCATTCTCATTACTCTAAGCTCATTGAATATTTGTGCATTTTGTTTTTATGATCTTTTTTTGGGTTTTGCATTTAGTTGTTTCAAAGTAATGGTTACTGGTTATTCAGTTGCATTAGTTGTGGCTATTTTATTCTTGTGTCTGAAAATGGTTTGTTTGATTTATTCTTTCAGGTATCAGTTCAGCCTTTCATTTTGCGGTCGCAGTTGTATAGCAGTGTAGAGGACAGAACACAAGTGGACAGAGATCTAGAGGTGTGTGAGAACTTGAAAGAATTTGATAGTTATGTGTTTGACTTAACAGCTTTTTTAATCGGTGTTTTACAATAACAATAATTTTCTTGTGACACTTGTGATGTACATTGTTGCATTATGACTATGATGATCAAAACTGAGTGATACATGCATGTGACTAATTTTCTGAGTGCTACAGGTTACTTTGCAGGTTTTCTTGCATTGTTCAAGCCTAAAATCTAGAAATTACTCGATTTTGAGTCGATGATCTTAGTTCCTGATCAAAAAATGTATAAACTATTCTGAGATTTGTGTGAATGTTGTAGTTTTAGGAAACTAGGTGATTCCCAAGTTCAAAGTAGACAGCTTTATTTATTTGGAACAATGGTAGTATTTGGTTCCAGGTGTTTGTAACAATATTCTGTACCAATTAAGCTAGTCACAACCCAAGTCTCTTATACTCACTTTTGTTTTTCTGTGCAGACTCTAAAAAGGGAGAAAGTGCTGCGTATTTTCAAATTAAATACTGGACAAGATGATCATGCAATAATGTTTTTGGATGACTATCTAAGCCAGGTTTGTTTACAAGGTTTTCCAGATATTATTCAGAATTGTTTATCTGCATTGTAACAGAAGTAATGAGCATCAAGTGAATGTAGCTTGATAATTTATTTCACTAAATTCTAAGCCTTACTTAAACCATGTAAGGACTTAGAAGTGCACTGTTGAACTTTTTTGCTGTATCTGTAGATGGAGAGAGTTGTGAAAAGATTGGAAGGCGAGAAGGAAAAAGATATTCTTGAAGTTTTTAAGTGGTTTAAATCACACGTCATTGATAACAACCTCGAACCTAGTATTGAACATCAAGAACTTGTGAGTGATTGGAATATCAGTCTACTTAGAATGTTTATTTGTTTCCTACTCTGTTTATTGCATTCTCTACCCATAAGAAAAGTACTTTACAAATGCACTTCCCAGTGTTGAAGGTTTTTAAAATTTTCTTTTTTCATTTTAACAAGTGCTATACAATAATGCTTGAACAAGTCGCTCTGTAGATGAATTGCAATTACAGTCCAACAAGTCACTCTAGTTGTGAAAAGATTGGAAGGCGAGAAGGAAAAAGATATTCTTGAAGTTATTAAGTGGTTTAAATCACACGTCATTGATAACAACCTCGAACCTAGTATTGAACATCAAGAACTTGTGAGTGATTGGAATATCAGTTTACTTAGAATGTTTATTTGTACTCTGTTTATTGCATTCGCTACCCATAATAAAAGTACTTTACAAATGCACTTCCCAGTGATGAAGGTTTTTAAATTTTTTTTTTTTTTTTTCATTTTAACAAGTGTTATACAATAATGCTTGAACAAGTCGCTCTGTAGATGAATTGCAATTACAGTCCAACTCAAAATGTTTTTCTGCAGTGTACACTATTATCTCTTGGAGGACGGGTGAAGGATCAACACGTCTCCCTTTTAATGAATTCTGGCCTTCTTGTGAGTGAAGTTACTTGTTAATATATTATGTTGCTGCCACTTGATTTGCATGATTCATTTTGGTGCATTCCGTGCCAGTGTTGCTTTGGCTGCAATGCCAGAAATTAACACCAGTACCAAATTGGTTTTGAAGATTTCCTCTCTTTCATTTTTTCTTAGAGCAATAAATAATATGGTTTATCACAGTTAACTAGTTAATAGCTTACAATAATTGTGGCTTGATTTATATCTTTCCTGTTAAGATTTCTTGGACATTCTACTTTCCTTAGTAGCGGTTGTATCCTCTTATTTATCTTTGTTGGCTTTCTTTTGAATATTCTTATGTTGTCCAGCTTTCTAACTGTGTCATCTACTTCTAGACTCGACAACTTATTGACCCAAACAGTTACTGGTTTGCAATTCCAAGTATTGGTTCAGTACTTAAAGGACTCTCTCAGGTATTTATAATCAATTTGTCAGTCTATGCATGGATCTAATTCACACAAACAATCTATATGCATCTTTTTCATTCTATAACAAAATTAAAAAGGATTTTATCCAATTGGTAGTTTTGACCTTTGGTAGAAGCTCAACTTTGTAAGTTATGACCTCTTCGATTAGCAATAGAATGTTGGATATTCATTACGAGCGTGAGATGTTAGCTTTGAGAATTTGAAATACTATAGCTATTTTACACACACAGAGGTTGAATAACCGTTTCCTCTTTGTTTCAGGGAAGAAAGGAAGTTCTTTCTCTTCTCAACCGCCGGAGATACAAAGAAATGATGATGGCACCTTTAGAGAAGAAGCTTCTTCGATTTTCTCCACTTGATATGAGATTTCACCTTCGTGATCTGATAGGCTCAGGTCATCTCAAAACTGCCAAGACACCAACAGGTTTAGTTGTTCGAGCCTCAAAAGATTGAAAACCGAGAAGAGCAATAAATGCCCCCGGATTTATGGAAAGATCAAGTACCTCTCTTGAGTGTCTATCTTATTATAGGTATGTATAGTAACTTATCTTTAGATTGACTGCCTTAAAGCTAATATATACGCTGCTTGTAAAATTACCAGAATTTTTGCAGGCTCTCTAATGTGGACAAATAAAGATGTCATGTCAGCATGCCAGCCCAACCCAAAGCCTTAGGACAATGGATGGGAAGATGGCCCATCTTCACTGCTAGGTCTTTTTATTGTTCATTTTCATCTGTTATTCTTTCGATTATAGCATCCATGTGAATCCGTTATTAATTCAATTCTTCTCGCTCGAGTTTTCAGTTTTTTGTTTTCAAGACTGTTGAGCTTGATTATCATCTTTACCATTAGGTTTGGCTTCTTTTAATTTAAAAAGTGTTTCCTCTAAAAGACAAATCACAATTTGTGGCACACCCTGGTCCGGAAAGTTCGAAAGGACACGGAAATTGAGGCGTGCTAGTTGACATCTGAACGTCAACGAAAGCCATTTGAATTAAAACGGTGCGTTTTATAAAGGTCAGGTTAAACCTAATTGGTAATCGATCGCATTTCACTCAGCAACAGAAGATTAGAGTATGGACAACTAATTTGATGATCAGACACTATGTACTACCTGTAGATACCTGATTATTTCATTGGTTCACTCTGAGCTCGGGAGTGAGTCAGAGCAACATTCGTGCCTACTCGAAGTACGTGTGTGAAAATGACAACCTGAGGGGTTTAAAACGCAAAGGTGAGTGGATCCAGATGTTATTTCAATGTAAAATCACGGTTTAATAAAAACATATTTTAACCCCTCGTTTTATTTAAAATCCCAAAATAGTTATAATATGTTTGCATATAATACGAGGAATAATAATAACAATCATCTTCAATAATAACTTAAATAATATGACCGAATGAGCCATGCATAAATCATAAATATGTCACATATTAACCCACATCAAATTGTTCATGAGTCGCTCGAGTTTCATACTCTTAATTAAAACTGAGTATCTATGCTCGGTTCCTCGACCACGTGAAACCTGGGTGCCTTACACCGTCACCTCATGTTCCCTGGAGATTGGGAAACAAGCTGGCACACATTTAACTAGTATTACTAGGGACGCATGTGATCAATCATGTGGAGGCTAGTATGTGGCCATACAGACGGGTACTAGATAGTAGCGACTCCTAAGTGGGTTCTAACATCTCAATCTCATCAATGCCCCGGGGACTCATATGCAATGTAACTTGTGACTCACTAACATACGACTATGCATAACCATTATATTACAACATATCTGAATAACCGAGTAAGCATAATAAACCATTCATCACAATCATATACCTAGTGATGAAAAGATCAAAAAAATCTCCGATATATCGGAATTTCCAGCCGACGACACATAAGGAGGGAGTGAAGGAAATTTTCCGAAATATCGAAAAGTTTTCTTGTTTTGATCTCACGGATCCTTTTCTAAGATCAAAATGATGAAAATAGACTATTAATTCGTGAAAAATCGGACATAAAACGAAGGAGATTGAATCGGCTCATGCCGTCGGATCGAAAAACCTCGAGTTATAGACCCGGCTGAAGGTAGGACGTGAGTGTTAGTTTTTATACTTATATATTAGACATTGCTTAAACTTACAATAAAGCTGGCTAGTAGAGTTGACTTTGGGTTTTATTTCTAATTTGGGGGGTCTTGTGTTTGACCCCCCTTGTTTACAACTACTATTTCATTTTATTTTCCTTTTTTAATCCACTTTTTCTAATTTTCAACAAAATTTGGCCTTTTTTTTTTCTTTCATTTTTTGTCAAATTTTAAATATATCAATTCCTTCCAATTTTTTAACAAAATTTGGCCCTATTTTTTCATCTTTTTTTCCAATTTTAAATATATATATATAGACTTATTTTATCATTTTTTTTCCATTGATTTTTTTTTTACTTATTGTTATGTTTTTAACTATATTAACATTCAATTATAGTAACTCACTTCAATTTATGTTTATATTTAAGATTTTATATTATTAGTTATCGTCAGAATCATATTACATCATATATTTATTATATCAAAGTCATTTTATAATTTTATTAGTCATATATAACCATTATTGGGTACTACCAAATTTGACGTAGGACAGGTCCGAAACCTACGAATTAGTAAACTAGTAGAAACAAACTTTAATAAAACAAACATAAAATTTAAAAGATAGGTCTGGAATCACTCTAGGGGCTTCACACCCGAAATTGGCTTCACACCAAAGTTTGGTTTCACACCAAAATAGTCTGGATTCACTCCAGGGGCTTCACATCCGAAATTGGCTTCACACCAAAACTTGGTTTCACACAAAAATAATATGGAATCGCTCTAGGGGCTTCGCACCCAAAATAATCCTTTCGCAGGAAAATATTCTCAAACTTTATTCATAAATTCATCTTCCTTCCATTGAATTACAATGAGGTATTTATAAGGAATTAAACAAACTAGAAATCCTAATTAAACTATAATTGGAAAGAATTTCCTAATCTTAGTAGAACATAGGAACATGTGTCAGGACCGGTCCCTAATCCCTCGGGATTAACGTGGGACCCGCCTGATCTCGTCTGACACCACGTGTCAGACTAGGGAAAATTCCGTCTCTAGCCCTCGCCGGGGCTTCCAGAGTGCGCCAGGATCGTAGGAGGAAGGGAGTGATGTCTCGTCTCTGCTACAGCCCGCATCCGCGATCAACCTGAAGGACATTAAAACACGAAAACTATGAGTGGACAATTTAATATTTTAATAAAAACATTTTTGCATAAAGACACTTATGCCCTTCAATAAAAGCATATGCATGCATTCAAAAACATTTATCCAACATTCATAAAACCATTTGAAAACGTATTGTCAAATATTCTCAAAACCTTTCCAGGGTTCATGTCCGGTTCCCATAAACCGTCATGAACCGTAAATCCATTTGGGTCCCCAACCGAATCACAAAGAACCAAAATAAAAACATGGGAACTCAGCCCAAATAAAACATCAGTGGGACTCATCCCAAAACGTCTCGGTGAAATACTAAAACACAGAATACGGGGTCTCGCCCCAAATCACTTTCTAAAATCATCAAGCATAGGGCCTCCGCCCTCAAATCATTTTCTGTAAAACCATATATGTACTCGTACATATAACCCATCCTAGGCACTTTCGGAGAAGATGCCAACTCGGGGCACACAACCCCTAGGGAACACATCCCCGAAATAGTCACGATATCAATCATCTCTATCTAGTGTGCACACTACTCGGGGTCTCACTCCGAGTCTTCTCCCAGGAATCTCCATCTGGGAGGCTCAATCTCTGGATCTAGTCCGAGCTCTCTCTCTGGATCTAGTCCACATATCTCACCGGAATCTGGTCCGGGACCACAACATAATAAGTAACCACCACTCCTGGAACGGGATCCCTATGGGGATACCCATTCTGGTCCGTGGATCGTGACTCTCTAGGTCGACGTCTGGAGGAGACCATATAAGTATATGGAGGGTTCATTCATTTCAAATACTTTCTTTCCTTTCAAATACTTTTCAACTGGGTTTCAAACCCGATTCATTTCAACAGGATTCCTCGAATCCGATTCAAATCCATTTCAAAGGCCTCAGCCTAAATCCTCAGTTCAATAGGGTCTCACGCTCGAATTCTCATTTCATAAAACGAAATGGGACTCAAGTCCGATTGCACAATCAATAGGGTCTCAAGCCCGATACCACGACTAACTGGGCCTCGAGCCCGAACCGTAAGGCAATGGGGCCTCAAGCCCGATTTCACAACCAATAAGGCCTCAAGCCCGATAATATAGTCAAATGGGCCTCCAGCCCGAGATTACAACCATTTGGGCCTCAACCCCGAATCATAAACCAACGGGACCCTCGGTCCGATCGTATAACGCAAATGGACCCTAGGTCCGATTCCTCGTCAAATCAAAGGGACTCCAAGTCCGAGGGTTGTAAATCAAATGGGCCTTATGCCCGAGTTCATATGTCCAAATCCAAAATCCATTTATGAAACCCTCGTTAAAAACGTAGTACGCTAAGGTACGACATAAAGCCGAAAACCTTGAAAAATGTGCAAATATGTCGATCCTAAGCTACCACAATCAAATGCACTCAAGGCATCACAAAATATATTCTAAAAAAATTATAAAACATTTATGCATGCATCAAATTCGAAAGAAATGTCCATTCACAGACCGTCCGAAGCTGCGGCTCGATTTGCGTGCCATAGGCTCTCCCGAGCCAATCGCTATCACCGGACTCCCAAACCTGTCCAAATTTTAATAGAAGGTTACTAACTACTTAATTAACCTCCCATTAAAGCCCCGTAATTTTCCCAAACTTTTAACTATTTTTAAACCGACCCTAAACCTTCGGACAGTCCGAAACCTATCGAAACGATTTCCGATTAACGCGAGACTAGTCCCAAAATCTTCGTTACATCAAATAGAAGATTTCATATGTTGAACACTTCCCAAATTATGGCCCACGCGCCCTCACGCGCCCCAAGAAGGCTCAAAATACTATTCATCATCCCTAACTTCCAGCAGCTACTGTGCTGAACCGATTCACAGTTCATGCACTGTGCTGAACCGGCGTGAAAGTCCTTTGGAGGAATCAGAACGTGGAAGAAGCCACATGGGAGCCCGAGGCTCAGATGCGGGAACAGTTTCCTTATTTGTTTCCTTAAATTTAGGGACGAAATTCCTTATGGGGGGAAGGTTGTAACACCCCGGAAATTCACAGATTGTAATATTGTAATTTAATGTATGAAGTGACGATTTTACCCCTGTGGATTATTGACAGGACCCGTCCCGATCCCTCAGGGACCACAAGGGGACGTGCCCTGCTCCCGTCTGACACCCAATAATTCATACCAAATTTAACCTCAAATCATCAAATGCATAAATAACCAAATAAATGTTATACATCAAATCCGAATTAAACGAATGTCAGACAAGGGATGAAAATCCGAAATACAAGTTGCGAGCACGACTCTATTAAAAACCTGCGGGTACACCACCCAACAGGGGTTCAGGTACGCAGAAAGTAGATCTATGCCTCAGCCTTAGGTTCCTCCTCTACCTCAGTATCACGACCTGGAGGGGTTACCAAAAACATTAAGGGTGAGTGGACCGAACTCATGTTTATAAAACCATTTGATAAGTAAAACATATAATTTACCCCTCTGTTTTCCAAACATGCATGCATCATTATTTAAAATCATAAACCATATAATATGAACCGTAAGGCATGTAATAAAACCATAAGTATAATTTTAGTTGCTGCACTATACACTCCAATCCCGACATCCCTGATGTCTGACGTCCCTGACGTCAATAAGGTCACAATCACAAGGCTACGCGTGCCACTCGGGTCTCAATTTCCGAGTTCAATCCCCGAACCCCGTTCGGGTACAGCATCCCCGATGCTTAGCGTCATAGACGCTGGACGTTCTAGACGTCCGTGACCTCTCCGGGGTACCTCATCCGGAGGAGACAATATAACATGGAAGGATCTATACAGTGCAGTACCAAATACATTTTATTGATATCCACATGCAAGGTATATATATACCTAGATAAAATCTGAATCAATCATTAAGTTTCATCAAACGGGTCTCAAGCCCAAATACCGTGAAACGTGCCATAACCATATTTTCCATATCATCAAAACCATCATTGTTTTTAGCATGTGAATAAGTATAATAAACCAGAAAACATTTATGCACGCAAGGGTTTAAGAAAATGGCCCACTCACAGTACAGTCCTGCTGAAAACCGAGCGTTTACCCTCGATCTGGTACAATTACAAAATTCCTGTCACATCCAAAGTATACGTAAGGGTAAATACAAACCCCTATCATTCAACCATGAAACCCTAGACCGAAACCGGTCCGGAAAAGCCGCCCGAACGCGCTTTCCAAGGCAAAAACTCTCATTTTGACTAACTTAATGATCTCCGATCGACCCGAAACCACCGCCATTGGATCCGGATCGTCGAAACCTAAAGAATGGTGGTGGCCCCACGAAAATTACTGTTCACACGCGCCCCCACGCGCCTGGTCAACCCTCTGGTCAACTGTGCTACAGTACTGCTGACGTCAGTATGACGTCATCACTAACAGTGTCAGAGGACACGTGTCAGCAGTCCATTGGTCCCTGGTCTGACTGAAATCTGACATGATGACGTCATCATGACGTCACTGCTGACGTCAGCATGATGACGTCATCAGCTACAGTAACCGGGTCTGAGAACCGGGTCACCGCAGACCCACGGTTCGACCCGATCAGTTCTCATCAACCCGACCACCATTTCTGATGGGATTTGTTCCTATGAACTCGTCACAAAGTGTTCTATGGTTCTATGGACTCAAAACTAGTTTCTAGGTTCAAAAATCTACCTGAAAATCGACAGGAACCCGGCTGCCAGCTCTGGTTCGTCTTCTCCGGCGAGTCGTCAAGCTTCCAGCCGCGAACCTTGGTTTAAAATGGTCGTCTGGGTCCCTTAAGTGTGTCTTAGAAGCAACCAAACAAAATCAACGTCAAAAACAGTCGTTTCGAAGAAGGGAAGAAAATCGGGTCTCTCGGGTTTTTCAACCTACCGCCGCCGTGTCACCGCCGTACGTCGTCCAGTCCAGCTCAGGGTCGTCCTGCCGTCACAGTGAACCCAACCGTACGTTGGTTCGAGTCCCAGAGTGAAGGTTTGGATGGTTTGGTGACTTGGGCTGTTCGGGTTTCCTTCTCGGGTCTGGGAGGAAACCGGCCGTGCAGGGTGGCCGTGGGGTGGTGGCCGGCGTCTGGGGGTGGCAGTTGGCCGCCTGGTGTTGCCGTGAGGGTGAGGTTGAGAGGTGAGGTGCTGGTGTGTTTGTTCGAAGGGGTAGCCGTGCACACGGTTTGGGAGAATGAAATGTGAGAGTGAAAAATCTGAGAATTAATAAACAGATTGGCTGGATGGAATGAAGGGCTGAGATTCAATCTCAGCATAGGATCAATGGTGAGGATTTGAGGAGAGGAAATCAATTATTTAATCCAATGGCCAACAGAGATCCTTGTTTTAGGGAGTGTGGGGATGAGTGACACTTGTCACTCATCCAAGGGTCCAGATTGATTTGATTAAACTAATCAGATTCCATTAATAAAATATTATTTTAATCCGGTTCTCGGTTGGTTCGGTTAAATGCGAAATACTTCCGTGACCATAACTTCCTCGTACGAAGTCCGATTTCGGCGTGCCGCCTGTCTACGGACTCAGGACGTCGAGACCTACCCAACGGTCCTTGAGTCAAGTGAAAATTAGTTTCCAAGAGAAAAGTCAACATTTTCACCCTAACCGTCCAAATTACTGTAATGCCCCTGAACTTCCGATAGTCATAACTTTTTCCCTGATCGTCTGAAATGGACGTGCCACCTGTCTATGAACTCGTGACGTCCCGAACTACGTCACGGTCATAGGTCAAAGTCCATTTAATTTATAAATCAAAAAGTCAACAATTGACCACACCCATCACAAGGGTAAAAGCGTCAATTCAGACATTAACTTACAATATTAAAATCCTCGAATTTCCGGGGTGTTACAACCTTCCCCCCTTAAGAAATTTCGTCCCGAAATTTCAAAGAAACAAGTAAGGAAATTGTTCTCGCATCTGAGCCTCAGGCTCCCATGTGGCTTCTTCCACATTCTGGTTTCTCCAGAGAATCTTCACGAGAGGAATCGTCTTCCGTCGTAGTACCTTGTCCTTCCGATCCAAGATCTGTACTGGTTGTTCTTCGAAGCTCAAATCCTCCCGTAGTTCGACAGGTTGTTCCCCAAGTACATGCGAAGCATCATGTACGTACTTCCGCAGCATCGATATGTGGAAAACATCGTGAACTCTAGAAAGTTCTGGAGGTAGCGCCAATCTGTAAGCAACCTTGCCAATCCTCTCCACGATCTCATACGGTCCGATAAAACGCGGACTCAGTTTCCCCCGTCGGCCAAAATGGATAATCCCTTTCCACGGAGATAACTTCAGGAAGACAAAATCTCCTACCTCAAATTCCAAGTCTCGAATCCGTCGATCAGCATAACTCTTCTGGCGATCCTGTGCCGCCTTCAACCTCTCCTTGATCACGCGAACAGTTTCCATGGTTAAGTCCATCATCTCCGGCCCTACAGCCACTCGCTCTCCTACCTCCGTCCAGCAGATAGGTGTCCTGCACTGTCGACCATACAGTGCCTCATAGGGTGCCATTCCGATGCTTGCCTGATAGCTGTTGTTGTAGGCGAATTCCATTAATGGCAAATGAGTATCCCAAGCGTCCTAAAACTGTAGTACACATGACCTCATCATGTCCTCCAGGGTCTGAATAGTTCTTTCAGACTGTCCATCGGTCTGTGGA